>OX104127.1:100917111-102149400 GCA_944470555.2 Heterobilharzia americana
TTATGTACTTGTTATTCAAAGAAGAATAATTTTTCTGCTACTTCCACAGCGTAAATTGATTGTACTTACTACCACAGATTTATTTTGAGGCATAATATTTCGAACGTAAATTAAATTTTTGAGAATATAACTCATATTATATCCTGGGGGCTTCGTATAATCCTTGATATGATAACATCATAGTTTTCTGTGTTAGAGTTGTTTTCCATTTTCCTAATATAATTGTGAGATAAATGAGTCTGTTATTGTACATTATAGTTTACTGCATTACCTAATAAAGCTTCGTAAATAAAATCAACCATCTGACAACTGTTCTATCATTTTGCAGTGACAAAAGGCTAAATAATCAACTGCTTATATTTAAAATTTTCAATAGTTTATTATCCTCGTAGCCTGGTGCTAAATATCTGATTGACTGCTATCATTAAACAATGTGATTAAGGATAAAACCTTATAAATATTTAGCCTGTCAGGACTGAATTCTAGGTTTCAAATACACAGGTGAAACACTACTTTTTATAGGGCCAAAATTAAATAAAACAACAATTATTTGACTTCTTGTTACCACTTGGATGTTAAAATGATTTCTGAAACAAGCTATTGCATGCCAACTTTAAAATTCGAGTTAACCATGATCTGGTAAATAATATCAGAGTCTGTTTGCAACTTTAATATCATTAGTTTGCTAAGTAATCATGACAAGAAAATGTCAGAAGAATTCAGTTCATTGCATTAGGAGAAAACGTATAGTGTTATCGTGATAACATTGCAGTTCTTAATGGGAATTTTAGATGTTTTTGCACTGGTGGACTTCCATTCTCAAATGAAATGTGTGCTTCTAAATACCTTCCACTTTCATCACCAAATATCATGAAATCTAAACCTGTATTGTTGACTTCAAATATACTTTATCTGCAGGAACTGATCACCAGTGGTTAACAGATTTATACTGTTTTTAGTGGTGCCTCAAAATTATGTGAAATTCATCGACCATGATTTGCAGTGTGATCACTAAGCGAAGTTATGTGAGACTATGATTACGGTGATTTAGTGTAAGTTTAAAACTTGGGCACTGTGTTAGAATCTAATTTCATATTAAATCGGTCATTTTGACTCATAACACACAATAATACAGTATTATTTGTCTTATGACGTTTCGAGCATAAATTATTGCTCATTATCATATCAATGAGTATGATCATTTATGAGCAATAATTTATGTTCGAAACGTCATCAAGTAAAATATACTGTACCACTCTTTGTTATAAATCAAACTGACAAATCTAATATGGAAGTAATTTGACGTTTGATTTTAGGTATCATTCAACATGACCTAGCTTGTCAGCTTGTTGGCATTTATCACTAAGGCGTATTTGCAACCATGAGGAAACTGGTATTAATTCGGTGATTCAAGCCTTCACTGCACGGTGCTGAATTCAGGGACCTAACCATTAGGCTGTTCAGGTGACAGTGCAAAACTAGGGCGACAGACTTTGACTGGTGCCAAGCAAAAGAGCAAGGTTTTAACATTGATTACTCACTGGTGACCGACTTATGAATGACGTCCAGTCCTATAGGGAATACGTCATGGTTTGAATAACTTAGTGATTGAGTCTCTTGAGGCATCACTGAGTAAAGTAAGCTCCAACCGTCAAGAGAACACCAGCTTTTTGACGTTTGCAGATACACCTCACTGATGAACGTAAACAAACCTGCCGCTTGACTCCTACCATCTGAGAGTAAATCACTTGATTGAAATGCTCCGAATCAAATTTTTCAACTGGAGGACATTGTTTACATGAAACGCTTGCTTACTTACTCTTCGACATACCCTTTCAAGTTGTGTAACAGCAGTCAGACTGATGCACCAAAATTATCACCACCAATCAGAAATATTTATAATTTAGGCGAGTTCGAACCGCAAGTATCATCCAGTGTTTTGTTAACCTAAAATAAGATGAACTTTTTAAAGTTTACAGAAGTATACATTTCTATTCTGGAACATTCGGTTCTTTTTTAAAATTATTGATTAGATACCTGCTACTTCTGGTCAAGTGATACTTTGACAGTATTAGTGGAGGCAGCATGATAAACTATTATATTACAGGACTCCCATAATTAGTTGAAGAACAAAATTATGCAACCTGACTTCTTGACTTCGCTTTAGTTTAAGATGTAGTTCACTCGTGTATACTTCAGCAATATAAGTACCCAAATAATATGTCGTTCACAGCCTATTAAATACATCTGCCGATTTATATTAGAGCTTTATTTGTCTCTTCAAGTATTCACAACCTATATATTTGAAAATGAAATCATCTTTACTCTGTTTACCACCACTGGTGTCATAATTAGGCTTCTTCACAATTTATGCTTATATTATTGTCAACCTAATAGTGTATGTTGCTCATTTTATTCCAAATCATTGGAATTTTTACATTTTAGGCTGTTAGTAACTGTCTGACAACCAAAGTGAATTTGCTTTTATCTCCAATTCCTGTACATTCTTCTTTCCAGAGAAAATGAAAACATTAACACAGACCGATAGGATCATCAGAATCATTTTCAACTTGTGAACTTCTTACAAACTGTAGATACTGCTTCAAAATGTCAATTTTTATGTTTAAATTCTGAAATAGAATTCATAAAATGTCACAAGTGGGAAAATTGATCCTGTAGCTTAAATTGTATGCAATGTTTAAGGAAAAAATATATGGTTGCAAAATTCTCTTATTCAGTCAACCAGTTTGTGGATAATGCCTATGTGGATCGTTCAATGTACAAAAGTCTTATGAAGAGACTTTTTTTTATCGGAGTTCCTCTTTTTTTATATGACCGTACCAGTTATAGTTATGTCTTACTAAAACTTAACCTCAAAAATGAAAGCTAACAAAATACGCAAAAATATAAGTCCATTTTTCACCATGATTCATAATCAGTACCATGCGAACCGAACACCATTCTGAAACAGTTTACATTTTGATCACTTGTTACTCCTATTTTCTTTCAGTTGAACGTTTTACAAGCAGAATAATTATTACTGAGTTTATATGCTTTGGGTGCGCCCATTTGTCTGTTGAAGATGAGTACATGTCATGTGGTTGCAAGCTTACGAAGAAACTCTAAATCTAGGTTGTATCCTTGTTAGCACTAGTTTTCATTGTTTTACTAACTTCAAATCAATTAATGTCTCTTTAGAAATCAGATCTACCTAGTACTGTGATCAAAGGCGTTACCAGTGAGTTGTTCAGGTCACAATAGCCTTATCATAACTTGGTTACAACTTTGGAAAATGAACCAATAAATTCATGTAGTATTTATGCTTAGAATAATAATAAACTGGATCATTATATTGATCAGTATGTTTGCAAAGGTTTTAACGACATTAGTTGGACGTAGTTTAGCATATAGTGAAAGTGACTTCAGCGTTTACTGTAGAGATTTACAACACGTCATTAGAAACCTGTGAAAGTAACATCGTTTGTTCTTCTGGTAAAATGGTTTAAAAAATACATGAAGGTCGATAACAGATGTTTGTGAATCAAGAAATCACTGAAAATCATCTTTGAACTTTCCTTTTCCATTGAGATGAAATATTAACAAAATATTTTTATTCGACGTGCGAAAAAAACCTATCTCCTTTTATTTTTTTAACAGAATGTACTTTTTATGGAATCAATTTCATCACTGCAAGTCAACGGATAGTATTTACGTCTACATCATCCTTTGCAGCTGCACAGTCGCACTTAAATTTTGTCAATGTAAATGAAAATGTCAATATTTGTTAATCAATAATTTTTAATAGTTTGTGGCCATGAAAATAATATAGGAATGGAAATCACGTACGAAATACGGAATGGAAACTTTAAGAATTAAAAAGTGAATAAGAACAGGAAGTAAAAACGTCGATTCCTGTCTTGATTGTTGTTTCGCCAGACCTTAAGTAACGCAAAGTAGATATCCTTGGACACTTGGGAAGATTATGTTGCAGACTAGTCCGAACGAATCTTTTGGAACTGTGTCCATTATCGACCAAATGCTGTAATATAGAACCGTTAATCGATCTATGTTGACTTTTGCTGAGCCATTACGGAAGGCTTTGATGTCGACTTTGAGTAATTTGCCTCTGCATGCAGTTTATATGCTTAACTCTACAGGAGAGAGTGAATTGGCACAACCACAGTAAAGTGGCTGGCAGTGACAGTTTGTCTTTCACATACGTGTTCACCACTGGGTAACAGGCATGAGGGCGGCTGCACAGAATGCCTTTTGACATTCTTCATTAATCTGCGTCTATATAAATCATCTTCTACTTCTCTATTGAATTTAAGGCTCAAACATTAGCTTTGCAGGCTTCGCTCATGAATCGTTAATACCCTTAAAACATCAACTCTATGTCTCTGAAATACAAACAAAGTACTAGCAAAATCAGGCTTGAATGTGCAAAGGACATAAAAAATACCTTATTATATATCCGCTACTCACTATTTGGCATTTCGAGAAAATTTACTGCATATCACAACCTACCACTAATAACACACTACATCAAGCTGAATAATGGTAAATACTCTAGTGAATAGAACAAAACATCAACTGGATATCATGAGACTATGCGTACACAGGCTTTTACGAAGTAAAAGTTCTAGCTGACTAGATTGTTTTACAAAAAGGATTCAAATTAATACACTTTTATCTGTTTGATATCTGGAGAGGAAACGGGAATTAACCGAAATTCAACTGTTACAAGTATTTGAAAATTGGGAATCTCATGCAGCAACCCCTTTCATCTAATACTTTTACTAACATGCTTCTCTTCTAGTTGACTACTGACTTCGTTTCAATATAGCGTAATTCAACTATCCTGACACTTCATTGTGCCTTGAACACGTGTGAAAATTGAATCACTTGTAAATAGTCGATCATCTGATAGTACTAATCCATAGATAACAACCCTTCACAATTCTCAAAATAACTAAAGAAATGCAATATGTAATCTAGCATTTTTTTAAATCATATTGCTACGATATTGTTGCCGGTCAATAAAGAGGCGAATTCACTAGCATAATTTAGTAGACTTATAAGTGGAATCAAAGCAATCTACACCGATTGTTCAGTGAAGTTGTCTGAATGTGAAAAATCATAGGTAAACACCTTGACTTAATCACCCTTATGGTTATGAAATAAGACTTATCTTGTTATAAGATACATCAGCATCAGTTTAGGTATTATAAAAATACGAGTTTAAACACCGAAGGGATTTGACTGATTATCCTTCGTATAAAGGAAACCATAGATTTTCTGTACATTTATAATGTTTTCTTAGATTTAATGAACGTTTGAAACAAACTTCCTTTTTCTTCTCTCTCTCATCATTGAACATACACTATCTTGTCGAGGATAAATGATTAGATAACAGCTGATTATAGTTGCTACTATAACCTCACCTGGTTATCTAGTTCATTAGTTACTCGCCGGTCCTAAGCTCGGGTAAAGAAAGAAGGTTGGGCATACGGCTCGCAACCATACTACACAAAACCAATACAATCGCTAGGAAAACTGCAAAGCACAAACAAAATATAGAAAATAAAAATTAAACCTATTCCTCACTAGGATCGAGGAGACAAAGTGACGCCGGGTGGTAAAAACCTTCGAGAAGCCAATTGGCTGATGTGTCTTCTATCTCTCCCTCTCTCTCAATGAAACCGAAAGTAAGCGTCTGCACAGAGAATGTCCACATCATGTATCAACCCAGCAAGCCTTCACAAATTACAAAAGAGATGAGAAGGTATGGTACAGAAGTGTTACGAATCTGTGAAAGTAGACTGAATGAAGTGGATTCTCCAAAGTGTCATGTGCAGAGTCAATAATCTAATCTACTCAGATATTGTCACCCAGATAACAACCACAAGCACAGCACACTGAGTTTTCCAGTGCCCATCATGATGTCGCCAACTGCATCGAAGGCTCTCTCTCATGCAGTGGAAACAAATCTCCTCCTCCTCCAGCATCTGGATCATGACAGCAAGATGGATCCAACTCAAAAGGAAGGAGAGTCACAATCATACAATGCCACACTACGCACCTACAAGTAAAGCAGATGGAGAGAAGAAGGAGAAATTCTACAGACAACTGCAATCAGTAATGGACGAGATTCCTTGTGAGTTGGAGACACCGAAATCCATTCTAATGGGTGGTGTGACTTGAATGTCAAAATGGGAGCGGACAACACAAATGCGCCTGGTGAAATGATGAATGAGAATGGAGAACTATATTACTGGTGGATCATGGCCAACAGTGGAGAGCAGGTACATCCAGCTGAGGGATCCCAAACTGGACGAAATGTGCATCCTGGATTCCACTGCCAGCCAAGATTCATCACTAACATAGTTAGAGGGCAGGCAATATCGAGGCATTCGCACAGGAGCCCACATGCTAATAGAGACCGATCAATTCATTTCAATCAACGACCGCATGATAGAAAAATAAATAAACTGAGAATGGAGAATTGTTTGCAGAATTCTGCACATAAAACGATTTGGTGATTGGAGGCAGTGTGTACAAACACAAAGACATTCACAAGATGACATGGATTTGATCTCATCAGACACCAGGACACACTATACCAAAAATCAAATTGACTTCATTTCAGTCTGAAGAAGGTGGAGATGGATATGCAGCCTACTGGACACAAGATGAGACCGGGAAGGGGAGTAGGTGTAGGTTCACACCACTCACTATCCAATGCCAGGAATGTACCCTCAAAGTCAATTTGAGAGCCTTCGAAGAAGTTGGTGATAGACCAAAGTTCAAGTACAACAGCCGGAACAGAAACTGAAGGATGAAGCTACAAGTGACATCTTCACGTCAGCCAGTCATCATGACAAGATGGGAGATATCGAGAGACATCCCTGAAGGAACTTGTGTGGAAGAACACTGGAAGTGTTTGAAAGAGATGTGGAAGGAAACGTGCATAACCGTGTTTGGAATGAAGAAGAAGCAGGACAAGACAAGGAATGTATGTCGACGGACACATGGAAGCTGATAAATTAGGTAGAGGATGATGATGATGATGATGGTGATGGTGAAGGTGAAACAGAAGATGAACCAGTGCAAGGACAAACAACAAAAGAGGAACTGAAGACAACCTATGCAGCAACTCACTTGACAGAAATGCGCAAAGACAAAAGATACTTCTACAACACACTGGTAAATGAAGCAGAACAGGCTGCAGGTAAGCGAGAAATAGACTTGATTACATTATTGCAAATAACCAAAATACTATCTGGGAGAGAAGAGATCAACGCATTTGTAACCACCGAAAGATAACAGTGAAGGAAACCTAATTACCAAAGATGAGGAACAAAGGAAACAATGGGCTAATCATTTCAAGAAGCTCTTGAAACGACCACCACCACTACCACTACTCTCACTTCCTCCAGAAATACCACCAGCAGTCCAGCCACAGAATTACCAGTGAACACAAGTCCTCCGAAAAATGCAGGAGTGCAGTCCAGATTCTGAAATCCAGGAAAGCAACAGGACGAGATGGAATCCCGCCAGAAGCACTGAAAACAGACGAAGATACAACAGCGAATATGCTCACACCACACCACACCACTATTGCAGAAGGTGTGGAATGAAGGGAAGGTACCTCTCGATTAGAAGAATGGCTATCTTGCCAAACATTGAAGGGGGGAGACCTGAGTCCTTGCAAGACCTAGTGCAGAATCATGCTGCTAACCCTGTTGACTCCAAGCAAAATATTAGGCTGCATCATCGTGGAGAGACTAAAAGGAAAATTCTCTGGATTCAAAATTAGGGCAGGAACAAGCTGGCTATCTGGCTTCAGGAAGAACAAATCATGTGTGGATCAAACTACAACTCAACGCAACGCAGCGCTACGCATGATCATAGAACAGAGCATAGAATGTCAGTCAGCTCTCCAACTTACCTCAGCTTCATCCACTTTGAAAAGGCATATGACAGCGTCAACCGAGAAGTAAAATGACATGCAGATGCATTCAGTGCCTCAAACCATAATCAACCCCATTGAACAACTATCTACTATATGATGCTCCATGCCAAGTGATTCACAATGGAAAGCTCAGTATTGCCTTTGAAGTGAAGACAGACAGGAGTAGGACAAGGCTGCCGGCCACTATCACCGATCATCTTCCTGATTGTGGTTGACTCGACCGAACTGGACTGGATCATGCAGCGAACCACGAGGAGTAAGAAGATGGGCATCTGCTGTTTGACCAATGAAAAGAGCCTAGAATATTTGGATTTCGCCGATAATTTGTGTCTTATGTCGCACAAACTCGAATATCTGCTGACTCAATCTAACGAGTTGAGGGAAGATGTGAGGCAGGTAAGACGGGACTTCCTTCAGATGAATGTAGAGAAGACAGAGGTGATGAAGATGCCCAACCAATAAAAACAACAATAACAACAATGACAAGAGGCATCAATCCCCACCAATGGGAATAATCTGATGGAAGTAGTCTCTTTCATCTAACTAGGCAAGGCAGCTTCGTTTCAACTACAGGTGGCACAGACACAGATGAGGATATCAAAGCAGCCAGGACTGATAAAGCAATACAGACTTTCATTAATCTGAAATCAGTGTGGATATCTACTGCACTACACTTAGCATAAACCGTGAACAACATCCGGATTTTCAAAACCAATGTAAAGTAATTTCATGCTTCTATATGGTTGAGAGATATGACACGTTACGAAAAGCATTTCCAAATAACTGCGGACATTCATCAACAGCTGTCACCTACATTGAATTCTAGTGAGCGTACCGAATATCAGATTGCCAGAAAGAATAAACAGCAAAGAACTCTGGGAACTAACCAACAATGAACGCACCGCCCAACAAATACGCAGAAAGTGGAGATGGATTGGAATGCGCAAACACTGAGAAGACCGACTGGAGACATCGCGTGCCAGGTCCCCGAGTGGAATCCAAAGGAGAAACGACTGGTTGGGCGTCCAAGCGTCACATGGAGGAGATGGTGTGAGGAAGAAATGGGTAGGCATGGTGCCAGTTTCAAAAGACTGCAGAGAACAGAGTGCAATGGAGGCATGCTACTGAAGCCCTATATTCCTTTAGGAACCAAGGGAAAAAATAACCATAAATAATAATATTTGTTACTGTAGACCATGAGAAGTATTCTATGCAATCTTGTTACAGGTAGCTTCATTCGCTTCTATTTTTCTGGTCACCCTTAGGGGGAAAATTTGACACAAAAATCCTCCATCAGTGTCCGTTGGGTTACGAAGTGACTATGGTTTTATTTTAACCAAATATGTTCTCCTCTTTGATCTGCGTCTCTGCCTACTTTGCCTTACAAATTTAAAATGTTCAACCATTACTCGTCAAATAATTTGAATACCAGAACATGGTTACCATCTGACAAACATGTAATAATCCTTTCTCTCTCACCTTCGGAGACACTGATTAAGAACTTTAAAGACTGACCAAGTACTAGGAAGAAACTTAAAACCCAACCACCTATTTCTAATCGAATAATCAATTTTGAAGCGAAGTTATTCGTGCATGACCTATTGTTTTATGCTTGACAAATCTTAAGTTTAAGTAACTGAAACAACTGAAGCATTTTAGTAACAAATTTCTGAACTAATATAATATATTTTAGTCTTCGACTTGTCATACTGAAGTTCTTGTCAATATGATCAAGACTTTCGTCGACAGTGTGATTAGCTTTTACTTTATTTTATTATAAAAAACCATCACATGTAAGAGCATCATTTTACTAAATCTCTCCATTATTTAACTTTACTGAAAGAAGCTTTCTTAAAGACATTCTGCTTTGCATCCTGTTCACTTTTCATGTGATGAAAAATGCAGATTTTTCTTAGAAACTGAGGATTTTATTTAGAGATGATTCTGTAACTGTAACAGAACTTTATCAGCCTAGATATAGAATATTGTTTCACTGAATCAGTTGTATGGTGCATTTTTTTTTAAACTTACCGAAATTTCGTCTACTGCTAACAGATGTTCTATGTCCAATATCTTATTTTTTTATTCGTTTATCACATAAATATTAAAAAGTTCTTGACTTAGTGAACTTTATTAGAGAAACGATAAATTTGAATTACAAAAGACCGATACAAAAAGACTTGGTTAACTTGTCTACGCATAAGTTTGACGCAGATTAACGAAGCTACTTACTTTCAGAAAAGCAGTTCATGTATATAAATATATTTATACATATATAGTATTATAGTAAGTCATGGTATAGAAGGTAAAACATAGTACTACTAACATTTCTGTCAGTTTGAGGATGTGTTTAACTTATTGTCTGAAACTCAGTAGCACCAGCTGACTACCTACAGGAAAGCAAGATATCTTTGTATATGTGGATATGGGGTTGGTAGTCAAATGACTGGAAAATATAACCACACCTGCATTCTGACTGAAATTCAAATGCATAAATCTGATAAAAGGACACACGGTGATGCTAACTGTCGGTAGGAAAATAAGGTGGGATACATGATAACACTAAAAATAGACAGTCTAAAAAGAACTGTTAATGTAAAGATATTGCAATACTCTCTCATGCACGTAGCTATTCCTGATTTCATGTATACACCAAAATAAGAAAATAAATTAATTACTGTACTTAGTAGACCCTTCGGTGAACTGTATAGACTTACACACGCCATTTAAAAGGGGTATAAAATTTACTATTATTTGGGAATTCAGATTCCATAGATTTCAACGAAATCAACAGCACTTTGCTAAAGGCATTCATATTTAAACATTTTACTAAATCGGAGGTCACTCTTGTTTCAAGATTTTAATATTTTCTGTTGGAATACCGTCTATGAATTTGCTCTCATTAGTGACGATGGACAGCCTTTGTTTATGGTCTCATTTGTTCATCATTAGAGCGTTTAATCCTTTACCGTGTTTGAGATGATACCAGACCCATTTCTCAAATTTTTCACTCAACATCATTGCAAAGAATTCGTCCACCATCATCGATGAAATAAAATTCACAGATGGTGTCCCAGCAGAAAGTGTTGGAAAAGTTGGAGCGAGAGTAACGTCTAATTTAGCAGGACTTTTAAATATGAATGCTATTAGCAAAAAGGAATTTATTACATAGAAACCTATAGGACAAGAACTTCAGAACTTAAAACGGTCACTCACGATTCACCAAGCTGATGATTGTTATTTAGTGGAAGTTTCATTCCTGTAGCGAGATACGCCTTCAATTATGTGTCAGTTGGCATGTTTAAATATACCGCTATTATTACGATCTAGATCAGATGGTTAGAATTCCTTCAGTTCAGTAAGATTCTTCTATTTGTAAAAGTACATCGTATACCCATATGATCTATTTTACCATGTATTCTGAAGCATTCCCATTAATACACGGAGTCCACTCGTAGAACATAAGCTTGTGTTAGTCACTTTGTTTAGATAGGTCCTAATTTTGAAACATTTTAAAAAATGTAAGCTGAAAATTTGCAGCTAAAAGATTAATAAGAATACAAAAGATCACTCATTGAAATCTTTACTTTCATTGTTTATTTAATGATCAGATTTTACTTTCTGCAAAAAGGATGAAGTGGTAGGACGGCATTTAAAGTAGATAAGTGATACTTCTTGATATATTTTTATTCTTCATCGTTAATTGACCTAACCTTGTTCATCCTCACTAAAAATTACACTATAGCTATCTGCATGGTGAATTTAAGTGAAAATTTAACTTTAGCAAACAACATATTGTAGTTATTCATGGATGTTTCCAATAAAAGTAGACAATTAAATAGCAATGTTATTCAGAAACCTCTTGCTGTAGTCTTCAGATCTCGCTAGTGATCTAAATGCTGAAAAAGGCTAATTACTGTCATTTGGAACTGAGCTCATCAGCAATTTACCCGAACAAATTCTTCTCATAGAGCTGAATTGTTTAAATCATATGAATCTGGATGTCTGATTTAGATGAATCTGTATGCCACAATTAGGATATATAGTTTGCAATTTATGAACTGCAAAGTCCACATTGATACTTCTCATTGCTGAGTATTTTTCTATTGACCAAAGTGTCAAGTCAACAGGATTTTCGTTGTGAAATATCCAGATAAGATCAAAAGGTGTGATCTCTAACAATTTTCATGCATAGACTTTAACTCACTTTAACCTACTAGTCTACAAACTCACCTCTCGAAATTGTTTTCATTATTAGGACTGAAATAGCATGAAATGAAAAGTCATATGAAAATCGTTTGTCGATGAATGCACAGCTATGTTTGATACTTTATTTGAATAAGATGTGTTTCGTTTGCAATAGTTCTCATTAATTAAAATTGACAGATTTAAGTGACTAAACTTCAGGTTTACTTCGACAGGTGACTAAAATATGTAGCACTTTCCGTTGAGAAGAGTGTAGAACTGGAAGTGTGAAATGTCATGAACTTTTGGATGTGCTTATGCATTTACTTCATGAAAACGGTAGACTTCAGAGCGACAGCAGCACATCAGAAAAAAGATCACTCACAAATTCATGTAGCCATAATTTCGGATCAATATGCATTATGTTTCCACTTAGCCAACACTGAAATTTTAGTGCCATTTAAGAAGAATCACAAATAAGTCAGTGGGTGTAATTTATTTTTTCAGCGCTGGTGCTGATATTTTAAAGTCATAGACTGGGAAGATAATGAACGGGAACGTTATATAGTATCACTAGTGATATAAAGAAATTTATCAGGTTCAAGTGTCTGTATTTTCGTTCATCTTCAAAGAAATACTTTGGAGAAGAACTAGGACAAATGAAATTCGAATAGACTTCAAAGTTAATGTCAAATAAAAGCATGGCTAAAAACGAGTCGCCGTACTTCCTCCAATATTTTTTTCACTTACATTTTGGTTCCACTCTCTACATAGTACAAGTTTTGTTTTTGTATACGTTTCTCAAAGACAGTAAGAATTTCAAAAGGTGATGTCTGAAATCCATGTAAACTCCATAAAATGTTCTTTGAACATTGAAGGAAATAGTTCTTTCTAGAAACTCCCACTTAACTGAATGACTGTGCTTAACAAAATTCTAGGTAACTAATGGCTTTTTATGCATGGTACAGTTAACGAACAACATTCATTTTCCTTGCTGTCATAATGCGTAGACATTTATGCACATCGGTCTTACTTCGCTGATTGTACCAGTTCTTGAGCGCAGTGGATCAAAACTTCAAAAACTTAACTACCTTTTTATTATTATTTGTCTTTTGGGTTCCTAATGGAACATAGGACTTCAGTAGCACGTCTCCAGTGAACTCTGTTCTCTGAAATCTTTCGAACCTGGCTCCACGACATCCCACAAGCTCTCATTTCCTCCTTGCACGATCTCCATGTCACCCTCAGATGACCAACTCATCGTTTCCAATTTGGTCTCAACTCGACGGCCTGGCCTGGCGCGTGATGTCTCCGAATGGTTTTTTCAGTGTATGCCCACTCCATTCCATCTCCAATTCCTTCAACATATTTGTTGAGTGAACGCTTCTTGGTTGGTTCTTTGCCGGCCACAATGAGTTCCTTGTTGCTTATTCTTATTGCTCTGGCCATCTGAGCTTCAGTAAGGAGCCAGTGTAGGCAGTTGTTGATGAATGTCTGTAGTTAGTTGGAAATGCTTTTCGTAACACGCCATGTCTCTCAACCATCACACAGAAGTACTTACATGACGTTGGTGTTGAAAATCCTCATCTTGTTCCACATGCTGAATGCAGAAGACCTCCACACTGGTTTCAGGCTAGTGAATGCCTGTCGAGCAGTCTTTCTGATCCTGGCTTTGACGTCCTCATCTGTCCCGCCTGTAGTTGAAACAGTGCTTCCTAGATAGGTGAAGGAGGTTACTTCCTTTAAGTTTCTCCAGTTGATGTTGATCGGAGCTTGTTGTTGTTGTTGTTGGTGCAGTATCTTCATCACTTCTGTCTTCTCTATATTCACTTGAAGTTTCGTCTTCGCCGCCTCACCTCTTCTGCAACTTGTTAATTTTCGCCTGTAGATCTTCAAGTTTGTGTGACATTAGACACAAGTCATCAGCGAAATCCAGATCTTCTACGTTATTTTCCCTGGTACACCCAGCATATACCCTCTTCTCGCTCACCACTGTTTGCTGCATGATCCAGTCGACCACACCCAGCAAGATGATTGGGGATAGAAGGCGGCAGCCTTGTTTTACTCCTCTCTGTCTTTACTTCAAAGGCATCACTGAGCTTCTCATTGGGAATTACTTGGTATGTGACGTCTTCATATACTTGTTGAATGAGGTTGATAAAAGTTTGTGGTATTTTGTAGTGTTGAAGCAACTGACAAATTATTTGTCGGTCGACGCTGTCAAGGCCTTCTCAAAGTCGATGAAGTTGAGGTGAGGTAGAGAGTTGACTGTCATTCTATACTCTGTTCTATGATCATGCGATGCGTTGCAATTTGATCTGTATATTATCTGTACTTCGTCAATCCAACCAGCCTGTTCGGGTCGTAGTTTTGAATCCAACGCACCCTTCAGTCTCTCCAGGATGATGCTGCATAATATCTTGCTTGCTCTGGGAAGACAGGAGAGTGATTCCGCACCAGTTCTTGCAAACACTGAGGTCTCCCTTCTTCGGAGTTTGACAAAGTAGCTCTTCTTCCAATCAATTCACAGGTACCTTCCCTTCATTCCACACCTTCTGCAATAATGGTGTGGTGTATGTCCGCTGTTGTCTCTGCGTTTGTTTTCAGTGCTTCTGACGGGATTCCATCTGGTCCTGCTGCTTTCCTACATTTCAGTATCTTTATGGCACTCAGGAGTTCGATGTTCGTCGGAGGGCTTGTGTTCACCAGTAATTCTGTGGCTGAGCTGCTGGTGGTATTTCTAGAGGAAGTGCAGGTGGTGGTAGTGGTCGATTCATGATTCATTTGAAGTGGTTAGCCCATTGTTTCCTTTCTTTCTCTTCTTTGGTAACTAGGTTTCCTATCAGCTTCCATGTGTCAATCGAGATCTATTCCTTGTCTTGTCCTGCTTCTTCTTCCTTCCAAACACGGTTATGCGCGTTTCCTTCCTCATCTCTTTCAAAGACTTCCAGTGTTCTCCCACACAGGTTCCTTCAGAGATGTCCCTCGATATTTCCCATCCTGTAATGATGACTGGCTGACGTGTAGATCTCCTTTGTAGTTTCGTCTTCCAGTTTCTGCTCCGGGTGTTGTACGTGAACTGTGGTCTATCACCAACTCCCTTGAAGGATTTCAATTTAACTTGGAAGGTTCCTTGCACTAGACAATCAGTGGTCTAAGCCTACATCTCCTCCCTCCTTTCTTGACCTTGTGTCAATCAGGCTGACTGCGTCTCCACTTTCTTCACATTGAGATGAAGTCGGTCTGATTTTTAGTGTGTCCATCTGGTGAATGGTGAAATCCAGGTCGCTTTGTGAATATCCTTGTGCTTGAACACAGTGTCTCACCTCCAATCACCAAATCGTTGAATGCACAGAATTCTGCAAACAATTCTCCATTCTAGTTCATCACCTCACCGAGCGCTTCTCGACCCATGGTGAGTTCTCTTCCTGTGTTGTCCACTCCCAGTTTAATATTCATGTTACCCCACACATTAGAATGGGTTTTGCTGTCAGTAACCGAGGTCTTGTCTTGTCCAGTGTTGATTGCAGTTGTCTGTAGAATTCCTCCTCCTTCTCTCCATCTGGATTATTTGTGGGTGCATAGCGTAGCATTGTACGATTGTGACTTTCCTTCCTTTTGAGTTGAACCTTGCTGTCATGATCCTGGAGTATATTGGTTCCCACTGTATGAGAAAGAGCCTTCTATGCTGTTGGAGATATCATGGTGGCCACTCCATAATTCAGTGTGTTCTTGGTTGTAGTGTGAGTGACAGTATCGGAATAGATTATTGATTCTCCAGTTGACTGTTTGTAGAGTCCACTTCCATTCCATCTGCTTTCGCAAATTCTTAACCTTTCAATGCGATATCTTCTCATCTCGTTCGCAATCTGGACAGCCTTGGTAGGTTCAAACATGGTGCGAACATTTCATGTCCTCATTCTTACTTTTGGTTTCATCGAAGGAAGTAGAGCTTAAACTATTTTAAAATTTTAAGTTCTGATAATGGCCGGTGGTGGAAAACAGAGAGCGTGTTACGTCGCTGTGGAAAATCGTCAGCTGCGTGAATGGTAATTATTTTATTGAGAACCAAATACAACCTTTCCCACCAGGAGAGTCAGAATGGCATCCCCTAAGTTACTGAGTTATGAGAGGCATTCTTTCATTTAGTCCATTATTTATCTTTTATAAAACATAGGGAGAAAACTACAAAAAACGTCATTCCAGACTCATTTTTCATATACATTTTTTGAATAAAACTTGCCATATTTTACTTTATTTGCTGAAAATGGATAACTTCTTAACACACACTTCTCTTCAAAGTAAAGGAAGGGTGTTTAATCTACAGTATATTCCAAGGTAAACTTTCTTTTTGATGCTTACATTTCAAAATTACGCAGCTTTTATCCTTTAACAATATCAGCTATTATTGATTGTATGAATTTTGGTAATAATAATAGTGACAGGAATCTTCGCCCTGGAATTTATGTGTCTTTTTATTGTAATATGTCGTCTTCGGCTGTGAAAAACTGCAACGATTCAAAAACCATGTCATAAAAATGTAATTTTGTGTAAATTTGTTCCATTATGCTAGGTAAGAATATCTTCTAATTTGATCAAGCATTGTTTTGTTTAGGTTTCGAGTTGTTTTCTGCCTATGAATAAACTTCTATTACACTTAGATCAGATCAGTTTAATGGTTGACTCGAAGCTTAGTTCAATATTTACTTTAAAATAGCCACCACTCCTTTCTTGTAAATGTCTTCAGTTTCTTCACTGTTTCGATTTATATAACTGTATGTATACGAATCACCCAAGCAGTGAATATTCCACCAATATGGGAGGAACTTAATCCTACAGATGGATTTGTAAAATGACTACGAAAATATCAATGATCTTTAAACATTTAACCAAAGAGTCATTTAAATGAGTGAAGTTACACAAGATTCCTTCGACAACAACATATTAATGTTGGTAGAGGAGCTTGAAAATTTACTGCTTATCAATAAATCAAAAGTAAGATTTTAGGTAATTTTGCTGGGTTTCGTAAACAAATAAATAAACCCAGTGTGACAAACTAAATTTATGTATCTCTACTGTATAAACAACAAAGCATGGGAGGTTTAGGAACAGAAAAGATAGCGAATACAGAAAATCAAAGGACTTTTCACAGAAAAATGAAGATTTAAATCAAGTATTTGAAAACAATATTCACTGTCTTGTTACAGGTTATTACCGTGGAAGACTTTGTTTTGACGAAAATTCCCAGAATATGAAAATCTCAGGATGTTTCTTGGACCGGTCAGTACACCAGATACCATATAAATATCTCTCTCGTTGTTGTAACTAGACGATCGAAACTCTCACATCGAACGTATACTGCTTTGGCGACATGCGTGTAATTTGATTCCAGACAGTGGAACATAGACATAAGTATCAGCACCCAAAGGTAGCTGTGTTTCATGACCTTAAGTTGGAGTTGGACCCCATCGGTTTGGATATTTCATGACAAGATCACCCAGAAATCCTTTTACCAACTGAAGGTAAAATATTCCGTGTGGCAATTCAATGTCATGAACCATGTCTATCAAAGTTGGAGTAGATAGTAAGGCTCCAGTTTCTTTTCTTTGGTGCCCAGAATTCTAATAAATCATGAGCTGAAGTCTGTGTTGAGGACTGTGCTCCTTGGTGAATCACAATATTCGAGATCCATGTCCTCAAAACTCAAGTAAGCAACGCGGATGGTACGAAATCATCTTAAAACTATGACAGTTCGTATTCTGCACATTGCCTCCATGGACAGTTCGTGGCTATTGGACTACTGATAATGAGATTTTAGGTTATTACACGTAATGCCCATTATTTCTTCATCTTCAGCCGGTTTCTCCCCTTAATTTCGAAGTAACTTGAAATACAGGTTTATGATTGGAATTTGGGTGGGGGATCTTCGCATTTCACAGGAAAAAAGTATTGTATACTAGAAAATATAGTGAAATATGTCAGCTGCTTTGCCCGTCGGTTGCATACCTTTTAAACAAGAGAGATGTAGTGACTTAAGACTCTTTACACAGATTTGTGAATCATATACAAATCGGCATTTGATACTTTATCAAATCACGAACAATACTTCATGTATAGCTGTATACGTGACGATTATTCCTGTTGTACAACATCATGATTCATCTTTGTTTACACTATCGTGGTCACAGAAGCATGCATTCAGTTGTACTAAAGAAATACATTTGATGTAACTGATTTTCCAGGACTATTTGAAATATATGTATCACAGTTAAGCTCCCAGTTCTTCTTGGTGAATACTCAGTGTGAGTAAGTGCTTTATGATCCGATTCCGAAAAATTCACATAAATCAATGTTAACTTCATGCAACCTCGCTAATAGCTACTTTATCAATCATACTTATTTTATAAGTGACCCAGAAGGTAGTTCTCTTTATCTCTAGGGACTAAAAAAAATTTGCATTCACTCATATTCTCTAAAGCTGAAAATCAGGTTTATGGATCATACCGCTTATCTCAGTGGACGACAAGCTAATAATTTATTGTCTGTAAACTACGGGTTGCACATTGGATTCTGTTTAGGACGGTGGCTGGAGGTTAGCCAATATATACAACTTAGTGGGCAGAGAGCAATTACAGGAACGACAAACAAATAGCTTAAAATGGGAAAAACTAATTCTCTGAATTTTCGAAGTAGGGATTCGATTGAATGAAAGAATGCATTCACATTTTTACACGTTAAAATGTAATGGAATATAAGTAGAAAGGTTCAGAGAGGTGAATTCCTACGTGTTTTGGGATTATGAAGAATATTTTTAGTGTAAGATGAAGAGGAAGAGTGCTTATTTTCTAAGCTTTTACAGGATCGTAGATATAACCAAAAGGACAGATATTTTGGTTTTGTGTCTAATTTTATCTATCTCAAAATAAAAATGAAACGACAAAATACATTTCTGATATTCCACATGTTCCCAGTAGTGAATATAAGAAAGTTAAGCACTTAACTAATTAGCCCGTAATTAGTGTGTAATTCGGCAGAGGCAAATATCAAATTCGGTGATTTACGTGTAGAGATTTATTTAAATTTTTATTTCATTTGACTCTTTAACCAACTTTTCCTCATCTGAAAATATAAATGAGACTTTTGAATCCCTTAGATTCGATCCTATTACCTACCTTCTTGAAACAACTTTAAGGCTAGTCAGAAAGACTTGGAAAGAATGTTGTGATACGTGTAAACCTAAGATTTACGATGAGGGAAAATGTCAGAGAAAGAATGATAAGTCCCAAATAAATAAAGTGGTCTGATTCAGCAAAGGCAACTCATATGACAAATATTTCCTACCAAGAAATCATGAAGTTGATAGCAAATGTCAGCAAGAATCGCAAAGAAGAGATTTAATGAATGAAAGCTCACGCAAAATGATAGGGTGAGGATTCGTAAGTTAGAACAGTATTTAAATCTACAAACTCACTCAGAGATAAGCTTTGTTGGCTGGCTTAAGAACTCAATAGAACCAATAAATCTAATGAAATTATATTATTATATCCCATATGATGACTGAAAAGTCAAGTAAATAGGTCAAACTGTCTGGTCGGGGTCAGTTAGAATAGCCAAACATAGACATTCAGCTAAATATAGAATGACAGACACCATTAAGATCACTAATCTAGAATAACATTCAGGTATTGCAATGCATACATTAACACACATCCATACAATAGGATGGGAGAAACCACTATACTTAAGTCCAACATAATTAGGTGGAGAGAGAGGGGGTGGATTGACTACTGAATCTTTGTTCTTTGAATCAACACCCAACACACATAATAGGAATGAAGTAACATGTATACAAGAGATATGGAAGATTTAGCTACTAATGAAAACAAAGAATATCAGGAGTGTTCTAAACCAAGTACAGAAATCAAATATGAAATTACCCAGCAGAATTTCAAAACAAGGATGAAGTATACACCATAATAAAATTTACGACTGTATAATCAAGACCTTGTCGACATTTAGGTCTCGTACTTCAAGGGGTACAGCACCATGGCGGTAACTCAGAGGCCGTATGTTAGAATCCTACCAAGACCGAGATTTTCATTTCATCATCAATCATCACTAAGTACCATTGACACTAACCTTCCAAACCATGGCTATCGCAGATAGTTACACCGAAAACAGATATTTTTCTTACAGCACACATGCGGACAACCACCAAGTCTTTTGGAGATTAATGCATCAATACTCTGAAGTTGATACCTTGCATGAAGGTAAAGTAATAAATTTTGAATAATTCATGGTAAAGAATGTTGTTTAAAGATTCAATTTTTTTATTCATTTCTTTTTTATGAGTTTTAACAATAAATAATGAAGTAAAGCATTGTAAAATTAGAAACATTTTCATAATCATTAATTTTCTATTAGTTATTAAAATTACCCATTGGTTTCACTAAAGGAATGATCTCTTTGACTGTATCATATCTAAACATACCAGATTATCGATTGAAAAGAAGTAATATTTGTATTTAAAACGGGACTATCAAAGCAGATAAATGACACAATCAGCTTCTAAAGAGATTGGAAAACGCTTAAATTGTTTATATAAATACTTCTTTACAACATGCCTTAAATAGGATTGAATTAAACGATGATAAACTAGAATAAACAATCTTAGTATTAGGCATAAATATGGGTACAATTTGCTCTAAACAGTATCTACGAAAGCCCAAGAATATAAACCGGCTCTGGCTCCTTTCATATTTGTGTACATTATCAAACGAACTACTTTTGACTTAAACACAGTTTAATTAACATGAAAGCTTTAGACCTTGAAAAATAGAAAATTACCCAAAAATTTTTATATTTCTACAAGCCTTTTCTGATGTCATGAAACTGTCCTCTCTGATGGACGGAAAAAAGTGTCTGCATCTTCCATTTATGTCTCGTGATGCTGCCTGTGGCAAACCATGAAGTGGATAAACAATTTTTTTGTGAAATTAGACTTTGTGAGACAATTAGAAGGAAACCCTGGAACTAGGTTTTGTGCCTGTTGGTAATGATCAGGGAGGCGTGTCTGCCACCACGAAGGGACTGATATCTTTGAGAGGTTCGAACCCGCTACAGTCACTGGTAACGCCACTGACTTCAGCAGTGGATAATACTGATTCAAATCTCTTAGGGTCATCAGTTCTCTTGTGATTGCATTATGATTACAAAACTCTGATGAGCGCCAACAAACAAAGAACCTACGTCTTCAGTCGTCTGTCATCGTCTGTCAGTAGTGCATCATGGTTTCCAGTCTTTTAGTTAAACTGTAAAATGTTCAGTAAACTTTAAACGGTACATAGGAATAAGCCGTATGAAATTAGTTGCTTTTTAGTGAGCAATCAATGAGTTTTTCGGCATTTTTTAATTCTCACAATGAAGTGTGTGCAACAAAATTTTGTTAAAGCCAACAGAAATCACTAGTGACTAGTATCAGGGTAAATATGGTTTTATAGGTCGGATGAAGTTCTCTTTTAAGTTAGTAGCATCTTTTTTATATAATTCTGACATTATAAATCACACATCTTTTTTCTGGCTAAAAGAGTATTTTGGTAAGTCATGAAGTGATGATAATAGTTCTACAATAAATTAAATCAGAGGAATTAGACTGATAGCAGGGGCACGTTGTGAACGAAGTATAATGACTGATACATGAAAAGGTAACCTGCTCTCTAAGATTTTAGGTTTGAATGTGAATACTTTGTTTCTATGTTCCCTAATAACTTCATATGGAAGCAAGATATGTCAATTTTAGTGAGAATTCAGATTAGAGCCTGTTTTTTTCACAGATATGTTTAACTCTATCCAGACTCATATTTCTACACCTAGCTGCATTGGTAAAAGATCACGGCTTGATTTTAGTTAAGATACAGGAAAATTCAGTCAGTCAAATTTTAAGCCGTTGCGATTTCATGGTGGCATTCAAGTTATCTATTCTACCTAAATGATAACTGATCACCTGCTACATGAGTATGCGTTAGAGAACATTCACTCTGCGATTACTTCAGATGTACACATATTGTTTAAAGAATTAAATATTTGGTTATCTACGAACAATGGATAGCTGTTTCGTCAAAGTATGGGACTCCTCAGTAGCATGCACCCAAGACCCCTCCACTGATGAAACAGCTTTCTAGTACTCCCAGGTTTTCCATAGTCCCCAACCGATATCAGTCCGTGATGAATACAACCTCAACAATAAAATCTTATAAACCTCAAGTTACGTTTAATTATCTTGAAATTCGCCTTGATTTTTTTGTTCCTAATTTTCTTTTGATGCTACAACTTGAGATCATTAAATTTTCTTGAACATATCAATTGCTAGTTACCATTGTTAAAAAGAGAAAACTTGGACACCATGGCACAGTATAATTTCATACTTAATTCTTTATATGATATAGCACATAGTGATACAGTGTCATTTACTGGATGAAGTTTCGAGTAAATAGTAAAATGAAAAAATGGAGAACTGCTGGACTACAAAACAGAAATTTGAAAGTCACGTAACTACTATGACATGGTTGTGAGTAATAAATTCAGCTCAAAACGTTCTCCAGTAAAAAGTGCTTTACCACTGAGTGCTGTATCTAAAATACAATCTAATACTGGAGCTACCACGTAATTAACCAAAATAGTAGAAGTAAAACCAAAACAATTTCTTCAAAAAACGTCTTTTATAACTACTTACATTAAGTTCTAGGTAGCAAACATATCAGTAAGCTTTATGACGATTACTGTTTGGTACGTACCCTTATTGTCAAAAAATGAACGATTACATTCAATAATCTGGTTAGGAGTTTTCATACTCCTAACTTGTTACACTAAGACTATTCCGTTACAGTGTTTTCAAGAATTAATAGTTGCATCATTTGATATTGAATAACCGCTTGGAAAAGTCAGTGAATGTGCTACTTGTGGGTGCATATGAGTGACGAAGAGTGCATTAGTTATTTTCTTTCATTATTGGTAAAAGCTTCTTGTACTTTATCAGCTAAAGTCTGATGTCTCATCGAACTTCCACTAATCTTCATTTGAAATCTTCTTGATCAATAGTCACAGAATATCAGAAACATTTTCCGAATGTTGATTTGCTAACAAATGAGGAGCTTGCACACTAACTGTGCTTTTTGTGGTAGATCAGCAGAAGCACCAACAATAACTTCAAAATTTCTTTTGATATACTATTACCGAGAACATAAACAAAAATGCTGTGCGGTTCTTGAGTATAATAGTTAAAATAGAAGTATTCTGAGTTTAAGGCAACAACCTTTTTAATCACAGAGTGTTGGATTATTAATAGACATGCGTTGTTCAGTAATTTGAGATATCTGAAAGGGATGCACTCTGAATTACTAAATGATTACACAGAAAGCATGAAAAAGTAGTGAAGTCAAATCCTAGATATGAGAGGAAGCAATTAAGCTAATGTTAGTAGGTACAAACGGAGTTTGTGCATAAAGTTTTGAAGTATATTTTTTTGTTTCGTGAACCATAGACCACATTTCTGTTATTCGCGTCTTTTTTGAAATAATTCTAGCTGTAGACCTCTGAATTTAAGTGACTGTGCATCGACTTAGTAGTCTTTATAGAACCGGTGTAAATCCCGTAAGCCTAGATTGAAAAACTTAAATCAGTCACTACCCACTTTAGGAACAAATATAACAATTATCTGTGAAACAAATTCTTTGGATTTCCCCTATGACAATACAAAAGTATATGACTAACATTTGTAGGCACAACTAATTATTTGTTATTCAAAGAATATTTGTCAGAATTGAAGAAGGTTAAAAATTGTCAACTCTAAGGCACCAATAGGGTGTTATACACTAAATATGAAAGTGATTTTTCATACAGTTTGTATTTGAAACATAAGTAGGTTATCTAATATTTAGTGAATATAGTATGCAACAACAGACTAATAGATTGTCAGGAATAAAGACGATGGAACAAATAAAGACAAATAGCAGCAAAAGACAGCACTTTTACTAAAGCAAACTAACTTGAATAAATGTATTTCTGTGCCACAGACTGTCTCATAAAGTAGACAACCTCTGCGCACAAAACAAAACGCTAGCATAACTTACAACAAGCATATATCTTCTGTAAATATTTAGTCTGAATGAAAGTGCTTCATCACACAACTTACAAAAGAAAAGCTGCTTTTTCATTACCAAATAAGTTCGTTGACTATAAATTATTTTCTGCTTGACTTTTTAAACATGAATTAGTCATGAATATTATCTAATGAAATTGTGAAGGATTATAGAAAGGTGAAGATTTCTCTGTTTACTCCAGATATTCAAATGCAGATCTTAATGTACTTGGTTGTTCATCGTTATCACCTCCAATGTGACAAAGTATTTGGTTATCAAGTGAATATATGACACGTCGCTAGTGAAGTAAAATGTTTTTCTGTAATGATCAGCAAGCCAATCATTAAAAACGAACTTATACAAGCAACTATTTACTTTTTTGTGCTTAAATCCATCGGATTACTTAGATCTTATTACAGAATTATGTCAGATGCTGAGTGCAGTGTTTTTCATAACACTCTTACATAGTAAGCCACTTACAAATTTTTCCCATTTCACGGAACTTGACGAACATTAGTTACTACCGATTCCAAAAAACGCTTCTTCCAGGACCTGTGTAAATTCGTTCCAGGGTTCTTTTATCACCATTCTAAAATGGAAAAGTTACTGAGGCGTCGGTGGGAGACACTTAGAAATATATTAATTGGAGTTAAAAACCAGCACATTTAACTCAGGTGGTATATGGTTCTTAGTTCATCAGGACTGATTTGTCCAATTAAAAGAAACAATTCCAAGAACGACTTCTGTCGTTTTTAAACAAGGTGAATAGGTGGAAATACAAAGTAGTTCGAAACAGCATTATAGAAAACTCAAGTAATAATGGTGTTTGAGTAGATTGAGTTGTCACTGAAGACTATGCACTCCATTCTGAATATTTAAGATGAATGAGGTTATTGTAACTCCAGTCATAACAGGATCCTTTCTTAAAATTCCTTTTATACATAAGCTAACATTATTATATTCTGATACTGAGGTTAGCATCTGCATCCAAAACGATTTCATAATCACCAAACAGTACGACAGGTAATAATGTTTTTTAATTTACTTGAGATATCGGTGACCTTCTAACAGATATAGCCACCGGAAGAAAACCTCCTAGTTGTTTTTATATCATCTATCAGAACATTCTTCATAGTCAATAACAGATTCAATATCTGCATGTAGAGTAAAAATGTCTCATTACTAAACATCCTATTAGCACTTTTCGTTGGCTATTATTTGAGAAAGTTAGGAATAACCTTTGACTGGTGTCAACTACATAACCATGAGAAACTTGTTTGTACTGAACAGTTATTTCGTTGTTCGTTGATACTTATGGGGTATGAGAAATACTTAAGCCATGGGTGATCAAACCCAAAGTATCCAGTTGCTTGAAGTAAACTTATTACCACTTAATCAAAAGTAATGGTATGTTTTTGCGAATTCAAGCAAACGGTGACATAGTCGATAAACGTTTAGTTTGTTGGTGCTTGTTCGATACCAATGTTTGCTTAACTTTGAAGTAAAGATGTGATCTGTGGTCTAGCATCAGAGTTGTGGTAGAAGTTTAGCTTTGCTGAGATATTGCTATCTGGTCTGACCCAACTTTGAGTCATTAGTCGTTACTTTATTCTGAGTTATAATACGTGTATACAGGCATATATATATATATATATATATATATATATATATATATATATATATACATATTTCAAAAGGTATGTAATTGTTATCTATTCATAAATCATTATTCTGTTAAATATGGAAGTTACGGTGAAACAGGCTGAATACTACGTTTCCGACTTGCAAAAACTGCAGGTGAAATTCCTCATAATGTGTGAGTATTTCAAAGAAATATTTGCAAAATACATAACATTTTTAATGCTTAAATGACCGTATCGAGGCACACATCTCAAACCTTATCAGTGATACGCACTTGTCAATGGCAAAAAGAATGTTTCCGCACATTTCAATAGATCATGAACGAAACTTGAAACAATAATTAGTATGGGAGTAGAGTTGAGCACTGTGGTAGCACTGTAGATATCTGTAGCTTTGTTATCGAATAGAAACTTACCATGCATAAGAGCAACGAATCAGCTTTGATTCTGGATACATGGACATTTTTACCATCAACAAAACCAAAGAATGACAAACTGCATTATGAGACCAAGCCACAAAGTTTTGACTACCTTGATATGATTATAATTAATAAATTGTGTTCATAACGTTATACAGTACTCGGAATGAATAGCTCTCTAAGCAGCGATTTGGTTGGTGAACGCTTGAACGTCATCCTAGATATCGTCATCAGTTCGTCAGAGCTACACGCCTACAGTTTCCTCATCCAGTGCCTATTAATGTTGGATTTTATGAAACAAGAAACTGAAGAATTATAGTGGAAAGAATTCGTCCTAAAGGTTCCATTTTCTGCCTCCCAAACTTTTTGCAATAAATCACTTTCACTAGTTTTGTATTAAGAATCTCTTCCACAAAATGTGCGGCAATGCTTATAAAGTAGTACCACTTAATAGTGAAATTACTGTAGCTCACTGCTTTAATAAAAACAGCAAAACTATATAATCAGAGAAATATTTTGCTGAATACAGTTTGACATTTTGTTAAGCAATGCGTATTACTTTACCGAAAAATATTTCCAGCGAAACGTTCGTTAGTAGCAGAGTTTTTGAAATACCTGCATGTCGTTTTTTTTCGTCGGGTGATAATTGCCAGTCTTATCCTTCAATGTAGTGTAAATAAATTAGTCTACACTCTTCTCCTGTATATTTTATTCCCCACAGACAATATACCTCAAGTTTGGTATTTAAACCAACGGAATGCTCCTAAAATCAGCGAATAAACTTCCTAAGTTAGTTATTCGCTTATAGGTGAACTTCATTATTATAAATGACTTTTATCCTATTTCTTGACTGAACACCGCAAAATTTTCACCTTTGAGATCTAGTATTGTTAATCTCATTACTCACTAATAAGTAAAAATATCCAGATTAGCAGATAAAAGTTGGGCTAAGACAGCTATACTTTCCAATTCAGGCACTCAGAAGTTAACAAAGACTAGCTGTTATGCAAAACACATAGTAGGTATGACAAGGTGTACGTTTACGTTACTGCAGGGATGGATGTAAGTTAATCCAATGAGAAATACTTCCCTGTCACCTTAATTTCTGCTCTAATTAAGTTTACGTGATGAAATAGCTCTAATACCTTATGCGTAAAGTGCCTGGTCTGTGAACAGAAAAACATGATGGTTGTACTGACCTGTGGAAGGTCCCTTTTGCTGGAATTTATTGTTAGAGAATACTTGTGTCCTAAATATTGTCACGTTGGATTGTAAACATCTCAATCTGTGTGCTATCTCCTCCTTCTTAATCAACTAAGTCTATCCGGAAGATTGCTATCTTTCATGCGGCTAAACGCCAAACTTGTCTTAAGTCTTCAAAAGTCGTCAAAAGCGCCAGATGTCTATTAAATGTGATATCATCACTAAGCTATCAGTTTGTTCCTAACTAGCTACCGGACTCGTTATGTTCGCTTCTTTGCATGTTCACTGAAATAACACATTTCGGATGTATGTATAAAAAGTGATTTTCAGATGGTGATAAAATACGGAAGCGTCCACATCAGGTAAAAACTGGAAAGTTAGATTATTCTTCTGAATTTTCATATCATTTAACATGATCATTGGTAATATTCACTATCTTTTGGCAAAAACCAAGATTAAATTGCTGACATTAGAAAAGAAGGAGGTTTTCTTGTTGTATAACTTCCTTTGGGATAGATAATATTCGTTTTTATAACCAATCCAAAAAAATATCTTAGAAGTGTACTATAAAAGCAATTTTCTTAATTAGTCTACCGTCTGTTCAGCTGAAATGACTTGAGATGTGTGTAATGTCATTTTTTATCAGGAAGCTAAAAAGTCCTCACTCTTTTCCTACAGTTTCCAAACTATAAATTCATTTCGTAACATGGTTACACAAGTTCAACATATTTTATTTGATAGGAAACCAGAGTACATCACTGCAATTTTTTATGTCTGAAGCACAAAAAAGTGAATGATTTATTGCACCACAATGATTTGCATAGAAATTCTAAATGTATTTCTAAAATGAGGTGAGTGAAATATTAGCCATGTACGAGAAAAGTATACTTTTACGACATCAATTATTTCGGTGCAGCTTAACTCCATCCGAAATTCATAACAATACCAAGCAAAACTGTTAACGAGTAATTATATTGGATCAGTTCAGTTGAAACACTATGCAGCAAACCAGCGTTATTTACTGGATGACATTTCGAGTACAATTTACAGCTCATGAAGATATAAAAAACAATGCAACTACTTGAAAGTCTAATTTTTTATTGCTTTACCACTTTTACGATTAGTTTTCACTCATAGCAATCTCGCCTAATTTACTAGCCGGTCCTAAGCCCGGTTAGAGAAAGAAGGTTGGGCATAGGGCTAGCAACTCCACCCCACAAAACCAATACAATCGCTATTAAAACTTCAAAGCACAAACAAAATATAGAAAATAAAAATTAAACCTATTCCTCACTAGGATCGAGGAGACGAAATGACGCCGGGTGGTGAAAACCTTCGAGAAGCCAATTGACTGATGTGTCTTCTCTCTCTCTCTCTCTCAATGAAATTGGAAGTAGGCGTCTGCACTTGGAATGTCCGCATCATGTATGAAGCTGGCTGGCAAGACTGCCCAGATTGTAGAGGAGATGAGAAGTTATGGCATACAGAAGTTAAGAATCTGTGGAGGTAGAGGAAGATGGTGATGGTGAAGCAGAAGATGAACCAGCTCAAAGATAAAAAACATAAAGAAGAACTGAAGACAACCCATAAACACTACACTGGACAAAGAAGTGAAGAAGAGTGCACGGAAAGACAAAAGACACTTCTACGACTCACCTGCAACTGAAACAGAACAAATTGTAGGTACGAGAGACGTGACAACATTATATCAAACAACCACGTTACTATCTGGGACGGAAGAGATCAACTCAGATGAAGTCAATGAAAGACGATAGTGAAGGAAACTTAGTTACCAAAAAAGAGAAATAAAGGAAACGATAGACTGACCGCTTCAAAAAGCTCTTCAATCGACCACCACCACCACCTGCAACTCTTCCAGAAAAACCACCAGCACCTCAACCACAGAACTATCGGTGAACACCAGCACTTCGACATAAGCAGAAGTCCTGAATGCCATGAAGTTACTGAAAGCCAAGAAAGCAGCAGGGTCAGATGAAATTCCTCCAGAAGCCCTGAAAACAGACGCAGATACAACAGTGGACATGCTCAGAACACACCACTATTGCAGAATGTTGGAAGGAATGAAAGGTACCTATCGATTGCAAGAAGGGCTACCTTTCCAAACTCCTAAGGAAGAGAGTGCTAAGCCTTTACAAGAACTGGTGAGGACTCATGCTGCTGTTCATCCTAAGCCAAGTATTAAGTTGCAGGTGCAGGTACATCCAGTTAACAGGTCCCAAATAGGAAGAAGTGCGTGTGCTGGATTCTTCTCCTAGCTGCAACCAAGTAAACTACAAATAATGTTTCTTTTAAAATACCATCCACTTCTCTTCATTTACTAACTTTAACAGTGGAAGTACCAGAAACCTATCAGAACAGCTCGAGCTTGCCTTGTGACTTCAACAATTCTTCTGCATTGCTTAAATTCTAAACAATGTCAAAAGATTTACTTGACAAAAAATGAACATAGTTCGAGTTGAGTAATCTCATGAATAATCTTTGACTGACTGCTTCAGTCATTTGGCTATACTAAGTCAGGTCAGTATTAAGATTCACTAAGAACACGCGAAAAAACTATAAGATCTCTTATGTGAGTGTGAGTTTGATAGACTTGTGTAGCAACTAAGGTCAAAAATCATAGGGATGAGATAGAGTCAAAAGATAGTCTGTTAGTCTGTGTTTTTGATGCCAAGCTATTAACGGTTAGGAGTTAGCCTCAGATTAATTTCAGCTCTTCCATTACTTGATATCCCATCAATAAGTATCATAAAAAGCATGAAATCATATAAGCAGAAAGCATAAATCTAAATTTTGAAGGGCAACGGATGAAACCAAAACATCCTAGTAATATAAACGGAACTTGATTGATTAAAAATTTGTTCGTAAAAAGCTTGTTTTCATACAGTATACAATGAAACTGTTAAATTATCCAGACATAAATTAAATGACTTTCTTCTAGGTGCATTAATTTCCTATGAATTTATTGCTGAAGAATTTGGATAATTTTATGATAAAGTTTTTAATATCATTAATGCACGTTAATTCCTTACCCAAACTTAGACTGTTGCTTCAAATAAAATGACTGGGAATACGCCTATCCTAAAGATTCTACTGGTATATATATATATATATATATATATATATATATATATATATGTATATATACATATATATATATATATGTATATATATATATATATATATCGACAGTTAAGCATCTCATAATAGGTATTACCATCATTTTTGATTAAAATATTGTGGAAAGCTACCAAATACTTGTTTGATTGTTACTGAAATCTATTTTTGTATACTCACTCATGTGTTTACAAGGGATCAAAACCAAACTCATCCAGATCTTTTAATGACTACCTTCTTTTTTCAGAAAAAGATAATCTCGATCTAAAGATTTAAATATTCGTCGGCAATAGATGTCCACTTAAGTAATAAAATGAAACTCCATGTTGTTGTATCTAAACCAAGAGATTTAAATATTAGGCTTCAATTAATAATGATAGCATATTTCTGTATTTTAAGGTATACATGTTCAATAGTTTAGGTAACATCAAGGTGGCAAAAGGAAATTCTTGACATTTTTCATGCTAATACATATTTCTTTTAGAATAAGACCTTAATAACGAGGAACACAGTTATATCACTCCTATTTAGGCAAAAAATCACAATAATTTTAGTACAAATCTGAAACCTTTTCTAGATTTTTACAAATAAACCATATATTTCTTATTAAAAATCTGCTGTTTATGCAGTATCTTCGAGAAAGCAATGCCATGTTACTGAATGGACAACAAAAAATTGAATGGATAAGATTTTACTAATTCAGGTGAGTGAAGGAAGAATAAGATATTTTCTATCACTAAATATCACTTTTCCGTCCTCAGATAGTCGTACAAGCAAAAAAGTCAGGTTCATATAAGTTCGTGAATGATATGTAGATTATATTGGCATCAGACATTAATAATAATTAAATGAAGCATTTTTTTGTCGTTCTAAACAAGTTAGGCAGTAAAAAGACGTCCCTAAACTGAATCTTAACGGAATCCTACAAAACGTTACTGTAAAAGGTAAAAGAAATGTGCGAAGCAGTATTATAGATTCGACAAGTGATTTAAGCACAGCTTTTTCAAAGCTATTATGAAAAGAAATCGGGAGTTATGATCCAAACAATTTGGGTGACTCTTCATCTACACCAGCTTTAAACAGTCTGAAATTCAAACACATGGGAAGAAAGTTATACATTTCATTGTTTTGCTTCAAAATCTGTCTCTTGTACATAGTGAAAATGCTATTGAAATGGTTTTGGATAAGTTCCCATTATGAGATTTTTGATTATGCTTAATAATATTACTAACAAGTAGTTCAGAGGCTCAGAAACACTACGGAAGCAGAAATATTGGGTTGACTGGAGTTAAAAAGTCTGTTAGGAATGTTAATTATCAATGCCTCAGGCAGTTTGTTACCTTAATAAGAATTTGGACGGAAACATTTCGATTACTTGGTCGACATACGCAAAATAAAACATGGGATTCTTCGCCAAATTGAGAAGTAATAGCTCAGTGACACCCCGTATATTTTCAATGAAGTCCACTTGCTTAACAAATCATAATTTGTAGTTACTCTATTGTATGGTAAAATCCATATTTAAAATAAGTACCGCCTGAACTAACTTTGAGCTTCATTTACTGGGCCGTTATTAGGACTAACGACGATAATGCTGTTGCTAAACCGTCTGATTAATGAATGAACGCAAAAGAAATGAGCTTGACCATACTTTTAGCATCTGATACAACTTGGTACTTTGTAAATCCAACTTACCGCTTCTTACTGGAATAATAATGTGGTGGTTGAACATCACTTATCTTATTACCACTTACTTTTTATCTTATTATTCTAGAATACCTGCCGTGTATCCTAAAGTTTATTCTTATGACTTTAACTCTATAATACATATGTATTTTAATTGTTTGATCATGTTTTTTAACTAAGAAAAAAACTTTCTCTTATTCTTTACTTTTATGAATACGTGTATGACTAACCCTCACGTTTGCAATACCTTATAGGTTGTTTTAGACTAATTAAGAATAATTTTAGAGTCTGTAATTCCCCTCGTTCAGACAGTCTAATCATTTGACCACCACTGACCTGTGTCGGTGATTTCATTTTCACATTTATGATGAATAGTGGCTACCAGTGGACGCACACGACACAAAGAGTAGCTACCGTGGCTCTTTGGCTCAATGACTGAGGCTCTGACATTTCAAGTGATTGGTACTTTGTTTGAGTATCACTGTCAATAACACTCACCTGAAGTAAAGTAAATCTAACTGAAGAGTCCAAGTTTAGGATGAAACGCAAATCCTGGAATCCATAGCTAGCTAGTGCCTATCACATCTACTAAACAGGATGACTCCTATCTATTGAATAAAAAGTCGACCTACAATCTAATAAGTTCTTTCAAAAAATAGTGGCACACTGTAGAAGCTAAGAAAAAAACTAATTTCATAAAGTAAATTTGAAAATCATCTAGATGATTTATTTCGTCCTAGAAGATCGTTTTGGAAATAGTTCCAGCTTTCCTAATTCATTACCCATGGTAATTAATCAGCGTCTATAGAAGTCCATTAAAGTGAAAAATGAATACTCGCTTACCAAATCGATTTCATAATACGCTGAACTGATATATCCGATCTGCAAAACTCAGTTCTGCAAATAAATAAAAGTTACTATCTCATTAGATTGCATAATTAAGTCAACTAAATCAGATGGTTTTCTTGATGAGTGACAATAATTTACTCTCATTAAAATTTTCTACTGAAAGGTAGACATTATTATTTTCAAGTCAGTTTTCACCAACCTCTTAATTACGGGAAGTGAACCCTTATGAAGTTCCTAAACGCTGCAGGATCTCAAGTAATGTCCAAGTTATTCTGGTTATTAGTTAAAAGTGTTTAAACTGTACAAAACACCTGAATAGATGTGTAGTTTTTGCATGCCCTTTTGAAAAGCTGAATGAGAACACAGCCCTGTAGTATATTTAACAGAAATGTACAAACAAAATGTTTCTAAGTTTCAGGATATAGTTTGCATCATAATAGGATTTAGAGAATGCGACAATGAAACCACTCAGAATTTATTATTTCCTTTATTCTGACATAAAATTCACTTTGGAACACGAAATGTTAAGTTCAAAAAGCTTTTTGCATTTAAGTATCACGCACAATGAAGTTAGTTTGATCCTGTACACACTTTTCGCTAAGGTCACACGAATTTATAAGGAAATTCTATTTAACAGCTTCCGCTTATTTCACAAAAGCAAATGTAATTAAGATATAATTTAAAGAATGACTGAACTGTTCTTTAGGATGCGGGTTAAAGGCAAATCGAGGAAAATTTACGAACTTTAAGCAAACAATGGATATCTTTTAAGCTATACTTCACGCGTGTTTAAAGTCCGCAGTCGAAATTTTAATAGTGCATAAAGTTAGGCATCGTCACGGTCATCTAATTTTCATTATTTAGAATACTTCACACGTTCGATTATATATCATTTTTTATTGTCTTTGTTATAAATTGGTAAATGTTACGTAACCCACTGGAACCAAAGCGCGTCGTAGAGCTGGTTCGCCCTATTCGCAACCTCATTAGTAGTAAATCTTTTCTGACCATGAAGAAGGAGAAACGCATAAAGATGGCACTGACTGCCTCGAGTTCTATTATACAGACAGTGAGTTACATTCTAGTGCAGTGGTTGGTATAAGGCCTAGTTTACTTCTCATTCATTTATTCAACACAACAGGTATTTTCCTTTTAGTGGTCCGGGCTCTTCCAACCAACCACTTATATAACTAAAGGTCACAAAAATTTATGAAGACTCTTACATAACTAAAGGTAAGTAGATGCGATTAAATATGCGAAAATGAGCAGACTATAACATTGTTGACGCCACAAACTGTTACCCACCAATAAAATTGTTTTAAAAATACTTGTCAGCTGTTGTAGTAATTACGTTTTTTATCATATCCAAATTTAAATGATAATTATAGTGAGCATAGAATTACTAAAAAATTTATGGTGATTAAAAGCAGTTATTTTAGTAACAATTTTACATGATCCTTTCAGTGTTTAATTCACCCAGGGTTTTCAATTGCTCTCAAACTGAGATCAGTTCTCAATGAAAGTTACTTAGAAACCATTTATCATTTTATCAGTGCCGACCAGTTATGAAATGCAGTTCCATGCAATTTGCATCAATACGATAGCCTTGAGCCAATCTATGTCGACAGTGATGCCTATACTGGATTGTGAGTTCATCGTTTATTGCCTGAAATTCTATATTTTCCTTTAGAATGAAGAATTTGAATTATCCACTTAACGTGTTTTCGATAAATGAACTTCTACCAGAATAACTTTCATGATAAAGTAACATCAGTTGAAAAGCAGTGAAAATATGGGAACCCTGGACAACCGTTCCATCCTAGTCTCTGACTCGAATGTTGTACCTACCCACAATCTCATTTAAAATCACACGAGAAACGTTAGGTCTGAAAAAGAACATGTTATTATTCGGTCAGTGTGTTGAAAATTACCATTTCACGTTTCTGAACTTCCGTAGAGTGATAATATCTGCAAAATATCATCTGATTTAGAAGATGGGTAAACAGGCACGGTGTATACTGTTTATTCACGCCCTTAATTCGAAAAGATAGCCAAGTTAATTTACACTTGTGAGTTTTTGAAGGTATATAGATTAGATTTGCATATAATCGCAAATATCACTATCAACAGAGTACACTATTATTCTTGGTAATCATGAAACTAATCTTTTTGGACTACCAGTTGAACAAATATGGATGCACTTTGTTTCAGTAGACTATTCTCACAGTGATAAAGTCATAGCAGAAGTTAAAATTTTCCTAGTTTGTTGAAATATTCCAGCTCTGAGGCTATTGGTTTCAGTTCTTCTGCTAATGAAGATTTTATTCATTTACCATCGTGCACGTCTTACGTTTCCAGCAACATCTTTCATCAGTCAACGTTACTATTAAAGAATTGTTTATGTGAAATATTCAGACACTGATTCAGTCATTCTCAGTGAATAATGATAACCGAAAGTATTTTACCCACTTAAGCAAAATGTAGTTTGCTTTCAAGATGCAATTCACTTATTGTTTTTTAAACATTATCTATAGTTTTTACCATCTATCCTTTCAAAGCCATTCGTTTGAGGATAAGAATGAAAAAAATCTTCTGTACCTGACTAGCTTGGAAAAGAAGAAATATTTTACTCTTGTTAGGCTTAGTTCAAGGCAACTTAAGAGACTGACTACTGAAGTGGCGGAAAAGGTCTGCAGCTCCAGATGAAAATGACGATGATTTAGTGATGTATGAACTTTGATATTTTTCTTGAGTGTTCTGGCATATGGAATATTTGTATCACCACTAAATTCAAAATGTCGATGATCAGTGAACATTAAACGATCATCAAATCTTTTACCGCTAGATATAAATTGTCAAAATATTTATATAATTCAGTAGTTTATATGCAAATGCATTTAGTTACATCGACAGTTTGAACAACAAAAAACTGTTGCAATCATCACTTACTCGCATTGTGTAGTCAGTGAATATTTAACGAAACAACAGATAAGCGATTTAAAAGACTACTCTTTCCTGGGTATCAGTTGACTGGTAATAATATTCCATGGGAATATTTCCTCTTTTGATAACTTCAGAGTTAAGTTAGTCGTGAAAAAAAGCATAAATCACAGTGTAGCATGAAAAAATTGTCATATATCTAAGTATACCGTATGCCTTTAAGATAGACTTTATTAACGAAATCCTCAGTAAGCGAAATTATGATGAATCATGGAATGAAGGACATGTATGTACGTTTTTAACATACACAAATACACACTTGCATTGATCATCATTCTTATTTTTGACAATTTTAGCACTCTAAATACCAATATTTGATTGGATATAGGAAAACAACTGTCCGTGGTAATTGGAAAGGCAGACACATTATAAGTGGATAAATGAAGAGATAAAGACAGGATACATAGGTAACTAGTTAAATAATCAGTCAACTTTATTTGCATGTAAAACAGTTAGCTCTTCAATGAATCACTGATTTACTAAAAGAAATACAACGTAATTATTCACCTCAATTTAATCTTCAAGTCAAAAACCAGATTTTTCACAGTTCTTGCTTGTTGCGATTAAAAAACGGAATCTGGATACACAAATTAACGGTGTTTATCGGAAAAAATGATCATCAAAAGCCGACATAATAGTAGACATTTTAAGTATTGAATGATCTAGTAGGATAGACATTCATGTCATATTTATCCATTTTATGCTGATACACACGCGCACATTAGAACTTTCTGCATCATCCAGTACCAAACCTTAAAGAATGCCAAACAAAAGAACACTGATGTGTTCCAAATTCAACAAAATGCTTTATTTATAAACAGCTTGAAGGATTAAGAGTTTGAATGATGCAGAAATACAGAGGTTCACTGAGCTGATAAAAGAATTATGAAAATCAGTGTACAGTAGTAAAATCCTGGACTAGGTTTATGCAGTTTTTCTTCTTGAAACTTATAAAATTAAGCCAAATAAATTAGGCAGACATGCAGAGATTTCATGCAGTTTTCCTTAACAAATAAAAATATGGAGTGAACAACAGTTGCAGCAGAATACGACGGCTCCATCTTACTTTGTGATTTGTAAACAGCTGCACCATCCCAAACAATTCTGATGGCAAATTATACAAATATGTACATACTTCATTCATTGTGGTAGAAAACCGTCGGCTTGGAGGAAAAGCAACACTGGTATTGTTTAATGAAAGTCGCACGAACTAAGGGAACAAATGTACAGGAAATAATAATGATAATAAGGTTCTCGAGATATATAGAAAGACTCAATGAATACTCTGCAGCAAACGTTCGGCAAACAGGTGGAAGATATATATTTGTACCATAGATGATCATCAATGGGTAACAAATGTAGTTGTCTAGCCTTTATGGTCAACCAACGCTTAACAAATTTTATCGATCAGGATTTACAGTGAACCCGGAAAGTCAGATGATGCGGTACTGTGTTAAACTGGATTTTGGTGTGTTAGATGGTGGAAATCAGTTTCGAAGAAGCAGTGGACCAAGGTTTCCAGCTTGTTCACAATAATCCCCAAGGTGTAACTGAAGTCATAGCGAAATTGATGTTTTCTCTGTGATTCCCATGTGTATTGCTCAGTGATGAATTGAGAGAACTATCCACTTAGCTATACAGGCTAAAGTGCAAAACGTAACCTACAAACTTCAATCAGTGTTAAACACTAAGAGCGAGGAAGTTTCATCGTTTATCCACTGGTGACCGATTCGCGTGTACAATCCAGTTCAACAGTGAACAAGTCGTGGCTTGAATATATATATATATATATATATATATATATATATATATATATCAATAAGGTGACGAGCATAATTATACTGCTGAAGATTTTTTTCTATTCTCAGTCAGAAACACATTCAAATGTGGTCACAAATGCGGTCACAAACCCATCTCTCTTTTCTTCCGAGGAATAGGCTTCGGCGCAATATGTGAATTGGTAATTCCAAAATTATATTTCCTTCTAGCCTATAATTTTCTGTCAAACATTCTAGTATTTATTTTTTTTGTTTGCATTATTTGATACTAAAATTGTTTTTATTTTGTAAGTAGCTGGTTAGAAACATCAAAATAGTATTGATCCTTGCTATCCTTGTTATCTCACTCTATCTAAACATTATTTCTCCTCGCAGGAGGAACAGAAGGAAATTCGTGTGCCCAATTTTTCATGCGTAAGCTGTGGACCAAATATTTCTCTCAAAGTAGGTTAAAGGTCATAGTCTTTTTATCCTGTCATACTGGTTAGGATTGTAACTAACTCAGTGTTTGACAGCGTAGAAACTGAACCTGGAAGCTTTCGGTCAAGCGAAATCACTAAGTAGGTAGCTTCCAACTGATATATTCTCAGTAAAATCCTCTTTTTTCGATTTCCGTAGTATGGGTACACTTTTTAAGTGGTTTGTTATTTGTTGAAGTATCCGTGTTCAGATGGTAGAAATTCTCTTCATTCTATAATGTATCAATTTTTAAGAAAACATTATTTGAAACGAACACCCCCGATATTGTTCTACCATTCAATTAGATCGCCACAAAGTTGCTCAAACTTGCATACGGCCACTTTTGATATGAAAGGTTTTCCATAAAAAACAAAGTCTGAAAAGTATATAATTATTTTCTTTTTTTGCACCTTGAACAAATTCTGCCCTGTCAATGAATGATATGCCAATTTATTCCTGATATTACTAATTGTCTACTTAGTTTGTTCACCGTTCTATTTTGCATTTTTTCATTAGAGTCCAACGAAACTGTGTTTTGATACATATTTGATACACATTTTATCCGGTGCTAGATAATTGTAGTTCATCTTCAGAAAGTTATGGAGTTCGGTATCTTACCTTGTGGCGCTCATCAGCAAGAAGTACCTACGAATTTGAGAGGACCTATATTTTCCTTAGTTGATTCAAACTTGATACGATTTGTATAAAATTCAGAAGTTTTACCACAAGAGGATTCAGATAATGTCTACCTCTTTGTACTTGTGATTATGCATGTAATCGTCAGTGCCTGACAAACTCAAAAGAAAACCTGTAATCCTTTCTAGTTCTTAATGAAACAAAATATCCTACCTAACGAAAGAAATACATGGGGTTTAATAATTTTCAAGACTGGGTCAACCGAGTTCATGGTTACAGCGATCATATAGTTGTATGATTCTACTCTGAAAGCCCTTGTTCTGTTCACTTAATGGTCTCATTTACAAGAAGGTAGGGGAAAGTATGCGGTCAAATGTATTTCAATCAATATAAAACTGAACATCATTTTCTGAATGCACTCAACCATCAGCAGAATCTAAACAAATGACATGGATGGAGATATTAGAAATTTATCAACTGATATCATTTTAAATGGTAATTTTTATAATTTGATGCTTCTTCAAAGTAGGTTTGGGTGTTTTGTGTTACTAAAAGTCCTACACCAAACTAATAGGTGTTACGTGAGGTGATGACAACGGGTAATGAGAGCCGAGAATATTTCACTTTATATTTGTAGCTAACACTAACCAACATGTATCTGTTTCTACTGCTGCTTTTGACTGATCTGTAAAACTCAAAAAACGTTTTTTCTGTTATAAAGACACAGTGACAAAATATTAAGACAGCTGAATGTCTCTGGAAGAAAATCTGATGCTTCTTACAAGTGTCACTCACCAGTTCAACGCAAGACAATGCACCAAGTTTTACAATAGAGAGAATCTGAGAGCGTATCACATACTTCTTGTTTAGAAAGTCCTACTAACCATGACATCCTGATTGTAAGAAAAGTAGAGATAGTATTCATAATGATATGATTTCGTGAAATCGATGTGAAAGTGAGATGCAAGACTGAACTACATAAAATGAACGCATTTACTGAAATGAATCGGACTCCTAAAAATAAAGTTGTCAAGAAAACTATGATTGGGACCATGAAACATTTTTCAAAGGAAGAAAAACTCATACAAATGTTAACTCAAGCAAGGCTTGCGGATAGAAATCAGTGTTTCCGTCAGAGTGACGACAGAGACCCATCATTCTTCCATGCAGTTTCTTCACGTAAAAACTGGAATGAGAGGTCTACGGTTGCAACAGAAAAAGGTGAATTATTATGTCTTATATTTTAAATATTTTGAAATCTAAATTGTTTTTGGTTGTCAGTCTCTGATAAACAGATAAAAAACATAATGAATTTGTATTATTCTTTTCACTTCCTTATTTTCAGTTGAGTTTAAAATCCTACTGTTTTTGTTATCAAATAAACCAGTGTGCAAATCTGATGAGTAACAGAAGAACGTCAGGTATTTAAGCATGAACATTGCAACTATTCTGCTAACTATTGTAAAGGTGTGCTATATCATGCTTCCGTTTACATGTTGAAGGTGAGCACCAGTAACAGTTATCAAATGTTGCTCTTCACGACCTAACAGATTGGTAAATATACTCAGAAGTAACCAGATCACCCACTGGCCGTGAGAAAAAAGATGACATTGCGTAATGGTTGCGCTATGCCGTAAACTGACAGAAGTTGAAAATATGGATCACTGGATTCTGACTCGGTGGTTCAATGATAACGTGATGGTCACGGAACCTGAAGTTCGCGATTCGGTCGATGGCGAGGTCGTGGGTGTGAACAGCTGAGGAGTCCCATACTAGGACGAAACAGCTGTCCAGTGCTCCTAGGTTTCAAATGTTCCTCCAACTGATCTCAGTTCATGATGAACACTAACTTTAAAAACCTGTGAATCCCCACCAACCCCCAAACTCAATCCAGTGTGTTCCCTATCTTGAATTGAGTTTTCCTCTTGATCTTTGTTGGTCGTCTCCTATCTTGTTGACTTCCAAGAAAATCTTTCGCTTAGTGCGCTGTATAAAAAAACCTAAACTTTCTGGTACAACAGCCTGTACTTTTAAATCGTAATAGTTCTTGTATTTTACTTATTCTTCTTTATCTTCCCCTGCAAATATTTCCTAGTCTAATAAAAATGACCATATTATGCTGAGTAGGGCTCTGAAAGCTATCACTGAGGTAGGTGCCGCATCTCTGGCCCAAATGATTAACACTGCTGTTGTCAGACATTCAAATTCAAGTAGACAACTAGCCACAGCAATTTTTTCTGATACTGAGCATAGGCCCTCTTCATACCTCTCCGTACGTATCTCCTCAGGGAGGACAAGAAATTATAAGACTTTACACTCGTAGGGTTAAATACAAGAATCCAACTGTGCCTTAAATGCAAGGATCATATGTGGAGAAATAAATGTTGGAACAGATCTAATTTACCAACTTCGTAACCTTAAGTATTCAGGCTTTTAAATAGTTCAGCAAATTATGTATAACTGTACTCAGTACTAATATTATTTGCATCATTTAAATTCTTATCCTCAATGTTGTAAAAGAGTTGGTGTTGCAATATTATACGCTAAGGATTTCAAAATTAGTTAGAATAAAGTGATTATTTTATTATTATTCCTTTCTTGGATGTAAATGCAACCTAAGGATACAAACAGGCGATTCAGAAATTCATTTAGTCTCAAAATAATATGCAGTTAGCAACATCACCAGTATGCATAAACTTTTATTCAGTTGGTTTAAAAATAAGACAACTAAGAAGGCCGTAGTATAATTGTTTGGTGAAAACTTCACAAGTGAAGTATATATATTAACAAAACATTTATATGAGAAAAGACTTTTCTCAAAAAGTACACCGCAACCGTTGAAGAAAAGCTTGTTTTGTAGGTATAACAAAATAACGCGACAAAAAATATTAATGCTCATCATAATATTTTAAAGGGACCTTAAGATGTAAATAAAATTATTAAGTAACTTAGTGTTCCTAGTAATACTGCGTTTCAAGCCGCAGGATTGACAGCAATGTAGAAGATACAGTGAACAATAAGGTAATAAGTGTATACAAATACTTGTATATATCGACTTGCCTACATTTATCAAAACTGATAAATTATGAGTAGACAGAAATAAACTTACACGCTTGTTTTTTTTTAATGTAAAGTTCTGTTTCTTGCTACAAATTTGAGGGGGAATATAAGAGTGAAAATAATTATTTGGTAATAAAATAACAAAAGAGCAGGAACAACAAACCGAACAGTATAAAACAGATCTATCTTTTTTTACCAATGTCTTGTCAACTGCTTACAAATAACAGATTCATCTGATCTGCCATTGTGATTCCAAGTTGATAAAAAAAAATTCGATTTAATTTTAAGCTACAGAGGCAATCTCAGTCAAAATTTAAAGTGACCTATATACCTAAGCAAAGTAGTTGATCTACAGACGCTTTGGATACTAATTTCATTACACTTTTCTTTATGCATTCAGTTTCTGGTCTGATTACATTCCCTTTGCTCTTGTTTCTTCATTATGTGTTCATATTCGTAATTAAAATCTGAATTCACTGCGTAACCATTAACATATTTCCAACGATTGTAGGTTTACCAATTGATTTTTTTTCCCAAAGCCCAACTGGATAACGATGTCATACTTCAGCTTTCTACATCATTTTCTTACATAACCATGTGACACTCTGTGAACTTTCTAGTTTTGCTTTCCATATCTGTATTAATTGTAAAGAAATAATGTTACATGATTCGGGGTAGTCAGTAAGAAACCGCACTTGTTAGTACTCGTCAGAAAGGCATATCTGTAAACTTGAGTGAGCTGATGTCCTCTCTGAGATTCAAAATCAGATCTCCCAGTAGGTAATTCAGAAACGGTTAATACTAAGCTATTTAGGCAGCGATCAACCTCAGGAAGGAATGTATTACGTTCTTCGATTAGTCAAATGAGAGTAACCAATTTAGTAATGTCTGGTTATGACTGAATTATATGGATCAATTTATAAAATGACCACCAAGCTGGGAAACTCAGCATCTAGGTGTACTTTAAACAAAGTGAGAAGGTTGGAGGTAATGAGCAGAAAGTCGTGAACCTGTACTTATAACTTACTAATCAACATGAAATTAGTTATCCTTCAGTGACTAATCAGTGTGCCGAATAGGTAACCGCTAAGAATGACAAAAGGGAAAGTGATTAAATACAGCAAACTCATTGTGTTCAAATAACTTTTTTGTTTTATTTAAATTCACTTTCGGAAATTAACTAGACTTTCACTGTATACCTGCTGTACTATATTTTCACCGGTCTAGGTAATTTTAAATTCTCACCTAAAAACTGTAGATATTGTGGTTTGGAGCACTTCTACCGATTTCCCGTTTCTTGTGGTTCATAGTCTAGGGGTTATACATCGATAACAATGTTCATAATTCGAAAAGACATGGTCCCAATAGTCTTTATACTGAGTCAGTGTGCAACAACTTTCTTTATACTAGCCAATATTTTGATAGTAGTATCTGCTGTAGCAGTCTTCCAAGCAAAAGCAGAAAGCTCCATGTACAATATTGCTGCAATAATGTCCCAAAAGTAGAACTCAGCTGAAGTTGTATTGCAGGAAGTAATGATACCAAACGCTAAATATAATAGACATAAAGGCTGCCGCAAGGGAAGGAATCATAATGCTTAGACATTGGATAACAATAAAACTAACTATTTGCATGAAATCCTGAGGCTGACAATGACATTATTAAGTATTATTTCACCATCGAATACCCATGCATACAAAGGCAGTAAGATATACTGCAACAGCCGCTCTCAGGAAACAAGTGCCATGTCATCCTACGTCAGCGTTTCATAGTATGCACTGCAACCATTCTGACAACACTGACTGCAGTAACCAAAATCAAACCAGTTTAACGAGAACGGTTTCATTATATATCACCAAAACTTTTTCAGTCAGTGCGAATTTTCTTGATCCTTCAAGCTAGTTAAACACCAGTAAGACTTTGTCTTACAGGAATATTACCAATTAATATCCAACAAGGCTGTGAATTAGGTAGGACTAGGGTAGGTTTTCAACATGTGCTCAAGGTTTTGAACAAAATGTATGCATTCGCATACTGTCAGTAGCCTTTTCCTGCTGCATTAGTGTAGGTTTATTGGCCTACAACCTTAAAGTTCCCAGTTAAGTCATTACTGTTGAAATACATTATGAATAAACTCTATAAATAATCCTCAAATTTTCAGTGCTCACTATGTTACTCTTTTGCACCATTTTAACCAAACCATTAGATTCTTTTTGCCTGTCTTTTACTGTAAGTTACTTGCAAGCTAGGTAAAATACTTGTTAGAATGGCATTCAGCGTAATACTGGATATGTATTGCACCAAAATGGTGTAATCAGGATTCTTAAAATCACTGATTGTGAGAATTCGTTCTGCAATCTAAATGCACTTCCATTTTAAAATAATCCTGTACTTAACTCAGTATTTTTAAAATAACTCTTAACGTATGATTAGAAGCACGAATCTCATGTCAGTGATGAACTTTCAAAGTACTATGTAAGCCTTATGAATAATCAGCACAAATACAGATTGTTTCTCATTTCTTTCTAAGCATTAACAATCCAAATTGACTACGATTATTAACTTGCTAAATATTTCAAACTTTATTACTATTTGTTTATATCCTTGTGATTCTCCGTTGTCTTACTGGAGGTTGGAGTCTTGTGGCGTCACACACTTCCCAAAAATCAATAGCCTAGGGTTTGAAGACCTTCAACATTGATGCTGACCTGGATAGCTTAACTGGACTCGCTAAGCTGAAGGCAACCGGTCAATCATCCTTGCCATTTGGCACACTGTCGTGTTACGTTGCACTGCTCGTATTCTACTCTCTAGCCAGTTACTCGGAACGCATCGGTATCTTGGCACAACCATCCTAATATACTATTCCGTCCGACTACGCTATCGTGTTCTTCATTGGTCTCGTATTCGTGGGTATATAACAAGTCCGAGTAATTAGTGATTGGTCTATGCGTCTATCAAGTTCGCACCAGGACAAATCCTAAAAATGTCCAAGTATGCCCAGACCACGGTTCTCACCATTCGAAACTGATGTCAAGTTTTGGGGGTCACCTATCAAAATGGTGATGACTGACTCATGCGAACTGACCGAGATGTCTAACCCCTGGAGCCTGTAAGCTAAATCTGGCAAAAGTTCGGCAATGTACACCAGTCAAAAATCATACTACCCTTACTCATCAGACCGGCCAATACTCCCCTGCGAAAGAGAATAAAAGGACTGGGAAGTTGCTATCATCTATAGCCTGAAGTGGACGATATATTTAAATGTAGCTGCAGCCAAGTCATTCGGTATGCTGTGGTCACTCTATGAGACCATTAATCGCCTTGATGAAGAGGCATTTTGGATAATATATCCTGCTTACGTAAGACCATATCTTGTGTTTTGCACGTATGTAGTTGGTCTCTGACTCTAAGCAGAGAGTAGATACTCCACAATGGTTGTGGAGAGCAGTTGCCACATTATTTACAGGGTTTTGCACCTCCCTTGTGAAGAGTGGTAGGAAGGTCTGGACCTTTCACTACTACCACACCATAAGAAGACAGGCTATCACATATTATCTAATCGTACATAAAATAGCTATTCGGATGCTGACTTCTCTGGTCTTCTAACTTCCACAAGGGCTAATTACCTGAGAAATGATCACAAAAGGGTTGAGCACCCATAGTCGAATGCGCCATCAGTGAAGCACACATTTCCCCATAGAATGGTTGAACGCTGAAATGTATTATGGGAACTTGTGCTGGCGGCTCCCTCGATGAAGGCTATCAAACAGAAACTAGATCTTCGTGGAGAATTATGCCTCTAGGATCAATGGCCAATCTATCTGCTATCCTTAAAACTGAAGACTGTAGAATTATTGGTTCAGATCCATAAGTCGTCCAATTTCCGTCTTACTAGCGGTATAAACCGACGGATTTGTTGGCGCTAGCTTCTAGCTCTTTCCGAGCCGCCTCAGATCCTTGTTGAGTTCTGATGCAATGGACTTATCCACTCGCCTGCTGAAGCACTGATAAACCTGGTGACTGGGTGAGTGTCGGTTAAATAATAATAATATTTGTTCTTGAATATACAGGCATACGCCATCTTTACAGGTAAGAATAAGTTTATATACAAATTACATTCATCTTCATGGAAGGTAATCTGAACCCCTACCCGTTGTCACCATAAGACATAAGTGCTGCATGTTCATATAATGGAATACCCCAGCAGAATAAGTGTGCAGAAAATTTACAAGTTGGACAAGTGGAAGTATCGTCTTCGCATTAACAAAAAAACCAGGTTTGTTTCTAGACACTACAGGTATTACCTGGAGAAAAATAAAGCTTGAAGCTAATACTTCCATCGCAGCAATTTGAGCTTTTTGCTTGAGATAATCATGAAAAGTTTGTGAATTCTTTACATATTGTACTTCATTGACGATTCCAGGACTGTATAATTCATCCATGTTAATACCATTTCACAACAAAGATTCATAATCTTGATTAATATTATGACTGAAGGCCGAATATCTACACTTTTCCAACTCCAGCATCCAGAAGCAATAGACTTGTTTGAATGCACCAGATGGGCCTCCAGAACATCTTTTCCTTCGTCTTCACAGGTCGTGACAGCCTTGCAGTTGGCAAGTGTCGGACTTTGCTGGTCACTTTTTACAATGAGTTAATCCTAGATTTTGATAATTATGAAGTTGTAGTCCAGTGAACATTTTTTATTTTTGCTTATCGCAGCTAGGTATTCTGAACTTGGTAAAGCTGGTTCCCCTCCATGAAGGGTAGCTTCAGCCATGGTTCAAATGGTTGTCGACGGAATAGAAGAAGCTTTCGCTTAACTGGCTTCCGCGTCTGCAGTCCGTGGATCACTACTCCTTTTGGTTGTTAACCCTTTGTACAAGTAAAGAAAGGTGAAAAAATGGCAATTAAAATGTGAAAATTCACTTAGTTCTGAACAGATCCCAGACACACATCAAGCGGGTATCCAGTCGGCATTTAAAAGATTCAGACAAAGTAGCCTGGATCACATCCTCATTAAGAGCTTTCGAGGGTTTAACAACTCTTAGGAAATAGAAGTTGTGCCTGACATCCAGCCTGCTATGTTCCAGGCTTAGTTTCTGTGCATATCCTCTAAGATTAGCGTTGCAGGTAAGATTTAATAAGTGTCGGATTGGATGGCCAGGAGTGCTCAGGATGTTGAAAGTTATTATCGAGTCGCCTGTTAGCCTTCTGTATTCCAGAGGATACAGATCCAGCTCAACCAGCAGTTCATTGTATGTTTTGGACCTGAGTCCTTGAACAGATTTTTTCGAACGCATCTGGGTGCGTTCTAAGCTCAGTTTGTCCTTCTGGAGATAAGGGGGGAAGACGATGGTTCCGAACTCCAGGTGAGGCCATATGAAGCTGTTGAAAATTTGGTGGAAGCATCTGCGATTGGATCGCACGAAAATTCGTCTGAGAGTTATTTACGCTAAGTTTCCACGAAGCACATTTCTGTCACAGTTAGCACAGGATTTTAAGTCCTGGGGGACCAACAAGCCCAAATCCTTTTCAGTCAGTGACGCCTCAGGTTCCATGCTGTTGAGGCTATATACACGGGATGTATCACGTTTTACGTGTATTACCTTGCGATTCTCAAGATTAAATTCAAGCCCACTGTTGACTGCCCGACTCTGAAGTCGATTCAAGTCTTTCTGTAGAGAAACACTGTCTACTTTACTTTTGATTTCTACCAGGAGTTTCACGTCATCGGCAAAATGGAGGATTTCGGAGGGGACTTGTTGAGGCAAGTCGTTTATGTATATTAGAAAAAGGGGAGGCCCTAGTACTGAACCTTGGGGAACACCACTAGGACATACTGTTTCTTTAGACACACAGAAACTCACCCGAACTCTAAATGAACGGCCCCGTGGATATGACAACAACTAGTCAATGAGCGGAGGTCGAATCCCAATTAATTTTAGTTTGTAGATAAGACAGTCGTGATTAACACGATCAAACGCCTTAGCAAAGTCCAGGTAGACAACGTCAATTTGTCCTCGATGGTCAACAACGGTAGTCCATCTATCTACTGCAGTGAGCAAATCGGTAATGCAGGAGTTCCCCTTTTAAGAGCCATGCTGTTGGGGTGCAAAGAAATTTGTCTTTGTGAGGTAATCCCTCACTCCAGTATATCAACGATTCCATTAATTTGGAAGGAGTGGATAGAAGTGTCACCGGCCTGTACTTCTTTGGATTGTTCTGTTGACCCCCTTTGAAGATTGGCGTTATATGGCCCAGCTTCAAAGAGTCAGGTACCATCCCCTGACTCAGAGAACTCAAACAACTCACTTAAGGGTTCGAACAAGATTGAGGCTCCCTCAGGCAGTACCATGAGATGGATTTTGCCTGGTCCCAGAGAGGTATCTCTGGTGAACAGTAGCAGTTTGCGCTGTACCAGCTCAACGCTTAGGTCGACCACTGAGAGTCCTAGTTCGTTAGTAGGACATTTTAAGCTTCTGAGTAGGTGGACGATGATACTGGTACTGGTCGACCAAGAGCTCAGCTGCTTCATCGTCGCCCTTAGTCAGTCCGTTTGCACCTAGTGGTTGAGTGACTCCCGCTTTGGCCTGCCGGAATGAAGCAGCGTAGCGGAAGAGACTTCTCGAGTTAGACACAAACATGTTTGTGAGCCCGACTTGATGCCGCTGCCAGTCGGCTCTCAAAGCCTTCGTACACATGTTTCCTGTCTGTTTGAATTGTCTGTGGGTACATTCGGTGCCAATCCTTTTGTGATCAACCCAGTGATGTCTCTTTAACTCAAGTAGTTTGCTGGTGTGCTTCCCTATCATCTCAGGTAACTTGAGGCACTTCGGCCTCGAAAGTGGAACAGAGTGACTGATCGCATGCATGCTCTTGTCAAGTATGAATTTCCAATGGGTGTTTGTATCTTGCCATGCATGGCTAACTTCCCAATCTGTCAGTTCCATTGCGGTTAGAAGAGCCATAGTGTTGAGTCGCCTGAAGTTCCAACGATGTTCATTGAAAGGTCTAGTTAGATTGGTTTCGCAAAACAAATCGGAAGCCGATGACAAAGTGGTCACTACTGCTCAAAGGAGGTAGGTTTGCTAAATTGTCTATCAAGAATTCTTCATTTGTGAAGACGCAGTCTAAGCGAGATGGGGTTTGGGCCTATCTAACTTGCGTTACCATTCTCACATTTTCCGTAAGCCTCAGTCCCTCAACCAAGTGGAAGAATCCGGCTTCAGTGGAATCGTCGCTTCCGCCAAACGTGCGATCTGCAAAGTTGACCTTCGGTAGGTTAAAGTCTTGTAAAATCAGTGTGTGTGCCGCAGTTTAAGAGAGCAACTGATTGCCTCCGGCATCTGGTTGTCATACTGTGAATCAGCAGACGGTTTTCGGCAGGTGACCCCCACCAGGCACTCTGTAGTCTTGGACAGCCTTATGGTGCACCAAACGGACTCTTCAAGGCATTCCAGTTCTTGGATATGGATTTGGTGGGCTGAGAGAGAGGAGCTGATGTAAAGTGCTACCCCACCCCACCCCCTACCAGCCTTCCTGTCACTGCGAAACGGCATGGCATTGGCAATTGCCAGTTCCCGGTTTGACATGTCAGGCGAAGCCCATGTCACAGTGACACCGATAAGGTGAGCAAAAGTGTCCCCACTTAGGTCCCGCAGCTAGTCAAATTTGTTCAGTAGACCTTGTGCATTAGCGTGGACGTAGTTTATGCTTTGTACTTGGAATGCAATGCCTGCACCCTCTCCATTTTCCAACTGACTGGCTGGTTCCTCAGGCATGGGGGTTGGAAATGTGCCAAACTGCTGACTACTAGTGAAGTGTTCCCCGCCCCTTCCCTTTTTTGCATCTAGATAGTCTTCCAGAGATACAACTAGCTCCAGTTTTTCTGTTTTCGTTGCAGCCTTTCGTGCTGCGACCTATCAGGCCACATGCGGACTGCAGATGGCGGGTGGTATCCGTTCGCCCAGAAGGCCTCCAGCGTGGATGCTGCCATTCGAGAGGTCGGGACAGAAGCAAAGCCTGGTTATCCTTGTATGAACAAAATTACACGTAAAGAGGGGTAAACTTATCGAACTGGAAGCTCGAGAGGATATTCCTACTGAAAACCGGAGCTATCGTTGCGTTAGACACAACAAAAGCCAAATTGCTAAATCACGGTAAGATTACACTTCCTTTCAAGTTCCTTAAGTAATTAATTCGCCATAGCAACATAGCCAACTTTTAGAACTGAATTATTTTTCTACAACGAGAAAAAACAGACGAAGCAGCAGGCGGAGAAGGCAAGAATTTCAACAAGGAGAGTGTTTTCTATGTTCAAACATGATCATGTTTCTCCCTCCTTAACTTCCCCTGCTATGGCTTTCATTGCATATTTTTTTCTATAGAGTATTTAAAAATATAATTTCTTGCTGCCATGTGCTGTAGGATTTCTGTTTTTGATTGCCGTGTTGGGTGGGGGTAGAATGTGCCGGTAGTTTGAGGTGGTAACTTATGGAAGTCTCCTCAACGCCTCTTATGAAAGGTCAGTGTAGGTGTGGTGGCTCTCATTATACATTACGAGAGCCAAGCATACAAATTTCCGTGAAAGAGACTGTCGGTGTATTCGATAAGCCGTAGAAGTCACCAGATGATAAGAAGTCAGCCAGTAACCGACCAAATTCAGGTGTTGATTTGGAGGCCTTCACTTTAGCTGGAAGTCTGTTCCACAACTGGGAGAATTTGACGGCAAAGGAGTTTGCGCGCAAGCAAGACTTGAATGATTTTGTTTCGATACTATGGGCGTGGTTGCGCAGATCGTAACAACTATTGTTTTCGAAATGAAACTCACCACTTGCTGTAAACCTGTGTTTATGTAACACATTAAAGAAGAGTATCAGGTTAACTTTGGGTCGTCTTATCCGAAGTGTTTCTAGACTTAGTGTTCTGCATCTGAAGCTGTAGTCCCGTTTGCAATCGTGTCCTAGTAATCTAGCCGTGAAATGCCTTTGGACACCCTCTATTTTATGTCTGTCTATAATGCGGATGCCACTCAGTATAAATAAATATATAAATAAATAAATGTTTTATTCTCGCCTTAAAAAAGATTTTAGCCTGAGAGAAGCCAGTTTACAGGCTTCATCACGTTGATACATCTCAAAATATCTACAGGACTTGAGCCCTGAGCGGTACTGACGGAATGTCATTAAACTCAAGTATTAACTCAGTATAAATGGACAGTATTCTAACGGTGGAAGTAGGCAAGTTTCGTAGGGTAGCCACTTGACTTCTTTAAGGTGGGAGTTACGAACTATGCAACCCATCAGGATCCTAGATTTGCGAGTCTGTGATGCTGCCTGTCCGGAAAATGTGAGGTCCCTTGAATATCTTAGTCCAAGGTCACGTATACTTTTAAGAACAGGAAGTTTCGTAGACTGAAGATGTAGTTGGATGTCCACCGATGGAGCACCAAAACATATCCAGCCACATTTGCCTATATTGAACTGAAGTTCGCAAGCAGCAGACCATGAGGATGTCATTTCAAGCTCCCTTTTTATTAGTGCTTGGAAGTGGGATAAATTGTCACGGGTGAATGTGCATGCAACTTTTAGGTCATCAGCAAACAAGAATGGCTTACCTTATGTAAAGCAGCTGCAGATGTCATTGACAGGCGTAATATTTATTGATCTGTAGTTACTGGCGAGTGTTTTGGACCAGATTTATGTCTAGGGAGGATAAATGATGTTTTCCATACATCAAAGTATGTGAAAAATTCCAGAGAGAGAAAATATTTTAAGTAATGATAATGGAATATCAGGACCACCAAATTTAAAGGAATGCGATGGTATTCTGTCTGTGCCAGCGCTGCGGGAACATTTTGGCATCCTAATGGCTTGGTGAATGTTAGAGTATGTGAATTCAACCGTATCTATTGCCGTTGGTTGAGGAGAAGAATAGCTTTTGAAAGTACAGACCGCACTAGTGTCACAAGAAAAATTTGTAGGTTCCAGATGGCTAACTGCCAATAAGTCGCTGAATATTTCACATATATCCACTGGATCATTGTAAGCTTTGGCGTCATGCATAAGAAGAGGAATTTTGTGTCTTCTGCAATTCGATCGCTTCTTAGGGAGTGCTGAGAGAGCGTATACTCTGGATGAGCTAGCTAGTGCACGGCTCCCCTCATCCTTCAAACGCAAATCATGGTTATGCGAGATAGAGTTAAGAATACCAAGAATCAACCGAAGTGCATCGACATCGTGATGTCTGTGGTATCTTGTTGAGAGTTTGTGTAACTTTCTACGAGCATTGGGAGGTATATATGGCTCATTTTTAATTGGCATTTTTTTGAAACCTCTAAATGGAACGATGGTATCGAGACAGTTTTTAGAGTTGTGGTAAAACATATCAATGGTTAATTTGAGGTCTGCAGTGGTGAAGAATGATCCCCAGACAGTGCACCTAATCATTGGATACATCTGCCGCCAATCCGTTCTACCGTAGTCTCTACATACTATTCGGTGTGTAGTGGAAGTACCAATTGAAGTACTAGTTGCGGGAAGTGGCAGTGAGCATAATACCGTTTTGTGATCACTTCCTGGGAACTTGGAGCCTACAGTTGTCAAAATAGGATTTACGTTGTGGCAAAATATCAAGTCCAATACATTGTCACCTCTTGTAGGAGTTGTGACAGTTTGCTTCTATCCCAAAATAGACAGTGTGTGGAAAAAGGTGTTACACCTAGCCGGACCAGTAAATGAATCCCACTTGACTTCAGGTAGGTTAAAGTCACCGCATATGATCTTATGATTATATGGGAGAGCGGATGCATGTTCCAGAGCCGTAATCAGCGAAATTTTATGATTGTTAAAGATACCAGGTGCTCTGTAAACACATCCTACCAGTGCTGTAGCGTTCCTGTAGTGTACTGTGACCCATAGAGAGTCACTTTATCAAGAACCATATTTTCCAACCTGAATAAGGTGAGAGTGTTCAGGAAGTACATCAGGCAACCTCCTCCTTTCTTGTTCCTCCGGTCACATCAGAATTGTGTATACATGTCAATACTTATCTCTTCATCCGCTTTATTTGCTTGACACCAGGACTCTGATAACTATTACCGGTGGCATATATATGAGCGTTATTCCTCTTGATACCGATAGTTTGCTAAGGACGGACCTTGCGTTTATGAGAACGATGTACGAGTGGGAGGAGCAAGCTAAACAAGCCAGAAGGTATCCCAGTGCCGCTTGACTGAGTATGGTCTGACGTCGTTGCGTTACAGATCGTCTCTACATCTTGTTCACTTGTAGCTGTGGAGTTACCAGAATATCCTGGTGGTAAATCGACCTCACAGTGACTTGAAATAGTATCACCCTTATCAGGGGGGAACAGAGCAATGTTTTTATTTGTGTTCAATGTGTACGTTGTATCCAAATAAACAGAGTTTGACCTAATGCAAGCGTCGTCTCTAGTATCTGTTACACAGAGGGTAGGTAGTTTTACTATTGCACGTGGTTGGTGTGTAGGGCTGGTGATACCACTTGGAGGATTCAACAGACCTGTTGTGCTTTCGCATCTGTTGACACCACTTGGGTAGTTGGTGCCTAGGATTTGTGTGTATGTTTGGCTGTGTCTTTTCTGTTAGTCCGAGGGTGCCAAGATTAGCGGCTCGAAGTAAGGTGTTTCAACATCCTCATCAGTTGTTTGGCCAAAGCTGCAGCTGATAGGGATGCACTGGATAAAAAATCATAGTGTTTTAGTGGCCCATGTAAACTTCTGTTCTGAGTTGTGTTCCTATACCAGTGGCCGCCTTCTGCTATAATTCACAACGGATGTAGCTGTCTTTATGTTTGATTGGGGGCTGTCTCCTAGTAAACTAGTGCCATGCAGCCGACCAAAGTTTTTCCTCACAAAGTACCCCGGTGACATTCTATTATGGATGGTTTGATGCTGGCTTTTCTCGTTAGTAAACGACAGGGTTGCGTTGTTGTGACGTCCATTTTTGTTCTCGTTACTAGTGAGATTTAGCTCAGTGCATAGAACCTTCTTGGTGGAGCTACCGTTCGTACTCCTGTCAATTTCAGAAGGGATTACAGGATCACTTCGGATCATTAAATGCTTTCTGCGTCCGTCGCTATGTGATGGGATCCATGGGAGCGTTGGTTTATCTGTTGCATATCCAGTGGCCGATATCCTAGGACCTAGGCTGGTGTGGTTAGTAGACTTTAGGCCTCCAGTAGACCTCAGCGAGAGTTCTGTCACGTTTAGTGCTGTGTCAAGTTTCACTTTAAGGCTTTCTATGGATAAGTCTGGATCTACATTTTCTGGTGGTTGAGTCAAATCATGCATTTTGTAGTCTTCCATCTCCACGTTAGTCGGTGTGTTTTTCTTTATATTTGACTTGATAGGGTTTGTGGAAGGAGTCCTAGGCTTGGGTATATTGGGGGATACCTACTGCTTTAGTATGTTGCAGCTTTGCAGCCTTTTGACTGTCAGGTCTGTGAGCACAGTTGCATACCTGCCTCTCCACCACTGCCCTATCAAGAACTATCTTTATTCCTGTGAAGGCAATGTTTTTTGCTAAGATGGATTCTACTTTGATGAATGCTTCCGCTTCTATCTGCGATTTAAATTAAAAGCGTATCGGACGGCAGTGGTCCCGCTGGCTTCTCTTTAGTCGAAAACATTTTGCTTGGACATCATGCATTTTTGCTTTTCTAAGCAAGATTTCTCGCACCGCCTTCAACTTTGTCGTGTTAGGGATGTTGTAAGCTATTGCGTTCAGTTTAAGGGCAAGTCTCTTACCCTCTTCAATGGCGATAAAGTTTACCGGGTGATCTAACTTGGATGGTGTAGGGTACAGTTTTTCTCGTGAAGTTGTTCAAATATAGCGTTAGCAGACAGTTATTTTGATCGGTAGTGAAGAAAGACAAGAGGAATGAAAAGGTAACTAAAAACAACTAAGGACAGGAAACGAAAAAAACGAGAGCAGGGAAAGTGAAGTGAAAGGAAATGACACACCCAGGTAGATCCAAGGAGGATAACGTGGTAAATTGTGATGTGGATAATTTCGGTGAATGTGTTAGAAAGCGGCCAGAAATGGAGGTTGTTCACGGTCATTAGCCACTGGGGTAGAAATATTTTCGTTCCAGGTTTTCATCTAGGTCCATCTGACTGGCGATTAAGAGCTTCATTTTCCGAGCATCAACTCTTGATTAGTTATCTGGTAGCTTCATTTTCTGTGTAGCAGCTGTATTTAATACTGCTTTTGTCAAATGAAATAGTCTTCCTTGAGACCGTCTTTCGTCTCCTGATTTTCGCGGTTCAGTGAAGTACGGGGTGTGAAGAAGAACAGTCGTATTACTCACATCCAGTCCAATCATCTCTTTGCGTTATTACCCGTTTCTCTTATTACTAGAACCCACGTCCTCCCTTGATACAGTCACCCCACAAGGTGAGCCCATGAAGAGTCCGGGGGTTGAGAAAGAGGCCTTGAGGATAAAAGTAGGAATATTGGAGACGGGGAAAATAATATGGGAGATGGCATGGTAGCTGGAAAGACGGGACATCTTATCTGGAGGTAAAAAATGAGTGGAGTTCCTGGTAATAGTTGTGGTTCAAGAGAGGCAGTATGAAGATATCCATTCTTGACTTAGTCCGTGTTCCAAATGGATGATATCAAGCCTGTGGAGTTGCGTGGCTGGGGCCGTCGGTAGACTGTGTTGGCAACTTAGTGACGGGAAACCTTATGGACGGCCGATCAAATCACGGGCGCTGTATAGCAGGGTGATTCGCTCAGGTCCTTCTGCCATGTTGCTGACGCTCTACAGTCTGCTGACGAATTATAACGAGAAATAGGCCTTTGGTTACTTGTTGAGAATTGGGTCGCCTACAACATTTCTGAATTAGGTGATGAGGAGAGCGAATGTTTCAACTTCCGCTGTTCCTGCCGTCACAAGAGAAAAGGATGACCTCTGAGGTGTTAATTAATCCTTCAACAAATAATGATTTTGCAACTAACCTTGGTTGTTAGAAAACGTGTGGTATCGGGGCAAGCTCCGACAGATGCCAGTGCAGTGGTACCAGGGCTTTGAGGAATTTGCTCCAACGCAGCCAACAGGTTGGGTACTTGCACACACTTTTTGTGCAAGCTTGTCACCGACAATTTAATCGTAATTTGGTGCATCAAAAATCACCGGTATAAGCGAAAGGTATGAGCGGAACGGATGTTCTCATTGGATGAAGGATAGTTTGGAAGAGTCTATCCTACCAATATCATAAGGGCATAACTTCGGCGCTAAGGTGCAGCATTATCATATTTTGTGATCTTATGATATAATTATAGCATTTATGATGCAATATTATCTCACTGTGGAGCTGAGGAGCTGTGGAGCTGACGCAGCTTACGAGGTGTAATCTACATCCTTCTTGTCTTTCCCTTGGTTTTGGAGGTTGACAACCTAACTTTTGTCCAGCCACAGTTTCCGCCTACGAAGTCTAGAGTTTACGCACATGTGTTGCCTGCTAGTTGCAATTGTCATCTTTTTACTGTAACTACCCTGGGCAAACCTCAGTACCCTACATCACGGTGTAAATTCTAAAACGGTCTTTTGAACCACTGCGTACCCTCATATTTGATGGAACTTTGTAACGTTTAGTCATTTTGTACACCGGTTTACTACCGAAGCTGAGCTCGAAAGACAAGCGTCAGATGAAATATGTTTCAGCTGGTTTGTAATGTTGCCGCTTTCATTGCCGGGAAATGGTTTGGGTTTACATGCAATCCATAGTTCTAGAATCAATAAAGAATAATAAATAGCAAACAACATGCATTCATTTTCTCATGAAGTATTTATTATCGCACCTAAGCAGAACATACAGTATACGATGGTAGAGGTGTTGGCCTCGAGCTTTGCTTTTTTCCGAGCAATGCGTGCAGTGTTCAGGTACAGGCCCAGGTCTGTTTTTGTTAATATGGGATATTACTTTCACTTTTCTGCTTCGTCATGTCGTGCGTACTTGTTCTGCCGGGACGTTTCGCTTTACAAAACATACAGCACTCGTGTCCTCCAGAATAGGCGGCAATGAAATTACCTGCTATAAGGAAACATGCAGTTTACGAAAAAATTTCTTCGCAACTGTAGAATTCGTGTGTCTGCATACTTAAAAGTGAACATAGTTATTTTGGTTTTGCCAGTTATAAGGTAGTTGGCAAAATCAAAGACTAAAGTGTAGGCGCCTACTTGAAAGTCATTCATGACGTTAGCTGAAATCGCTTATCCCAATCAAGTAACTGGTCACGGAGATCATATCTTCAATCCAATAAACGAGGTGGGCAGCAATAAAATTGCGGTCGCCACGGGAATTGCTTGCAACCTACAGCAGAGCCAGTATAGGATGCCCCCTGGTGTCACATAGATCAGCGAAAAGCATACATTGTACGGTTTCAAAGAAGATAAACCTGGCAAAGTCATAAATATCTTTATCTACCATGTGAAAAACATGTACTATTAATGAATAAAACACCACTTTTCTTGTAGATTACGAAGTCATTTGTATGCTGTATTGCAACTCTTAAATCCATGTTGGAATATGAATGGACGTCCCTTACGTTCGACAGAAACTTATCTTCAGGTAGATCCCCAAGTATCCTGAAGGACGGCTTTCGATTAATCCTCTATAAATGTGATCAATAATCTACTCCGGTCACCCAGACGACAGCCACGAGCACACTGAAGGAGTGGCTATCATGATGTCCCCAAGAGCATTGAAGGCCCCAACGCAGTGGGAACCAATCTCCCCCAGGATCATGACAGCAAGGCTCAACTCAAAAGGAAGGAAGGTCACAATCATACAATGTTACGCACCTACAAATAGTGCAGAGCAAGAGAAGGGGGAGGAATTCTACAGACAACTGCAATCAACACTAGACAAGACACCACCTCAGTTGGCGATGTCGAAATTCCAATGTGTGGGGTGACATGAATATTAAACTGGGAGTGGACGACACAGGAAGAGAACTCACCATGGGTCGAGAAGTGCTCGGTGAGGTGATGAACGAGAATGGAGAATTGTTCACAAAATTCTGTGCATTCACCGACTTGGTGATTGGCGGTGAGGCACCATGTTCAAGCACAAAGATATCCACAAAGCGACATGGATTTCACCAGACACCAGGACACACTAAGAATCAAATCGACTTTATCTCAATCTCAAGTAAATGGAGAAGCAGCCTACTTGACAAAAGGTCAAGAAGAGGAGCAGATATAGGTTCAGGTTACTACCTAGTGCAAGGAACCCTCCGAATCAAGTTGAAATCCTTCAAAGAAGTTGGTGATAGACCACAGTTCAAGTATAACACCCGGAAAAGAAACCAAAGGATGAAAATACAAGTGACATCTTCAAGTCGGCCAGCCATCAGGACAAATGGGAGATATCGAGCAATATCGCTGAAGAAACCTATGTGGAAGAGCAATGGAGGTCTTTGAAAGAGATGTGGAAGGAAACCTGCACAACCGTGTTGGGAAGGAAGAAGAAAGAAAATAAGGAATAGATCTCAGCGGGTACATGGAAGCTGATAGACGAGGGAGAGGAGGATGGTGGAGCAGAAGATAAACCAGTGCAAGGACGCTCAACGACAAGAGGAACTGAGTACAGTGTATAAAACACTAGACAAAGAAGTGAAGAAGAGTGCACGCAAAGACAAAAGACACTTCTACGAAACACTGGCAAGCGAAGCAGAACAGGCTGCTGGAAGAGACAGAGACCTGACAACATTGTATCAAATAACCAGGTTACTACCTGGGAGGGAATAGATCAACACATATGAAACCAATAAAAGATGATGGCGGAAATTTAATTACGAAGAAAGAAAAACAGGAAATAATGGGCTGACCGCTTCAAGAAGCTCTCGAATCGACCACCACCACCACCACCTGCACTTCGTCCAGAAATACCACCTGCAGCCGCTGAACTACAAGTGAACATAAATCCTCCAAAAAAGTGGAAGTCCTGGACGCCGAAAAGATACTGAAATGCGGGAAAGCAGCAGCACCAGACGGAACCCCACCAGAAGCACTGAAAACAGATGCAGAGACAACAGCGGACATACTCACACAACACCACTATTGCAGAAGATCTGGAATGAAGGGAAGGTACCTAGCTATTGGAAGAGGGGTTACCTTGTCAAACTGCCGAAGAAGGGAGACCTCAGTGTTCGCAAGAACTGGCGTGGAATCACTCTTCTGTCCACTCCAAGCAAAATATTAGGCCTCATCATCCTGTAGAGGCTAAAGGATGCAATAGATTCAAAACTACGACCAGAACAGGCAGGCTGGATTCAGGAAGTACAAATCATGTGCAGACCAAATTGCAACGCTTCGCATCATCATAGAACAAAGTACAGAATGGCGGTCAACCCTCTGCCTCAACTTTACCGACTCTGAAAAGGCCTTTGACAGCGTCGACCGAGAAGTAATTTGGAAACTGCTTCAATACTACGGAGTACCGCAAACCTTTATCCGCCTCATTCAACAACTATATGAAGACGCCACATGCCAGTCAAGCAATTCACAGTGGGAACCTCAGTGATGATTTTGAAGTGAAGACAGGAGTGAAACGAGGTTGCCTACTATCCCCTATGATATTCCTGGTTGTGGTGGACTGGATCATGCAGCGAACAGTGAGGAGCAAGAAGAGGTGTATACACTGGACTGCGGAAAAGAACCTAGAAGACTTGGATTTCGCCGATGACTTATGCCTAATGTCACATAAACTTGAAGATCTATAGGCGAAAACTAACCAGTTGGTAGAGGAGGCTGCAGAGACGGGACTTCAGGTGAATATAGAGAAGACAGAGGTGATGAAGATGCCCAACCAACAACAACAACAAACTCCAATCACCATCAACGGGAGAAACTTAAAGGAAGTAGCCTCCTTCACCTATCTAGGCAGCACTGTTTCAACTACAGGCGGCACAGACGAGGATGTCAAAGTCAGAATCGGGAAAGCAAGACAGGCGTTCATTAGCCTGAAACCAGTGTAGAGATCTTCTGCACTCAGCATGTGGAACAAGATCCGGATTTTCAACACCAACTCAGTCAAGTCAGTGCTTCTGTGTGGTGGATGAGAGACTTGGTGTGCTACGAAAGGGATTGCCAATAAGCTACAGACATTCATCAACAACTGCTTACGCTCGCTACTGAAAATCATATGGATGGCCAGAAAGAATAAGCAACAAGGAGCTCTGGGAAAGAACCAACCAAGAACCTATCGCTGAACAAATATGCACTGGAAGGAAGTGGAGATGGATTGGGCATACACTGAGAAGGCTGACTGGGGACAACACGCTTCAGGCCCCCGAGTGGGACCCCCATGGGAAGCTATGAGTTGGGCATCCGGGGAGAGGGTGGCATGGACGAGATGGTGAGAGGAGGAAATAGGAGGTTGTGGGCTGTCGTGGAGCCAGGTTGAAAAGATTTCAGAGAACAGACCTCACTGGAGACGGGCTACCGAAGCTCTATGTTCCATTAGGAACCCAAGGGACTAATAATAATAATAAATGTGATCAAACCTTCCACTTGTATCTAGTATGACAACGTTTTAGATCTCAGAATCCAGTGAAAGTTCCTGGACACTTCAGCCTCTCACGACCGAACGACTTCACTCACAGTAGCCAGCAACAGAGCGTATGGAGGGATGAAAAATCCCCGCAGCATAGAGTAACTATGATTGGGATTATAAAGTTGTGGTGGGAGCTGTGTGATTACCGTCGAAGCTGGTACGAATGATAAGTCTGAATATAAGATTGATGCAGCCAAACACACTACGCTTAAATAGCGAAGCCCAACAAAATATGTGTGTGGTTCTCGTCCATAATTCACTTCAAGGTTGTCTGACTCCCACGTGAATTGGTATGAAACGTAATGAACTTCAAAGCTGTGCGTACGTTGGAGTGCCGCATACGTGTGCGACTTCAGGAATGGTTTACAGTTGACATAAACAGAAAACAACAGGCATTACAACCCAATTAAAAGTTTCAAGACTTCTTAATCTTGGGGCACTAAGCACAGTGAACAGACTCAAGCTATGATTTCTTCGCGAACATAGATATAGCGCTTTCATATTTCTGACCTCATCATTCTTTGCAATCCCTGTTTAGTAGATGTACCACATTTTATCGGCGCGCGGCATTTACACGTCCTTCAGCGTCTCAACAGTTGGAGCTACAGATTATCTACCGTGACAGAATATGTAACTTGCATGCATATTTACTCGCATCTGTATTACTGGTGCATCCATGTAAATTCAGGGACACATATATTACCATTATGTATGTGGATAGGCTTACCGAAAGACCGCAACCTGCCACCCACTTTACAGTCCAGCATTCCTGGGTTGTTCTCCTTGTTTGGCAAACCCCAGGACAAGAAAACGCTTCCTAGGGCTTGTCCTTTCATGCAAAAAACGCTCTGACCCTACCAGAATTCATGGCCTTGTAAAAGATACTGATCAGGTTAACATTACTAGGAATCGAAGTGAACGGAATCACAACCTTTATTTGCAAAACAAAGTGTGAAACAAGTTTGGGGACCATAATATCGAAGTAGCAAGTGCACAAGCCTTCACCATAGCCTGTAATTCCAAGTCGATATACGCTCGCGCAATACTTCTGATCTAGACCGTACAAAGGAGTGGCGAACGCCGCAATGTGATAGTGGCATGTTGAAGAATAGAAACGTAGTGTGACTAAAATGATGCTTCAAAATCCTGGATAAAATTGACAAGTTGAGAGGATAACGGAGAGAGCTATTTTCACAAATGCTAATCAAGCGTTACACCGAGAACTGTGGCCAACTTTCTTCATGGGCCCAGATGGCTTCTGAGCCCTTCACAATTTACTTTCATGGACCAAGGTGTTCCTGATATATGCAAGACACAGAGCATCAACTCAAGATCGGGGTGTCATATGATACAAACCCAGATCCATCGTGGTTTCCCTTATTCATCAACGAGTTATCGATCGACTTTAATGTCCTCTGCTTCTTTTTGCTGGTCGTAAAATTTTGATTAAAACTGATGGCATTGAAGATGCTACATACATACTTCAAGTGGGCCTCAGTAGCTTACTGATCTAAGTTTAAGAAATAACTGATGTCTATCGAATAACTTGAGCGTACTGCCATATAAATAGACAAGTAAATAAATGTTTTATTTTCACACTAAAAAAGTTTAACATGAAAGAAGCCCGTTTACAGGCTTCATCATGTTAACACGCGTCAAAATATCTACAAGACGAGTCCTGAGTGGTACAAACGGAATGTCATTGAACTCAGTTAAAAACTGCCGGAGATCCTGCTAGTTACGAAACGAACAAGGAAATATTACTTTACAGCGTATACAGAGTGTTTAAGTTTAGATAACAATGATAAATATCGTCTTCATTTGACGGGATCAACATGAGGGATGCCAGTTTACAAGCACCATCAAATTCATAATTTTTGAAAGTTTACGAACCGGTATCAAGTATTAAATAGTTTGCATATCAAGTCATTAGTGTGCATAATGCGACTAAAAATTTGCTGGAATTCATGAGACGGATATGGATTTCCACCTATCATCTCACAGACAAGTTTCGTTATCTATATCAAACGCGCGCAACGTTCAAAGTTTGCGTTATTACCAACCGACGTTGTCAGTCCACTCGCATAGTTTGCTGATTAGTAATATAACAGTTTATTACTTAGAATGATCTTCAGTTTTTAGCTTTACTAACCACGAAGGACCCATGTATACAATCTGGAGTATCAATAAAGTATCCACAGTTATATAACCAGGGCGCACGTTTAAACCAAAGCACTTCAGGGTTGCCATGTTACGTTTAGGGGTAGTACAAATCAGTTCCACCAGGAATATTTGTTGCGTTGGATTGGTTCAAGCGTTGAAATAATCAGTAGTCCAGATGGCAGCATTTACACGTAGACTTCGGGTACCTTTTGTATTAGCCTTAGTAGCATCATTAAAGAGGTGTTTTTGTTGCATATTAACTTTAATATGAAAAGATCACTTGATACAGAGTACCAGAAAATATGTAGTATGGAGCCACTGTAGGTAAGTCGTGTTCCGAGCCAATGGGTAAGTTGGCCACAGGCCACAGCCTCTATGATATTGCTACGATTCTTCTACCATCAATGGCGCCACGATGGCACCTATCGTGGCTGCTACGAACACTCAATCACACATAGAACGAGCTTCTTCTAAACCCATTTCGGCACATGAACATTAATTGTCCCCGACGTGAACTGCAGAACTTGGCCTTAGGCCTAGGCACACCTTTGGAAGCCTACATAGGTGAAACCGAGATGTACTGTTGTTTGCGTCAACTACAGCCCGTAGAATCACGTCCGGTGCATGAACACGGAACACAGAACTGGAGATTTCATAGTTACTGCTCCCCTTACAAAGACATTCTTACCTCAGTTGGCGCCTAAACCGTGATAGAATATTTGCAAATTCACCCCTAGGGCTCGTAAAGGAACGGAAGTCGATGGAAACACCAAAGACTCCCACCGATTGGTGAAGATCACTTCGGACCTCTTGAGAAAGAGATATTCATGAATGCATGATCTTTTTCGATTGTTGCCAAGAGGTGTTAAGAGATGACACGGCGCTTGACAAAGTAGGGGCTGGTAGAGGTGGTGGTTGCCTCTTGTGGTCCTCCAAAGTCCGCAAACGCACCATTAGAATATTGATCAAGGTGACCACCGCGAAACCCTGAAACTGGTGGGAAAGCACCTCGGAGGCTACTGACAACGAGAATGGAGGCGAACACAGAAACGTCATCACGGACTGAAGCAGTGGTAGTCTTGCTGTCTAAGGCTTACATGAATACGGAAAGGGTGCCGCACATCTAAGGAACGCGGCCGATGGGCTTACTTGATTAGAGGTGCATTCTAGATGAGGGTGACCCACAAAGTGACATTTGAAATGATGACTTTTAGCACTTCGAGTTCTGAAACTTACGACTCACGCTTCTGGATGCTATTATAACCGTGAGACTCGTCTATAGTGCAGGTGACCTGTCAAAAGATGGTCTTAAGATGTGCTTTTTGTGTTTGACGTCATCAGGAAATGTGCCAACTAGAAAGAAACCTTCACCAACTGTCTTGGCTGAACAACTTGGGGAACTCCGCTTTTGGGGCAACGCACTTTCCTCAGAAGAGGTGCCGGTCATCCGAGGGGCAAATGGAAGGCGCTTGCCTGTATGTGGAGCATAGTAGACTGAAGCCAAATGCTTCTGGGAGTGACATAGTACACTGTTATACAGTCGAAAATGGAAGCATATGATATACCAAAGAGCCATAATAAAACACAAGGAGAGTCACGGCGTGAGGTTAAAATCCGGCATTAATTGTGAGTAGACACCAGGACTTTGGTATCGAAAAAACATTGCGTCACTAAGCCAAGCCCAAAACACACCGAATGAAGTGGAAGAAGAATCAAGACGTTTGTTCAGAGCGTAAAAGCTAAAACTGGTGGTGATTAAAAAATAGTCACCCATCCAAAGGGAGTGAGAAGAAATGGAAACACTGTACAAGAATTAGAAGTGACGGAGTCAAAACCAACGGACGTGGTTCATTACGGTATACCCATACTTTTCCTTCTGCTGCTAGATTCAAAGCAAAGGAACACGCTAAAGTTCGGGGAATAACGTGGTTGACCCTCCAAGTGGGCGCTGACAAGCTATTGTGCGGCTGTCTTCTGATCAGCTGTGTGACGGCCATCTGAGTGGGCCTTTGGAGAGGTAGACACAAGCTAAGCGCTGAGTGATTTCGATCCCCTTCCCAATGACCATTACGGTTACGTCTCATCAACGAAGGCAGACTAACCATCTGGCAAACTGCTGGGACGATATAAAGATCACTGCTGCGTATGGTATTAAGCGTTTAATAGGGATTAAAAATCACATTATACGAACATTTCCTCAAACCGATGACCCAAGCTTCGACGATACTCAACATCGATGCTGACCGTCTTAGATCTTAACGACTTGCTAGGCTGAACATGTATGGTCGAGCACCCACGTCACCCGGCACACGATCGTGTTATGTTACGTTGTTCGATGGTGATCCAGTAACAGATCAGTGCATAAAGATGGTTTACAAGATATGCTAGCCGTACACAGTTATGAAATTGTATTCCTTCCTGGTTTCACAACAAAAGATGATCAGCAAGTGCGCGGAATTGGTGGTTGATTCCTGAGTCTGCCAGGATCACGTAGAAGAAATTCCTCATAGCCAGAGGGGGGTATCATCATCCAAGGCTCTCAAATGTCTTCCCGAACCTGACTCATTCAAACGAGCCTATTGCTTCCGGATGCTGGAGTTGGAGAAATGAAGACATTTTGCCCCCAGTCATAATACTCAGTAAGATTATGCATCTTTGACGTGAAATGGTATGGACACACATGAATTTTGAATTTCTGGAATCATCAGTGAAGTAAAATAGTTGAACAACTTGTGTATAAATTCCCTCATAACCTCTTCATAAGTGTCTCAGACAGGAACTATAAACTGTTACAGTGGAGATATTAGCTTCAGGCCTTGTTTTTCCTTAGGCACCTCACGTAATGTCAAGATACAAACCTGGTTTTTTGTTAATGCGAAGACAATACTTTCACTTGTCCAACTTACGAATTCTTGCATGCTTATTCTGCTGGGCTGTTCCATTATATTAACATGCAGTACTCACATCTTCTAGTGACAGTACGTGGGGGCTGAGATTACCTGCTACAAATAAGCATGTGATTTACATGGTAACTCAACCATACCTCTTGAAACGGTGTGCCTGTATGCTCAGGAATAAATATTACTACTACAGTTGTTGTCAGAGTAGAAGAGATGATATTTTCGGGACTTATATTAAGAAGTCATGAGCTGTGTGGCAAACGAGGCCGGATATGAGGATAGATATTAAGCATCAGCGTTGGATGGTTGTCACGTTGCATCGCACACGACAGTAATGATAGTCATAATGGCGATATGCGTTTGAAGCAACTTAGCATACATCATTGCATGTCAACTTTACAAGGATGATCTTATTTGTGATTCGGAGCTATAGATGCAAAAATACTGACTTGATGCAAGCCCAACTGAAGTCTTAGATAACTACAAGACTGTTGATAGATATGAAGCATCTACATTTACTCCCCGCATTTCATGCAATGTCCTCTCAACGTTATGCTTCCCACCAACCTTCAGCCCTGTTAGATGGAGGAACCTGCAGGCAGATAAGAGCTGTCTTCCGACTTCTGCAATTTTGGGTGGTGGAAAATGATAGTTTGCGGATTCTAAACAGAAATATCAAGTTTGCCTTAATGTATGGCTTACGTTGTTATGATCCTCATCCATACTCTGCCGATGAAATGAAATTGACAAACGCAGAGGCCACACCAGTTGCGCTGGAGTTCAAAAATGCCATATGATTGACAGAAGTCGGTAAAGGAAATACAGGAAATAAGCCGCCACAGAGTTTCTTACCGCACCTAAGGAGCGATCATGACGTTTTTTATGTCCCTTTTCTCTTGTTCAAACTTTGGCCGTTTTGCATTCGAGAACCTGCTTAAGCCTGGGCTTGAAAATGTTACGCTGAAGAAAGAGAAGATGGGACTAGGTGGTGTGGTGCCAAGAAAAAAGAACCTGTAGAGCACATGGTGGGAGTTTGAGGGGCTTATGTTTGGATGGGCAGCTGGTCTTTAGTGTTTTATTTAGGACCAGGGCACTGTTCAGACTAATAACTAGCATTTATGGGAGATACTGGGAATACAACTCTGGGTACAATATACGTGGTTTCTTTTTGATTACTTTTGATTACCAGCGTAGATCTTTAGACCTGAACCGCAGCCAGTTGCCTCTCAGATAAGGGCGGTTTCCTTATGTCCCCATGACCAGATATGTCACATATTTTGCCTGCTGTTGGACTGTTTTGAATCTATTTGTTACTTCTCAGTCTGTAGCTAACGTTCTTGTGATATGCACAATCACCCTCCGTCTTTCTTTAGAGTAATCTGTCCTCCTTATTACTAGCCGTAATGCTACTTGTAACAGGGGCTTGACCGCAATATGGCAGTCCTTGTATTGTAAAGTGGAGATAGGTGGACAGTCGTGAAATAACGGATGTCTTAAGAGAAATCAAAGTGCTAGCGCAGAAGGCAAAATTTGCCTAAATGGAGTGAGACGTACGAGATCTACTTAACATGGTATACAGTGGAAAGAGTGTTAGATCGAAGGATGAATTGAGCAATAGATAAACCAGTTTACGTCTTGGCAGTCACACAGTGTAGTGTGTGCAAACTGTGAGCAAAACACTGGAATCTGATGATGACAGGGTCGGTCTTGCCCAGCATAGAAAGAATTTTAGAGTTATCCATCACGAATTTCTCATCCGTGAGAAATCCGTCCAAACCTGTGGAAATTCTGTTATTTTCCAAATGCTTTGCTTACGTAACTTATGAATAAGCCCAGTTTCTTGGACAAGGTTAAAAATGAACCTTCAGCGAGTTTATCGCCCATGCTGTGTGTATGACTTACCAGGCAGGTGTAATTGTGACTGGATTCCTCCAAAATCAAGATACATGTGTGCCTTGGTTTGAGGGGAGGACCACTCTCTATCATGGATTTATTGTAATGAACGTCTTTAGGTGAGGGCCGTTTTTCACATCGAGCGATAAACTCTTACGATCCTCTCCCATAAAAAGCGGAGTCCATGTTATCATTTGACGCAATGAAGGCCATGTCAAGTTTTGGTGAGTAGGTCGAGTTGAGATTACTAACACGAACCCCTAGGTTATAAGTTTGAGAATGGTAATACTTGCACAATAATTACGATGCTCTCCTCCCACATTCCTGTGTATTATTAACGGAATGGTTATTGGAATTCCATGCTGACATACTGCTATTTATTAGGCCAGTTGTTGCCGACGGTTGCATTTTACTCATTCGATTCATGCTTCTCACGTTTCACAAATATCCTACATGCCTTTCTGCGAATTTGAAAGCTTATCATCCAAGTGATGATTTTCTTAAACTCGAAAGCAGAGTGACCGAAATCAGTTTTTAACATTAGTTTACATCATGATGTTGGTAACCCGAGGAGAAATGCCCATAAAAAGGGAGAAAACTCGTGCATGTTCACTCCTCTTCTCCCTGCTAGCTCGTGATCACTGGAAAGCATTGCCTACCGGGATTGATACAAATACGTATAACATCATCTTCAAGGAGAGGTTGGACAGCTACATATCGATAAGTTGCTAGTACTTACCCGTCTGGGATACAGGCTAGTTCAATACAAGTAACCGATCCTGCACAAAACAGCACAGCCTACCCTACACCGAATCTTTTTATGTCACTTGGCTTAACCTCACACTTCCTTACTGAACGATTCACCTGCATTTACCATAATCGTACCAGTAACACCATTATTTCTATCCCTTATCACTACTATCTTCGCCTAACCCGCTGAAGTTTCTCCTTTCCCTTCCTTCCGCTTCTTTTCGCATATGCTTTCCCTTGGTTTCACCTAACCTCCTTCTTACCATCCTATCTTCTTTTTGCAACCAGTCCCAACAGCCATCTGATGACAAGTTTTGGGAAACCAGTCTGCCTAACGGTCCTTGGATAAATCATATAATCACAACAAACTTAATCACCAACCAACTGCGATTGTGCTAACTAGAGATACTGCAGGGAATAAGGTAGATTTACTGGGTCTAAATCAACTCAAGACCATGAACCGTTTCTCGAGACCTACAAATATCGCACAGAAATCAGCTGATTTACCATAGCTTGTAGAAAAATATTGAATGTTGGATCATTTTCGAGTTGTTAAAATGCGCCATCTCAAAAAAATTTCACACTTTGTGATTATATAAATCTGTTATTTGTTCACGTTCTGGTGAGTTTGTCGTTTTATTAAAAAGCGTAGTATTTACCCATTTCGTTGAAGTTTCATCAGAGGTACTGAATAAAAGTTGCGAATAATGGACGGTTCATATGAATTTGACGTGATTACTTGAGCTTCAAATACGTATGTGCCTTGAGGGGTATCTAGATAGGTTAGGCAGCTGTCTAGCCTAATTCACGATCGAGGATATCAGCTAGGTACACCATATTCTTATGTAACGCATCGTGGCTTTTCGAAGTTTCATGTTGATTGACGAAATAATTCACACTAGGTAGAAGCCAGATTCATATTTCTTCATCATTCCCAGTATATTGTGTAGATATTTGCTTCCTGACTTAACTCATCTGACTAATTAGTTACCACTTCACCCAGCAGTTAGCGACATGCTGGAGTAGCAATCTTAATTCACTACTTTGAGAGGATCAATGTTCGTTACCATATTTCATTTCGGCACTTTTAAGAAATCCCACTTATCAGATGCTCTGCCTAATGTATATAATACTAGTTCCAAATACTTATTTGCTATACTGTATTCAGGTGCATGTTTTTGTGTATATAAATGGTTTTATTAGTTCTGGATATATCTAATACGTTTCCCTGATTTCAGGTTCATCATTGTGTGTTAGAGATTGTTTATATTGTTATTACCTGACATGTGACCAGTCCTACGTAGATTAATGTGTATCAGTATCAACTAATCAGCACTTTATTTTTGTGCAACCTTTAGTTACGAAGTTCAAATATAGTAACAGGGTAGATGATAAAACTCAGGAGAGCAGCACATTTTTTGACTATAGTATAACGGTTACTGCAGGAAAAACATTTTCGACTTATCTGCTTTCATACAACTGAATGATGGGCTCCGAGTGTTTTTCTGTTGGTCAGCACATAAGAAATACAAAATGGCAATCAGCGAAGGGCGAATGCCTACATGTTAGGTCAGGACAAAGGCACCCGCTGACACCGTAGCAAATCATTTATCTATTGAGTTGATACTTTGAATATGTATTTACTGATTTATTTTAGACCCATTGATGTTTTGGTACTGGGAAGACGCACAACCCTGGTGTTATTAGTATGTTTAGCGAAGTACCAGACGATCAGTGAGGCCTGTGTGATCCAAGGAAATAATTTGGATAATAGTTCTACTACGTTAGATAAATTCATTTTATAGGTTGCACTTAAGGTGGTATTTAGAACTTATTTGTAGACCAAATGCCTCGTAATTAGATTAAACCTCACCGTACTCTATCTGACGTTTCATACTTTCTAAAAAAAGTCGTTCTTATCCCATTTTTAATATTAAGGACAGGAAGTCGATCAACTTTTTTCTGACTCCCCTAACCCGACCTTTCCTTACTATGAGACATCAAATTTATTTTAACTAGATGCTGCTCATGTGCAGGCCCCAATATCTAGTCACTATCGTCTACCTATATATAAGGAATCCTCAAGTACTTTATCATACTTTTGAGCATAAGTTGTTAACGAGATGTTTCTTATCCAGAAGTGAGTTTTTTAAACATATCTTAATCAAGGCATTCAAAAATTCTTTATCAGAACTAGAACTATGAAAAACATTCCACTGCAGATGCATTTCCTAGGGCACAATCACTCCTGTTTAAAAGTTCCAAGACAAGGGTTAGTGTGTAACATTGACTAAGTCTGGTTGTATTGCATACATATTTGACTTACTCGAAATAGTTCGAACGACTCCTATATTATTGACAAATATGAGCACTGGAGTTTCAAATTATTCTCATTACTTTTACACCCTCGTGTTCCTGGTGCAATATAGGGCTTCAGTAGCACGTCGCCATTTCATTCTGTTCTCCGCAGTCTTTTGAACCTGGCACCACGACTGCTCACAAGCTTTCGTTTCTTCCTGACACAATCTCCTTCACGTCAATCTCGAACCCCCAACTCGCTTCCCACTTGAGGGTCTGGCCGGTCACGTGGTGTCCCCAAGCGGTCTCCTCACTGTATGCCCGATCCAATCCATATCCACTCTCTTCTGCATATTTGTTGGGTGATGGGTTCTTGGTTAGTTCGTTGACAGGCCAGAGGTCTTTCTTGCTTATTCTTTCTGGCCATCTATCTGATCTTCACTATCGAGTGAGCGTAGGGGGCAGCTGTTGATGAGTGTCTGTAGTTTGTTGGAAATGCTTTTCGTAACGCGCCAAGTCTCTCAACCATCACATAGCAGCACTGACTTGACTGACGTTAGTGTTGAAAATTCGTATCATGTTCATGCTTCATGCTGAGTGCAGTAGATCTCCACACTGATTTCAGATTAATGAAAACGTATCTTGCCTTTCGGATCCTGGCTTTGACATCCTCATCTGTGCCACCACCGCCTGTAGTTGAAACGATGCTGTCTAGGTGGGTGAAAGAGACTACTTCCTTTAGGTTTCTCCCATTCATCGTGATTGGTGCTTGTTGTTCATGCAGTTGTTGGTTGGGTATCTTCATCACCTCCGTCTTCTCTACATTCACTTGAAGTCCCATTTTCGCTGCCTCACCTCTTCTACCAACTTCTTAGTTTTCGCCTGTAGATTTTTGAGTTTGTGCAACACCAGACATACATAAATCATCAGCGAAATCCAAATCTCCTAGGTTCTTTTCATCGGTCCAGCCAGCGTTTGCCCATCTTCCAGCTCCTCACCGTTTGCTGCATGATCCAGTCAACCACAATCAGGAAGATCAAGGATGATAATAAGCAGCTTTGTTCTACTCCTGTCTTCACTTCAGAGGCATCGCAGAGTGTTCCATTGTTGATCACTTGGCATGTGGCCTCTTCATATAGCTGTGGAATGAGGTTGACAAAATGTGTGGCACTCCGTAGCGTTGAAGCAGTTTCTAAGTTACTTGTCGGTCGATGCTATCCAAGGTCTTTTCAGAGTTGACGAAGCTGAGGCAAAGTAGAGAGTTGCCTGTCATTCTGTGCTCTACTCCATGACGATGATGCATAGCGTAGCGTTGCAATTTGATCCGCACATGATTTGTTCTTCCTAAAGTCATCTAGCCTGTTCCGGTGGTAATTTTGAATGCAGAGCATTTTCCTTTTAGTCTCTCCAGGATGATGCGGCTTAATATTCTAGTTGGGTTGGACAGGGACACGGGTGTGATTCGTCGCCAGTTCTTGCAAAGACTTAGGTCTCTTTTCTTTCGGAGTTTGACAGGGCACTCGTTCTTCCAATCGGAAGGTACCTTTCCTTCCTCCGAAACCTTCTGCTTAGTGGTGTGAGCATGTCCACTGCTAAATGGAAGTTCAATGATCTCCACTAATTGGTTTTGATGATAGAAGAAGGAGGAAGAATGTTTTCATAAGCAACACCAATTTTTGCATACTTTGACTTAGACACTGTTTAATTTACCCACTGTTCGCTTCCTACCTTGCAGCAAAATAATTACCTTTGTTAACCAGAAAGCAAAACTAGTAACCAATCTGACGTTAAACTCATAAACGCATTTTTGTTGTCGATGATGTAGTCGTGCTTCAAAGATGCACAAGCCGTTCGTCAAAATTACTTCGCTCTTACAATGCCACAGTCTCACAGTATTTATTTCAGAGATCAATTAATATTACTTCCGCTGGTCATAGCTCGAATGAAAATGTTATTTTAAATAGCCACTTGAATACTCTGAGAGCAAGGGGTTTTCGAATAAGTATCCACCATTAGAAAGACGGAAACATTATTATTAGATATTGATAATGTGAAAACATTTGGTGCTAGATTTCTTCTTCCAATCAAAATAAAATTCTTGCCTATCTCGCCAACTTATTTTCGTGCTGCTTTTGCACGAAATATGACATCCCAATCCATTTTGCCTGAAATGGTTTAAAAAATCCAGTCAGTAAAATAAACTTCCAGAAATATCTACATTCAAATACTTCTTTAGACTAGTTGATACATTCTCATAATAAATTGAATAACAATAAGTCATATGAAGCCTTGGTATAGTGCAACTAAGTTTCTTTAACAGCAACAACTTGTTACTGCTATCTTCCTTATTTGCACAACCTAGTCTTCTGGAAAAACCACGATAGTAATATGGCTGCCATAGCTGCTGTTTCACTTGTGTTATCCGGAACGACTTTCAGAACTGTCTTCTAGTCCGTGTATCTGTACATCAAGCTAAGACCCGCAAAATGTGGGAAGAGCTGGATGGTGAGACATCTGATAGAGTAAATTACATTTAGATTAATTTTACGCAACCTAAAAAGCATAAGTTACTGTGTGAGTCTGCGTATAAAAATCTATCGAAATGCATCACAATAAATACCAGGCATTTCGTTTTATCCTCAATTAAGATTGTTAAAATCGCTGTAAACATTCGAAAAATAATCAAGAATTTTGACTGAGATACAATATAACCAGTTTAATGATGCATCTGATAGCGATAAACCATTAATGTTTGGCCTGGCAACTATTATTCTGTATAGACTGAGGTAGTTATATTATGTAATTTACATATACAACCACTAAATACCTTAAGAGTTGATGTTGGATGACACAAGACTTTAGTATTCTCATGTTAGGAGCAAATCAGTAACTATCTCTGGACCTAAGTTGTATGCTTGCCAACACTCATTAGTAACAAATATCTACAGTCTTGAAAAAAAGATATTTCGTCGAGCATTTGAACCTTCAATACTGGACACTAGAGTTTGAGACGTTATCTTGAAGTAGTCGTGGTGGTGATTGACCCACGGTAACTGAACTACCTTCACTAACCAGTCACCAGAGGGCAACAGATATGACTTTTGAGTTCGTGGCACTTAGCTCCGGTCGAGGCCAATTGGCCAGGTTTCTGATGTGACGACTTCTATTAGTGATATAAAAATTCCCTGTGCTCTGCTGATGAATGTCAGAAGTCAGTCGGTAAACCAACAAAATTAGATCAGTGCTAAGCACTTAGAAATTGACAGCTACGTATCCGACGATTGATTTTTGACACGAAAGATTGATTTCTGAGGTCTTGAAATGATTCCACTAGTGAATAACTTTGAATCCAAAGTCAAAATGTTGATGTTAAATCTGGTGATGATTCCACGTCTACCCACTTAAATTTCCAAAGTGTCGGCATGTGTAAAATTTGTTCTACGTAATCGCTATTCGACTAATGTTTCAAGGCTGTGGTAATTTGGATATAACCCAGAAAATTGAACGCACTTTCTCGCTATATTCATTCGTCTTACCCTTGTTTTTGCATGGTTTGATCTAATCTTTTGCTGTTTGTAAAGGAAAAATAATTGCCACACCACAATTTTTGTATAAAATAAGTATATATTAACTTCAAGAGTGTGTAGAAAGCACCAAAATAGCTCTCTAGCAATTAAAGTTAGGTTCCCTTCCACATTTTATCAAAAAGTAATTTGAGAAATATGATATTCGTGAATAATTAACACAGTGTCAAACATTAATTTTATGTGATTAGAGTGTATTGAAGTAAGACAGGACTGCCTATTATCGCCCATAATTTTCCTGATTGTGGTTGACTGGATCATGCAGCAAACGGTGAGGAGCTGGAAGATGGGCAAACGCTGGCTGGACCGATGAAAAGAACCTAGGAGATTTGGATTTCGCTGATGATTTATGTATGTCTGGTGTTGCACAAACTCAAAAATCTACAGGCGAAAACTAAGAAGTTGGTAGAAGAGGTGAGGCAGCGAAAATGGGACTTCAAGTGAATGTAGAGAAGACGGAGGTGATGAAGATACCCAACCAACAACTGCATGAACAACAAGCACCAATCACGATGAATGGGAGAAACCTAAAGGAAGTAGTCTCTTTCACCCACCTAGACAGCATCGTTTCAACTACAGGCGGTGGTGGCACAGATGAGGATGTCAAAGCCAGGATCCGAAAGGCAAGATACGTTTTCATTAATCTGAAATCAGTGTGGAGATCTACTGCACTCAGCATGAAGCATGAACATGATACGAATTTTCAACACTAACGTCAGTCAAGTCAGTGCTGCTATGTGATGGTTGAGAGACTTGGCGCGTTACGAAAAGCATTTCCAACAAACTACAGACACTCATCAACAGCTGCCCCTACGCTCACTCGATAGTGAAGATCAGATAGATGGCCAGAAAGAATAAGCAAGAAAGACCTCTGGCCTGTCAACGAACTAACCAAGAACCCATCACCCAACAAATATGCAGAAGAGAGTGGATATGGATTGGATCGGGCATACAGTGAGGAGACCGCTTGGGGACACCACGTGACCGGCCAGACCCTCAAGTGGGAAGCGAGTTGGGGGTTCGAGATTGACGTGAAGGAGATTGTGTCAGGAAGAAACGAAAGCTTGTGAGCAGTCGTGGTGCCAGGTTCAAAAGACTGCGGAGAACAGAATGAAATGGCGACGTGCTACTGAAGCCCTTTATTCCACTAGGAACCCAAGAAAGTAATAATGATAATGATAGAGTGTAATGGGGAATAAGTTTATTGTACGCGCGACACGACATGTTAGGCTTTGAAACCTAAATCTTTTTTGATTACCAGCTTTGAAATTGATAGTTACTTTTAGGAGGTTGCCTCTTCGTCTGGGAAGACATAATGTATATTTCCTTGGCAGGGAATATAGGGAGAATATAGGGTCTTCTGAACTTCTTAAGAAGAAATCCTAGTGTATTTTGCACGCCTTTGGCATTGTCAAATGCAAAACCATGCTTCAGAATTGGTCAACTGCTATTTCCATTTCAAAGGTAGAGAGAAGAGTGATAGAATGCATTGATCACTTTATCTTTTTGGGGGAAGGGGAGTGCAGTTAGCCCGAATGGGTTGGTTTTCGACTAGTTATAAGCTTGGTTTAGGAAAGCTGATATGGAAATTGCCAGTTTACTATATTGTTGCACTTGTTAGGTACCCGGCTAACAAACAAACAACGAATTTACTGCTCTGCCTTCTGGATGGGCTGGTTTTACGACTTTGCATCATGGTCACCGGAAAAGGAAGACATGAAAAGTTAACAGGTTTTAGATTACAGGTGTTTTCGTAACACTACCCACATATGGTCGCATCACCGTGTGAGCGATGTCAAGTTTAGGTGAAGAGTATGACTCAAGACACGTAAGTCCTTTGAGGAGGTTGCGAATCTTCAGTGATTGAGTTGGCTTTAACATGTTTTGTGCATACCCATTCGGAGCCTTTGTCGAGGTGCTCTGCTAGCAGAAGTTGAATTTGTTCTGGAGAGAGCTCAGGGTGGCCATGCGAAGACAAAGCACTAGTGCATAACGTTTTTGACTGTTGGTGTGATCCGTGTAGAGTGCTGTAGATAGCATGGTTCGGGATCTTTGATGACATAGTTGAGAAGGGCTCACTATAATGCAGATGTATTCACTCTTTAAGGCGTTTGTATATTCTAACATTTTCCCATACGTTAATTTTTAAAATTCTATCTACAACCACACACCTCTTTGGTTTACTGTCGCTATTTTTCTATCCACTCGCTTCTCCATGCTATTATGAAGTGTGGCAACTTGAGGCGATGCATTTTTATGCAAGGTTCCACGTTGATTCTTTCTGTCTATTTGTATACCACTTATTAGCTGAATAGAGGTGAGAACTCAGCTTAAATTTAATTTTTTTCAGAGCAGAAAATGCTGTATGAATTAGCATGAAACTTCCGATGACATGGTATATATTTTCTGTTGCATAAATTCAAATCATGCCTAACTAAACTTTTTTAGCTCTGAAATATCTGACTACAGTTACTTTCGACTACACTTTTAGCCTCTATAGAAGTAGTACTTCCCAAAATACTTCGATTTTTTAGTTGAACCAACTGATATTAGTGGAACTAGTTTGAACAGCTTTCAACTTGAGGAGCGAATATTTAATAAATGCGGTTCTTTGGGATCTCTGTCGATAAAATTCTGAGATTTTCTTTGTACTTATGACAGAAAGTCACTACTTAATTTAATTAGTCAGTTGTGTAATAAGCAAGTGAGTATTTTTATCTCCTAATTCGGCGACTGAATGAGCTGCAGTTATTCAGTCCTAAGTGAAATTCGTACTACAAGCCGAAATGTCAACTTTTGTTATTTTCACTTAGTTTTAAAGGGTTATAATTCATACCTCTTTGAGAAAGATTTCTGCAGCCAACTAAGTGACCTTTACCACGTATTACTGATAATTACCGTTTGTTAGATTAGGGACTAAACGCTCGGATCAGGCGTCTAGGTACAGAAGCGACCTTTCTGGGTAGTGCTTGTTGACATGAGGTTGCATGGTGGTGTCTCTGACTTCACAACTAGCCAATAAATTTTTGAACCCTTGAGGGGATGTGGGTTTTCTGAAGAATGTAAATACACTTATCTAGTAAGTGCCATCGAGCGCGAAACCTTAGTGAAGCAGGACTTTTTTGAGGAAGTTTCAACATCTTGTACCAAAGATAACTTAACTGAACTGTCCGCAAATTATGTTATGTATCTGTACTATGCTAGTTTCCATCGGCGATGTATAATAACATTATCCTTTTGTTGGGGTGACTTAGTGATAGTATAGATTTCACTAGCACGTACCTACTCATCTTGTTTCGTACTCTAGACTCTAGGATTATAAATATTATACAGTGAATTATGTTTGATGAATAAGAAGCACGATAATAACCACCCCCATTCCTCAATACTAACCTTGGAATATTCTCATTCTGACTATTTACCGGATGTTCGTATGTTTAAAACTTGGTGGTTGTGATCTAGTGTGTACCAGACTAATTGTATTTCTACTGTTCCAGACAGATGGCCTCTAGTAAGTAGGATTTGTCGACTTTTGAGGATGGCTTATAGCTTGTAGTCTAAACTATCTGTAAACCTGCCAACAGTTTATGAAAAGTAGTGGAATCTCTTTTAACCTTCAGTGTTTATCATTCAAGTCTGGAGGCCGATGAAAACCACGCTGTCCTTTGTTCCTTTAAAGAAAATAATTCCGTATTTTAATCAAATACTTCTCAACTCCTTGGTAACATTCAAGATTCAGTTCGGGTGATTGTGGGGATTGATCGATTTCATCATGGGCTGAAACCAGTTGGAGAACTATTGAAAACCTAGGAGCATTGGACATCTTTTTAGTCCTATCATGGGGCTTTTTGGCAGTGTGCACCTATGACCGTACTAGGGACCGGACCTGTGGCCATCAGGTTTCGTGGCTAGCGCGTTACCATCAGGTATATGTGTTGAAATCCTATTCCTGTCAATTCAAGATGTAGCTATGCAGCCCTTCGAGGTTTTCAATGGTTCTTTAACTGGTTTCAGTCTGTGATGAATACTACTTTGGGTGAATGAATGTTTCTACTGAAGTGTGTAGATAAAACTCCAACCGTATCTTTGTTTTCGGACATGTTTAAAGTCCGAGTCCTTGATTCTATTACTTCTGTCTTACATCTTCAATGTGAAGATTTAACTTACCACTGACGTTCATAGATTACTTTCACATATACATTAAGATCTTTGTATAGTAAGCCACTGTTAATATGCAAATCGCAACTGAAAATAAAGCAAACATTTTATCTGTCTCTATACTTTCAAGTCATTTGGCTTTTTGCACCTTCCGTCGATCTATTCCTAGAGCGCTAACAAGTAACACACTAATTCATCTACTGAACACTGAAAAAAGCATGTTAATAAATCATTGTTGCTTATTAGCATGTATGTGTAAACAAAATGTGAATCACACTGATTTACATATGCAATCACATATTTATTCGAATAAAACATTATCTTTTTGTTAAGGTGACTTAGTGATAGTTTAGATTTCACTAGCACGTACCTACTCATCTTGTTTCGTACTCTAGACTCTAGGATTATAAATATTATACAATGGATTATGTTTGATGAATAAGAAGCACGATAACAACCACCCATCTCCTGAATTTGTCAAGCAACTGGATTCGGGTTGAAACAAAAAGATGGAGTAGGATAGATAACATTATTATAAACTCAAAGACTTAGGTCGCTCATACATCTAACATCCGTGAAGAAATGACGATAGTTTAAGTGCATCATCAACATCACGTGACTGGCCAGGCCCTCGAGTGGAATCCAAAGGGGCAACGACAAGTTGGGTGTCTGAGGGTGACATGGAGGAGATCATGTGAAGAGGAAATGATAGCTTGTGAACAGTGGTGGAGCGATTTTCAAAAGACTGCAGAGATCAGTGTGCAGTGTAGGAGTGTTACTGAAGCCTTTTTTTCTACTAGAACCTCGAAGGAAAAATAATAATAATGTTAGTTCATTTGGTGCCTCGTTATCCAGCTCTTAGGCGTCTCCTTCCTGTCACTCTTCTGTCATCTAGGTGGAAGTTGAACCTTTTGAGCGGACTGATGTCCCTTTGTACGACCTTTTTACTTGCTTGCACAGACATTGCATAGATTCAACTTGGTTTATACGTTTATATATTTCTTCTGTCATAGTGTTTGGTTTAGAAAGTTTTCGGATTCTGCTTCCATCTCCTTGTTTCCTTTCTTTGACTGACTGATAAAATCATTGTAGATACATTTTATTTATGAACTTTAATAGAATGGTATCGATTGAAGTTTTCAAAGAATTTTATTTTTCATAGTTAAAATTTTACTTGCATCAGTGTATATATAATTTCAGTATTTTACTGTTAACTTTTACGTTTCAGGCCAACTAACTTTTAACTGGCCGGTAGTTACCCGAAACAAAATCAAAATTTATTAACCGTACTTATACAGACATTCTATCGTTGGCATTTTTCGGGACTCATGGTAACACCTATTGGAAAATATTCTTTGGAAAATTCATGTGATGCTGACCTTGACAAGGACATTGATGATGATGACGAAATTAGTCTGAGCTCTGAAGATGAAATAAAGTCCAATAATATTTTAGATAAGAAAAATAATTCACAGTCACTTTGGTTTCGTGCACAAAAACGCCTTGTTGGTCGTGTGATGCGAAATCAACAATCTGTAAAATCTATCATCGGTAACAGAGCTTATAAAGCTTTAACCTCTTTGCATACACTTATGAAAATGTATATAAAACCTGAAAGTGAAGTTAAACAATTGTATAAATCATTGGTTAAAACTATTGGTAAAATTGGAGTTATTTCTCAACAACGCAGTTTATCAGATGAAGATTATACAAATATACATGAAATTAAAGACAAAAGTTGTACAATTGGTCTAACACTTATAAGTTTCGCTCAAACAGAATATACTTATAATTATGCCTTTCTTAAAGAACAGTTAGATAATTGTAAAGATAATATTTGTCAAGCTGTTACACCGTACTTAAGTCAAAAGTCAGTTGAACGTATTAAATACTTATTCAATGTACTTAGCTCAAGTGAATTTCTTGACTCTGTATATAATCAGTCAGCTAGTGAAACACAGAAAGCTGAGCTTCATAATTTGGTTAATCATTTGAATCAGTTAGTCTGTCGAACAAAGTAATACTTATCAGCTACCAACTGTTGCTTTTTATTCCTTTGCTTTGTTTGTGATTTCAGATAACAGGTTATGTAATACACACGCACATGTGTATAAATATGTGGGTAATGATTTTGTACTTAGAACTTGGAATGTCTACTTCATTTTAATCTAATTTATATTAGGGCTGAGATTAATTTCTAGACTGATAAATCTGTTCTTCTAAATATAATTCGATTTTTTGTACTCAAGAAATAAATTAAAACTATTATTGTTATCACATTTGTGACTCTCAGCGATTAATGATCTGATAAATTTTTCATGTATAGTTTCTGTTTTGCCTGTTTTCACTGCCTTCACTATGACAGCTTTGTCTTTTTTAAAATTATTTTCTGTGTTCGTGTTTCCCATTCATCTTTGGTATTTTTAAGTCGAAATAAATAATTGAAACAGTGTTATGATAGTAGTTAACATGACTGTATATCATTTATATGTGTAGGAAGAATATATCAATCAGTTGACGGTAATCAACTGAGTTTAAGTCTTCCACTAGCAGGTACTGCCCAATGACCATGCCAACAATTTAGTGCTGTGGTTACAGCTTTCAGCACCATTCTTTTTCTGCAACAGTAGTAGGGAACTCTAAGCCTACGGCTTTATGACGACAAAAAAAGTATACCATAATTTCCGGTAAATAACTTTGTGGTAGCGTTAAAAATTCGGTTAATCATCATAGGTAAACTGTGTGGTATGAGTTACTACTGACCAATGAGCCAATAAATATACCTACAGTTCGACTGCTAACTACATCTGAATGAAATTAGGTCTTCTCTGCCCTTCTTACGTTTAAATTCTTTATATCATACTTAGTCACAGTTGTAGTGGTGTGAATTAAGAATAATTTTTTTGTTTAATCACAAAATCACTTCGTCTATGATCTCAACAGATTCATCTCTACTTTTGATCGACTAACAAAGTAATTCACTTTTGATGGCTTTATATTTTGGGATTGATTCAAAATCGTGCCGGAACTTTATTCTAAAAGAAGTAAGATCCAACCAGACAACCAGTAGCTTTAGCTGTATCTTCACGTATGTCTCCGCATACTTTAAGTGATGAAGTTTTCTTTACAGTTTGTCGATAAACTTGGCCTGCTACTAGTGTCTATAGACACTTCCATAATAATAGTTACGCAAGCTCAAAGTTCTCATTACAAGCCAACAAATATTCAAATGTCATCTGAGATACGATGACCTTAAACTAACTAGTACAAATGGTATGAACTGCTGCTTTGCCCTGGTGAACTTGCGTTATTATGATTGCGCATACATAGTCTCATTGATTGCGAAGAACTATAATTATTTCAAGTATATATTTCTGTTTGAATAACACTTAGAAATGTCAATAAGGTGTTATAACTATCATTTCTGACATCACCTTCGTTCGTAGTGGTTGTTAATCTATTTTATAATACTAGGAGTGGAATGAGTAAATATATTTGCCGGTTATTCTAATAGATTTTGAAATAAATTACTATAGAAGTATCATCCTTCACAATAGTGAGTCATGTTTCATTTAATAACAATAATAACGGTTGCTTTATTCCAAACAACATGTACGAAAATGATGGATAATGGCTAGCTGCGGAATCCAGGATGCTTGTTTCGTCCTATTTAGGACTCGTCAGCTGGATGTGCCCCCAGTGAGTCAAGTAGTTTCCAGCGGAATTCGGACACAGGAGCTATCGCTTCAAACGCCAGAGAAATTATACTGAAACATGTGTGAAACGTTATGGAATATTCAGCAAGTTTCAAGAGATAAGTACAACATTTTTAAAATCAACTAATTATTGAAGCAAGCAACAAACATAATTAAAGCATTTAAAGCAACTGGTCCCTTTGATAAATTTAAGCAGCGTAATGGGAAGACGAAGATTATCTTAAACATGTGATGTATTAGCGCTATACATTTCGAACAATCTGATCACACATGGACTTGTCGAACTATTTATACGAAAATTTACGAAAAGGTCAATGAAGTTAATAAGAAGCATAGGAGTAGGAAGGGATAGAAAAAAAAGAAAACCTTACTCTTGGTATGAAAATTAAAATCAATACTACCAAGGTAGGTTCAACGTGAGTACGAATTGTTTTTGTATACATAAAGGGGGTTTAAATTTACGGATGGCAAGAGCTTCAATAAATTTAAACACTCGACTCTGACCACTTTTATGTAGTACTTTAAAGGCTGTTTTCATGTCTATCCTATGGTTAGTTTCTAGTATAGCAACAGACGAAGATGGATGTTTATCACCTGCACTTATCGGATCTGTTGAGGTCATTTGTTTTTGTAGCCACTTAGATACATGTTCAACCTACCTTAACCGCATATCACGATTACTCCTCCCCATATATGAGTGTCCACACATACATGTAAATTGATAAACACAGTGGGATGTGATGTAATCGTTTATATGTTGTTTCGGTTTGTGCTTTAACATGGACTTGGTCTTCTCTACAATGATGACCTCAGCAGATCCGATAAGTGCAGGTGATAAACATCCATCTTCGTCTGTTGCTATACTAGAAACTAACCATAGGATAGACATGAAAACAGCCTTTAAAGTACTACATAAAAGTGGTCAGAGTCGAGTGTTTAAATTTATTGAAGCTCTTGCCATCCGTAAATTTAAACCCCCTTTATGTATACAAAAACAATTCGTACTCACGTTGAACCTACCTTGGTAGTATTGATTTTAATTTTCATACCAAGAGTAAGGTTTTCTTTTTTTTTCTATCCCTTCCTACTCCTATGCTTCTTATTAACTTCATTGACCTTTTCGTAAATTTTCGTATAAATAGTTCGACAAGTCCATGTGTGATCAGATTGTTCGAAATGTATAGCGCTAATACATCACGTTTCAGATAATTAAAGCAGTATTTTTTGAATTCAGTATGGCTCCTCAGCTTTTCAGTCTACTTACATGATATTACGCACTGTTGTTCAATAAAGGATTACATGCACACATAGCATAGACTAAGAGATTGACTGAGGCATGAATCATTTAGCTATGTCAGATAGAGCTAAGAGGTGGTTGGGAGGGAGTAGAATTGATAACGAAAAATAAAATGATTAGGGATTGATTGGATTATTTCGAACAGAACAATTAGTAGTCAACTAGACAGCTTGATAAAGGTGCACACCAAGAGAACATAGTGTTAGGTATTAGGTAACCAAAAATATTGATTGTGGTAGTAGTAGTAGTAGTACTTCTGAGCACCACAAAGCTGATATTGCAGCAGTCAGGAAAAGACATCACTCCGATTCTCAACATATCTAACTGTATATACCAATTTGAATGCACTTTTGGAAGCAAATACGTAGGCCGTACGGAAAGGTGTCTCTCTACTCGCATAGTTGAGCATTTACCTAAATGGTTGAAGCAAGCCAAACAAAAATCCCACAGAGTTTGATTACGAAACACCTAATTGGGTATCGATATGATGCTGATACCGATAAAGCCTTCTCGTTTGTCAGCAGACAGCGGAATAAGAAAAGGGTTGCAATTGGGGAAGCATGTGCGATTAGAGTTCGTAAACCGAGCCTATATGTATAGAAAGAGGTGGTAGTCACCCTGAATCTACCATGGTAGAGATTTGGAAGTATTTTGAACTCATTTATTTCTATTTATAAATACCTTATTTTCCACTTTATTTCTTCCTACACTTCACATATTTACCTCCTCACTATCATTCTGCTGTACTATCATGTCCTCTTGAACTTCGTCGCTTACTAGTCAAATGACTTATCTGCATCGTTATTATCATTGTTATCGTCCAACTATTACTCTAGCCTCCTTTAGTTTTACATTGCTGTCAAGCTCCTTAGTTGATGTTCATTTACCTCCTTTCAAAATGACGTAATTTTTGATCTTTTCAATATTAATATTCTCATTGTTATCATTATCACTCATTCGTATTGTAACTACTACTACTACTACTGCTACTACCACAATCAATATTTTTGGTTACCTAATACCTAACACTATGTTCTCTTGGTGTGCACCTTTATCAAGCTGTCTAGTTGACTACTAATTGTTCTGTTCGAAATAATCCAATCAATCTCTAGTCTTGAGTTGTTTGAAGTTGGTATCGGGAAACAAATGTTTTCGAATAACTATTGCGTCTGAATAGTATCAGTAATAAAGGTTATAAAAGGCACTAATATGAAACAGGCAGCTGCTATTACATTCGCATTTTATGTGGACTTGGGGATGAATACAAAATCCAGTATACATATGTTAGTGATTGTTTATACTACCAGTACAAATGTATGTAATTCGATATATGTATAATAGTAACAGTTCTGTGCTGTAATTTTGAGCATTTATATGTTCCTTTTCATCCGTCGTGACGATTCTTCTTTTTTTCATTCTCAGTTTGAGAAAAACAGCTTCGAAACACTTCAGAAAGGTACAAGTTTACAAAGGAACAGAAAACGAAGAATATGATAAAATGTATTCGGTGGTTAAATTTTTGGAAGCTCAAAGTTTAAGCAGGTCCCTACATAGTAAAGTATCAACTGAAATAAATATTAGTTACGTTTCCGATCTTATTTGGCTTATTTTAGGTGTGAAGATTCGTCGGAAGTACAATACGGCTTGCTAGAATGTTTTTATGAGGCTTTCATCAAACCAGTAAATATGACAGATCACACCTAAAGAATTCTGGTCTCACTAAGATATAACTGAACCATTCTGTTTCTAGTGTGATGGTTTTCAGACTGAATATACTTGGGAGACCACCCCGCAGAAACTACTAAAATGACCAATTGGGTTTCTAGAAGTGAAAAACGTATATTGTGGATTATGTAAGTGGAACATAAAAGCTGTTCACATTGAATAGGGTAGTAAACTGAGTAAAAAATTAAGAGTAGGAATTACAAACGGACTACCGAAAAAGCAAGAAGCGTATTAGTGAATTGTGCCACGTGATAAAATGTTAGAAAGACTGAACATGAACAAGAGAAAGAGTGGTGGTCGTTTTCTTTGGAATGCACAAGTATCAGCTGCTTAATAAATATCATCTCCTTGAAATAGTTACCTTTTGACTATTTTGAACGATGTTGAAACATTAAGGTCATAACTAGAATAAATTGCCACAAACTACCAAACTGTTAAGGACTAGTGTATCTTTGAGCTTTAAACTTTTCAGAATATGCTTGAAATAAGATTAAACACCCTCATCTCTGTTTATTCAGGAGCATACAAAAAAGACCGGTTTTAAAGGACGTCCCAGAGATATAATTATTTGAAAAGTGATTTGTTAGTCCAGGAAAATGTTTTATTCTCATACAGGATAATATTGATAAGCTGAACTAGTAATTTGAACATAAGAATGTAAAGTAGTTGGAAATTTAGAAACCGTAATTAATTAGTAATATGCTAAATACAGTGCATTTACCAAAGGAAATTCAAGGGGATGATAAGTAAGTGCAACAAGCAGAAAGAAACTGTAGAATTATGAGGAATATAGTCCTTGTTCATTATGGAATTCTAAATAGTTTTTATCACGGATTAACATCAACTGAATAACAATTGAAAACCTAGAAGCACTGCACTTTCGTTCACTAGACTCTGATCCAGTGGTTTGAATAGTAATGTTATCGTCACAAGACCCAAGAGTCTAGTGCTCTACTCATCCTGGGGTTGGGAGCGTGCACTCCTATTGAGTCTCGAACTAGGACGAGACAGCTTTATAGTTCCACCAAGTCTCTGAAGATTATCCGAACGGTATCACCCTGTGGTGCAATCAATCAATTCCTACAAGACAACACTTGAATTGTCGAATTATGTTGCCAAGTGTATTCAACCTGAATATCAGTTTGGCATGATAGATTGTCATGTATTTATTGATGACTAGTCCAAAAATCAATGCTTTTAATTATTACTTAATTGTTTCGCATGATTTTACTTAAGTGTGAAGTGAACATTGAATTAACCACATTGACCTTAATTAGTATAAAAGAAAAGATGAGATAATTCAGCGAAGAAAAACCTTTCTCATTGCTATTTGCTAATGCTGTACAATTGCATATATATATATATATATATATATATATATATATATATATCAGTCTATTAGTGAACACTTGGATACAGTTGCATCACTAGGCTAGTTTTGAAATTGAAGTGGAGAGTAAAAAGGAGTTGCATAATAGTCCACCAGACAATGCAAATAATGAGAAAGACAAGGCAGTTCACTAACACAAGACTGATCTCTGTGTGCAGAAGAGGTGTGTTCAATCTCTTATCTCGTCATGATCATAACAATATTTCCCATTTTCCTTCCTTAATTTCATTATAATCGATTAGTTTACTATCATCACCTTCATTACAATCCTTGTTTCTTTTTTCGCCTGCTTTTCATCTACCGAATGAACACTTAATCATAGCATTTCACAACTACCAGCAAGTTTAGCTCTATCAAACTCCCTGCCGTTCTTGTTATTTGTATTGTCTGACAGATTATTCTGCAACTTCGTTGCAATCTTCCTTTCAGATTTAACACTAGTCTGGTGATGGAACTATATCCTTTAGTTCAATACTAGACTGTTATATGTTTGTGACATAAATATGAATATCTTGTTCTTGATGTTACAATGGGAATTATTAAATTACATAAAAATATGATTTTACAGCCTTAGGAAATGGCAGTATTGTGAGAGAAGGTTTCTTCTTTGAATAATGTCTTCTTTTCATTATGACCCAATGGGACTCTTAACTAATATATTCAAAAAATCTTGAATATACCCCTTTTTTTACCTTAGATGGCACGACCTATTAAAGTGATTAGTTGTTTATGCACGCCTTGGTCTTATCGTCTTAGTGCTTCTTCTAGTGGGAGTGAAAGTTTGTTCAAATTTAAGATGGTGGACATTGCATATCAGCCTCCAACGCCATTTTCTTGCCAAGAAAGACTATTTCCAAAGAACACTAAGAATTCCTACACTAATTTCGAGAGGACAGGGATGTTGTTGCTCGCAGCTTTGATAAACGGGAATTTGTGAATTTTATGAACAAAGAAGATTATTTTAAAAAGATGCGAAAAAACTCTCTGACTACTTTAAATTTAGATTAGATAATAATTCTAAACATCAAACTTTGTGCATTGAAATGCAGATGATATAACAACTGAAATAAGAAATTCAACTGCATTGATGAAACTACTGAAGAGCATTAAAACAGTTAGATGATTGCTGTTGAAATGACAGGGGCCTGTTGAAATACACAAGCCACACGTGACTCTAAGGCTTATACAATCGATAACAAGTTCTTCCTATCGTGAAGTTGCTCAATGGTTATGTGACATTCTCAAGCCAATTTGCAAACATTTGGGGAAGCACATCGTTTCTGATACCTTACAGTTTAAATGGTACTAGTAAATATTTTGTTCCATTTAGTATTGTATCTCTGTTTATAATTGTACCACTTGATGAAACCAAAGGATTTATTTATCGAGAAGCTGGTATTATCCCTTTTAAGCTTTTAAATCTATGTATTAAGAAAGTTCAGTTAGATGGACAGTTATTCCATCAGAGTGGCAGGAATGAGACGTGAAGCCTTTTGGAGTTACTTTTTACTGATTGATTTCCATCAAGTCTGAAAACTGGTTGCTTGAAATGATTCATAACGCAGACGGAGTTATATCAGCGGTACATGGATGACATCTTTATTGAGTGTAAAAGGAAAATGGAGGCAGAAGTACTACTCAGCGCTTCAATTCATGTCATCTAAACCTGACTTTCATCACTGAGAACGAATAAAATAGGATTAAATACTTAGGTGTCTCATTTTTGAAAAGGATTGTCCGATCTATCCAAAAGTCAATCTAAGCAAAGCCCTAATGAACAGGAGAGTCCCTTCACTATAAGAGTCTTGTCCCAATCCAATACAAAATGAATGTAGTAAAAAAGTTATTTAACAGAGCCAGGAAACTATGTCACAACAGTACAGCAGTTTGCGAAATAAGGATATTGAAAAACATACTAGTGAAGAATGGGTACCTAGAAAGCTTTGTCAGCAAGCTCATAAAGGGATAGGAAGAAAAAAAATGTCTTCAACAGTGCATAAAAAGCTAGTGTATTTCACCATACCATTTTCAGGCGACGACGTGCTAGAGGCATTTAAGTGCATGCTTGAGAAGTCCATCAGAATGACTTCTTATGCTGCCAAGCTCACGGTTTTCAGGGTCATCAAGTAGATATTGCGATAATTAGGAAAATACTGGGCTCCGATCCTCGGTACATCTAAATTTATGCATCAAGTTGGTGTCTGTGCAAGCAAATACAAAGGTCGTACAAAGAGGCATCTGTCTACCCTAATGGTTGAATGCCTACCTAGGTGACTGAAGAGTGACAGGAAGGAGACTCCTAAGAGCTAGATAACGAGGCACCTAATGAACTAAGAACATGAAATTGATACCTGTAATTTCTTCACAGTTATCAGTAGACAGTGAAATAAAAAGCTGTTTGCAATTGCAAACGCCTTTGCTCTTCGAATTGTCAAACTGAGCCTTCACATTCTGAAGAAAATATCTGTCAGCCTGAATCGGTCATGACAGGAATTACAACGTCGTTTAGTCATATTTATTCTTTGGCCTCAATTATCATCCCTGTCTCATACTTTAGGTTTTCGTTTCTAATCCATCTCCCTTAATTAACCTTATTTTTATTACTATTGATATCATAATTATCCATCTCAATGCACACCTGGTTTTCATATGATGTCATTTTGAGTGACTACTAGTTATCCTGTTCTGAATGGCACAATTGACTGTCAATCGATTCGGTATGGAAATTATTCTTATCTGCATTATTTTTTCACCCTAAATCAATATGATTCTTCAGAAAACAAACAGAGTAATTGAAGGAATATTTGAATTAGTTCCTCGTCAGTGGCTGTGTACGAATGTATGGCGTTTTCGAAATATAAATTTACATCCGAGTCTAGTGGTAACAACTTTTTCAAAACATGATTCTTTACACTACACTATTATGAAAATTCTTAACTGACTATGTAATCTGTCTTTGGCATATTCCACTTAAGCATCCGCTCCTAAGTTTCGCATTAACAATTGACCTTTAAAAATTGTTTATTTCCGTGTTGTTACAGCTAAATCAATGTCATAGTCTACCTAATATAAGTATGAATGTGTGCTTCTTTGCATTGCCAAATGAAATCTGAAATCAATTATGTAGAGTATCCACCTGACGAGTATTGCCAAAATTTATGAATTCGTTAAATTGTTTTTCATCGTGGACTGACATCAGTTGGAGGAACAAAGGAAACCTGGGAGCACTGGACAGCTGTTTCGTCCTAGTATGGGCCTCCTCAGCAGTGTGCACCCACGACCCCACCAACTCCCAGGTTTCCTTTGTTCCTCCAACTCATGTCAGTCTACGATGAATAACAACTTGAAATAATTCCAAATCTCCACAACTTCCTCAAAATTTAATTCGTTAAATCCTCTCTTTTCTTGTTTCGAATTTGTGTTGCGAACCAAATATTTTCACCGATCATAGATTATATATGAAAACTGGAAGTTTGGGGAAGACAAATATAACATATCTTAGATTAATCAGGAAAATTTCGGTTCATGTACTCTATCATTGTGAAACGACTGAGAGACAAGATGCAAACTTTTGTTTTTTAAATCTTGTTTAAATACCTGTCAGAGTGAGAAACTTGTGCAAAAGCAATAATAACTAGTCTATGTGGATTGACGTTTTCAAAATTTAGGTTGAGAGGTTTCAAAAATCAATATGTTTAGACTTTTGAGGATCTAGATAATTTTTTTGTATTCTTTCAGTTTAATTGTGGCTAGGAGAGGAATCTGTGAAAGACATTTCTTCCAATCTGGGACTCGTCAGCCGAATAGACCTTCTTCTTATGGGTTAATGGTATTTCCACTGGCAATTTAACCTAGTACATACTACATTCAACGCTAGAGAATAAGCATAACAATAAAGTACATTGTGAGCATTCGATTACATCAGGAACTCCACTACACACCATTAAACAGATATCATGAAAGTAAATATCTTGACAATATTGAGGTGATTGTACTAGGGAATCAATATACCAATAGTGACCAGTTAATTTGGTCTTATAGAGGAGACAAAACGAAATTAAGAATCCCAATAGCAACTGTCTAATCATGCTATCTATTCAAAATTTTACGTGGAAAAATACAGAACAGACGGAAATCCTCTGCAATGAATTTAGTTTCAAAAGTTGCACAATATATAGATCAGTGAAGTAAAGAAATGTATGATCCTTGATGCACTGATTGGTTATCAGACATCCAATGCAATTTGAGAACCTGCTGACTAGTTTATCACAGTGACGGTGAAATATGAAAACGATTATATTTCAAACTCAAGAGGAAGGGGGTTCATCTCTAATTTCAAAACAGGTTCAAATCATTTTTTCTTAACAAACTTTTAAGAACGACCGCTGTCTAGTAATTCTTTAATCTTTGAAGGAGCCTGTATGTAACTACATTATTGCATATAGTGTTGTACATTATGTTTATAAGAGGGACTGTTGCACGTACACTACCATAGATATTCTTGGAGTAAAATGGGGTACAACAGTAACTCAGTGATAACTTGTGATCGACTGAAAAAAAGGTTTCTCTACACTTTTGGAAAGCTGCATGTGAGATTAACTAAATCAAGAGTGAGGAGCCATGTCTACTGAGGACATTCTTTGACGGTTGAGCCTCATAATCGATGGATACGATTTTGACCGTTTGTCAGGTATTTCATCAAGTTACAAAGTATTATTTTCTGGTTAAGGTTTCGAACACAGTTCACTGTCTACAATCAAATCAGGTTGCCATGAGACATAGTTTATGTAGTTCTTGTCACCTTTCTTCTCCCGTGATGTGACTAGTAGAAGTTTCCATATATATATATATATATATATATATATATATATATATATATATATATATATATATATATATGACAGGTAAGGAGTCGTTCATGTACAGTGATTAGTTACTAAAGCGTAACCGATTTCATGAAATCTAGAGCTGACTGAATTTTACTGGTCATCTTATAGTGTGATACCAGGCTGAGACTCCGAATTAAGATGCACCCTGATTAATTTTAGTTGGCTTGATTCAATCAGCAGGAAGTCTTATTTGGCTTAGGTAGCTTTCGCATTTGTCTACACTCATCAGTAAGGCGTGTCTTCGGATTTGGCGAAACTGAATAACTTGCTAGTAATGTGTCCACCTGCGGCGCTAGCTGACTTAAGTTAGCATTCCTGAGAGGATATTAGTTTTATTGAGTTTCTGTATACACCTCTCTGAAGCGTGTCAACAAGCATGAAGACTTACTGCGTTAAATAGGGTTTCCTACCGACTGCTTCCAGAAATGTAATATGTGATTAATAATTGAAGCGTATGGTAATATAAATAAAAAATGGAGATTTTTATTATTCATTTCAAATCTCTTTGCACTATTTGATAGGATAGTGTACAGGCAACAGGCATCCAGTCGAGAAGTGCAGTTTTTACCTTCGGAATTAGCAATGTAACCGCACCTCCAACACCACTACAACTAGTCGTCGAATCTCTAGAATTTGAAAGAGTGAATTTAATTCTCTCACCATATTTTCCAGATGACTTTAGGTGAATAACAGTACTTGGATCTTGTATTCACGTCCCACAAACACAGCGCACATTCATATCAGAGTTAAAACTGATGAAAAGATTTAATGGACGGTGTGTACATTTAGGGCTTCGACATATGACTGGGATTATGGTCTCAAGAGACCATGAACGCTGTTCTGTGAGATTGGGTTGCTATCAAAGGCTATAGTTATGAAAGATAATGAGGTGTGCATTGGAATTTGAAAGCAAAGAAGTGAAAGGTTGATAGTGTCACGAGGGAACTTGAATCCTGATACTAAAAGTAAAGAATCATCATATTAAGTTACAGTTATTAAATTCGACAACAGTCGTACAGAAAAAAAATCATATTTCATCTTCTGGTGACTTCACCTGATAAAAAGTCAACTGATATTAGTTCTAAGGTTTCATCTTATTAGTATGACAAACGTACACATATACATGCTTTATCTTTAAAAAAATGTTCCTATCACTTTTTGATGCCTTAGATTTTGTTGAAAGTGATCACTGCTGTGAGCCCTAATATTTACAGCTTATGTCGAATTTAGTATTTATTATTATTTTTATTTCTCCCTTGGGTTCCTAGTGAAACATAGAGCTTAAGTAGCACGTCTCCAATGCACTCTGTTCATTGAAATTTTATGGACTTGGCTGCACGACAGCCACAAGCTCTCACTTCCTCCTCGCACGATCTCCTCCATGTCACCCTCGGACGTCCAACTCGACGCTTCCCATGGGGGTTCCACTCGCGGGCCTGTGATGTCCACAGTCGGCCTTCTCAGTGAATGCCCAATCCAATCCATATCCACTCTCTTCTGCATATTTGTTGGGTGATGGGTTCTTGGTTAGTTCGTTGACAGGCCAGAGGTCTTTCTTGCTTATTCTTTCTGGCCATCTATCTGATCTTCACTATCCAGTGAGCGTAGGTGGCAGCCGTTGATAAGTGTCTGTAGTTTGTTGGAAATGCTTTTCGTAACGCACCAAGTCTCTCAACCATCACATAGCAGCACTGACTTGACTGACGTTAGTGTTGAAAATTCGTATCATGTTCATGCTTCATGCTGAGTGCAGTAGATCTCCACACTGATTCCAGATTAATGAAAACGTATCTTGCCTTTCGGATCCTGGCTGTGACATCCTCATCTGTGCCACCACCGCCTGTAGTTGAAACGATGCTGTCTAGGTGGGTGAAAGAGACAACTTCCTTCAGGTTTCTCCCATTCATCGTGATTGGTGCTTGTTGTTCATGTCGTTGTTGGTTGGGTATCTTCATCACCTCCGTCTTCACTACATTCACTTGAAGTCCCATTTTCGCTGCCTCACCTCTTCTACCAACTTCTTAGTTTTCGCCTGTAGATTTTTGAGTTTGTGCAACACCAGACATACATAAATCATCAGCGAAATCCAAATCTCCTAGGGTCTTTTCATCGGTCCAGCCAGCGTTTACCCATTATCTCGCTCCTCACCGTTTGCTGCATGATCCAGTCAACCACAATCAGGAAGATCAAGGATGATAATATGCAGCCTTGTTCTACTCCTGTCTTCACTTCAGAGGCATCGCAGAGTGTTCCATTGTTGATCACTTGGCATGTGGCCTCTTCATATAGCTGTGGAATGAGGTTGACAAAATGTGTGGCACTCTGTAGTGTTGAAGCAGTTTCTAAATTACTTGTCGGTCGATGCTATCCAAGGTCTTTTCAGAGTTGACGAAGCTGAGGCAAAGTAGAGAGTTGCCTGTCATTCTGTGCTCTGCTCCATGACGATGATGCATAGCGTAGCGTTGCAATTTGATCCGCACATGATTTGTTCTTCCTAAAGTCATCTAGCCTGTTCCGGTGGTAATTTTGAATGCAGAGCATTTTCCTTTTAGTCTCTCCAGGATGATGCGGCTTAATATTCTAGTTGGGTAGGACAGGGACACGGGTGTGATTCGTCGCTAGTTCTTGCAAAGACTTAGGTCTCTTTTCTTTCGGAGTTTGACAGGGTACTCCTTCTTCCAATCGGAAGGTACCTTTCCTTCCTCCGAAACCTTCTGCTTAGTGGCGTGAGCATGTCCGCTGCTAAATGGAAGTTCAATGATCTCCACTAATTGGTTTTGATGATAGAAGAAGGAGGAAGAATGTTTTCATAAGCAACACCAATTTTTGCATACTTTGACTTAGACACTGTTCAATTTACCCACTGTTCGCTTCCTACCTTGCAGCAAAATAATTACCTTTGTTAACCAGAAAGCAAAACTAGTAGTCAATCTGGCGTTAAACTCATAAACGCATTTTTGTTGTCGATGATGTAGTCGTGCTTCAAAGATGCACAAGCCGATCGTGAAAATTTTCTTTTTAGTCTCTCCAGGATGATGAGGCTTAATATTTTGCTTGGCGTGAACAGCAGCATGACTCCGGGCCAGTTCTTTCCGAGTTTGACATGGTACTCCTTCTTTCATTCGGAAGGTACCTTTCCTTCCTCCGAAACCTTTTGCAGTAGTGGTGTGAGCATGTCAACTGTTGTATCTGCGTCTGTTTTCGGTGCCTCTAGAGGAATTCCATCTGGTCCAGCTGCTTCCACGGATTGCAGTAACTTCTGCTTTTGTCAGACAGTGTGTGTTCACTGGTAGTTCTGTCACTGCAAATGGTATTTCTGGAAGAAGTGCAGGTGTTGGTGTTGGTCGATTCAAGAGTTTCTTGAAGTAGTCAACCCATTGTTTCCTTTGTTCCTCTTCTTTGGTAATTAGATTTCTTTCATCAGCTGTCATTGCTTTCATCTGCGTTGATCTCTTCCATTCCAGATAGTGACCTGGTTATTTGATACAGTGTAGTCAGATCTCTGTCACTCCTACATGCAGCCTGTTCTGCGTCACTTGCCAGTGTGTTGTGGAAGTGTCTTCTGTCTTTGCGCACACTCTTCTCCACTTCTCTGTCAAGCGTAGTGTTTTATACATTGTACTCAGTTCCTCTTCTCGTCGTTCATCCTTGCACTGGTTCACCTTCTGCTTCAGCATCCTCCTCTCCCTCGTCTGTCAGCTTCCATGTGTCCGTCGAGATCCATTCCCCGTCTTGTCCTGCTTCTTCTTCCTTCCCAACACGGTTATGCAGGTTGCTTTCCACATGGCATTCAAAGAGTTCCAGTGTTTTCCTACAAAGCTTTCTTCAGGGATGTTGCTCGATATCTCCCATCCTGTCATGATGACTGGCTGACGTGAAGATTTTCTTTGTGGTTTCGTCCTTCAGTCGCTGTTCTGGGTGTTGAGCTTGAACTGTGGTCTATCACCAACTTCTCTGAAGGCTTTCAACTTGATTTTGGAGGTCCATTCCTTGCACTGGACAGTGAGTGGTGTGAACCTACGTCTGCTCCCTTCTTGACCTTGTGTCAAGCAGGCTGACTGCGTCTCCACTTTCTCCACATTGAGATGAAGTCGATCTGATTTTTAGTGTAGAGTGTCCATCCGATGAAGTCCTTGTCACTTTGTGAATATCCTTGTGCTTGAACACACTGCCTGGCCTCCAATCACCAAATCGTTGAATGCACAGAATTCTGCAAACAGTTCTCCGTTCTCATTCAGTTCACCGAGTGCTTCTCGACGCATGATGACTTCTCTTCCTGTGTTGTCCGCTCCCAGTTTAATATTCTTCTCACCTCACACATTAGAATGAATTTTGATGTCACCAACTGGAGTGGTGTCTCGTCCAGTGTTGATTGCAGTTGTCTTTAGAATTCCTCCTCCTTCTCTCCATCTGCATTATTTATGGGTGCGTAGTTTAGCATTGTGTGATTGTGACTCTCCTTCCTCTTCAGTTGAATCTTGCTGTTACGATCCTGGAGTATATTGGTTCCCACTGCATGAGAGCCTTCAGTGCACTTGAGGACATCATGGTGGCCACTCCAATACTCAGTGTGCTCGTGGTTGTCGTCTGGGTAACAATATCGGAGTGGATTAGATTACTGACTCTCCAGTTGATTGTTTGTACAGTCCACTTCCATTCCATCTACTTTCGCCAATTCCTAACACTTCAGTGCTATACCTTCTCATTCCGTTTGCAATGTGGACAGCCTTGCTAGGTTCAAACACAGTGCAGACATTCCATGTCCCCATGTTTACTTTCGCTTTCATTGAGAGAAGCGAAAACACATCGGCCAATTGGCTTCCCGAAGGCTTTCACCAAGTGGTGTCATTTCGCCTCTCCGATTCCAGTGAGGAATAATTTTGTTGTTATTTTTTATATTTTGTTTGTGCTCAGAAGTTTGTTTAGCGATTGAATTTGTTTTCTGGGTTAGGATTGCTAGCCCTATGCCGAGCCTTCCCTCTTTATGTGGGCTTGTGACGGGCTGGTAACTAGTTAGCTAGTTAACGAGGCAAGGTTGTGTGACTTAGTAACATTTTAGAAATGGTAATTATCTTTTAGCACCAAAATAGCCCAACTTTACTAGTTACACACGATAAGAGTATTTGAAGGGGAATGAAATTTTGAGACTTCTATAAAGTTAAACCAAGCGTTTTGAGGTTATTGAACTGATAATCTTCTAATTTAACTATAAGGCTGAATTCTTAACACACATTCATATTTATTCGTTATTGAAAAACCTGTGAAGTAAGGTACTGAACAAACAAATCCTTTTTGCTCGATTTTGACACATTATTTGGTTGTATTCCCATTTACCTTATCTTTCATAAACTTAGTTTCGGTAATTTTGCCTTCATAAGTTGTTATTCAGTCCCGAATGGTGCATCCACAAACCATAACTTATCAACTTATTTTAATTCTTTATGCCTTGATAGCAACAAAGCACATGTGATTCGTCAACTTATCGTTATCTTTTTCATACTGACAACGAAATTGTTTATCGCTGTATGACCTTAAAGAATTTATTTTGATATGAACTTAGATTTGTCTTGTGAATATTCAGGAGAATGAATCTAGATATGAGATAACCTTGTTTCATGACTGAAAGATAACCGAGATGTTATGTTTTGAAACCAGGATGTGTTAAACTAATCTATGTTAGACTAAATTTATGTTTTAAAATAATTTTGTTTCACTCTACTGATTGGTAGACTTAAAAAACTTAGGAGTTCTGTATGTATATCTTAAGTAATATTTTAATCAACCAGAACTGATTCTATGCAATCTAGGATGACGTTGTCTTTGTGCGTGAGTAGTCAGCTTCATCAGAAGTCAAAGGCCTTTCAATGAGATTTATCTACGAGTATCTATAAGTAGAATAAACATCACGGATTTCATCCTAGCTGGGACACATTAGCTGGATGTACTGGAACTTGGAAACTTAGAAATTTCTTTTGAATTGAAGTTTCTCATCAAAAGATTGGTTTATAATGCAAATGAAGCTCAGATATCGATGCAATAATTGAATTTTAGCTGGCGCTAGGTAAAAGTTAAGGAATTATTCTTAGTGTGAATCATCTCATTCAGTTATAGAATATTTTTGCTCAAGCAGTTTATGATAGATTATAGTGAACTCAAATGATGAATGTAACCTATTCATAGATAATCCAAAATATGACGCTTATAGGTAAATATTCTTTGGAAAGCTAAGGTATGAACTATCCCTTGGAGAGTAGCAGTTTCCCTTTGTGTATCTGTTACCTTTGACCCCGTTGAAGCCTAAAAAACACATGGTACCACTTAATCTACCACAACACCTGATATCTTTTTTGGGGGGAGGGGTGGCATAAGTGCTAAATTTATTATTATATCCTGACAACTGCTTCCTCTCGGATAAAAATTAATTCTTCTGTTTCAACACAGAAATAAGGCGCATGTGAGTTCTATATTTTTCTCTGCGAAATAAATCAATAACATAGTGTCATAGCAGGTTCTGACTGTTGTTACTATGCCTTTCTTTGGAACTTCATATCACGCACCGAGTCATTTAGGTACTCTTATCATCTCCTTTAACATCTTTCCATGAATACAGCTTATTTTCCAGAGCAGTTTTAAACCGTACAAATGCAAAGTAATCGACTGGTGCAGTCAATTTAGTCTCAAAAGGAGTAAGAGATGGCCAAAACAGCCTGGTAAACGCTGATTACACTGTAGCATTGATGTTAAGTTTGAATTTATTGACTATAACCAATTCGCTAAGAGTTTCACCTAGATCTTGGTACTATGTACCAGCAAGAATGAGGGGTACACTTCAGATCTTCTCATATGTCATCTCAGACCATCAGTCATCAAGTACCTGTTCGGACTATCTCATTGATTAGGAATTTCAAGAAGTTTTTTCACTAACTTTTTATCATTCTTGACCAAATAGTAACCCGAGTGGAATACAAATATTTCTCAGATACACATGGATCACTTACTTTTGCAGATTACCTTCATTTTATTTGTCCTTGATAATCACGAGAAAGAATACGAGTGTTATTATTTAATCGTACTTCATGTTTGATCAAGCATTTTATAGATTACATCATAAATATCACATCAGAATTCTGTGCAATATTTACAAATTTTGATAAGGAAACGTATCCTGCTCAGCATATAAAACTACTGATATATAATTGTTGAGTTATACTTCGGTCTCCTTAATGAGTCTCTTTTATGCCTGTAAACAACTCGGAGTAATTTCTGGGCTTCCATGCACACTGTGAGCATAATTCCACAACATTATATCAAATAGTGCAGATGCTTCTTATCGGGTTGTACACTGGCTTTTCAACCATTCTATACCGGGTTCATGTTTTGTTCAGCTCCACATACTTCCACGTGGGAAACCGGATGGTATCAACAGTATTCAGACCATAAGTTGGGCTCATAGCCTCATTTACAAACCTGTAAACCACTAAACTTGATTTAAATGTGATGATTTTCTCAATATTAATGTTGCACAGAGTTTATGTTTGAAGTAAATGATTGTTATACAATAACGAGTATGGATTCAGATTTCTTCGTCAATCACCACTAACGTTTCAAAAAGCCAATCTAGTTGGTAAGGCTTAATATTGCCTAGAAGAATATGCACACTTCAATAAAAATGTCTAAGTAGAATGCGTTTAACGAAATAATCTAACAATACTTACATTGTTTCAGAACTAATATGATAATGCTTCGAATCTTTTAGTAAATTTAAAATAAATCACAAAAGTGTAGAGAGTAGGATTTAATAAATTCATGAATTTTAGTGAAAATTCCTCAACCCAGCAATCTACTTACTTGCCCACATTACACTGAGATCCCATATAGGGGTATACATCTGTATGCATCCCACGAAATAAGACATCGACTGAGGTGGAGTACAAGTGTAATAAGCACTTTTGACATGCCCGGTGGGAATGTCAAAAAGCTCAACAGGAAGTTCGAATTCTCGAAGCTTAAATTAATTAAGGACCAATTATGTCACTGTAAATAGAGCAGTTAGTAATTTGATAAGGAGTGGACAGAAAGTCTGAAATTAAAAGATCACAAGATGCTGGGTACAGAATAAAAAATGAAGTAGAAAGGCACTCGCCTATTAAATGAAGAAATTTCGAAGGAATGACAAGTCTAACAAAACAAGAGTATTAGCCGTAAAAAATAAAATGGAAGAAATCGATTACAGTGTTGCGCAAATTCCATTATTTCGGACCCACGGTAACTACTATTTCCTTGTCTATGCACCGATTTGGACTACCAATTCTAATGACTTTGGGTACTACAACTGCGACCACTCTTTTAATTTATCTACTGTTGATTTGTTCCGTACTGTGAGTAGTCTTTCTTCTCCCACTAGTTACTTCCATCCTTTTTCAGAAAACCTCCACAACTTTCAGAGGTCTCCTGTTTTTATATTACCCTGCTTATTTGATGCTTTTTATAGTGATGTAGTCATGTGTATTTTATTCAACAAACAATCTATTATGAAATCATACTCTAACACGGTTTTCAGGTCCCATTCTAAGAATAATGGGTCGTCTTCTACTTTTACCAGACGTGTTGAACCTTGACTGCTTCTGATATTATTCACCAGAAAACGCTGCTTTTTTTAAGACCAGGTACTTCAATGCAGAGGTGAAAAAGTAAAGAACTGCAAATGGATTATGTAAAACAGTGAATGATTTCCTACTATTTTAAGACTTTCTGAGAGAATATTTCACAGTTTTCAGGCGATTCAGATCTATCCTCCTGAATCCAGAAAAAACCCATCATGCATGATTTTGGGAAGTGTAGTCCAAATAATCCCACACACTCATGTTGAGCTACTAAGGGAAATAAATTCACCTAGTGAAAATTTCACTTTTAAGTGATGAAACTATAGTTTTTCAGGAGTTTAGAGAATTCTTTTGCATTTGCAGAATATTTTAGCATATTTGCTAGGCTGTCTGATGTCAGTAGTTGTGTATTTTTCAAGTTTTGGAAACAATTGACTAGTGAATTATGTAGGATCTAGTTTCGCTTCCTTCACTCTTCTGTTATTAGCTGAAATTAGCATAAAAAAAAGTCGAAGAGAACAAGATTTATGCTTACGGCATAACGATAGTTATATCCGTCTATAAACTTCAGTGCATTCAAGCATAACATAATGAGTTTATTCTTATTATAGAAATCTCGTAAATAAATATGGCTAAACATAAACGTGCTAAACAAAAGAGTCATTTCATCAAATGTTTGTAATTTGAACTCTCTCTCTCTCTCTATACTCACTTCCATATATCTTTCTCATCAAAGGACAACCTGGTGCCACTTTTGACGAAGGCAACTCAATCTCCTGGTTGTATCTAAGATAATTTGAATAAACTTCTGTAAACACAATTTGGTTGCTGGATGGTAAGTGAATTATCTGTCAAGTACTTAGTACGGACTGCAAATTATCAATGAAGTTCGTAACATAACCACTAAAATAAGTGATAAGGTGCAAAAAGCAGTGTTTTTCAAATATCATGAATAACTTGATATTGATATTGATTTACATCTAACAGTCATTCTCTGTACACCATTCATTTAAGCGAAAGATTATTCACAACTTGAATAGTTTATTACAAGCGTTTCTGAATCCAACACGTGACACACGTTGAGACCACCAAAGAAACATGCGTTTTTATAATGTTTATAGATAAGTATCACTGATGGTCGCAGTCAAACACAGTCTAGACGCATGATTTTATATCATCTGAATTCTAACATCCGACAAATAAACTGGTATAATAGCATGAAAAATGTTAAAAGTACACCTTATTAGCCGTGTACAAGCACATTAACTGAGTTGTCTATTAGCCATCAGCTGAAAGATAGGAACGTGAACAATTTACGAAAAAATAATTCGACTTATAAGAAGAGTAGTTTATAAATTATTCTGAGCAATATAGTCAGATCACAGTCCACCTGTTCTTCAGTGATTTACTTATTCAGTTTCCAAAACATTTTGTCATCGATATATTACATCTGCATAAAACAAAGAATTTACCACATTCCATCTTTTTCAATCCCTTCTTGTCCAGACTGAGTGGAATTCCATTGATATTGTAAGCAACTTAACTGACAGACTGAGTAGCTTCCAAAATAAAAAATGATCTCCCGAGACAGGGAGGAAACAAACAAGAGATGAGTTAAAAAAAATCCGATTGAGCTAAGTTATATTCGACAAAACGATAAGAAAACGTAAATTGTCTGAACCGTGTAAAGTATTTGCGCAACACATTTCGAACTATCTGATCACACACGTACTTGTCATAGGTATTTATATAAAAACTCATGAAGATAAGGGGTGAGAAAATAAAAAGAGGTCAGGTAGGTAGTCAGCCTGACCTGACCTCTTTTTATTTTCTCACCCCTTATCTTCATGAGTTTTTATATAAATACCTATGACAAGTAAGTGTGTGATCAGATAGTTCGAAATGTGTTGCGCAAATACTTTACACGGTTCAGACAATTTACGTGCTCTTACTGTTTTGTCAAAGTTTATAAAGGGAACTAATTGTTTTAAATTCTAAGTTATATTCATTAAGTTGTGTTCCAAAAGACAAACATAATAAGTCACAGTTTCAATCACTATAGCAAAATACAGTAAGAAGTGTTTCCTCTTTAGCAGTTATTAGCTGGTAATTTGACCGTGGAGCCAAAAATGCAGATTTACTAAAAACCTAAGTACCCACTAATTCTCACCTATTTGCTAAAGATAGGTGGATGAGGGGTAAGGAAGAATCTTCTCCTAAATTAGTGTTAATCTCTTGAAGGTTTGGATTTTATAGGTTTAGCATGACACCGAAATCCTAATCGGTTTTTACTTGTTTAAAATTCCAGTTTTTTCAGTCATCCAAAAAAGTTAGTAAGTAAAAGATGTTAAAAGTAGTGAGATAATCAAAAACTAAATAATTATATTCCCTTGTTTCATATACAAAACTGTCGCTACATGGCAACTAAGCCTGGTCGTACAGTTGCAGTTGAAAAGGAGATATACTTGCTGTCTAGATATCTGAGCATGTCGACTTATTCTTACTTTCTGGTCCAGAGAATGATCATAGCAAGTGTAGTAGTGTAGTGTAGTGTAGTGTAGTATGCGTTACATTTTATCTGAACTGAATATTTTTGGGGAAAAACCATCCCTTCCGAAAAAACAAGGGAATCTAATTAAAAATTTGAGAAATATAATAAAGGGAGTTTTCATTTCAACGGCTTACTACTATTAAATACCTTCAATAAGATTTACGTTTCTGCAACCAAGTAAGAAAACAAATCAAATAAAACTAAATTCCTCCTACTTGGATATAGATTTCACATCCTAAGCCACTTTCTTTATATGATAGACACAGGTTCTATTTGAGAATATATTTAATCAACTTTTGAGGATAAGAATGACTAGTGTAGCCGATATTGCTGTATATTTATGATTAGCGCTATACATCACAACGTGTGTCTACCAGTTCATCTTGTTTTCTAGAACAAGGTCAGAGATCGCTGTCAGCAAATATAAGCCGGCATATTCCATTCTGGTTTCATAAGACTGTGATAAATTGCATCAGGCTTTCAACCCATTAAAGTTTGATTGATTTCAACTATCCGGCTGATGCAAACAAAGATTTAATAATGGTTTATAGAATTCGCCCAAATATCATACGTCGCCCTCGTTCTCAACTTCTCAGTATAGAAGAGATCTTGGCTATCTATAAACTGAAACGTGGTTTCTGTGTGCAGTAGAAGTATGATCAGTATTCCTCTATCTTGGCTTTACAACTGTTTGTCTTGTTTTTTTCTATCTTCTTCCTTCATAACATTAGTCTTTGAGCTCTTTTATTATCACCGTTTTTAAAAAATATCAAATAATTTCCAAACTGTTGCGAAATTTGCATACTCATTTTACCTCATTTAACTTCCCTCATTCCCATTACTAATCGTTGTGTTTCTGATTGGGTTCTACCCTCTTTTCATCCCTTTTCAAGGTGTATAGATGTCCTTCGATCGAGGTAAAAATCCTACATCACCAGTTTTTGTCGTCATTTAACTCTTACTCCTCGAAACTACTAATATCACATCATATCACTAGTGTTACTTGTATCATTCATTATTTAAATTTCTGCATGATTATAAAGGTTGGGAATAAACTCATTGAAAATGCTAAATTCGGCGTTGAAATGAAAATTGTGAAATTTTACAAGTCTAAACGTTTGTCTGGAAAGTTGCAAACAATAATAAAAATATGAGAAACAAAACCGAAGCCTTGATAGTGGGGAAGAACGATGATAAATGTGTCACTACTAGTAGGTTCAACTCCAACGTCCTACTGGAATTTACAATCATTAAGTAAGTGAAACATTTATCAGAAAAGGGAATCCGTAAAGTTTTCATAAGGCTTTAGGAAATGAGTTGATTGACTATTCCACGTACGATTAATTTCAGTCTCAAGAGGTTGCTCTCCATTATATATATTCTACTAAATATATGTGAACAAAATGTTTCAGTAAAACGTTTGCTGGAAATAATTCCTTTCGCCATAACACAAAGCTGTACGTTGATAAGTGAGGAAGTTTTCTGTCTGCCACTAGTCAGTAACACACTGGAAGATTCATTTCAGTCTGTTGAAAAATTCAATTCAACTAGTATACCTAACAGTTTTATGACATAGTTCACCTCGAATTTCTTATATAAACGAATACATTGATATAAAACTCAAGCCTCGATTTTTCAACATGGGAATCATACACCTTCCATATTATCTGAATCCAATCAACCTTTCCTTATATACAATAAACTTACACTGATGATGCAACGTACTACAAAATTACTACAATGACAATAGGTAGCCGGATGGTTCCTGGATTGATAAGTATTTTCATCACTCATCTTAAGTGAACACCATCCAAATGTGCAGGTGATTAAGCAACATACTTCAGCAACACAAAAAATGTCTTTATTCATCAGAATGACTTGGTCACTACATCAAAACTTACACGGACTATTTAGTGACCGAAAACAAAACTGTTTTCGTAATGCGCTATAACGGTAAAATTAATATTGCGTTCTTAGATAGATGTTAGTGTTTAACGCAGAACACGTAATGTAATTCAAAAATCAGCTCATTTCAAGGGTATATTAAGTAGTTTGAGCATGGTATTTCACAGCTTCTGATCAGTCAACTATAAACTAGCAGAAGATATGAAAATGTAATTATCTCTTCAGTGTTACTTGTCATTGTTCATATCACTTTATCTCCATATAACAAATCATTCATACAGAGTCAGTATCAAGAATAGATTACTTTAGATACTTTTGAATGTCTGAAACATCTTACAGTAAAGAGTAATAAATGATATTGAAATAGAAATCGGGTATCAGGTAGAAGTTCCAGAGTTAGTCGCTACAATCAAGTAACACATAAGTTCTTCTACTATCTGTTGAAGTTTCGCCAGTCAAAGTAGAAATACGGACTGATGTGTTCAAATAAATGTTGTGGTTAATCGTCTCATCAGTCTCGTTACCTTTTTTCAAAACCTTTTACTTATTAATTCTGATAATCGTTTTTTCTGATTTATCAGCTCAAAACAAACTGTTATTTTAGCCAGCTGAGTTTCGCTGGTTATATTTTATCACATTTTTTCTCATTATTGATACCAACTCATCTAATCATCCCTTTGCTGATAAAGTCTCCTTCCTTCGAATTCAGTAAAAGTTTCTGTTACTTTCATCTACAAGATGACTTGTTATAGCATGATAAGCTGACAGCATACTGTGCATAAGATATATCTAAATTCGTTAAAAGAATGTTACATTGCACTTCATCAGAGAAATTTATAGCATCGTACAATGTTATGTCTCTTTTCCAAGTATACCTCTTCAGGAAATGATCCATATTATTTGTCGACATATAGAAGATATCCAACTGCTAAAGAATGAACTTTTTACCCTGTACTAAGTGGGATATTTATGATAAATTTGGATGAGTCTACGCTGAAGCTGATAAGTATACTTTGCGAGCGCAGTATGTCAATGATACGCATCGTTTGTGATAGTATTTGAGTATCAAGTACACTTACGACGTTTATCAACGCCTTTCGTAGCCTCAGGTTTATGCCAGAATATGAGGAAGAAAATCAACTAGACTTTTTGTGATACATGCGTGAAACAGAAGACGAGCACTATTGACTACAGATTTATCAACCTAAGAATTACTTTGTGTGATCAGAGTCTAAAATCCACTAATTCTTTGCATAAGCCTCAGTGTGTTCAAGATGGTTTCAAATGTTTTTGTTCAATTGTTGACAAAAGGGAGGCGTCAAGAACATTTTGCAGAGAGCGGAGGAAATATCCTCTAAAGAGAAACTTAGAAATGAGTTGAGGGCGAATAAGCAATGTCAACCAGGAAAGCAGTACTTTCTAAAGTTCATTTCAAAATACTACACAGACGGCAAAAAAAGAGACAAAGTCACGTAGAAAGGAATACAATGTTTTCAAAACTCTATTTCGAGAGTGATGTTACAGGGGAGAGAACAAAAAGAAGAATTAGAAATACCATGCCAGCCGACTCTCTAACTTTAAAGTTAGTGTCAATGTACCAGACAACAAACTCCCTGAATTTCTTAATGCGTTTACCAGTTTACATATGTGCGTTGAAGCAAGTATGTTAGGCGGACAAAAAGACAGTTACCTGTGCGGATCCCTGATCATGAGTCAAAGAACTTGAGTTTCAAGGGTCATAATTCTCCTGATAGCGCAATGAATTACCATATACTGGATACAGCGTGGGGTTAAACAGAAAAAGGACTTCAACTTCAATGTGGTTGCCCGAAGCAATAACCGTAAAGTAAATGCAACCGCACTTGTGTTCGAAAAGAAATGCTTATCAACCTCTAATGACTTTTGAAATGAATGTTTCTGTTTTTTTAGGAGGAGTTCAGCTGCAACTCCCAAACGTTTTTCAAACTTCTCTTCGTTCTTCTATAACTTTTCTCAATTGCTAATTGCTATTTATGATCAGTATGCTTATTTTCGTTTCATAATTTCCATTTTTACTCTACTTACCCACCTACTAAGTTTGTATACATAGCTTTATATGTGATTGCGTAAATGCCTCTCAAGATATCTAGATTTCTCGCATCTGTTTCAGAGCATACATACCTTCTCGTAAATGTCTTGTCGGACTAAAATTTTGCTTGTGAGACATTTAATATTTTGTTACTCATTCCGCGCTAATATCGCAAGATCTGAACTTTGTGAATTCCCATCCTGGCTAGGACTGAATTGGTCAACTACTGTCGGCGTTTGAGTTTATCTACAGATGTCTCAGTATTGCCTTCGGTTACAGTTGAATACTAATGATGAATAGTGGCTAGCACTGAAATTTAGGACAAGTGTTATATGAAAAGTGCCTCCTGGCCACCACTGTCATCCAATATCCATCATTAACATATTAAATGTATATTTGCACTTGACACACTGATTAGTCAATGAAAAGTAAACAGTTTCATGTTGTGTAATCCTGAGTGTTGACTGAACCATATCGATCACTTCGCAGGAAATATATTTAGTCCACAGTAATAATTTTTCAACTGTTATTTTCTACCCTGTCCCCCGCGCTCCCAGTGTCCTTTTGTTGTCCAATCAATATGGACCAGGAAACATCCCGTGTTATTGGTTGCATGAAATCGAAAAGTATTATAAAAAAGGAGCAAACTGAAGAAGGGTTGCCTTATTTTAATGATGAGTGACGATGATGTACAAAGTGTTGTAATCGAAAAGGAATCAATCTTTATAGCACGTTTTTGTCTCGCCACGTTCCCGTCGTTAGAGTCTTTGGATGTCTCCCCAAAGGAGTATGGGATGCATATGTACACGCACTACGTTGTGCGAGATTCACATTTACAAGGTGACCGAAGAGCCTATGTCACGTTTGTTTGCTCTAAAATTGGTGGACGCTGGTCAGTAGATAGTGTAGTGACAAGAAAATCAGTTCTGCTTGTTTTCATTACATACCTTGTAGAATATCCCTGAAATGTTCTTGTTAGGCTTTCGTGCTCGCGAAGTTCTTAGAAGGTTTCTGGACAGTGATTCGGTGGCTGTTAGCTCACAACGGTAACTGTAACTCTACTTTATGACAATAGTTCTTGGTTGGGGGAGTTGAATTGGAGAGTATAAGGTCATCGCTAATATTCTGGACGGCTGCATTTAATGTTGTTGATTTCGTTTATGCACACCGTGGTAAACGACTGAATGATCAAGGCGTGTTCAATATGCGTTATCACCTCTCTGCTGAGTGCGACTTGAATCGTAATTGAATTTTCCCTTGAAACAACATTGTTGTAGGCAGTTATTGAAGGTGCAGTAGTATATAATCAGTCAAGGTGGATCGGCATCCTTGTCTTTTAGAGAGGATAGGGATCTGAAATCCTTTATTCGCTACAGCCAACCAGCTGAAATTAGCTGAAAACTTTCTTGATCTTCTAAGTCTCGATGGCACTTACGAAACTAATAATGAAAACCTTTTTCTCGAGGAGTTTTTAGCCATCTACATCAACTTCATAGCTATTCCCATAGCTTTCGCTTTCATAAGCAGTGAAACATCAGAACTGATAGGTGCATTTCTGAGGTTTTTTAAGATTATTATTGGAAGTCGCAGAATGGGTGGTCTCACCACAGATGACTGTCCTGCAATTTCATCTGCATTATGCCAAGTTTTTCCGCACTCATATCACCTCCTGTGTCGTGTGTATATCATTCGCAAAGTGGTCAAAAGGGTAAGCATGTTTACCAAATTATAGCAAAAATTTTAATGTTTGCAGAGATTACAACAAGAGCTGCTGTAGTACTTCTTTTGAATGTTGTACACAAAGATATGGAGAGGTTAGTGTCCTAGAATGTACCATATAATTAAGTACTCCATGGAAAGAAATATCTCCTTAGACTCAGTCAACGTTTCTCACCATTAGCTGATGTTGAAGAATGATCAGCACAATGTACCAGTGCAAAACTACATTCCACAATCAACTACATCCATCCTCTCATCAAGAAGCCAACTCTAGATGGCAGTTTTACCATTCTTGAACGACGAACAGCAATTCCTCACGGTCCTCCGGTTTGTGTAGAAAATGTTAGATGACAGGATGCCCATTCTGGCTAACGCAAGTCCAGAACATCTTGCAGGACATAGTTTTTTCAGGTGGTTTCGAAGAAGAAATTTGTGGTCTGCTATAGCTAATAGTAGCTACAATTGATCATGTTTATTTAGTTCATATGCTGTCTTCAGCGACGCTCAATAGTATTAGTAACCAGGTTGAAATGCCGTTTATTCGCAAATACGCCACGGTGACTAAATAACTGATCAAATGAGGCTTGATTTTTTCAACTGTTGACATCACTCATATCTGTAAGCCTTCAAGAATAGCCTTCAATCTTGATGCTTATTAGTTAACATGTACTGATCCGAATATCCAAATATAGGGAGAGATGACTGTTTACAAAATATGACTTTAAATGACCTCACTGAATTAACGTCAGCAGTGAAATATTTCAGGTAACATTATTTATGCTAGTCATCGTAACTCTAGGTATAGGCTGAAAGTAAAATGTCACAGCAGGCAGCCTATTCTAACCTCAGGTAAAGCTTTCAAATGGCCGTTAGTGCAACTGAATGAAGTATTCTTAATGTGAATGCCTTCGTCTTGTAACAAGCTTCCGGCTGGTCAGTGAAACTGTATTAGTTCTTAACATCCACATCCTTTCAGTGAAATGCTTCGAAACTGACATGTTCAGTTGCAAACAACAATGCACCTATGGTGTGACCTGCTTGCGAACTCGCCGTTGACTTGCTCCATTACGAAGTCTCATTTCATTAACTAAGAAGTTTTCGATGAAATCTATGCATATACTAGATGCAAAAAATGTAGGAAGTGAACTCAGGATACTTTCTGAAACTGTTAAGTATATATGGTTGAAAGCGTTTCCAAAAATCCCTGTATTTTCTTTAATGCACAAAATATTAAATACTTACACAGTATTTATAAGCCAACTTACTGCAGTTATGTGATAACAACAAGAATTCCGATACACTTCTACTTCTTAGAAGCAAGGGAAATTAAATAAATGCTGTCTCTTAATCGCAGCTGAAATAAAGATGGTTCTCCTGCTGTCATAATTCAACTTGAACAGCAAATCCACTCTCGATAAAAAGTTTCGAAGTGCAGAGTACATGGTAGCAATTTCTTGGCAAACACGGAGATACATTGTAAAATCTGTCTATATGAACGTGATTACTCAGTTAGTACCTGTTTTCGAAGACCACCTTAATGTTGGTCAGATCTACCAAGGTAGAGTTATCAGTTTCTCACAAATATTATCCTCAAAATTACAGCTAGTGGTGTATTCCTACAGTGATTTAAATATATCAATGAAAAGATTCGGTATTGTCGAATGGAATAATGTATTAGAAGTACATGAGAAGTTTACAAACAATGGTAAGCTTTTATTTCAGTAAATTAACAAAATATTCCAACTGCTGGTTCAGTCACGGGCAGTAATTTTGTTCGAATTATTACCATAATAAGAACTTAGGATTATGTCAAACTTCCTATTAATGCATTTAAGATTTAGATTGTTCTGCAAACCTCATTTACAGTTATAAATTGCACTCAATGCATATTGATCTCAGCCACTATCAAGACGCGCGTTTCGTCCTACTCCGGACTCGTCGGCTGGATTTACCTGCACCCCAGTGAGTGACGTAGTTCTCACTGTGGATGGAACTCCGTACCCATCGCTTCAAACGCCATAGCATTATCGGATAAGCCGAGTACCAAACAGAACAAAACGCCAGTCCTGGAGTCCTGCGTTAGTCACCGAGATCAATGTAACATTGTGAATCAGCAGCAGTTTCAAGGTATCCGTATAGGAGCCGATCTACCAGCAGAGGTCGAGCAATTCAACCCCTTATAACAAGGGGAAATTACAATTAACAGAACAACAACTACACTCAATACATTCCGAAATAGGTTCCCTGAAATATTACACAACACTCAGTACAGAATTAAATTCCCTACAAAATTTAAATTCATTTTGGATTTAATTTTAACCTGATGCGATTAGTTTCTTAAAACAGAATTTATGTGACAAGCGATTATGGTTTTCTAAGCCAATCTAAATACAGATAGCTTACCTGGGCTCAACTAATCAGATTCCTACAAGTAAGTGTCCTAGTCCAATAGGAAAGTAACTTGGCCACACAAACACACTAACTTTCATTTCCAATTTCTTTCTCCCACCCTAAATAAATTAGGGCGGGGAAGTGTACCGAGTATTAAAGGTCAACCACTTCGCAGCATGGTAACTAGCCTGAGATTCAGTATCCCGATGTACTTCAAGTGGTGTTTGTGAGTTGCGGAGGCGGGGTGGGGGGATGATCAGTTGAATCCGGTTAGCACTCTGGGTTAGACAGCATAAAATCGATTACTAACCAGTTGAAAATCACTGGGTCAAGCCCAGTCCTATATGAGGCCAGTCATAGCATGAAAAACCAAGTAGCAACGTCTTTGACTTTCGTTCTGGGTATTGCGGTTTAGATTCTCTTACGATGCATCACTTTCGTCGTGGCTGCTAATCTGACTTACTGAAGACTAGCAACAAGATCGAAACCTAGATTTGGAGCTTCCTGCCAATTTTCTCCAACCAATTAACATGTATCCCCTTGAATAATGATCATTCATTAGTTCGTATACAGTAGATGGGATTTCTGTGAAATAAAATGACGTCATCTCACGTCGCAGATACTGTTTACATTGGAACGCTCAACTTTATCAATGGGACTAATTGTATGAAATAAGATATAAATTTTGCGATATCAATTCAGAACTTACCAAGTTCATACTAATTCATAGTTTTTGGAATAATGGAGAACGTTTTTAGCTGAGCTGAATAATTTCGCTACTATTTTATGTTATCCAGGTGAAGGTTAGTGATGGTGACATTGTCTAGAAAGAAAATGAAAACTTGATGAATAAGCCATGCAGTTCAATGGGAATAACAACAAAATGTTAATTGGTAGTTTTTCCCTACACTATTCCATCGTTCTATCCTATCTCCAAAGACAACAGGTTTCTGTTGTATGACAATGTGAAGTGAAAATGTTACTAACCCATTAAAAAGTTAAACAGCAGGTGACGAAAACTACAAAAGTACAGTTAATTTAAAGTGTTCTTCTATAATTTTTGTCTCAGGTATGTCGAAGTATATCGATGAATTAAGCACCTACTTAAAGTGTACCCCTCGCTCGATAGTATAATTAGTGATGATCACTTACATTACAGTTTTAAACAACTACTGTTGGGGTGGTATTGCTGCCAAGAAAACCAGTTACATGTTGAGCATTTCTAAGTTCCAGTATTAAAAACGTTATTTTGCTTGGTTTCTGGAAGTTTCCTAGAAAAATTTATCCAATAATGTAAAGCTACAGCTTGCTGGTTTGTTTACCCAATTTTCAACCAGCTGGTCCTGGGTTTAGACCCCTGTCTACTTACCACAGTATATACGTCAGGAGTCAATCACCTCAGACATAACATGTCTGACTCTGTCTGAAACAAAGACTTCTGCGTTGTTACTGAATTGAAATGTACCCTTGTCCTTCATTATGTAACACTTCTTTTAAGTAACTGGTCATAAACTAACTGAAAAATGATACAAACCAAAGTTACATGTCTAGTTGCATAGCAAATTTTTGTTTCATTTTTTTTCTGAATAAATTTGCATCAAACTATGAAGTAGGATATGAATTGGTTTCAGTATAAATAAAGCACACACGAACAAATTCACTATCACTTAAGTAGATTTATCGAAAGTGTCATTATAGTAAAAATTTACATTGAATGCTCGTTTACTCAAAATTATTTTTTCATAATTTATTATTTTCATGGTAGATTAATTATATTTTCAAAAATGCAATTTTCGGAAAAGTGTTTATTACTCCAACAAAGTCTAAAGGTAATGGATACTAGTTTTGTGTCTCAGCGTGGACACCATGACTCACTGGGTGGGGATCCATCCAGCTGACGAGTCGCAGGTTTGATGAAACGCGCTTATTGGGTTCCACTGCTAGCCATCCCAAAGTGAGTATCATCAGAATGGAACGTGAGGCAGTATTGAAGTATCCATTCAAATGGCCTATATGTCGAGGGACTAATCCGTTCAGCCCAGTATAACAATTAACAGGAGATTGAAACTGTCACCAAATAAAAAGTTTAAAGGCATTTAAAACAATTGGTTTACTTTATTCACTTCTACAAAGTAGTGAGAAGACGTAATTTATTTAGAACTTGTAATGTGTTTGTGCAATATATTTAATTATATCTGACTATACATGTGTTTGTCATGCATATTTAGACGAATGATAAAAGATAAATGGGTTGAAAAATTCAAAACTAAGTCAAGTCATTGACATAAGAGCTAAATTGCAGATAGAAGGAGAAAACTGGTATCGAAATAGCCCTTGAAATTGAAGTTAAGTTACAAAAGGAGATTTACTGTAACAAAAAAATCCCCAAAAAGAGGTCTAAACTTCCTTACAGCTTAGTCTTCAAAACGATTAAGTGTGTGTCAGCAGGTTTCGTACATAGGTTTGAAAGATGAGCACGAGTCAAGCTTGCAATACTTTTGAATGATGTATTTTACTATAGATGAAGTTGGACATCTACTACTGCGATCACTAGTATTATTCAAATTGATTTATTATTGAAACCGTTTTGGAACGGGATCCGTAACCCTTAATTGTATAGATATGTGTCCTCCTTGTGTATGTCTTAACTCACGTGCACATAAAGTGATATACGCAGTTGGATGTGATCCAATCATGTAAAAGTCTAAGAGATTAAAAGAGTACACTAGCTTCAATTTCTTGATGATACCAATCGTCACTGAATGTGTTTTATAGACAGCCTTAAATCTTTCTTTTATAGTCTTCAATCACTTAACGACAATAAGTTTGGCATTTTGGTGATGAATCTACTAGCACTTAAAATGATCGAAGGGTCCTAATCAGCACTTACAAATACATAACATGAGGTTGGCTACGCTTCAGTGACTATTCAGTGCATTTTAGTGTCTCTATGGTTACCAGTCACAACCCAAATAACTCACTGAAAACACCTGACTCAACAGCGTGGGAGGTTGGTTCCAATCTGTGAAAAAAGTCAGTCCTTTTTAGTTTGCATACATACCTTACCAACGAGTATCAACAAGCGTGAAATCTAGTTTCGTCGAGAATTTTTACGAAGTACTTCTGGATATCTGACACTCACAATGTGCTTAAATCATAAGATTCCTCCAGCACAACTTTCAAGAAAATGAATCTAATCTTCAGTCAAGCAGTAATTAATGGTAAACAGCAATCTGAAACAATTTTTATTCAATACAAATAGACGATATAGTTTCCTTTGGTTAGCTTGTTCACCTCCAACTTGATCCACAAACGCTTCGGTTATTGGTTTTCATAGATGAAACCGACACTACTTTGAACAACTAACTTTACTCACATGATAAATTATTATTATTATTATTACTATTATATGTGCCTTGGGTTCCTAATGGAACACAGAGCTTCAGTACCACGTCTCCAATGCACTCTGTTCACTGAAATCTTATGGATCTAGCTCCACGACAGCCCACAAGCTCTCATTTCCCCCTCGCACGATCTCCTCCATGTCACCCTCGGACGTCCAACTCGACGCTTCCCATGGGGGTTCCACTCGAGGGCCTGGCGTGTGATGTCCACAGTCGGCCTTCTCAGTGTATACCCAATCCATCTCCACTTCCTTCTACATATTTGTTGGGCGATAGGTTGTTGGTTGGTTCGTTGCCAGGCCAGAGAGTTTCGTGTTGCTTTTTCTTTCTGGCCATCTATCTGATCTTCAGTAACGAGCCAGCGTAGGTGGCAGTTGTTGATGAGTGTCTGTAGTTTGTTGAAAATTCCTTTCGTAACGGGCCAAGTTTCTGAACCATATAGGAGCACTGACTTGACTGGGTTGGTGTTGAAAATCCGGATCTTGTTCCACATGCTGAGTGCAGTAGATCTCCACACTGGTTTCAGGCTAATGAATGCCTGTCGAGCTGTCTTTCCGATCCTGGATTTGATTTCCTCATATGTGCCACCGCCTGTAGTTGAAACGATGCTGTCTAGGTGGGTGAAAGAGACAACTTCCTTCAGGTTTCTCCCATTCATCGTGATTGGTGCTTGTTGTTCATGTCATTGTTGGTTGGGTATCTTCATCACCTCCGTCTTCACTACATTCACTTGAAGTCCCATTTTTGCTGCCTCACCTCTTCTGCCAACTTGTTAGTTTTCGCCCATAGATCTTCAAGTTTGTGTGACATTAGACACAAGTCATCGGTGGCGAAATCTAAATCTTCTAGGTTATTTTCCTCGGTCCACCCAGCATATCCCCTCTTCTCGCTCCTCAATGTTTGCTGCATGATCCAGTAGACCACACTCAGCAAGATGATTGGGGATAGTAAGCGGTAGCCTTGTTTTACTCTTGTCTGTCTTTACTTCAAAGGCGTCACTGAGCTTCTCATTGGGAATTACTTGGCATGTGGCGTCTTCATATAGTTGTTGAATGAGATTGATAAAGGTTGGTGGTATTCCGTAGTGTTGAAGCAACTGTCAAATTACTTGTCGGTCGATGCTGTCAAGAACTTCTCAAAGTCGATGAAGTTGAGGTGAGGTAGAGTGTTGACTGTCATTCTATACTCTGTTCTATGATGATGCGAAGCGTTGCAATTTGATCTGCATATGATTTGTACTTTCTGAATCCAGCGCATCCTTCAGTCTCTCCAGGATGATGCGGCCTAATATTTTGCTTGCTCTAGGAGGACAGGAGCGTGATTCTGCACCAGTTCCTGCAAAGACTTAAGTCTCCCTTCTTCGAGAGTTTGACAAGGTAGCCCCTCTTATAATCAATGAGCAGGTACCTTCCCTTCACCCCATATTTTTTGCAATAGTGGTAAGTGCATGTCCGCTATTGTCTCAGTGTCTGCTCTCAGTGCTTCTGGTGGGATTCCGTATAAACCTGCTGCTTTCCCGCATTTCAATAGCTTTATGGCGCTCAGGACTTCGACATTTGCCGGAGGGCGTGTGTTCACTGGTAGTTCTGTCACTGCAAATGGTATTTCTGCAAGAAGTGCAGGTGTTGGTGTTGGTCGATTCAAGAGTTTCTTGAAGTAGTCAACCCATTGTTTCCTTTGTTCCTCCTCTTTGGTAATTAGATTTCTTTCATCAGCTGTCATTGCTTTCATCTGCGTTGATCTCTTCCATTCCAGATAGTAACCTGGTTATTTGATACAATGTAGTCAGATCTCTGTCACTCTTACATGCAGCCTGTTCTGCGTCACTTGCCAGTGTGTTGTGGAAGTGTCTTCTGTCTTTGCGCACACTCTTCTCCACTTCTCTGTCAAGCGTAGTGTTTTATACATTGTACTCAGTTCCTCTTCTCGTCGTTCATCCTTGCACTGGTTCACCTTCTGCTTCAGCATCCTCCTCTCCCTCGTCTGTCAGCTTCCATGTGTCCGTCGAGATCCATTCTCCATCTTGTCCTGCTTCTTCTTCCTTCCCAACACGGTTATGCAGGTTGCTTTCCACATGGCATTCAAGGAGTTCCAGTGTTTTTCTACAAAGCTTTCTTCAGGGATGTTGCTCAATATCTCCCATCCTGTCATGATGACTGGCTGACGTGAAGATTTTCTTTGTGGTTTCGTCCTTCAGTCGCTGTTCTGGGTGTTGAGCTTGAACTGTGGTCTATCACCAACTTCTCTGAAGGCTTTCAACTTGATTTTGGAGGTCCATTCCTTGCACTGGACAGTGAGTGGTCTGAACCTACGTCTGCTCCCCTTCTTGACCTTGTGTCAAGCAGGCTGACTGCGTCTCCACTTTCTCCACATTGAAATGAAGTCGATCTGATTTTTAGTGTGGAGTGTCCATCCGGTGAATCCTTGTCACTTTGTGAATATCCTTGTGTTTGTACACACTGCCTCACCTCCAATCACCAAATCGTTGAATGCACAGAATTCTGCAAACAGTTCTCCGTTCTCATTCAGTTCACCGAGTGCTTCTCGACGCATGATGACTTCTCTTCCTGTGTTGTCCGCTCCCAGTTTAATATTCTTCTCACCTCACACATTAGAATGAATTTTGATGTCGCCAACTGGAGTGGTGTCTCGTCCAGTGTTGATTGCAGTTGTCTTTAGAATTCCTCCTTCTTTCCTCCATCTGGATTATTTATGGGTGCGTAGTTTAGCATTGTGTGATTGTGACTTTCCTTCCTCTTCAGTTGAACCTTGCTGTTACGATCCTGGAGGAGATTGGTTCCCACTGTATGTGAGCCTTCAATGCACTTGAGGACATCATGATGGCCACTCCAATACTCAGTGTGCTCGTGGTTGTCGTCTGGGTGACAATATCGGAGTGGATTAGATTGCTGACTCTCCAGTTGATTGTTTGGAGAGTCCACTCCCATTCCATCTACTTTCGCGAATTCCAAGCACTTCAATGTGGTACCTTCTCATTCCGTTTGCAATGTGGGCAGCCTTGCTAGGTTCAAACACAGTGCAGACATTCCATGTCCCCATGTTTACTTTCGCTTTCATCGAGAGAAGCGAAGACACATCGGCCAATTGGCTTCCCGAAGGCTTTCACCAAGTGGTGTCATTTCGCCTCTCCGATTCCAGTGAGGAATAATTTTGTTGTTATTTTTTATATTTTGTTTGTGCTCAGAAGTTTGTTTAGCGATTGAATTTGTTTTCTGGGTTAGGATTGCTAGCCCTATGCCGAGCCTTCCCTCTTTATGTGGGCTTGTGACAGGCTAGTAACTAGTGTACTAGCTAACCAGGCGAGGTTCATATGATAAATAACACTATATATGTATCTTTCATCGCTGGGTCTTCTAAATTTCGTGCTTCATCTTTAAGTGATGACCTTTTTTAGTAGCACAGTTTCAGCTCTCGTTCTTACCTAATTCTTTAAAAACTAGAAATATCTTTTAATGGTACGTCTCTAGTCATTTCAATAGTCAAATGTGAAATTGGGATTATTTATGCTGCTATTCTCAAACAAGTTAAGGGACTAGTATGTCCAATCTCACCAAACCAACTCTCTAGTTCATCCACTCCACAAAAAAATGATAAGATCACTTTCTTAGTGGCTCTTATCACCGTAAAAAGTGACAAAATTTACAAACTGGCAAATTTTGAACTACAGTAGTAACAACCTAGATTCTGAAGGGAAGAGTTGAGTACAAGCGGTATTCGTAGGTTTTTAGATTCGTTGCAGCACCCACTAACTTCGAAAGTCACTTCGAAAGCCATTTTCGAAAGGTGTCCAGAGTCAGTGCCTATCTAATCAACTCTATCGAGAAACGCCTACCGAGAGAACACAGGTCAGAACAATTGCCTTAACTCACTAAATGCACGACCTAACCATATTTTAAAGGTGTCCTGCAATTTATAAAATGATCGCTTTACACATTCAGTATCATCGTTGCATATATACCAACCAAATTCCCCTGAATATCTTATGGGGACTGAAAGACCCTCAACCCAAAGAAGACAAGATGAATATGATCTACAAAATTAGTTGTAAGGACTGTCTACATTATTATGTTGACTACTTCAGTCATCCATAAGTCTGAATAATGGTAAGTATCGGTTAGAGAGAAAACGACGTGATAATTCTTCAGTGATATCAACTCATGTAGATGAAACAACCAAAACTTTGGTTGGGACAATGAGGAAATACTACAACAACAGACATGAAGACGCTCATCAATATGAGTGCTACTATGAAGGGATTGGAAAACCGGTAATCAAACATTAGATTGGTAGTTATAAAGGTCAACCTATGATAAAAGAAGAAAAATCAACCCAACATGAAAATCAGCAACGCTCTAAATTGACAAATATCCTACATAAACATTCATGCGACATGGAAATTCTTCTTTTCTTTATAAACTAAATGTTGATGAAACGTTCAAGAACAAGTCCTAGAGTTGGAAGAACTCCAAACATTGATAATCTCCCCCTAATTTTCGACACATGGTGTTCATCGCTGTAATTTCAGTGTCCATCTCCTTTTTTCGCTTTTATTGGAATAAACACTTGACAACCCGATGTCGTGGAGAAAATATTCAATTCTGAAGCTAACTTTGAAACTGAATGACCCACAGATGAGACGCGAATGCCTCTGTAAAATGCTAATATCTGAAGGTGGGATAAAAAATAACTGATCACGTCAATAAGATCCACACAGAAGACATGGTTAGGAATATAAGGGTAAATAAAACTTAGGCCATTTTTATCAACTTTTGATTTCTTTACCTCTTTCACACGGGAATCCACTAGCTTCCTGCCGTGTCAGTAATTAATTTCTCCTTCTACCGAACTAATTTATTGTCAATGACTATCAATCTGTTCCATTCCGTTGCGTGATTGTGTATGATTCCATCGATACCTATGATCGGGTTTTCTTTAGAATCTTTATCTTACTAGGATCTACCAATATTGATTTAACTTGGCGTTTGTGCTCGGGAATGATGGAAAAAACTACTGTTTATTTCATTATTAATATGATTAGTAACTCAGAGTTGGCGCGGAGAAATATCTTCTTGTAAACCGGTCAGAGGTGGGTCACATGACGTTTGAAGAATAAAGAATTAGTCTTTAGTTTACACATGAAGTACTGATCAATGGCAGCGCCTTTCTGGCCATTTCGAATCAACTTGTTAAAACGCCTTACTCATCTTGTCAGCTATTGTGCAAACTGTCAGATAACGGCTTACTTTTATTGGTGTGACAATTTTTTAGACCTATTGTTCAGTTTGTAAGCAAATTAAAACTCGTAATCACTCTGACTTAGTCATGACTACTAAACCCCTACGTTTGTGAACATTGTAAAATATCTGTTTATTAATGTGAAATGACAAGCGGCTAGTAAGAAAGAAATTCTCAACTCGTTTACAGAAGAGTTTTCACCGTAGACCAACATTATCCTGAGAAACGCCTAACTCAAGAGCATTCAAATGCTAGCTGCTGAGATGTTGAGAGATGCACTTCCATAAGCTTCGGTGGGAAGGGGGTACCCGTAAGGTTAATCAAGTTGGATGTGAGGACAAATACTCCCTGGTGGTACCACACGACAGATGCATCACGTCGCGAAATTGGAGATGTAGTAAAATGTGGATAACTGGATTCTAATCTCAAACTAGAATGAAAAAGTTTTCAGCGGTTGTCCATCTATAGATGATCAACCTGTGATGAAACTACCTTGAAAAAGAAAAATCTCGACAAACAGTTATTCGGATTACTAAATAAGATTTTTATACCTTTGCACAGGAAATGCAACTCCACATAATTTAAGAGTACTAGTCGAGAAGTCAAATGATCACTGACTGATGGTGAAACAGGAAGAATTAAATTCAACGATGAGGAAAATTCAGCATGCTTATGTAAACAAAGGACAGGTAACCTAATCAGTGATTAGAAAATGACCCAAACTTGCTAAAAAAAGGTCTTCTTCAAGTGGTTCAACTTGAGATGCTCACATAGAGTATAGTCATACTGAAGTCTGACTGCTAAACAGGAGTCAAAATTTAACATAATTACAACATATAGATTTATTATTACACACATTTTTATAGGAGTCTGTATTAATCGGGACAATCTCACTAACTGCTGTTAGACAACAAACACTAAACACACTCAATTACAGTCATCACAAGATTGTAGATGTTGATGATTCAAAACAATATACAATTTCAAATTGATTTTTTAAAGTAGGATAAGAAAGTCAATTACCTGACACTTTTTGAATTTCGCGATCCCATTCCTGGTCTAACCAGTGAAAATACCCATTTGGTCACTGAAAAACGGAGGGAGGTCGCAGTGAAAATAATTACCATTTTACTCGAATATTTACCAGAGTACAGCCACGACAATCATTAGTTGAAAAGACAATTATCTTCACTGTAACCTCCTTTTGTTTCCGAATAACAAGTTGGAGATTTTCGTCATTTAATGGGTTGCAACAGTCATTCGAAAGCTAAGGAACTAGATGGGTTTCTGCGTTTCCCAAACTAGTCATGACAAAAAATTACTTCCTAAAGAAGTTTACTGGGAATTGCGAGTATCTAAAAATGTTTTGAAGGAATCTTCTACACAACCGTATCTTTCCCAATGCATGCACTTTGAAACAACATATTCTGAATCTCATCAATTCAGTTTATTCTCAATTACCAGAACCCAAAAGTAAAACACCACAGAAATCCTGTGTTTTATTTGAATTATCGACAGAGGAGAGAAATGAAGGAAACTGACCATCATTCAAAGTTGGTTGCCTTTAGGTAGGAAAAGGAATTTCGTGCACTCACACTCATTAAGAATAAGAAAGATAACCAATGATGACACACTTATTTAAGAAGTAGAAGCCTTCCGAAAAATACAGTTATAAAAGAGCTACCCATCCAGATTTATAGGACAAAATATGGAGGAAAAGAAGACTATGAAACACAACCAATCAGCTTCAAAGAACATATTTTTAATGATTCACATTCGAAGGCGAATTCTCCATGCATATCCTCCGTAAACGTTTTCTCAAAGTCCCTCAATAGAACATTCTATGCTGCAAACTATCAAACTGTCTTTTCACATCAACAGCTGATTATTCATCGCCTGACAGACAGACGAAACTAATTTAGAACCTTGTACACAATTGCATCTATTCAAGTTACCAAACTTTACAGTAGTATGCAAACGATGGTTAGATAGAAGAGCAATACAAAAGTACACAAAGTTGTACGGCAGAATAAACTATATGAGGTTAAAGGCTAGCGCGAATATTCAGTTTTCAGATGTCGAAAACTGAATACTTTTGCTTCATTGTGACCGATTCTCAGCCATGTTATCAAGAGTTACCAGCCACTAACTTCTGTCATTTCAGAGACCCAAGACAAGGAGTTTACGTCTCCTCATATGGATAAGATCAACGGTTAGGGACTTCAAGAACTGGTAGCACGCCTTTATTTGGCCACCTTAAACCTTCTTTCAACCTTGAATAACTTTGCCTAGCATTGCACGCCGAGGTAGGTGGTGGCTCAGTCAGTGAAAATTCACAGTCTAATCAGATGGCTTGCTTATCTTGCCTGGTACCCTTCACTTGACCTCCATACTGCTCACGTAATGATTCCACATAGTGGTGCAGAAATACCTATGATCAAAACACAGTAACCCCTTCATGTCTTCTCCTTTCAACGACCATGTCTTACAGGCATATAACAAGACATAATGGACTGCAGCCCAGTGTACCCGTCCTTTGACTGATAGTCAGATACTTCGCCAGGCACCGTCACAGATGACGCAAGTTTACTCACGCCAATTGAGCCTTCTGTATCCAAGATGAGATTCCATCAGCAACCAGACTGCTCGAGCTGATGCAACTTCCCAAGTAAGTGAAGTGGTCGACACATTCCACCACTTCACTACCCTTCCTTAAAGTAGAAGTGCTTGTAAGCCAGTTCTGGACAATTATGATCACTGCATGAACGACAAATTGTTGCGTTGTTCCTCATTAATGTGCATTTACAATTTGCTGTACTGTAACTCAGTATATCGTCCATATTATGCGCTTGTTTCAAGAATGTGCTCGCAAACATTACTCAGCATGGTTGCTGATGGGTGAGCACGAAACTTTCTTCAGCCTCATTGCAAAACACCTCTTTGACTCTGGACATTTGGCTCCTTTGAAATCCTCATTCGAAATTCTCCATAAAGTTTTACCAAATAGTTCAAAATGGGTGAGGAATAGACACGTATACACAGCCCGAAACACTGGCAGTTTACAGCTTCAAACCTTAACTGTGTATTCAAAAAACATGTAAGAAAGGCTCTATTTGCCGTGACCGTAGGTATATGCTTTGAATCTTTACTTATGTTCTACTTTTGTATTTCGCTTATCTATACATCTGTCTGTTTATTCACTTGTACCAGATACCAAATCTAACCCTCCGAAACATTTTATAAAAACGAATGTGAATATGACTTGTGTAATATCATTTCATCTCTATATCTGTAGATCAAGTTTGACCTTTGACCGGAAACTTGTTCGGAACATTAAATCATTTTACTCATAATTTTTTAGACTGTTTTGTCCAGAGAACTGGTGAAAGAAAATTTAAAATTAGAATTTACAGAAAACCCACTCATCTTGATAATTGTCTAAATTTTCACTCCAACCATCCAGTGAACATGATGACCGCAGTTGCTTTGAACCAATGAAATGGGGCTAAAAATGTTGTGACGGATCCGGAGGATTCAGCAAACGAAATTTCCAAAGTAAAAAAAGTTTTAATGGAAAACGACTATCCAAAGCCTTTTCTGAACAATGTTCCCAAGACGAATAACAAAAAGCAAATAGATAAGTAAGGCTAGAAAGGAGTAATGAATATCAACAATGATAATTTCATCTAAAAAGGCACGTCAGAACAAATGGAAAGAGCTTGTGCTAGTTATGGTTTTAAGGTATATTTCAAACCTTCAAATTCTTTGGAAAAAGTCTTAGTCAAAGTGAAATATATGATTCTAAAGATGACACGAAACAACTGTGCATAAGATGAAATGTATGGACTGTGAGGCCATTTATATTAGTGAGAGTTTTAAAAAGCTAAAAATTAGAGAGAACGAACGTAGGTCGTGTACCAAATACTCGCCAAAGAATGAAGTGGAATCGAACAGTTCGAGAAAGAGATCATGAATAGTAATGCATGCCAATGAAAGTGGACACAAGATCGATTTTGACAATCTCGACATATTAGGGAAGGGTTTTCATTCACATAAAGAAAGACTGACGTCGGAAACCCTGCATATTTTAACGTCAATAAATGCTTTAAACAGAAAGGAGGGAATAGATTTATCACCCATCTACAAGACTCTAATTCAGCAGAAATATTATAAAGGTCACCATCCAGATTGGACATTTTAAAAACAAACAAACAATATTGATTAATTATTGTTCATGAATAAACATGTTTTCTATGTTTTCATAAAATAAACAAAGAACGAAATATGCATATATTACAAGTATATCAGCAAATAGTAATAAATGTGTGTTTTGCTCGTTGTTTATTGTATGAAAATATGGGAGACATGTTTATTGAACAAATAGTAATAACCCATACCCGTTGTACAAAGGTGGTTATCGTGCTTCAGTGGCCTGGTGGATAAGGCTCTGGCGTTTCGAGCGATGGGTACGAGGTTTGAGTCTCAATGGCAACGACATCACTCACTGCAGTGTAGGCACATCCAGCTGACAAGTACCAAATAGGACGAAAAAGGCATCCTGGGTTCCACTACTAGCCACAACCAAGTAAATTATCACAAACTTACATTTTCCAAAACATCTACACAACTATATACGGGGACTTTGATTATTGAATTGCTTCGATGATAAATGACAAAGACTGCAATGAATTTAGGATGACTAGTTAGAAATAATGAGTCTGAACAACAAATTAGCTGAACGATGGCGCAAGGAAGGAAATTCCTACATATACTATCTGCCAGTATATATTTCGATGTTGAATAAAAATCCCAATATTCTGGTGAAGAAGCTGTGGTATACACAGCTTGTTTTGATTTTCTAAATACACTGGGATTATAGTAAAACTTATATAGTGATTAAACCTGACTCGGCTCTCAACTTCTTTCAGGATAATCGTAACAACAATGGCTTGGATGTTTATCATCATTCCACCTATAGTTTTATAAATGTGCAGCTATGAAAATCAGCCGTCGAAAAGGTAATTGTCTTCACGGTAACCTCCTTTTGTTTTTCCATATTTCATTTGTGCCACGAGGTTTGATTAATACCTCTTCATGCAGACATTAAACAGTAGTCGGCAGCCATGCACCCAAACTAACCGGTCACAAAACATTGTCAGAAGTCTTCGAATTGCATTGATCAACAGATATCAACTGACTGGAATATATTCAGCCCACATTAATCCACCAAAACCTAGAGTTAGTCACCACCTACTTGGACCGTATCAGAATGTCAAGATAACAAGAATATTGACTTCATTAAGAAAGGTATCTTAGGATTACTGTACAAAGTATTCAACATCATAGAGCATCACTAGGACGAAAGGAGAAAAAAGCAACTTACTCTGCAGAATTTTTGAAAGGAAAGAGGTAACTATGGCTAACAATAATAAAAAATTAGGTTCCCGGTACCTAAATAATGGCATTTATTGTAATCTCTAAGTCAAATAAAAATTTGAATCCACCCACTAATTCTCCCTTATGAAATTAAAAATAACAGTTTTAATAGTGGCAGCAGGATGAATCTGACACATTTTATTTCGGCATATTCAGCATTTACCACAACCCTGTCAGCTCGTATCCGATGTGAGGAGCATAGCACTAGCAGTGAACTAATAGACTAACATTGTTGAAGAGTAAGAACAACAATCGAAGCAGGATAAAACAGGTCCATTTTATTCTGGTGATATCTCAAGTGAAAATCAAACATACTTTCATTCACTGAATTAAAACAGAATGTTAGTCACTAGTTAAGGCAGATAGTCAAAGCGTAAACGTCAATTATAATAGCAAATTCAAGGAAGGTTAAAAAATGATAAATTGTCTTAATCATGTGCATATTTCGATGAGAATTTCCCAAATAAAATATCGAGAGGTTCAATAATATATGATTACGTAAGCAGGTCATACGATAGATAAGCGAAATATTATGAGCTATGCTCAGTTAGTTGAAAACATCCGATGTTTACGAAAGATGATGCAACCAAATAAAGTTGGAGAAATGAACTTCTCAAGTTGATTAGGAACCATGAAGCCAAATAGTAGAGAAGAAAGGTTACCAATATAGAAAGAGGTTGAATATGACTTATTTTCGGACAGTTGATTCGTGTTTGAGGCACTTGATGATTATAGTCCCAGCAAATTTCAGGAAAACTCAGCTTGTTTGTTTGTTTATCAACTAGAAGGAATTGGAGTTGTCTGCTCGCTTTCTGGTATAAATTAGATGCCGAGTGATTGGACTGTTTAGGTATCACTTCTCCACAGTCTTAGGCTTTTTGGGATATGTTCACAAAATCTAAGATACCCCAGTCTTTCTATTCTTTCAATATGTATGCTTCGGCAGCTACGCGGAAACTAATATGCGCAGTCTGAGGTGAAATGGGAAAGGTATCTGTCGACTTTTGACTGGAACAGAAAGCACACAATTTAGTACACAGAAATTGATCTGACTGGGGTGAAAGTTTCCGTCTAATGAACGATTGCCTGATTACAAAGGACCCTCCCCCTCTTCCGGTCACATTCCCTGTTTTCTTAATCATCTGTCTCCACATAACTGCGTGACTGTATCTACAGGTATCCACTCCGTCTAAGTTGTTCGACTTCCAGGTTATGGTTGTATTGTGTTCTCTGAGCTGGGTTGTTTAATATTACTTCATGGAGAATATTCATTTTGAAGTTTTAGCGCGTCGATTTATTACGTATTCACCCTTAGCCACCACCAAGTAGATTACAATACAATGAACCTTCAGGCAGTATGGAGGCATCCATATATCAGCTTATGTTCCAACTGAGATCTATCAGTTTGACTCGGTATATCAGCGGGAAATCAAAAGTGTCAATAAGCTTTTATTCTTTTTTTGACTACTTTATTTGAGTAAAGCAATGTTAAAGTATTGGTTGGGAAAAGATGAGCTCATTTGACTTCTTTTTTAATCTGTATCTAAAAACCTAACCAAATGCTAACTATATAGCATACTGACAGAGCTGAGGGCTTAAATTTATGATTTATAAGAGAACTTTGAGTCAAAGAAATGTAGAAAAATATGGTCATAAATGCTGGACAGAATTAGTTGTATTTTACTGTGATTAGACATAAAGTATGGAAGTATTTTGGAATATGGAATGGGAGATATAGATGATAATAGTTATAAACATTTATGCACTGCTCAAAAATATGAGAAATTTGATCGGATGGAAAGACAGATAAGGCCGTTACAGAGAAGAAAATATTATATTAAAATGTGTGGAACATTCTGGAACTATTTCTTTTTATTCTGTTGAATCTTTATTCTGAGATTACATTACTACCTTAAGAAAAATCTGTCATACTCAGCAGCTAACGTTCAAATAATTTTCTACAGCAAGGAACTTTCTGGTCTACATGTGAATGACTAGCTGATGCATTTGTTCACATCAATGGGGTAGCACCAGTCTACTTGTTACTTTGGAGTTGAGCACATCTAATGTGCCATATACCAGTTTGTAAAACGCGTTCCAAAAGACTACACAGTCTGGATAGGACAGAGAGAACAGATATGCATCTTCAGCTCTTGTGAATTCTGTTCGCTGATCTTCTTCCGAAAACTCTTCCAAAATCTACAATATTCAACTAGGCCACTCAAAGGGATTGAGTTCAAGGTATTTGGTTAGAGCTCTATAAAATGTGATTAGGAAGTTAAAAGTATCATCGTGTCCAAAAAATGGTATTCAGTCTTCGTCTTTACCATGACCATCATAACACTCTGACTCTTCTATATATGTCCTCTATTATGTAGCTAAATTTATTCCTATTGTTATTCTCCTACTGTAAATTCTTATTTGTATTAGGCGATTCTCTTTCTTTATCCAAAGTGTTTTATCTCCTAACTAGATATAATGCTTGAATGTTCTACCCTTTCCAATGTATATTCACGAATGTACAGCTTTATAGATGAATTCATCGTAAGGAAAAATATTTCCTTCATCACAACCGTCTTTTCCATCTTCCGTGTGAAAAAGTAGACTGAGTCATTTAAGACCAGTAGCAGAACAGATCAAAATACGAAAATGATGTAAATAAAACTATTTACAGCTACCAGGATAAAGAAAAGCCAATTATAATTCCTCTCCATGCACAAATGTATAGTTGAATGTGTCTAATAGCAACCGCATCAAAAAAACAAAGTAAACATTATGCCCTTTGTTGTTTTATTATTTTGAAGGACTAGGCTATTCAGGTGTCCTATTTTTATCAGGTACACGGAAGCTCTGTTGTTGAAAACGTGACCAGGAATACAGGTAGACACCCTTCTCACAGTTTTTCTTGCTTTCACAAGTGCCGTATCACTACGTGATACTTCCAGCTGACAAACTAAAATAAAACAATGTCATCATGATACTGATATACTTTAGTTAATATGTTACCACTTTTCGGTTCATTCTACTTTAAACGAAGTATTTACAAGAAACCCAAATTCCACTAGGATAAACGATTTGACTTTGTAACTTTAGAAACCAAGGACATCCTTCATTAATACAGCATTTCAGTCCGAGTATTCCATACTCTTTCGGACTGAATAGAGTCAAGTAAATAAGAGTGGAAATTAGTCTTCAACACTACAGTGTCATTAGGAATTTTTAAAGCCACTAATTACTCCGGCTATTTTGCTCTTGATGAAACTGTACACCTTCAAGGCCATATATTGGATGTTACTAACCTCAACCCCTTCTATTTTTTTAAAAGATCATCCATTCGCAAACCAACTGTAGTTGTGGTTTCTTCTTCGTCTTATTTGTTACTGTACAGTTTCAACCTCATCATTCTATTGCACAAACAGCGAATAAACTTTTCTCAATACAGAGACATTGTGTTTGTTGCAAAATTACTGCCTCCGATTGCTTTGACCTACCATCATATAATGTGACCAAAACCATAAAAAGAATGAAGTATTACTGACCAAGCTTATTTTGAATTGACTATAACACAACAGTACAGTATTGATTGAAATCAGATTAAAATAATTGTTACTTTTTGACGAAATATCGATCGCTGCAATAGTTAACAAGGCCACCTCATACACAACCTAGTTGATTGCAACACAATTCATTGCCAGAGCAAAGCTCACTATTAACACAACGACTCATAATAAAAATTCGTGAAATGCTAAATCAGGTAACTAGTCACTGTTGAGTCGAGTCCTGAATCTCATGCCTTCAGTGCGTCATTCTTGTAACTCAATAACGTTGCTCAGTACTAGTCAATGAAGGCAGTGAATAAATAGTTTGAATGTGAATATTGTAGTGACAAAATAAAATAAAAAGGAAAAGAAGTATATTTTAAAATCCATCTGAAACCTTATTGTCTGTTTCCAAGCTTCGACTTATTTTGTCTGTCTGTATGAACACTTGTTTATCTTGTCGTGTCATTCTGGATGTCCATTTTCTCCAAATTCAATGTTTAGTACAGCAACACTGAGGAAAATACCAGTCATACCAAATAACTTTGAGTAACGCGTGAAGACGACTGAATTTTATGTCCATTATAGCAAGTACTGGAATAACTGTCGATTTTAAATATATCATTGAAAAGTTTGTGCATTGCGGAACGGATTAATGCATTATAAGTAAATTTCTAATGAAAAGTTTACACACCGAGATATGAACTCAGCAACTGTCTCTGCAAATACCTAAGCGTTATTTATCAGGCCACCGGGGCACAGTGGCCATCTTTTGTGCAACGGGCATCAGTTGTTGTTTTGATACCTCGAATCATGCCTGGATTCAATCGGTTAATTTCTAATCACACATGCGGCCATGCGCGGATGTCTCAATATTCCTCGAAGATTAATTATTTTAAAATTTATTGGCCTGGGGGTAGTATTGGAATCTAATACTGGCGCTTCGCTGGATTAAGACCCGTCACCTGTCTGTTTTTACTGTATACTGGTAGTCTCCCTAAGAACCCAACCATATAATTAGCCTTCAGGTAATATCGAGGCATCAGCAAAGCAGCCTACATTCCAAGAAAGGTCGATCAGTTTGGTACAGTATTACGGGGGAAAGTTAAGTGTCAAGAAATAACAATTCATCCCCATTGCATAAGAGGCAAAACGCATTACTCAGTAGTCTAGGACATAAGATCTGGCATCTGAAGTGATGCATGCAGAGTTTGCACCTCACTAAGAACACCATCACTCACTGGGAGGTAGGAACATTCAGTTGACTGGTCGCAATAAGAACCAAATAAGAGCCCTGAATTCCACCACTCGTCACCACTAGATAAATTACTATATCACCAACTAATCAGAAATTCTGTTTACCTGTTCATTAGAAAAACTCAACAACCTAAAGCTTTTGAACTCAATCCTACTCAGAGACGCATATTTCGACGAATTGCTTTGAGAGTTGACTAACTAAGTATTGTGATAACACTGTTACCATCTTATTGGAGACCAAGTATTTTAACTGCTGCATTTAGTTGAACTTCAAAGATGTCCATCAAGTGTACATGGGCTAAGACTCTTTTCTGTGCTTATAGTATAATATCATCTAGACACTTTAAACTTAAGAGATTTTTGAAATCTGGAAATGTAGCTAGTTCACAAATCACTAACCAAATGATCTCTGAAATTATTCCATAACTATTTGATTTGGCACAGTCCAAATCAACATACTGAGATACAAGATAACAAGACAAGTGACAAAGAAATGAAAATGTCAAAAATATTTGTAGAAGGCTATACGACTAAAAGAAGAAGGTTTAAAGCAACTAGCGAAGAAAAACGAACAATCCCAGACGAGGTGAAATGATTAAGTCTCATCAAGGCTGACCAGGCGACCCAAAGTATATGAGGCGAATTTCCACTAGTACCACCAGTTTCATCATCTGTAACTCTCATTAAACTAATCAAAAGAATCTTTTGTGGAATTTAAACATTGCGTCAGTGAAAGTTAATACTTGGTTAGTTGGAAAATTCACTTAATGAGTAAAATTAAAACACTCAAGATAGCAAATCAATAAAATCGGGTTTGCTTAGATGTTAAGTCACTTTTCACTCTGAATGAAAATGACACCTACAGGAAAACCAAAATCAGGAGTAATCACTGGAACTGCGATTCAGAAGCTGAAATCAATCGTCGTATACTTTATGAAACTTAACATTGGGATTTGATAATTCAAAGAAAATTCTCAGGCAGAATGAGGTGACATCAATAAGAACAGCTGCTTCATTAAGTAGGTTTCGTATGGATCATCGAGATAGGCAAGCCCTATCAACATACCAAGGTGGCAGTGACACTCAATAACAAAGTGAAAACATTCTATCTTTGCTGACAGTTATATAAAGCACTCACCAGCACCAACGGGTACAATGAACATAACACTCAAGGGAAGCATCCTGTTCACAGTTGCGAGGGTGATCACAGTTAGGGTGTCATACTAATGCCATAATTTTATTTAGGATGACGATGAATTTAATTTCCAAATAAAAACATACTCATAACAACTGACAGTACTGCATACTTTTTGAATTACTTATGCACTGCAGTTAATTGATTCCACTTATTACTAATGATATGCGTAAAAAGAAAAGAAGTTAAACCCATTTTGTTATCCATATTATCAAATCCAGTAGTACGAATTCAAGTCTTCAAAACGACACCTGATGGATATTCGTAACTTAGTAAACAACCCGTTTTTGTTATTTTAAGAAAAGGATTCAAATGTTAAGCATCTTAAAGAATTTGATGCTAACAAACTTTCGCGATGGTTAGATTTAGTAGGTGGACATATATAGATACCACCAAATGAAGCTGAATGTGAATAAGGTTGAAATTTCAACTTTACTATGTCCTCTAAATGAACATCTAATTAATCTATCAGTTGGATTAAGAAGTTCATTACTTCTTATGACCTATTAGTCCAGTGGGAACTTTCAGTATTGACTCGGAAAGAATCTATAATCTCAGTTGCTAAGGTCTTGAATGTGTTCCCGAAAAAAGTTGTTTCACCTTAATTTCTCTGGATTTTTGACACGAAAAGATGTAGTTCTTCAACATGCATATTGTTATCAATATGCAGCATATTTATGTGAAATTACATACACAAAAGGAAAATAATTTCATCATCTGTCACACGACAAAAGGAAGCTAGTGAAATGCTTAGCATACCGTGCCACAGCTATTTTCTCAGAGGATGCTATAAAGGAAGAGTGCGCCACCATCCATGATCTGCTTAGTAGAAATGGCTACCTAGACAAGTTTGTAACTAAGCACATGAATATTACGAGGGTGAAGACAATAATTTCAACAGTTCCTAAGAATCAAATCTTCTTGAAGCTGCAATTTAGGAGTGATAATGCCAGTGAGATCATCACACAACGCATAAAAATATTCTTGCAAAAAGCATTCCCAGACGCTAAATTATGTCCCGCCTTCTACAGCCACCCGATTCGAGGTGCAAGAAATAAAGACAAACCGCCTGATTCTGCCACTTCTATGTGCATTTATCAATTCAACTGCTCCTGTGGAGCTAGTCACGTTGGACATACAATGAGGCAGTCCCATCGTCGAATTTCTGAGCACCACCCATCATGATTGAGCAAGTGACAAATTAGAACAATAAACAGCTCCATACTTGCACACCTAGTTGACACTGGACATCAAGTGGTTACTGGAAAAGCCTTCAAAATGATCCACCAGATTCTAAGTAATTTACCACCTGGAATACGCACTCGGTTACTTCACATAGCAGAGGCGATTGTAATCCACCTTTACAAACCTAGCCTTTGTATCCAAAAGAAGTTTGTTCAACCACTTTCATGACAGTGGTTGCCAACTTGATGTAACTTCTAGGTTTACTTTGTGCACCTCTTCCCCTTCTTGTTTCTATCAATATTCATATCTCCAATTTTAGTAACTCTATTGATTATTTACATCATTATTTCCGAAACATCAGCACGTGATTGGTAATTTGGTTAAATTGTAAAACTATATATTAGTGTATAGCCCAAGATAAAGACCTAATTGAAAACGAATATATTTCTTCGCTCAACCAGTCGTTTTCTAAATGTCTAAATGGGACTGTTCAGTGTAATGTTATTTTACTATTCATCTTGTTCCAAGCATGACATTCGCTGCACTATGTACTGCAAAAGGTTTCTACTAGCTTACACAGGATACTTAGTTTAAAAATACTGATATTTTTTCTATAGATTGCAATTTTACTAAACATATTTATATGGACGCTTAGCTCAAACAACAGAAATTGTGGTAATAGTTGTATGAAAAGGTGATTCTTTGTGAATAGCAGTAATATTAGCAATAATATTTACTAATGTTACCGTATCAGTGAAGGTCGAAAAAGACAAAAATATTGCTTTGTTTCTATACGCAAAATGCTGAAATGCATGAACAACCTAGCTACACTTTATGCTATAAATGTAAATTTTTGTGAATATCGTCTTACTTTACACGTGTCAGGGTCACAGAAAGCCTGCAGTTATAGTTCTTGTGCATAGTGTATTAATCTTAAGTAATGGTTAACTGAGAATATTTATATCAACTGAATAGTTTAAATTGGATAGTTGAAACCTGACCTCAGAAATCCAGCAGCGTTTATTCTTATATGCTTCAAAGTGAATTAGATTAAGTGATATAGCTTACCTAATGGGATGATGACTCCGTTATTCGTGACATTTCGTAAACATTATAGCAGATTGAATTTAGAATGCTTAAACAACTACTAAGTGTTGGATAAAAACAGGTTGGCTTTTTAATGCCTAGCAATGGCCTGCAGAAACAACCGGGTTTAAAGTGAAACCTGATCATATCGCACGTGTTTGATTGTATTTGTATGTTAGGTTCCTAAATACTTCCACAGTTACAATTCCAAGCGCTACTGATCCACCTCTATTAGTCATTGCACCGATAGAAGATAGAATGAAGTGAATAATGACAGGTTACATTAACACAACCACCAAGTTGAAAGCAAGCGCTTAACAAAAGCTATACAATTATTAGGTCACAATGTCGATGTAAAATATGCGATACATACACTGGAAATTTACGCTGAGTCATTGCAGCAGTCATAAATCTATAGTACTGATCTGAAGCTGTCGTAGAGTAGATCAACGTAATCTCAACATTACGTCTTCAGATTACTCTTTTTACGTTGAGCTCTGCCTCAGCGTATCGAGTAAATTCAGCCTACGGACGCAAGTTCTTCAGATTAACTGAATCCAGCTGGTCGCCTTAATATCAACAAACCAAAACTCACAGAAGATACTGCTGGGTAAGCCTTTATAAACTGTTTTATTTGACTTGTCAGTCGAGACAAAAAAATTTGATAGAATTCATATTTTCATTAAAATTCCATCATACCCAAACATTGGATCCAGTATTTTTACAACAGAAATATGTATACATTGAAAAGCTGTATGCACTTGAAGAACAACAGTTAAATGAACATTTGGTTAATTTTTGAGTTTAAAGTTGTATGTTATTTTATTATATTCTACTTGTGCTTTGGTAAAGAAAACGTAATTAATTTGTAGAAAATCATTCTTTTGAGATAAAACAAAAAATAAATCTGGAGAGATTAAAGTAGTAATGACAATTCATGAATATTATTTGGAAACGATAAAAGTTATCAACACATTTAAATTACTATAAAAAGTTGAAGAACAGATTCACAAATTGTACACATCCAAAACAGGCCGTGTAATCATTTGCTTTTCATTGTGGTCGCTTATAACTGGCTTATTAAAGATTCAATATAATAGGTGTGCTAGTTTTGTAAATTATTTACGAACTTCAAGATCTGTCGATACTCCTCATGGATGAGTAGTTTTTCAACTGTATGTTTGTAGTTTCAAGAGTTTATGTTCTAAACCACCTAGTAAAGATCATAAAGCGTGGTCTGTAATAAAAGTGTTGTGAAATAAAGAAACATACCACTGAACAGAATGAGTAGTTAGAAACCTCCTAGACTGATCTGTAGATTTCACTCGTGAATTTGAAAATCCTGTTTAAGGTGTACCGGTCCATCTAAGTCATTTAGCGTGATTCAGGTGATCTCAGCAATTCTGCTGTGTTGACCGAACTGCTGATGAGCTTGGTCACAAACGAGTGGAACGACCGTTCGCTTAGATCATTCTAATGTAGTTAATGAAATATGCATATAAGCTTGATTGGTTTCTAACTACTAATGTTGTTAGGTAGTAAGCTAGATATTTTTGAATACGTAATGTTTTATTACTTTAATGGTACTAACATCAGCAGTTTGTAGAAAGTGAGTAAAGTCTACAAGCATCTGCATCGAATGCGAAAAATAACAACTGATTTATTTTTGTGTACTTTATATATATATATATATATATATATATATATATATATATATATATATATATAAACTGTACACTTTCATTCATCCTAAGCTTTATTTTAATAGTGTTTTTCTTTTGTAATTTTCGCCCCCTCTATTCTGCCTTAAAGCTTGTTGAACATAATTAATAGTAGTTTAATGTATGGAGCTCCACCTACTTCAATGTAACCGACTTACTCAGGATACGGAGACTTTAATCTAAAGAACAGTGTCTGTCTGTTAATTAAGAAGATTTTGACAAAGAGCAGAATCTGCTGAACATCTTGAGCAATAATTTGAGTACGTCTTGCAAGCATTTCACAACTGTCAAAATTATGACCACAGATACTTCAGAAGTGGTCTTCCCCGACTGTCGGTCAACGTACACATAGTTTATCAAATGGTAGTATTTGATGAACAGTCCACTTATGTGGAGAATTGTATCAGCTCGAATAGGTCGGTTGCCGACGAGATATTATTCGGATGCAAAAGTTTTGTTTTAGACTCGCCAACTTACTCCGGTGAATCAGTGAGTTATCTGACTGACGGTTATTTGGTGAATGTATTTCGCATCAACCTACTCTATCTTCTTGTTTAATTCAGAGATATGGCCGTTGAGAGAAGACAAAAAAATGTCAGGTTTCCAACCAACGGTTTCTTCGTAGCGTTGTTTACTTGTGGCTAAGTCGTTGTTGGATAAGTGTCGATTTTTAGTATAGAGTAGTTCACGAGGAAAATAAGGCAGTCAACCAGGTTTTAAACGAACACTAACTTAGACGGCTTGACTATGGGCAGCGGATCTCAAACTACCACTAACTTTAACTTGTGACTCTACCCTAAGTAGAATCGCGTTGAGAAAGAGTGAATGGAAGTCAGATGAAGTCATGATGAGAGTTAATGAAGTCTTCGACTATAAGTTTGAGCCACAGAATGAGGCACAGGCCAAATGGCTGGAGTCCTGAAGATAATGTTCGTCAGTAGTCACAGACTCTTGGTGATACTGCCCAAAATTATTCACATTTGTGTCGACCCACACACTGTGTAATCTTCAAAGCCATGAAATTTCCCATCAACTATCATCCATGTATTTCTGATCATCTCAAACATTTTGTCTACCTAATTATCATTCTTTTCCTATCCACTTCATCTTTGCATACTGCTGTGAGATATTGTAGCTTGATATGATCCATTTTAGTACTTATTTCCACCTTGATTTGTTTGCCTTTCTGCTACTGAACTTAGGAACCTCAACCGTCGAAAATTCATAGGTTTAATAATCGAATAATCTTGAAAATCCTTGTATTTCTGTACGTAGTTTGAGAGAAACGTCTTTGATTTTCTTTCATCCTTCTTCTCATTTGTTTATGACTTGATAAACTGTCCCCACAAAACTAAGTACTGCGGTAATTTAATAGCTTAGTGGTAGCATCCATTACTGCAGCACTTGGAAACGTGAATCTCTGAGGGGGTACCATTTCCTTTAAAGCTACAGACACATCACGTTAGCTGGTGTGAAACAGCACAAAACGTCTATCTTGAACTTTCCATGGATTGTCTGCGACAACCTAACGTCAGCTGAGATACACTTTGAAGCTGAGTGTTTTAGCCTGGTAACAGTTTTACAGAAATGATAAACAAACCTTAGTTAGCAATTAGGACTAAACTCAATAACATTGGTCACTCTTTAGTGACAAACTGATGTAAAACTCTATTTTCATGCAAACTGAAGCTCATAAATGCTAACCATACTTGAAGACAAAGCCATTGTCCTGCTTTGCATTCAATGTCTATCACACAAAACTGACTTTTTCCTGCTAATCTCGAATATAATATAAATACCAACTGATATGAGAATTCAAGAGGTTTATCGCGCCATACACTTGTACAAATCACGTTGGAGTTATTGAATAGGTACAGCAAACCTCACACTTACTCATGAATGAAAGCTGCGATGAAGATAAAGTCAACATTGGTGAAATATATATGATTTAATAATTCCCGTTGTAACACCAGAGAACAAGATATTCTAGGAAAAGACTCTTTCCTACGAATTTATTTTCAAGCTGTACAATGGCGTATGTATGATATTTGTAAATGTATATCCCATGAAGAAAACAAAATACTATATGATGATGACAACCTCACCTAGTTAACTAGTTCACTGGTTACTAGCCGGTCCTAAGCCCGGATACCGATGGAAGGTTGGGTACTGGGCTAGTAACCCTACCTCAGAAAACTAATCTAACCACTAAAGAAACTTTAAAGCACAAACAAAATATAAAAAAATAATATGATGATGATAACAAATAATAACAGAAGGGATGATGATAGAGGCATTTGTGATTACGATAACAATTGAAGTATGTATGATAACAAAGTAGATTATGTAATATATAGAATGGTTCATCGAAGGAATATAACTCACAAGGGAGTGAAAAAATTGAAGATGGTAAATCAACTAAGTATTATGTAATGGGACTAGACAAGTTGGTCAAGATGAAATCATTGTTTTCTAAAAGGATTAAGATAATTAAATGAAATAACACCGGAAACTAATCAAAGTGAAGGCAATTATAGTAACAGTAATGGTGATAAAGGAAGAAAACAAGGGTTAACTTAACAAAGGGGTAGGGAAAGCTAATGGGGTGGAAAAATATTATGACCACGATGAAAACAGTGACTGTATATACCTCTTTTGTACACACAGATCAGGTCTTAGTTCATGAATAGCTAAAGCCTCCGCTGTTTTAAGGAGTTGAAAATGAAGAAAACATGGGAGGTTTGGGCAAATTTGATAAATAACTTTGAAATCATTGTCTGAGTGATGGAAATTAATCATATGTTCCAGAATCAAACCTCTAACAGACTTTCTTTCACCTTTATGAAACCAAGCAGGAACATGTTGTCGTATACGTGTAGAAAGCATTCTCTGGCTACGGCCGATGTATCTTCCTCCACAAAAAAAAGTTGAACTGGTAGATGCATGTAGAGACGGCAAAGCAAAGGAGCTTATCTTTAACGCAAAGGGAGAATAGCTTACCGCTCTTAAAGGTCAATATGATACTTATACAGATAACCGCCTAACTTGATTCGAAATAAAATAGCCTGACAGGTTTGTTGAAATCCGTTGTACCTAATAGATATTTAAAAAGTTCCTTATCTTTCTTAACTAAGTAAATATAATGCCACTTAGTTTTCCAGGTTAATAACTCCAAAATAAAGGTTTTCTTTGTTATTTCAACTATTAGCCTTATTCGGATTCACCAGGTGAGGAAACCGAGAAAGCACATTTGCAATCAAGTATCATGCTAAATTACCAGCCACATACTCAACTCTCAGTTACTTAGTAGATAATTAATACATTATTATGACCTAAGTAGCTAGAAATTAACGGATCACGAGAGTACTATTTTTTATGATGTGGAATATGGTTGTTGGCTTATTTACGACCTTATTTCAATTGCTTTGTTAGGAAGCGTTAATGGGTATAATTTGAATACTTATCTACTTTGCTCTACAATATCATACCACATGATACACATATGTATCTATTTTTAAAACTTCTACTTGGTTATACAGTTGTTAACCATGTGACAACTTTTTGGTTTCAGTTTCACACCTGTGCATAGAAATGCAAAACCTTCTTTCTTTCACTTTGAATAACATTACACTATCTATGCCTTAGCACTGGTGAAGAAGAAACGTCGCTGAATTGCGTTCACCACTCATTGTTTGCATATTATTTGTTCTCCAGGACCACCTTAATTTTTTCTACACTGTAGTATATCTTAAAATAAAATGCTTGATAGGAAAGAATGAGTTATGGCTGTATTCTCATTTTCCTCAAAAAAAGATTAAGTAGAAATTAGAATCAGCACCCAGTCAGAAATCACAGAATCTGAACACCTGATTAGCTGACTGAAAGAGCAGAGTAACATGAGCTGAATTTTCCTGATGCATTTGTAAATGATGACACTGACAATGTAAGAGAAACAAGAAAGAGAACAGTAAATTTATTGGTGATTTTAACGATCAACAGGGATCGTTTGAAAAATCACTATGCATGTAACAAACAAAACAAAAGACAAGTTAGGTAGTTTTTGAATGATTCAATTAACAGTAAACTGATTCCCTAGCACTATGCATAGCACGAATAATTTAGCTATCAGATTTTAGAATTGAAGTTGTTATGATACAAACTGCAGCTTGGATATCAAGCTGGTAAACCAGATTTTATGTACAAAGACAAAATATAGAGTTCCTGACCATTGTAAGGGTCCAACCTCGTGATTACTGGATCTACAAATACATGAATACACAAGGTCAAGAAGAGGAGCAGATGTAGGTTCAGACCACTCACCATCTAGTGCAAGGAACCCACCTTCCAAATCAAGTTAAAAGCCTTCAAGGAAGCTGGTGATAGACCTCAATTCAAGTACAACGCTCGGAAACTGAAGGATGAAATTACAAAGGAGATCTTCACAGCAGCCATCAAGACAAAATGGGAGATATCGAGGAACATCCCTGAAGAAAACTGTGTGGAAGAACACTGGAAGTCTTTGAAAGCTATGTGGGAGAAAACTTGCACAACCATGTTGAGAAGGAAGAAGGAAGAAGATAAGGAATGGATCTCAATGGATATATTGAAGCTGGTAGACGAGGGAGAGGAGGATGCTGAAGAAGAAGATAAACCAATGCAAGGATGCTCAACGACAAGAGGAACTGAGTACAGTGTATAAAACACTAGAAAAAGAAGGGAAGAAGGGTGCACGCAAAGACAAAAGACACTTCTACGACACACTAGCAAGTGAAGCAGAACAGGCTGCAGGTAAGAGAGACCTGACGACATTGTATCAAATAACCAGGTTGATATCTGGGAAGAAATCAACACAGATGAAACCAATAAAAGATGAAGAAGGAAATTTAATTACGAAAGAAGAAAAACAGAGGAAACAATGGGCCGACCACTTCAAAAAGCTCTTGAATTGACCACCACCTGCACTTCGTCCAGAAATACCACCTGCAGCCGCTGAATTACTAGTGAACATTAATCCTCCAACGAAAATGGAAGTCCTGAACGCCATAAAGCTACTGAAATGCGGGAAAGCAGTAGGACCAGATGGAATCCCGCCAGAAGCACTGAGAACAGACGCAGAGACAACAGCGGACATGCTCACACCACTATTGCAGAAGGTGTGGAAGGAAGAGAAGGTACCTGGCCAATGATTGGAAGAAGGGTTACCTTGTCAAACTGCCGAAGAAAGGAGACCTCAGTGTTTGCAAGAACTGGCATGGAATCACTCTCCTGTCCACCCCAAGTAAAATATTAAGCCGCATCATCCTGGAGAGGCCTAAAGATGCACTGGATTCAAAACTACGATCGGAACAGGCAGGCTGGATTCAGGAAGTACAAATCATGTGCAGACCAAATTGCAACGCTTCGCATCATCATAGAACAGAGTGCAGAATGGCAATCAGCTCTCTACCTCAACTTCATCGACTTTGAGAAGGCCTTTGACAGCGTCGACAGACAAGTAATTTGGAAGCTGCTTCAATACTACGGAGTGCTGCAAACCTTTATCCGCCTCATTCAACAACTATATGAAGATGCCACATGCCAAGTAATCCACAATGGGAAGCTCAGTGATGCCTTTGAAGTGAAGACAGGAGTGAAACAAGGTTGCCTACTATCCCCCATGATATTCCTTATTGTGGTGGACTGGATCATGCAGCAAACAGTAGGCAGCGAGAAGAGGGGGATACACTGGACGACGGAAAAGAACCTAGAAGACTTGGATTTCGCCGATGACTTATGCCTAATGTCACATAAACTTGAAGATCTGCAGGCAAAAACTAACAAGTTGATAGAAGAGGCAGGGCAGCGAAGACGGGACTTCAGGTGAATATAGAGAAGACGGAAGTGATGAAGATACCGCACCACCACCATCAACAACAACAACAACAAACTCCAATCACCGTCAACGGGAGAAACTTGAAGGAAGTAACCTCCTTCACTTATCTAGGAAGCACTGTCTCAACTACAGGCGGGACGGACGAGGATGTCAAAGTCAGAATCGGAAAAGCAAGACAGGCGTTCATTAGCCTGAAACCAGTGTGGAGATCTTCTGCACTCAGCATGCGGAACAAGATACGGATTTTCAACACCAACGTCAAGTCAGTGCTCTTGCATGGCTCAGAGACTTGGCGCGTCACGAAAGGCATTTCCAATAAACTACAGACATTCATCAACAACTGCTTACGCTCGCTGCTGAAGGTCAGATGGCCAGTAAAAATAAGCAACAAGGAACTCTGGGAACGAACCAACCAAGAACCTATCACGCAACAAATATGCAGGAAGAAGTGGAGATGGATTGGCCATGCACTGAGAAGGCCGACTGAGGACATCACGCGTCAGGCCCTCGAGTTGAATCCCCATGGGAAGCGTCGAGTTGGACGTCCGAGGGTGACATGGGGGAGGTCGTGCGAAGAGGAAATGAGAGCTTCTGGGCTGTCATGGGACCAGGTTCAAAAGATCTCAGAGAACAGAGGTCACTGGAGACGTGCTACTGAAGCCCTATGTTCCACTAGGAACCCAAGGGACCAATAATAATATAATAATAATAATTCCCACAATCAATGCTTTGGCATTAAACACTCTTCCAGCATGAATACAATAATCCGCTACTAGAGATTAACCCATGCCACGTCAATAAGCCTCATATGTGCAACACACCTATAAAAACCGATGACTAGCTATCATGGTGTAGCAAGGTAATGAAATAATGGTTAAAAACAAGTGTTTTGAACAGCTCGATTAAAGGTATCGTTTTGGTTCGCTTTTGCTAATAATAAACTGCTAATACAACTCTGCGTATTCACACGTGGAACACTGAATTCTGCAGTCAGAAATATCTAGAAATGAAAGTGGTGACTACCTAACGTCCAGTTGGGGGGAATGTTTCGGTTTTAAAGGGATTTCATCATCGGTTAGTTAGGTCAAAAATAATGTCTCTAGATGTGGTGCTGATTGAGTGATTAAAAAAATGCTTCCAGTTGACCGCAGATAAAGTCCAACGATCTTTTCAAGCAAACGCAGTTTAAAAATCCCTCTTAATTTTCATAAAAGCATTTTCTTCCTCAAAACTGGTCTGTCATGTGATTTTAATTGTTTTAACAAAGAAACCTGCAATATAAGGATTCCCTGATACTGTATGCCTTTTATCCATTTGAATTTGTAGGAAATCGATGAAATGACGCAGGGTATTTGGCGTTTAGATGAATGATCTTGACTGTGCTTTTGAGTTGTTTCGTTTAACTGTAGAGCTTCAATTGTCTTTCTAATAAAACCCATAAGCACTAACCTCACTGTTAAGTGGGATTTCTACGTCAGTGATTCAATAGTTTGTCCTGACGAAGTGACGTGCAACTCATAGTTTCCTTTAACTTTTATATTAGTCACCCCACAGGTTTTCCTATTGGTCGTTTCATCGATTCAAGTAAGAGGCACATAAGTCACTTACTTCCAATTACTTCATGCTTATAACCTTATCCTGATGAGTGATAGAATCTAGTTCTGCTTTTTCAGTAATAATATATTTATTACAGCGAAGGATAAGTTTTCACTCACAGTGGGTATTTGTGTTGCAGAAATATTTTGGTGATAAATCCCAACAAATGCGAATCTTGTTTCCAAAAAGTAAGTCCTCAAAAATCTCAAGATTGCCTGTCATAAAATACCATAGTTCCGTTTCCCGTTCATATCTCGAAAAATTTAGTCTGATTTATTGGTTTGCGAATAATCTCCATACTTATGTCATAAATTTATTGGAATCACCTAGAAAATATATCTTTAAATCACAGATGTCTTGTTTATTTCTGTCCATGATGATTCTGTGATATAGTCAATCAAAGCTTATCGAAAATATACATCATACTTAAAATAAGAACAAGATGTTTCTTCAGAAGTACACCTTTAGGTCATTTCACTCAAAAACAAACAGTCCATTTGTAAATGCATTATGCTGATTTAATCTGAATCGATATATTTGACCACTCCCTGCTGTTACAGAGCAAAAGGTCTACATCATAGTCTCATATTAATATCTGCCGCACAATGTACGACAGACAACTGACTACAGCAATGTGTCCAAGAATTCTAGGGTGTCATTTAAGCAGAATAACTAAGTCATCGCGTAGTCGCAACTATTAGCCTATTTTATTGCAACAATTTAAATATACCCCTTCTCGTGCAGTATTCTACAAAGTGGAAACAGGTCATGTGACTAAAGTTCATTCTGTTGCTAAGATAACTTTCAAAACCATTGTAATAATCCATGTCCTAAAAGTCGAATAATAAATAACAGTAATAATAGGGAGCTACATAACGTAACAAATCGTCAGTAATTTGTGCCTAGCTAAAGACGTATGCCTAAAATCAATAAAGTACCACTCTTTTATTGTATCAAATAAAGAGAATAAGGTAAATTGTCATTGATCCAGGTGTGTTTACCAAAGCATAAAATATAATGAAATTACATTAAAAGGATAGAACAAACACTGACAAAGAATGTGGTCATCTAGTAAGTTGCTGAAACAGTGTAGTAATCTGAGTAAAAGTGAAGAAATCCACATATTTCTGCAGTGCTTTACGATTGAGTTTTAACATCTAAATATTTAAGTAGCAAAGTACTGTGAGAAGTTATAGATATGGCATACTGGCAGCATTTTCTAAACAGTCTCCAAGCTAATGACAAGGTTATTGAATTCGGGTAAGTAATGAATCATGGAGTTCTAACTATCTAAAACAAACTTAAACGTATTTATTTACATCGTTTGAACTTTGAAGCGTATTAAAAGCTGTTAGCATTGGAAAATTGTGGAAAGCGAACGCACACAAAAATTCTATTATAGCTGAAGAGTTTAGGAAGCATTGTCAGAATTCACTAGAATAATATATCCTAAAGTAAGCCTCTCACTGTCCTAGTCCTGCTGAAAAAAGTCAAACATTTTTCTGTTGCTTTTTCATAGATGCCTCCGTTAATAAAATTATTGAATGTTTATTTTTACCCCAAATGTTTCTAATGTGCTTTAATGCTTTCCTAACATACTTTATCTCACGCCTATTTCACAATGCATGACAAATGGAACAAATGAATATGCCTTGGTTTCTTATTTATCAACAGTGAATTATTAGAACCAAAAGTGTTTTCAATTTATAGTTGAAACTATTTTGAAAATACCTTAAACGCCCTTCCTGATTCTATTACATCACCTCGGGTAAGTTCGAAGCAATATGATAAGTAATAGATGGATTGTTTATGCAAAAATACAAGATAGCTGTGGTATACAGATTTGGTGTATTTATACACGGTGATGAATAATGATGAAACGAAAACTTCAGTTGTATTGAAATTAGAGCAAACAGCCTGTGGATTACCAGCATGCCATTCTACCAAATGACCTAAGAAAACCAAAGAGGAATTTTTCAGGCTGTAAAGTGTAATATTAGTTGAGCATCCAAAAATGAATCTGACTGTTATCGAAATTTCTGAAAGCAAACAGAACATATTTATTATATCACTATGAAGAAGTGAGCCAACATAGATTTCCCTTAGATTCTCATATTGCTTCACCTGTTAATACATTATTATACATATAAAATTAACTAAAATAGATATGGAAGTGTGAAGACTTATTTTGAATTTGTTTTTCTAAGAGGTTGGCATCAGCCGGAAAACACCAGAAATTAGGAGGTAATGAACAGTCATCTTTTCAGTTTGGAACTCCTTGGAAGTAAGCATACACAACTCAATACAAGTTGTACTGAGAGACATCAAGTTTCGTGGTGACCACATAAGCTTTTACCTCTGGGATGGAACTCAAGAAACTTTACCCTTTAACTTATCACAGTGAGCTGTATATTCAGACAATAAATGAGTAGTGCTGGTGAGTATAACATCGACTAGACAACTAGTTCACTAGTTATTAGCCGGTCATAAAAACGGATAAAGAAGGAAAGCTGAGCATAGGGGTAGCAACCCTACCCCGGAAAACCAATCCAACCGCAAAAGAAACTTCAAACCACAGAGAAAATAAAAAAAATAAAAATAAACCCATTCCTCGCCGGAATCGGAGAGGCGAAATGATGCCAGATGGTGAAAGCCTTCGGGAAGGTAATTGGCCAATGTGTATTCTCTCGATGAAAGCAAAAGTAAGCCTGCAGAGATAGAATGTCCACACACTGTTTGAACCTAGCAAGCCTGCCCAGATTAGTGAAGAGATGGGAACGTATAGCATAATGCTGCTAGGCTGGGAATCTGCGAAACCAGACGGAATGGAAGAGAACCCTACAAACACTTAACTGGAGAGTCGGTAATCTAATCTACTCCGATATTGTCACACAGACGACAACACCATGAGCACACTGAGTTTTGGAGTGGCTATCGTGATGTCCCCAAGAATATCGAAGGCTCTTTCTCATACAGTGGGAACCAATCTCCTCCTTCAGCATCAGGATCATGAGAGCAAGATTCAACTCAAAAGGAAGGAAAGTCACAACCATACAATGCTACACTACGCACCCACAAATAATGCAGACCAATTGAAGAAAGAGGAATTATACAGACAACCTCAATCAGTAGTGGACAAAACCCCACCAAAGTTGGAGACATCAAAATTCATTCCAAGGGGTGGGGTGACATGAGTGCCAAACTGGGAGTGGACAACACAGGAAGAGAACTCATCATGGGTAGAGAAGCACTGAAGGGCGAAACTACAAAGGACATCTTCACGTCAGCCAGTCATCAGGACAAAATGGGAGACATTGAGCAGCATCTCTGAAGGAACCTCTGCAGAAGAACACTGCAACTCTCAGAAAGAGATGTGGAAGGAAACCTGCAAAACCGTATTAGGAAGGAAGAAGAAGCAGGACAAGACGGGGAATGGATCTCGACGGACACATGGAAGCTGGTAGAGATGGTGAAGCAGAAGGTGAACCAGTGCAAGGATGAACAACGAAAGGAGGAAGTGGATACAACCCAGCCTATAAAACACTACACTTGACAGAGAAGTGAAGAAGAATGTGCGCAAAGACAAAAGACACTTCTACGACACATTGGCAAGTGAAGCAGACAGGCTGCAGGTAGGAGTGACAGAGACCTGACAACATTATATCAAATAACCACGTTACTATCTGGAAGGGAAGAGATCAACTTAGACGAAATCAATGAAACATAGTGAAGGAAAGCTAGTTACCAAAGAGGAGGAACAAAAGAAACAATACGCTGACCAGAGAGACTTCAAGACACTCTTGAAACGAAAAACACCAACACCTGCAACTCCTCCAGAAATACCACCAGCAACCCACCCACAGAACTATCAGTGAACACAAACAGCCGACAAAATGCGGAGTGAAGTCCTTAACGCCATAAAGCTGTTGAAAACCAGGAAAGCAGCTGGACCAGATGGAATTCCTCCAGAGGCACTGAAAACAGACTCAGAGACAACAGCACACAGGCTCACACAACTACTATGGAAGGTTTCGGAGGAAGGAAGGAAGAAAAGGTGCATTCCGATTGGAAGAAGAAGGGCTACCTGGTCAAACTTCCAAAGAAGGGAGACCTAAGTTTCTTCAACAACTGGTACAGAATCATGCTCCCCTCCCTGTACACCATAAGCAATAGATTAAGCCGCATCATCCTGGAGAGACTAAAACATGCTCTGGATTCAAAATTACTACCGAAACAGGCTGGTTGACTTTACGAAGAACAAATCATGTGCGGACCAAACTGCAATGCTACGCATCATCATAGGACAGAGCATAGAATGACAGTCAACTCTCTACCTCACCTCCACTTTGTAAAGGCCTTCGACAGCATCAACTGAGAAGTAGTGTGGCAGGCAGCTGCTTCAACACTATGGTTTTAGTGCCTCAAACCTTCATCAACCTCATTCAACAGCTATATGCTATATGATGCTGCGTGCCAAGTGATTCACGATGGAAAGCTCACTGACGCCTTTGAAGCGAAGACACGAGTAAGGCAAAGCTGCCGCCTACTACCACCGATCATCCTCCTGATTGTGGTCGACTGGACCGGACTGGATCGTGCAAGAAAGTGTTAGGAGGGAGAAGATGAACATAAGCTGTTTGACCGATGAAGAGACCCTAGAATATTTGGACTTCACCGACGATGACGGTTTATGTCTAATATGACACAAACTTGAAGATCTACAGGCGAAAACTAACAGGTAGGCAGAAGAGGCAGGACAGCGAATACGGGACTTCAAATGAACGCAGAGTAGACAGGGGTGATGAAGATGACCAACCAACAACAACAACAACAAGCAACAATCACCATCAACGGGAGAAACCTAAAGGGAGTAGCAGCATCGTTTCAATTACAGGCAGCGGCACAGATGAGGACGTCAAAGCCAGGATGCGAAAAGCAGGACAGGCCTTCGTTAACCTGAAACCAATGTGCAGCTCTACTGCACTCAGTATGAAGAACAATTTCAGGATTTTCAACACTAATTCAGTCAAGTCAATGCATCTATGTGGTTCAGAAACTTGGCGCGTCACGAACAGCATTCCCTACAAACTACAGACATTCATCAACACCTGCCACCTACGCTCACTCGATACTGAAGATCAGATGGATTGCCAGAAAGAATAAGCAACCAGGAACTCACTCTGATCAGCCAACTAACCTACCGAGAACCCATCAACCAACAAATATGCAAAATGAAGTGGAGATGGATTTGGCGTACACTGAGAAGACGATTCGGGGACACTACGAGCCAGGTCCTCGAGTGGAACCCGAAGGGGAGACGACGAGTTGGGTGTCTGAAGCGAGGGTGGCATGGAGGAGATCATGTGAGGAAGAAATGAAAGATTCTGGGTGGTAGTGGAGCCAGGTTGAAAAGACTGTGGCGAACAGAGTGAAATGGCGACGTGTCACTGAAGCCTCATATTCCACTAGGAACCCAAGGGACAAATAATAATCAATATAACTGGTGAGTATCTTTTTTCACACCTAAGCACGTTGAAGCTTGACAGTTATCTGTAGAGTGTTCCAATCTCAGGCAAACTTTAATTAATTATTTACCAATGGGATTTAAGCTGATCAACACATGATGAGATTGACGAATGAAGTAACGTATTAAAGCTAAAAAAATGCAATAATTCGAAGTAAGTATGAGGGCAATCAAATAGTCACATTACGTTAACTTGTCAATATGAAACGCAATAGGAATTAAGAGTGAAAGTACATTCAAGACACTCAACTGGATGCTTAGTCAGGAGTGAATCAAATTCCTAGGTGTTTACCTGACTGACTGAAGTTAACCTGAAAACGATTTTAAAATCATGTAATACCAAACAGTTATTTCGTCTTGTTTTGAGAATCTGCAATAAAGCATACTTTCAACTTTTTATAGGGTGTATCACAAATGGATTAAGCTTAAAAGGTGTTTTAAAAAGTAATCAAAACAAACGACTGAATGAAAGAGCAGTGGCTCTTAATGAATTGCACGAGTCACGACTTAGGTGGTGACTGTAGAAGAACAAGGGAACGTTAAAGCATCTTGGCTCTTTTTATCACTGATCCATCATTGTATCTGCTGCAGCTTCTGCAGTCTGCCGAAGGTGACTTCTTGAGGTATGTAGTACCCAAATGAGTGTCTTCCAAAATACCAAACAGCAAATATCTTATCACGATAAACTGAATCAAATCTGCACTAACCCTTACCTTATCCTTTGGAACTGGTGACATAGAGTTTTCTTTGACATATTATAAAAATGTTGTCATATTATAGTTCAAACAGTCCACTTTACAGAACCAGTCTAATACGTGAATATGAGGTAAGTTTTATCTGACTCCAAAAGTAGTCCTCACAATTAATGATGCAAGAAATGGTCTAAGCACGCCCTTATAAATGAATTCTGACAGCTAATGCTTAATTTTAGCGGAACCACAAAAACGCTTCCACAAAGAGGCACTAAACAGAAAACTTTATTGAAAAAGAATGTAAAAAAACTTTCATATTCAGTCAATATATGCACATTTCTTGATGTAAATAATAGTACTATGAATTGACTAGTGAACTTTTCAAAAGTGATAATTTTTCATAAATCGTTGATCTGAATGCAAATTTACTAACGGAAACCTTGTTAAATTTCCCATTTTCTCTTGCACTAAAATAATTCTAGTGACTTCTTTAACTATTTCACTCCCTACATTGTTCCTTTCGCAATTCCTCTTCAAGGATAAAATTACGAGTAACTATAAACCTCATAACGACTTAATTTGCTATTTCTTTAATCGATTCAATCAAAAGTGATTGCAAAGATCGAAGGAACGAAATTAAGAGTATCCGAGAAAAAACACATCATTTCTTTCGAAACAAATTTTCACTATGGATTGGCAGAAGTTATAAGAAAACCCTTTAAAAGTAACAAATTCATCCTCATAAACTTCCGAACTAAGCATCCCCTTTTATTTGGTGAGTAAGCCTAAATTCGGTAATACAGTATCTCTAGAAGATTAAATTCTCCTTCATATAATAAAATCTGCAGTAAAATGTTCGTTACATTTACTCATTTTACTACACTTCTGTTTTTGTTTTGGGGAATATTAAAATGCAGTTAGTTGTGACAATAATCATATTGGTGAAACGAAACATTTTGTGCAAAAATAAATATAGCCAGAAATGTTCACTATAACCTTCACTCTTTCCACACCATATATACCGATTTTGCATTGAAAATATCCAAAAGTTGTCTGGTTTATTGTATTTGATGTTGTTTATATCTTCTGTTGAACAGACTTTTATCAATGTATATGTAACTAGAATTGAATATTGGAACACAAGTTCACAAAGAAGATAGAGGGAGAAAAATAACAGAAATTGGTACTCTTAATATCAGTCACGTACACATGAATGTACAAGGACACTACTACTACTACTACTACTACTACTACTACTACTACTACTACTACTACTACTACTACTACTACTACTACTACTACTACTACTACTACTACTACTACTACTGCTACACTACTAATGTCAATAACGTCACTGCCAATAAACTCATAAATAAGAACCTAAAGAAAAGTTTATCCGTGAACAGTGCTGTAGAAGATATAATTTGAACTGTGCTAGACAATAGACAGGGAAATCAATAGTTTGTGTTACTGTTTGACCCAAGAAGTCATATTTAGAGAGTGTAACAAATGTTTCAATAAATATTGAGCACTTTCTTGTAACTGCACTCTTTAAATAGTGAATCGAATTTATTTTCTTGGTTCTATACCCTTAGACGAAGAATTTATGTGCACAGAAAGTAAACAAATTATTATCACTATTTTTTTACCATTCTACACAATTAGGAGGTGATTTCAAGAAAAAACATAAAGAAAGAAAACAGAAGAAAATAGAAAATAATGAAGGGTTGAAAGCATATAATAGAAATGCACTGACAATGATTTTCGTAAGAGCACAGCAAAATAAAGAAAATTTACTCTAATACTCAATTAAAAATTTCACCAAGTTCATCTATTCTGGGTGCACCATCTGAGTATATCAAAGGAATGTGATATTAGGTAGAAAAGCTTAACAATCGATAATTTGCTGTATAAGAATATTGCGAAAACTGGTATTTTCAGATTACAACTTTTTCAAAACAAAATATTTTGCAATTACTGATACTTTTTAACGTATATTGGCTAACATATCTTTGACTACTTTCAACGTACTAGGAATCTACTCAGAGTTAAGCCACCTCTTAAAATGCTGAATTTCAGCGAGACCCAGAAAACCAATTCGCCATTTCTCTGTGGCATGTATCTTATTATTCATTTAGTTCCCTTCCACTGAATAAGTACTGTTCCTCATTGCTATGTGATTGATCGTTGAAAATTTTATTGTACTGTGTTGTAGAACTGCTAAACCAAGGATTTCTTCGAAAGCGATAATATGAGCAACTGACTGCTGGACAACTTATTCATTTACAATAATCCAGTTTTTACCAAATTCTCAAAGTTCATGCTGATAAGAAATGATTCTTCAAGAAAACTTGAACTGTACACGAAGTAGAAACAGTATCTTGTAGAAAGGTGTTTTCATGCTGAAATTGGAATAATAAACCCAATATAGGAACTTAACCCAAGAATTATAAACCTCAAAATAATCCTTATAGGAAATGATTTTTTGAGAAGTAGTGGCAGGACAAAGTGTTTCAACTTGATACAACTTTATTCTTTACTAGTGAATCGAATTTTTGTAGCTGAACTTTTGTCTCCTTCATCTTTTCTCCATCAGTGTGGATTGTGGGACTGACCTAGGCATCTTTCCATAATTTCATGACGAGATGAGGGGTTTACTATTTTCTTACTGGAATTCATAGGTGTTATTACGATAAAACTAAATAACATCGAGATTCTTGACTCGTATCATTTTCCTTCCTGATGTACTAATTCGTCTATGGCTGGCTTAACCTTCTATCATACTATTGACTCTTTGTTACCTTTTCATGGTCAGTTATGTTACGATATTTTGGCTGGAATGCTATTGTCATATGCATTCAGAGTTAGTCCAACTCCTATTACTTTAACATTAAAGACTGTCTTGTTGGAATGAACTCCGAACTTCGTTCTTATGGTGAGTAGATTGTACCTAATATCTTTGTTCGACGAATTTCTACCTGTTCAAATTTCGAAGTTTGTATCTCGACTATTCTAATAAAGCATCCAGAATACAAACTGGAAGTATCTTACATCCAACAAAAAATGAATCATTAGGTGCTTATTACCAAACAAGCGTTTCGCCTGAATATATTTGTATTTCACAAGCAAGTACTTGCGATTTTACCTAACAGCGCCTAAATGTGGGATATGTCGTTCATATTTTGTCCTGTAAGGAATTCATCAAGTGGCAGCAGTTGCATCCATATGTGTTAGTACTTTAACTAAGGCTGTAATAAAAAGCAGAGTTACTACAGCCACCTGTTGTTCAATGCAGTTTATCTGTATTCATTTAGTTGCTGATGCAAGCTTAGCTTTTATGTTTTTTATTTGTCAGATTGAAGTGAACAGTTCCTGTTATTATATGAGCTTTTCAAATGCTCGAATTGTCACCAAAAAATTATCTCTTCATTTTCTGATGTGATGTACTAGTTAGATATGATCCAGGCGTTATATATGAACTCGTGATATATAATACAATTTTGAAGTCTTCAGAATAAACTTTGACTCAATGACAAACTAGGAAAAAGGAATAAGAAAATATTGAAGGAGAATCATGAAATTCCACTCAGACTGATCATCCCGTTTCTCTGCACATTTGATCACAAACTTTGACTCAGTACAAGTCTACATCTACAAGTTAAACTAGGACTTCAGGTGTAACAAAATATCTGCTGGTAACTTTTGACATCCCGAGTAATAAAGGATTGGTTAGAGGGTTTCAATCAGTAATGAAGATTGAACAGCTCAAAGAGGAATTATATCACTAGTAGTTACATAAAGAGCTTGTTCACACTGTAGAAGCAAGGAATCACAAGACTACCACACAGGTAGGAGTTACAAAACAATAAGAGTAACAATGATGATATTAAAGTCCATTAGACAAAGGAAGCTAAAAAGATAAGATAAATGCAAAAACATAAAAGTAGTAATTGGAAGTAAATGCAGGTGATCAATGACGGATGCAGTCGTAGTATGTCGTATATACTATCATAGAAGAAGAATTAAGCTAATTGTCATTACCTTGTGTTTGCATAGCTTTGTCATGACAACTCAAATCCTACAAATCTCTTAATCTACCACACCCTCCCTTTTTCGTTTCATTTTGAAGATCCTAAAGGATTTTGTAGTATCAAAATCATATCCGCAGATCTGTCAAAAAATCTTAGGAGAAAGGAAAATTCTATTTCTGTACCATTTCGCTAACTCAGATTAATGGTAACGCACTGGCACCAAAGACTGAAGTTCCTGAGTCTGATCCCTTGTTGGGCTTTAGGTGATCCGTGTTGCACATTCCCATGACGGAACGAAGCAGCTATCCAGTGCTTCTAGTTTTCCAATGTTCTTTAGCTGATATAAGTGTGCGATGAATACCAATTCGGAATCATTGAAGAAACTGAGCTTATTTCAGTTTGTTCCAAATTGGGGCATTTTTGGTAGACGTGTTGCTTAATTGTACCCAATCTGGTTATCAGGAAGTCGCTGACTTGCATTCTGCCACCACACAGGTTATCATTTCATTCTTAATCATCAGCTGGTATCACTGACAAAAATCTGGTAAATCTTGGTTGTCTAAGAGAGTCCTACCAACGAACAATCACATGAATTATTTACAGAAAAGTGAATAAATCGAACAGGGTTATTTTATCCCACACTCGTACAAACAAACAGTAGTGGTGAAAGGCGAAAGAACACTTAAAATAATATATTCGATCGGAATATTTGTGTAGACACAGGATATTAAACGATATCCAGACAACAATAAAAAATATTACGTAAACCTCAGAACTTACATTTTTAAGTACACACATCTTTTGGTAAGTATATAAATAAAGATAAAGTAGAAAGTGACATGTTTATGGCAACGATATGCTTACAGTAGTGTTAAAAATAACAAAGTAGGATCAAATATATGCCGTATAACCAAGAAACTTCAGGAAGAAACACGAAAGAATGGAAAAGATGAATAATTGGTTGGCTTTGACACATTCAATCTCTTGAAGTTTATTTACTGTCTAGAAATGTGAACTTCTCAGTTTTTGCACTTATTTGTTTGCTTTGTAACGATAATTTAATTTTGACGTAGACACTGTTTAATTTGTTATCATAACCTAGCTCTGTTTTATGCGAATACTGTCAGATAGGCTTGGATATAGTCAACTGTATTTTCATAACCACTGTCGATTGCTTTTTCTATTGGTAACTTTTAATATCTTTATTTCCTCGTGTAGGCAAAGTTTAAAGAAATAACATCAATCATGATTATCAGCTTTTAAGACTCTTGGATTGGCAAACTGGCTCATGTATACAGCGATAACAACTTCGGTATAGGAAACCTGAAGGTCCATCGGATTCCTGTAGTAAGCGACCCCTGTAGTGTAGCCTAGATGAAGATTTTGATGAGTTGTCTACACACAAAATCGCTTATCTAATCAATACATTTATGTCAGCTTGCACCTTTTTCTCAAACAGATATGTTCAGTTATGGTTGACGATATGAAAATTGATAAGAATAATTAACAATTCAGATATTTTGCAGCTGAAGTTAATGCCAATACATTTTAGGAATCATTCTCCAGAGATTATGATTTAACCTAGTATTTATATCTAGAGTAACTCATTCAAATTTTCTATCCTCAACCTTTAGGAGGCTACTGCGTGAATCGAGTTGGAAGTTAGTGACTTCTCCACCTGACCATTCAGACCATGACTAACTCTCCGAACACCTACACAAAATAGTCATGGAAGGTTACGTGATGTAGTTGCCATTGCCGAATTTCCGATCAAAGTTTCCATTCGGTCTGAGGATAATTTAACCTGTAACATTATTCGAGTGCTGTAGATGTCAGATATATTAACTCGACCCAGTAGCTGAAGACTGACTTGTTAAGCTTACAATCTAATGTTGCTACGTTTTACATTGGAAGTGTTTTTTCGACAGGTACAACTGAAGATTTCGTGAGAAGTACAGAGCAACTACCAGTTTCAATTTTTAAGATCTAACACTTTCCTCTTTATGTTTATTATGCCAATAGTTTGATTGATTATTCGTCTTACTTTTATAATTTACGCTTTAATACCTTCTTACTGATTCACGCATTCCAATAAAGCTCCATTCTTTTGCATATGGTTGAAATCGAAGTGATGCGAACTCCCGTAATCTCATGGTTGTTGCGAACACTTGTAAAATATGTTCATCTCAAGTTGCTAAATAGTAGATCCATCCGGCCATCGTTCTTCGAATTACCTTTGTGAAGCAATTCCTCCAATAAGCATAAACCGTGTAAGGAAATCGCTAAAAGTAATTACTTAGAGAAACAGTGTTTGTTGAATGTTATAATGTGGATGTTTGGATAATTTTATATGTATACCAGTCTCGCTGAAATCTTCAGTTAAGCTATAAGACTGGGGATAGTAGCTATACGGTCAGTAGCTGGACTCCTTATCAAACCCAGGTTTGGATTATAACCAATATTTTAACAACTATGATATTTTTATGACATTGTCCGCTCCCCGTAGAACCACTCAGTGGCTATCATCAATGACAGAAAAATGAATGAGATTGTGAAATACTAACTAGAAAGTCAGTTTCTATACTTTTTTATGTGGTTAATGGTCCATAGTTTTAAGATGACTTCATGAAACAGTTTTAATCTATTTAGCGTGTTTTCTTCGTTACATGACTTTCTGCTTACTGTTTCACTGATGAATAAGTGAGACCTCACAATCTTAATATTGACCCAGTTTCTACAATGTACCAAATATTCGTCTATCGTCTAAATCGTGTTATAATATTACTCTGTACATTTCAAAAAGGTTTTGTTTTTACCCAACTCTATGAACAAACTGGTAAGGGGTAACGAAACCAGCAAAATCAACACTTGCTGCATAGAATCTAAATGATTCACAAGAAGTGGTATATGAATCATATAAAAGTCCGATACTGTTCAATATTTTTTAGACCACAAAACCGACTGATGAATTAGTCTGTAGGTCAGTAGATTGAGAGCAATAAGATGGGGAAAATTAGTGATTCAGGCGATGTGATGTTAGCGACAAATTTAAGTGATACAGTTACATAATTTGGTTGTACTATTCCGAAAACAAGATGAATAATCATTTTATTCTTATTATCCTATTCTTTATCCGCGTTTTTTCCACCTTATATTAAATATGCTATCATGGAAATTAATAATTCAATCCATTCACTGTCGTTCCAGACAATTTACCATTTCATTCACTCAGTCTCACTGATATATCTTGTACTATTCCTTATTCTTTGATTCGACGCCTTTGAGTTTCCGTTTATGTATATAGTTAACTTAATAAGTTTGGTCAGTAATATACACGTTTCTACTACTACTTAATATATTCCTCAGAGTATTCCTTTTCATTTCAGGGAAAAATAGTAACTTACAAAGTCTAGCGTGTACATAAGCGATGTATTATTTTGCTTTTATTTCAGACTTTCCTTTTATGAAACTATCTCAAGATCTAACTGAATACATATCACCGGCGTTAATATACTTATAAGAGTGATTAACTGTATCTGACATTATGAACTCAATATGCATTGTTTATCACATTTTTGTTGTCAGTGACCTATAATGTTATCAGATCGTACAAAAATCAACAGAGTACTTTTTGACGTGGATATTTTCCTGGTCATAAGCTGATACTACCTGGATTTCGCGTTCAATGAAATTTTCTTTCATTTTCAGAAGTGAATTCTCAGATATGTTTAGGCTATCTTTTCTAAACGCTTGGATATAATCAAAATGCAGAAGACTTAGGTTTCCATATTATTGTTGTGTCTGATTTGCGATAGCTGACACACCTGCTTTTGCAGAACTTTTTGAGGTGGTTTCCATTATGTGTTGCCTATTTGTTGCTTCAATTTACAATGGGTGACTTATAATAAATCCAAATGAATATGACCACTAATGTGCTAAACTACATAGTCCACACAGAACGTAAACAAGTGACGTAGATTTACAATTATGTATAAATTTTCTATGACATTCAGAAAGGTGTTTGATTATTGTCTCTTAGTGTTAGGTAGAGCTGTAGTTCTTTGGTCGGGATGTCTATCCTCAAACCAAAGGGTTAAAATTTCAAAATCTTGTTTATTTATATAGCTTAAAGCATTCAGTTCCATCCCAAGTCTTCAGATGGGAGATTCGGTTCATAAACGAAGAAATACTAGTGTCAACTCAAATGTTGATCATTCACTACGACCTTGTAAGTTTCCCTATCGGGGTGTATTTTTCACGCATGGTATTTCATTGCAACAACTAAATAACAGTTTACTTCGGTGCTATGTACTAAGTTTCCTTCTAGTTTGGATATCAATAGTCGAAATCCTGTCACAGTGCTAAGCGACTTTATTACCAGTTACCTTAAAAATAAAAGGTACGTTTCCAATTATCATAAATACTTAAATAGTATGCTTTATATATTTATACAAACTTGGGAAAATGTTAAGTATTGTTGGTGTTCATCTGTGTGCTTCGTGTTGGTGAACTATATAACACATAGAAACAGCTTACGTGATATTTTATATTTTTGGTGCTCCAGATGGCAGAAATTTGACACAAGAACCAACTGTCCAGCATACTTCGAAGCCCTTTACCGAATGCTCCGCATACCAGTAAACCAACAGCAATCTGAAGCAAGAGTATCCCGTTGTTTTGACTTTCAGCTAATGGGTCACGGGTTCATACCGTGCCCCACTTACAGGGTTATGGACAGCCAGGTAGTATCAATAGTCTTCAGTATGTAGGTGTGACTCACTTGGTGTTGCAGAAACATGCAAATGGTTGAGGAGTAGGTTTCGATTCATCGCAGTGGTTTATGAACATTGTAAAAAAATTCAAGATGATCAAAGCATGGGGAAAGACAAATCAGTGACACTATTGTATTGTAAGATCTATTAAATTAATTGAAAACATTTTCCTATATCTCACTTTGTTGACATAAAGTGATGAAACTAAGGAGACAGTTGCATTTTAGTTGGCGTATCAAATGAACGCAACAGGGAGCCACAGTCGTTTCTTGTATATGTTTTTGGGCACAGTTCAGTGTCCATAGTTACATCTCGGCCATTCCATAGTGCTCAGACATGGTTCGTGTCGTTCAATTCCTATCTCCTCATTTATGGTATATATGCAACAAACATTTTTAAATATTTGGAGCAGACACTGAGTTATTTCTACTGCATATATCCATAGTTGATTCAATAAACGACGCTTCGGTTATAGATCTTTCTTCATACCTAAATATTTTAATTCTTCAGATGGTAAGCCTATCTGATCCTACCTCCTGTTTGTGTCTGATTGTACCCACATATATTCCTGAGCATTTCTGTAGGTTTTTTATCTTATTAAGGTCCACTAATTTTGATTAGACGGTTTTTTATTGAAAGAAAGAGAAAGACAACCGAATTATTTTCTGTGGAAACGGCATCAAATGCACGCAATAAAAATGAGTCAGCATGTGTTGCAGAAAAAATTTTATTGACTATATCAGGAAAGAGGATAGAGAAACATATCTATACGAACCATTTTTGATTACTGTGGAGTTATCTTGACATAAATGTGGACAGTGAATTGTTTGAAAAGTTATCCACTAAATAATACTGGTTTACTTTGCGATGCATCTGATAAAGCAAATAAGATGAAATTACAATCTACCACGTTGAACTAATAACTACTGTTATATTCAGAGGTAGGCATTTTATTTATTAACTCTTCACAGATGTATTCACCTCAATAATTTCTTCAAATATATCAGAAGTGTGTTGGTGAAAATATCAACCTCTGTTTTTTCCTTAATTAAATACTATTCTTCAACTATGAGAAGAAATATTTTAAGATGGAAAACAACTCAAGCGAATCAAAATTTACAAATCACCCAAATATATACATTCAGTGTTCGAATCCATCAGATGGAAAAAATGTATGCAGTGTTAGCGAATGGTTAGTTCTTTGTATCTCACACTATTAAATGTTTATTAAAAAATTGTTTTTCTTCGAAGAGTTTAGAAAGAATCAATATTTCATTTAGTTTCCATAATCTGTGCACAACTAATTAATTTCACTCTACTGCTAATCATAGATTAATCTCAGCTGTAAAATATTTTAAAATCAAGTAGATATAAACAGTCTTCTTTGAACTGCAGGAGGTTGGAGAATATTGATGACTGCTTCCCATCTAAGTGACTGTAAAACAACATTCTAGATCAGACTACCATCAGCTTAATTCCTCAAACGGTTATTGAAGCACACAGCTAAGAAAGTAGTTATCCAGAAGTATCTCCAACATATTTTGGTTCGAGGTGAAAACTGTCTTGGAATACCTGAATCTTTTCAGTTAGTTTGCAGAAAAGAATGTGCACATTTGTGATGAAGAGAAAGACAAATGGAAATGTCTTCTCTTCTGTAAGATTACCTTGAAGTTATTGGCGATGAGTTTATGAAACAACCATAAAATGTCTACGACAAGATATAAAAAAGCAGCGAACACCATACCACCATATTCTCACTCTGAACTATAAATCTTTCCCAGAACTTCATAGTCTTTTCAAAATCAGATTTAACGTCTTGGTGAATATAATATTCAACTCTCAGTAAAACAGGCTTCAAAATTTGATGTAAATGTTTTATGAGTTACTTCTTATTACTCATAAGTAACAAGGAGACAATAGATTGACATTTAACTAGATATTTCGACAGAAACTATAGGAATAACTGAAAACGTCTGCAGAGTTTTAATTACATGAAACTTCTTTTTTATGGATATACCCTCATCACCAAAGTCAAGGGTGGTTTAGATGGTGTCATAGATATTCTTGTCAATTTATAACGAGATGAACTCTTGGAAAGTTAACAAGACAATAACAATTGACATTCGTTGCATAAAGTGGGCATCTTGTAAGTTAGTTGCCTAGTGGGTAACGTTATGATGTTATAGTTATGGGTTCTGGATTATCCGTATGAACACTATCACCCACTGGGGCTAAGATGCATTGACTTGACTAATCCCACCGCTAGGGATCCACAAGTGAATTTGGTCATGATGTAATCTCAAGTAATTTCTAGACATCCATTTAAGAAAGCCCGTATGCTAACCGATTTTATTATTCAGTTCGTTTAAGTATAACGAGCAACAGGAAATCGCAATTGTCAGTGAACAAACAGAACATTTTTTGAGGTGAAATATACTACTGAGTAGTTTCAGAAGTAAGAAACTACCGTTTCTGACCTTGGTTGAGTAATTTCCAAAGGAAACTCTGTTGATGTTGAAAAACCTTTCAACATGGATAGTGTAATCTGCTGATAATTCTCAAATTAATCATCTAATCACTGAAGTAAGAGGATACCTTCAATCACTTTCATCAGACTCAACATCTAATTGTAAAATTCAGGCGCTTCATTTAAATACAGAGTTAAGATTATATGTATATATGTATTGCCCAATAATCAACAGATAGCAGATGATTGACTCATTAACTGTTGGGACTACGAGCTAACTACTTCACATGTAGGTGGTTTTTATCGCGAAATAAAATCAGTTAAATAACCATTAGAGAAAAGAGGCTTTGGGTAATCGTTTCTTCCCTGTAGTTTCAGTCCTTAATCAGTAGACTATAGCTTCTTGGTTTTTAGAAATTCCTTGACTAAGGTTACTTTGGAAAGGAATTCACTTTCCTTACTAGATAACGTACCAATCATCTGTAAGAGACTGGATGTGTCATTATTACGTAACACCTAACTAGCTTTACTAACTTCAATGTGCTCTAGTACCCACTTACTCAGCGGCTTACCGAACGTGTAAGCACTTATAGCGAAACGCAGATCAAAAGACTGAGTTATTCAGGAATGTGCTTGAAAAAGCTATATATTTAAGTAGAATAAATTTGACGTTGATTTTTAGGGAAACGTTTGTAAACCTGTCTTTATAATATGACTGAGCTAGGGACTCTGAGAATGTGCATGTTAACTAGCACAAATAGAGCTCAAACGGAATCGCAGCCTGCTCGGATGCAAATTCGTTAAAACAAAACCCAAAGAACTTAAGCATCCGGAGGACAGCTAGAAGTTTATTGAGTTAATTGAAGTTCATCTACTTATTTTTGCCTTAGTTGTATTTTGGTGCTTGGAAGATGCACTGTACACGTGTGAAGAAAGCAGGTTGTTAAACATTAGATAGATAATTGAACCTGGATATCAGAACCCGTTTCGATGCTATCAGCTTTGCGATGTATTCTGATCTTTAGCTGCTATTCTACTCTCTTATTAAAGTTAACTATTAGCTAATATAGGTGTAAAACTTGGGCACTGTGCTAGAAATTATTTCCATATTAGTGTCTTCCGATTTCGAAGTTGATTATTTTTCGATAACTAATTGTTATTTGTCTAATTCAGTATGTTGTTTAAGATACCTATACCTTTGTGTACAGCCATTGATGAAAAGATGGTTGATTATCTTACTCAACTTGTTTTTTTTCTAAGTTTGAAAGCTGCAGGTAAGTGTAATTTGGATAGGTCAGTGTAGAAAAAAAGTATATAGATTACAATGTGCATAAAAACTAAGCTCACTACACCACACTGTATTGCATGAATAAATGATGTGGGTCCAGTGATGATTTTCGTCAACTGCGAAAGCAACACCTATAGGTATGCCCAATAAAAAGTGTAACTGAAAGAGATCACAGGTTCCATACAAATGTATCTAACCGACTAGGTTACGCAGTGGTTGTACTGAAGACATTCCGAGTTGTTCACTACGTTTGCAGTCGACTATAACAGTGAGTTAGAGTTTATGCTGCTAAGACCATTGCAGTCTTTCCTATCAAAGCAATGAAACTGTAATGATTGATTCAAAAGCTGTTTCGGTTAAGACAGTTGTGCAGTGGAAAACTACCTTGTCCAAGGCAATACAGTTGATAATTAAGACGGAAAACGACAGATACTGATGGATTTACCAACCATGATGATGATCAATCACGAACTGGAAATGCATAATATTTATAGCAATTTCTTATGGTAATGATGAAAACATTTTTCATAGTGACCTGAAATAGTGTATTCATTAGTGAATCTTCATTTTGAGGATCTTTTTAGACGAAGTAATGACATTACTTAATAAACACTTCTTCAGATAACTAGAGAAACTTCAGTTAAAACAGCAACATTTGTAGCACGACTCAAACGAGTAGTTTACAAACAGTTTAATATCTTCATCTTAATGCTCATCTTCATTCAACTTACCTATACACTTTTATCACTGAAATCAGAGAATCCATTGATTTCGTTTAATTCACAATGAATTTCATCAGAAAATATGGTTTATTTTCGAGGTAGGTACCGCCTTAGTATAAAAAAAGGAGTTAAACGATGCCTGAAAGCTGATAAAGCCCGTGGTTATAGTGTGCAATCGTACACATTCCTCTATTTATAGTGTGTATTTTTTTGTGTGATAGAATTAGTAAGATATTTATTTTGATAACGTACAATCAATAAATCTAACAGGATTGCATTTACTACCTTTATTCAACACATTACCAGCAAGTTGGATTATAAAATGTTTGATGTCCTTATTGGTTATGTGCATGCTGCAGAATCTCTTGATTCTAAGCTCAATTCTACATGTACTCTGTAATCCACACTTTTAAGGAGTCTAAAGTTATAACGAAACAGCTTTAATACTGCTGTTTGATCCTCGGTGGTTATCTGTTAATAAAAATCTATGATGAATACCATTATAAAATCAAACTATGCATTATTTAACATAAATTAAGTATCAAAATCTTATTCATACTGGGTGATGATTGAAGGTGAAATGGAAATTCAGGTCATGGAAGAACTCGAAGCAGCAGGCTCACGGTTAACAGCCAGGTCCTCTATCAACTGACCTACGAGACCCAGATCTCAATTTTACTTCAGTCACAAAGGTTTTCACCTGGTTACTATCTTGATCCGTAATACTTAACTGTTCGTTGATTGTAATCACACTGTCTGCCCAGCTATTTCACGCTCAATCTTCATTCATTATCAATAATATGAGTCAACTAAATCACAGCTGTCTCAGATAACGACACTGATAACAAGAATTCTACTTAGAACTTGGAATGGTGACCCACTATATAGATTCTTAAAAAGATTAATTAGCACATTCAAGTCAGCAGTTGAACAGGAAACCTGATTAACATCCATTTCACGCTGAACACACTTTATTTTCAGTTTTTTTGGTTTCTTTTATTCGTCAGAAATAAGTCAATAGAAAACTGTACTCATTGTTGTTATTGCTATTATCGTCCAGTTCAATTTTGCATGAATTTCTTTTCTAAATACTGTAGCATCAGCATTAGATATAAATTGTATTTGTGTAAGTCACAGCTATGACTTACACAAATACAATTTATATCTAATGTCAACCTTCTACTCAACGCCCAATATTTGCCATACTATACGATCAAATCTTGATCATAGTTTATATAAACTGTAGCATCAGTTTGTGGACAAACATTTATTGCTTGTTTCTTTTGGCAGCCGTGTATTACCGAAACTGATTGTAAGCACCACTACATACTTATCGACTGTATAGTCTTCACAACCAAAAGTTTTTATCAAGCATATAAAAAAGTTACAACTGCTTTAATTACTAAATTAAAAATGACCGACCACTGTGGTCATAAAAGACGTCCCTCAATAAATTTCACAAGCGATCTTTACATTCATACCACCGTTTAGTTATCATCCTAACTCCACTAAAATCTTTTTGCCTACATAGATGTGACTGTTTGTTCATCTCTAGGTTGCATATTTTATTATTGTACAAAAATAAAACTTATGTCCCTTCAGAAAATGACGCCAAACATAAAATAAATGAAAGACGCCTACCATATCTCTTTACATTATAAATTATGAGGCGCAGAAGATAACCAACCACTGACACCATATTGTTTACTGATTTAATGTAAATCTGAATTATAAAGAAAGTGAATTTCTAAAAAGTATGACCAAGCAGTTAGGAGTTTTCCAGTCAGAAACTTCTGCTACCATGTCATTCATTTCTCAGCATAACATTACTAAAACTTTGTCCATTTTCAAAGTAGAAAAGTGAACACACGGCTTTATTTCGAGCTGCATTTTTGAATTTATATGTCGTTGCACGATCAAATATATCGGTAAGACAAAAATATAACTTGAAAATATTTTGTTAAAAGTTGCAAATATCAGGAAGATCAAGTGAAGCAACGCCGGAAACTACTAAAAATAAAAATGATAATGACAACATGAGAACAAAGATTAGGTGAAGACGCTGACAAGATGCAGAGTCTTCTGAACACCCTGAGTGGGAAGTTGAGAATATTTGGGATACGATTTTCATCACCCAAATGCAAATTTTTGCTCGAGGACTGGTCTTCAACGGTGCCCCACCGTGGCTAACAATAGAGAGTGAAGTGGTTGAGTGTGTTGACCACTTCACTTACCTGGGAAGTAGGATCAACCCTGGTGGGTTAGTTGCCGATGAGATTTCGGCACGGATACAAAAGGCTCGATTGGCTTTTGCAAATTTGCGCCACCTATGGCGCCGCCGTGATATTCGTTTGTCTATTAGGGTCGCGTGTACTGCACAGCAGTCCGCTCTGTTCTACTCTATGGCTGTGAAACATGGCCATTGAAAGTGGAAGATATAAAAAGGCTCCAGGTGTTTGACCACCGTTGCCTTTGTAGTATAGGCCGCCGTATTCCGTGGTGTCACCACGCGAGTAATGCAGAAGTCAGTTGTAGAGTTTTAGGGAGAAGAGGTAAGTCAGTTGACGAGGTTATGAACATTCATCGACTGAGATGGTTGGGACACGTACTACGTACGCCTAGTCACCGATTGCCCTGTCACACAATGTTGGCTGAGGTGGGTCCAGACTGGAAAAGGCCCGATGCGGCCAGACTAAAACATGGCACCAATATATGAAGTCTCTGACTGTTGGTTCAAGCCATGTGGGGCGATGCAGACTAACCGGCTGGGGTCCGCAGAACAAGAGGAACCAGTGGTTGGAGACCCTAGGTGATATGGCTCAGAACCGAAGTCAGTGGCGCAGATGTATACACACATTATCCTCATCTTAACAACGCTATTCCGAATCTCACCATTTTGTCACTCCTCTTTCCTTTCCCTTCGTACTTTATATTTCTTTTCATTGCATTCACTTATCTTCATCCTTCACCTCACTACCTTTCTACTTGATGAAGTGACGTGAGGTGTGGCAACTCGGAGCGTTACGCAGTAATGCCTGGTCCTATGTTGATAATGATGATGATGGTAAGAAGCATAACCGATAGCATTTTTTTCCAAGGTAATTTTGCCACAAATGTAACTGACAAAAGGTTTACTTGATTTGGGAAAGAGCCAATAAAGAAAAGTGTTCAATGTTACTTGAAGCACAATTCTTTAATACAGCTTAGAATCACAAAAGCAGAGTGAAAATGCTTGACTATGTGAGACAAGTAAACACAAATTGCCATAAAGCAAAACCAAAACTGTCACGCGAAATATTCACGAAAGTAATACTTTTTGTTGTTTGTTTCATTGGTCTGCCGGGATACGTACACTTCTAGTCGATGATGTATTTTTTTTATTTATACATGTATCTATGTAGGTTTAGTTTAATTTATTCAAGTTTCCCTAATGAGGACTAAACACGAAGCAGGAAATATTCTAGGTTGAAACTTTTCTCAAGCTTATTTCTCAGTGAACTGGACAAGAAACTAAAATTTCAGAGGCCTGATTACGTTGAATGCCTCGGTAACAAATCGCATATTCCCAGCTGTTAGAGCTTGCTTTTTCACCCTTTTCCTGTTTAGAAATATTATAGAAGATATGTATTCTCTGCCAAAGTTGATAACCAGGCTATGCTTCAGTAATGTATGATTCTACAACATTAGAGAAACTGTGACGTTAGAAAAGCGTCAATTTGGAATTTCCTGATATATGTTAGATGAATTTGACTATAACCGAACCATCGAAGCTTAACAGTTTAGAATAGCTTTTATTGATTCACTCGCTGTTGGAAAAAACTGCAAGGTGGTTAAACCTTTGACTTAGGTAATGAGTCACGGAAATTTGAGCCTCTAAGGGGACATAACTTACTTCAAGTTTATAGGTATACCAATGTTGCTGAGTGCTGAAAAATGCAAACCTGAAGTTCAACGCATTTTTAACCAAATGTTTATACAAAAAACAAAACCAACCGCTTTAGGTGTTCATATGGCTAAGCTTAGTGACCACATTGCATTATTAATCCACAGATATCCAGCAAATCTTAAAAGTTGATAAGTACATTGTTCTCTATCTGCTTGTCTGTCAGTGAGTAGATATATCTACAAATTTAACGTATGGTGGTACTTTCTTCATCTGTGATGTTCTTCACTAAGCTGTTGACAAGTTTTGCAAACACGCGATTTCAACTATGAACTTCACACCCTGGAGCAGTTAGACAATTTCCTTGCTTGTATATGGTATCTCAGATTTAATACAAGTGGAACAGTTTATAAATTCTCATTAGTAATGAACAATTTTAGTCCTACCTTTAATCGGCACTTAAATATCTCAGCTATCAGATTAATAATCTTTATTCTTATCAGTAACGCTACCGATGACCGGTACAAATTACTTTTAAGTACTGAAGGGTTTTCATTAGCTGTACGATATCATCGCTTTTGTTCCTACCATTCCATTCCATTAAAGGGATTTCGATCTTTGGGAATATTTGAAAAGTAGCCTTATTTCATTCACAAAGTCTGTTTCGAAAGTAACAAGTAGTATTCCTTACAAATAAACCTCTTGGTCAAAATCCTACGATTTTAGTCTTTATCTGCATTTAATTAACTCAAACTTAGGAAAGGAATTCCAACCAGTTATATCATTTTATAAGCGCTTTTCGTTGCATAAATATCCATCATAATTTTACCTTGATGTCTGAACCAACCTGTCAGTTTAACTTATCATTGAAGTCATCTTATCTCCTAAAAAAATTTTTTCGCAGACCAAACAGATCCACTTTAGTGATAAGAAAAAGAATATATCACAACATTTTACGAAAAAGAACAACGAATTTGTGTTTTACGAGAATTATGGGGCAATAAAGCGAAATTATTTGAATATTCGAAAATAATATTTGATTCGCTTTGCCACCAATTTTTGTTGTCATTCCGATATTTGCAGTGGTAGGTATATGGCTCGTTGTAAGATAGTTCAACTGGACTGATTGTTACAAATTTAGAGAAGAAACTTGGTTTTCTGTAAAATTCTTATGCAGTCCGCTAGTAAAAAAAAGGAGATAGCTAAACCAGCTAATAGTAAGAATACATCCAATAAAAAATAAAGTACACTGTAATGTCACATCAATTCATTTAGTGAACATACTGCATAACTTGATTGATAGACCTAGGTCAGTGTTAAGTAACAAGGTCTTCACAGCTACATGGATTACGCAATGATGGTCAGTTCATGAGTATAATCCAGCCCTACAGGTGATCAGTCTTGGGCTAAATAGTTCACTGGCTAAGTCTCTGACTTTGTCATTGAGTGGTTTTAGTTCAAATAATCGAAATGACACCAGCTTCCTCATACATATAGGAAAGCTTCACTGCCTAATGACATCATGTAGAATATCTAGGTTCAGGGTTTTTTGTTGATTGACTCCCACCATGAAACATTACAGCACCATGTGTTTAAATAAAAAAGTTTACGATAGCTATATGCAATGGGACTTCAACAGTATGTGTATAAAAACTTGCTCTGACAGGTATTCAGGGAAATGTTCAATAAATCTGAAATTATAAAAATGAACACTATATTTATTTTAAGGATTTATTAAAACTGTTTGTGAAGTCTGCACAACATTAATTTTTTCCGAAGAAATTCCAAGGGAACTAAATGACGAAATGACATCATAAATACGGAAAAAAATAATACATTTCATGTGCAAAAAAGTTAGCAGAAATGTTATATAAAACATGGTATCTTCAAAACAAGTAATGGTATTTTCATATGGTCGGATACTGAATAAAAATGAACATATGCAAGGAAAACTTCCTGCACTATCAGTTATTTTTGAAGCATCAAGGAAGTTTACGTCTTCTTGTGTTACACGATTGTAATTGATTGTTTACAAACGACAGACGGTGGAGAAAAAAAGTCTTGCAATGACAAAAGGAATGATAATAATAGTAAACAGATGAATGTGCACATATTTTCTGGCGAAAAAATATACATGTATATCTAAAAGAGGTGATAAAAGAAAGGAGTCACTCATTTAATTGTAAATAATGTGTCGGTACGCTTATTCATCAGTTACTTTGTATGCTATTAGGATGGAGCGTAGGAAACGGGTACTGTAGATAGAATGAATGGCGATTCTGGAAGAAAGTAGACATTTACTCGCAGTAATGCCGGGAATATTCCTGCTCGACTGTTCGTAAAAATCGACTAAAAGCTATTCGCTAATGCTGTTTCTTGCTCCGCACTTCTCGTTAAGATGAAGTATATTTTGCTATTACACAGATTGCTTTTTTTACCTATGGACGCTTAAAATAAAAAATATTTGAAACAATCAGTCTCCTTTATGCATTTGGATAAAGTAATTAGAAGACGAAGGCAACCTGTATTTTTGCTACAGATTTCTAACAGTCTGATCACACATTCACTTGTTAAGACAGTTTATATGAAAACTGGAAATGGAAGAAGGACAAATATGAATGACAAAACAATTTAATAATAAGAAAGGTAATTAAGAAAGAATGCTAAGCTTTGACGACAATCTTGGTAATGCGATGAGATAAACATTACCAGGGTAGTTCTAGGTATAAGAACAAGGCATTTTTGAACACTCAAATGGGGCTTGAATTTGTACATGGCTAGCACTTCAATAAACCTAAGTATACTCCCTTGACCGTGTATATAAAAAGGTGTAACGGCTTTTTTAAAAATCCTGTGACCTTTATCAATGATATATTTTGCAGTCCAACTGCTCCTGTCGATGTTTGTTAATCTAGCTGCGTTTTGGAGCTTGTTCCTCCACCCTCAAGTGCATGCGTAAATCTCCACTCGCACATGTAAACCGATAAACGCAGTGAAATGTGACACAATCCTTTATACAGTATTGAGAGGTCTGTGTTGCAGTATGTGTTTGGTCTTCTGGACTATGATAAGCTTAGCTGCATAGTGTGCTTTGTTACTGGCACGCTTTAGCCTTCTTTCTAAAACTGAGCTGTAAGATTCTCCTCTATATGGTGGTGTGATATAAACGCATTTCTTTGGAACTGAATATAGACTGGATTTTAAATCTGGCTGATTTTTGAAATGGTTTATTAACTTCAATGGATATCATTTTCCAATAATTTTTCAGTTAGTTTTTTGATGCCATCATCCAGTGAGTCTTCCGTACAGGTACTGCTGAGCCTTTTGAATAGGTATATTACTAAACGCTGCCTGTATTCAGCTAGGATGAAGCTATGGAAACCTAAATACTGACCTGTCCAAGGAGGTGTTCTTTATATCAATCGCCTTATTGAACCATCCTTCTTACGACTCAGGACAATACCTAAGAACGACGGAAACAGTTGTTTTTCTCTTTTTCACATGTTAAGCGTATATGTTTTGCATGGTGTTAAGTTGTTCTCGCAAAAATGTTGCATCTTCAAGCTTGTCACATATCACAATTAGATCATCAACAGATCTCTTACACAGAGTACCTTTACCTATGAGGTCATAAGCCCAGCCCTCAATATACGCCACGTAAATATTAAGTAGCAACAGTCCTAGGATACTTCTCATGGCCATGCCATCTATTTGTCAAAAATGTTCCTCTTCAAATGTGAAATGAGCCTTATTAATACACAATAATAACAACTGTTTTAGACAAGTTGAAGGGATAGGGAAAGATAAATTACCAGAAGATATATAACTACAAAAAATGTCAAAGGTTTTAATTGGAGGTAAATTGGTAAATAAGGAGTTGACATCAAAGGAATGCGATCTATTGTCTTTGTTATTAATATAACTAAGATAATCAACAAGTATCTTCCGAAGAAGACATACATAATTTATTTCTCATAGGAATTAAAACATTTGCTAACCATTTCGTCAATTAATGTGTGTGAGCGACACATGGAAGCATAGAACATAAAAGACTGGTATTTTTTTATGAATTTTAAGCAATTTACGCAGATCAGGTAGCTCGCATTTAGGAAACCGAATTCTTTCTTGCGGATGACATTTATATTCAAAAGCTCCAGTAGATTGGATGTAACTTTACTTTCTAATTTTCTTAGGTCTTACGATTGAATATAAACCATAAATTAACTTTTATCACCAAGTATAGGCATCATCTTGTTTTTGTAATCACATTTAGTCATCACGACTACACCTGACCCTTTATCAGACTTAAGAATGATTACATCACTCCTATTTCGAAGTCCTTTAAAGATTTTGAAATGTTTTAGATTGTTAGAGGGTGCTCACTAGCTTAGCTTGCAACCAACTCTGGTTATCTGAAGAGATTTAAACACGAGGAAGTAAATGATCATAAATACTTTCAAACTGAGTATCAATAGCCAAATCCGAAACTTTGGTGTGGGGAACTAAAAAATTGAATACAAGCGCAAATCATATAAAAATTCAAGCCCCATTTGAGTGTTCAAAAATGCCTTGTTCTTATACCTAGAACTACCCTGGTAATGTTTATCTCATCGCATTACCAAGATTGTCGTCAAAGCTTAGCATTCTTTCTTAATTACCTTTCTTATTATTAAATTGTTTTGTCATTCATATTTGTCCTTCTTCCATTTCCAGTTTTCATATAAACTGTCTTAACAAGTGAATGTGTGATCAGACTGTTCGAAATCTATTGCAGATATACGAAATTATATTCGCAGGACAGCAGGTGTTCACTCATTATATGTTTACATGTGCCGATGGACTGTGATGTTGGTTTCCGTTGTAGAATCCTTTTTTATAAGGCATTTTGCAAAGATGAAGGCACTGGTCGACTATGTAGACTCTCAGCTACCAGGCTGTTAAAAAAATCAAATATGCTCCATAGACCAACTATCACTTTTTGAAATGAACGAGCTTTTCAGTTCTCTGTGGAATCTTTTCACAGTGACATTCACCTTAGGATTCTATGTGATTGCGCTAACATGGCCTACATCAAGGAGTTGAGTAAAAAATTTAAACAGTATCAACTAAAACTGTTAGCAATTTTCAGTACTGGTGGGAATTCAAATGCATGAGAAAGTAGTTTCAATACTTTCCTATAAAACGCCAATTGAGAGGCGAGCAATGATGCATTTAATTGCTCAGTCTGATGGATGTACCTGAAAAATGTCGATGATTTGAGTAATCCTACAATATCTATATATGCAGGTTGAAAACGTTTATCTGCTAAATCAAACATTTTTTGATTGCATATCAGTGAAAATTATCACATGCCTACTTCTTGACATTCACTTTTATCTCCACCATGAAAACAATCCACTGAAAGGCCTAACAGTAAGTTTCCATGAGATGAAAAAGACTTGAAAGACCGATGAAAAGCTGAAAATATAAAGGGACTGTTCATTCCAGTAAGTATGTCAGTCAAACTTGATGAGAACTTTTGTCCAGTTACTAATGCCTCTAGGTAACTTGATTGTAACTTGACTATGAGGTTCATTTTGTCCTTTATCTGGTATGTTAGAGAATTTATGCCATTTTGAAATTGGAAGTTGGCAAGAATATGTAAATTTCTCATTGTTAATTGGGTACCTGTTGAGGATTGTGAAATATAATTCAGTTACCAGGCTTCTCTAAGAGAATGTTTATCGGGTGTCGTGCATAATATACAGTGCTTCAGTTCGTGGTCGGTGAAAGCCATGAAACCAAGACTTTGAAGTTATAGCATGATTCGGTACGCCCAAGCTTTTTGTAATGGAATGTGAGCCAGTGGGGAGATTACTTTGCAAAGCATTTACAGCTTTGAATAATAACTGAGAAGATTCTACACTTTCGAATAAGGAATTCTTGTGACACCGTTAAAATTTAAGATAGGAGAGGTCATCATTCTCTAAAGCTTCACAAGTTTAGTCAATGAAGGTAGGTTTCTTCTCACAACGTTTCAGTAATTATGTTGAAGGCTGCAAAGCTATATGACGTGCCGTAGAACGGTTGTGTTTTGGACATATCTGGAAAACGGCAAAGCGTTTTTATCCTACCGGATTCTGTAAACTGTGTAAGTGTATCAAGTTTTTCTTTCAGGGGTTTAATGTCGTCACTGATAACTTTCTGAGTCATAAACTTTAGTGAAGAATACCAACTTTATACTACTACAAACAATGGAATAATATTTGATAAGGTAACATAAACTACCATAATATCCATGATATAGGAAAAGATAAAACTGAAACCAAGTTGACATGATGAGAATAGCCGCTGTAGTTCACTTTAATAGGGCACTAATGCGTGTAGGATAGTTTCCGCTTTCGGCTTCACATATGAGGTCTGTTCAAGAACTTATTCGACCAAGTTATGAACTTCCATAGTGGACTTAGTCACTAAGTGGGTTTTAGAGTAACATTTTAGTCTGACAAATGTTGCATACATTTTAAACAGGTCTTACATGCGAGTTATGAGCAATATAAAACTCCAGATGGACAGAATATCAGACATCACTTGCTTCACCTTTTGCTGCTATGATATCGAACTGCGTACTTTCACACAGACAGCTGATCACGTCCTCGATGAAAGAAACCTTATTTAACCCAGTTCACAAGTTATATTTATAGTGCTAAAATTTCTTCTTGTTCAAATAAATGCATAAACAGCACAATCTGAGTACGTTGCAGTAAATCAGATTTGTTTTGGTAATAATTACCAAAAAGTGACACTTCCAACCCCATCTAATTCATGGCTCAAATATTCGCTTCATAAATAAGTCTTAGAGAGTGGACAAAATTTATTATCAAAAGTGATAAATGCCTCTGTATAAGGCTATTTTACTTAATATTTTCGGGAGTGCATAAATAATTTGTAAAGCATCAAATTAAAAGTTATATCTGATCATGTCATTTTTTACAGTTTTAACATTTACCCTGACATATGTAAAAATAAGAGATTGTTTATTTGTAATACTCAATTTCCTACAACATACAATTTCTGTAACTTGACTGCACGTTGACTCTCTTCTAGTGTGTTCTTCCAGTCTCCACTTCTGCCTGAAACCAGAACTTATAGATTGTTTTTAAAAGACTCTTACAGGAAACCCAACTCTCATTTTCAGACACACTAAAAATTTATTATACAGCAATACCCCTCAAGTTTCATCGTAATCACACCTTTCAGTGCTTTGAATCACGTTGTGGAGACTTAGTCTGCAATACTTGGGATCCAATAGCACTGTATTCACGTAACTCTATTTTTGAATGTATTTAAAATACCCAGTGACTGCCGATTAAATTTCTATTCTCTATAGATATCTTCTCGTTTAATGTTAGTGGTTACAGATAACAGAGACTTAATTTTCTGTACAAGTTGTCTCTGGGTTTACTGCAAACTTTAAGGAAATCAGAATATGTCGAAATTATGTTCAACCTGATAGTTTCACCAATATTACATTAATTTTAAAATTTCTGAGCTACACACAAACGTAAAACAAAACTAATTTATTCGATAATAATTAATTATGAACAATCAATGGATGTTACGGCATTCGATTTTCAAAAGCACATTGTAATCTCAATGTGTGTTGCATTAACAACCAACAATTATTGTTTACTTGGTCTATACATTTGTCTTGAAGGCAAAGTCGTAATAATAGTAACAATAATAACCCCTGAATACGTGGTATACCATGGCTTGTTTGAATTACAGGTTTGTGGAGTTGTAACGGTAAATAATTCCGCAAAACCAATGGCCTTGGATTTGACGAGATTTATCAGACCCGCTTAGGTGAAGGCACATGGTCAAGCATCCAAGCCATTTACCACGTTGTCGCCTTACGTTTCACTGCTGGAAATCGATCCTCTAGCCAGCTAGTCGCAAAGCATTGACTTTCTGGCTTGGACCGTCAGATATTCTATTCCTTCCTACTATTTCATTGTTTTCTTTCATGGTCTTGCACTAATGCGTAATATATCACGTACGAATATTTAGTAACTTGTCTTAGAGTCCGTCAGATTTGCGTAAGATCTATGCCTGAACAGTAACTTGCATAAGTAATGCTAGAATTAAAATGAAGTATAAATAACAGGCAGATTGTTAATCATTGATGTACCGGAAATGTGAGGAGATATTGGAAATCGATTCCGGTCTTATTAAAGACCCTACACTAAACGTTTACCAGGAAAAAAATGATAAGAGTATTGGTACACAAACAAAAATTCATCTTGTCGACGAAAGCAGAGGCCAATCACTAATTTTTTGTGCTTGTAATAAACCCATGAATGAGAGACCAGGGAAGAACACAAGAGGGTAGTCGGATGGGAATAGAATAGTCGAGATGTATTTCAACTAGCTGACAAGAGGGTCGATTTCCAGCAATACAACGCGATCCGACAACGTGCTCAATGCCGTAGATCCTTGACCATGTGCCTTCAGCTTAGCGAGTTCCATAAAACCACGAAGGTCAGCACCAGTGTTGAATGTTCTTCAACCGTAGGCTATTGACATTTGAAGAATTACGTGCCAACACAGCATTATATGGATGTGCTAGAAGGTTGCGGTCACAATGACAATTCTTCTACTTCATCATTATTTTGTCTGTTTCACTCTCACACAAATACATTTCTTAAATATAATTCACCTTCCTACTGTATCACAGTGTAACACAGATAATAAAACAACTGAAATGTAGTTCCATCCGACTGCAGCGAAAAAGTATTATTTGCTATTTACTGAGCATTACTATTATTACTAATCGTGCCTTGGGTTCTAAGTGGAATATGAGGCTTCAGTGACACGTCGCCATTTCACTCTGTTCGCCACAGTCTTTTCAACCTGGCTCCACTACCGCCCAGAATCTTTCATTTCTTCCTCACATGATCTCCTCCATGCCACCCTCGCTTCAGACACCCAACTCGTCGTCTCCCCTTCGGGTTCCACTCGAGGACCTGGCTCGTAGTGTCCCCGAATCGTCTTCTCAGTGTACGCAAATCCATCTCCACTTCATTTTGCATATTTGTTGGTTGATGGGTTCTCGGTAGGTTAGTTGGCTGATCAGAGTGAGTTCCTGGTTGCTTATTCTTTCTGGCAATCCATCTGATCTTCAGTATCGAGTGAGCGTAGGTGGCAGGTGTTGATGAATGTCTGTAGTTTGTAGGGAATGCTGTTCGTGACGCGCCAAGTTCCTGAACCATATAGATGCATTGACTTGACTGAATTAGTGTTGAAAATCCTGAAATTGTTCTTCATACTGAGTGCAGTAGAGCTGCACATTGGTTTCAGGTTAACGAAGGCCTGTCCTGCTTTTCGCATCCTGGCTTTGACGTCCTCATCTGTGCCGCTGCCTGTAATTGAAACGATGCTGCTACTCCCTTTAGGTTTCTCCCGTTGATGGTGATTGTTGCTTGTTGTTGTTGTTGTTGTTGGTTGGTCATCTTCATCACCCCTGTCTACTCTGCGTTCATTTGAAGTCCCGTATTCGCTGTCCTGCCTCTTCTGCCTACCTGTTAGTTTTCGCCTGTAGATCTTCAAGTTTGTGTCATATTAGACATAAACCGTCATCGTCGGTGAAGTCCAAATATTCTAGGGTCTCTTCATCGGTCAAACAGCTTATGTTCATCTTCTCCCTCCTAACACTTTCTTGCACGATCCAGTCCGGTCCAGTCGACCACAATCAGGAGGATGATCGGTGGTAGTAGGCGGCAGCTTTGCCTTACTCGTGTCTTCGCTTCAAAGGCGTCAGTGAGCTTTCCATCGTGAATCACTTGGCACGCAGCATCATATAGCATATAGCTGTTGAATGAGGTTGATGAAGGTTTGAGGCACTAAAACCATAGTGTTGAAGCAGCTGCCTGCCACACTACTTCTCAGTTGATGCTGTCGAAGGCCTTTACAAAGTGGAGGTGAGGTAGAGAGTTGACTGTCATTCTATGCTCTGTCCTATGATGATGCGTAGCATTGCAGTTTGGTCCGCACATGATTTGTTCTTCGTAAAGTCAACCAGCCTGTTTCGGTAGTAATTTTGAATCCAGAGCATGTTTTAGTCTCTCCAGGATGATGCGGCTTAATCTATTGCTTATGGTGTACAGGGAGGGGAGCATGATTCTGTACCAGTTGTTGAAGAAACTTAGGTCTCCCTTCTTTGGAAGTTTGACCAGGTAGCCCTTCTTCTTCCAATCGGAATGCACCTTTTCTTCCTTCCTTCCTTCCTTCCTCCGAAACCTTCCATAGTAGTTGTGTGAGCCTGTGTGCTGTTGTCTCTGAGTCTGTTTTCAGTGCCTCTGGAGGAATTCCATCTGGTCCAGCTGCTTTCCTGGTTTTCAACAGCTTTATGGCGTTAAGGACTTCACTCCGCATTTTGTCGGCTGTTTGTGTTCACTGATAGTTCTGTGGGTGGGGTTGCTGGTGGTATTTCTGGAGGAGTTGCAGGTGTTGGTGTTTTTCGTTTCAAGAGTGTCTTGAAGTCTCTCTGGTCAGCGTATTGTTTCTTTTGTTCCTCCTCTTTGGTAACTAGCTTTCCTTCACTATGTTTCATTGATTTCGTCTAAGTTGATCTCTTCCCTTCCAGATAGTAACGTGGTTATTTGATATAATGTTGTCAGGTCTCTGTCACTCCTACCTGCAGCCTGTTCTGCTTCACTTGCCAATGTGTCGTAGAAGTGTCTTTTGTCTTTGCGCACATTCTTCTTCACTTCTCTGTCAAGTGTAGTGTTTTATAGGCTGGGTTGTATCCACTTCCTCCTTTCGTTGTTCATCCTTGCACTGGTTCACCTTCTGCTTCACCATCTCTACCAGCTTCCATGTGTCCGTCGAGATCCATTCCCCGTCTTGTCCTGCTTCTTCTTCCTTCCTAATACGGTTTTGCAGGTTCCCTTCCACATCTCTTTCTGAGAGTTGCAGTGTTCTTCTGCAGAGGTTCCTTCAGAGATGCTGCTCAATGTCTCCCATTTTGTCCTGATGACTGGCTGACGTGAAGATGTCCTTTGTAGTTTCGCCTTTCAGTTCAGTTTCTGTTCTGGGTATTGAACTTGAACTGTGGTCTGTCACCACCAACTACTTTGAAGGCTTTGAAGTTGATTTTGAAGGTACATTCCTGGCACTAGATATTGAGTGTGTGAACCTACATCTGCTCCCCTTCTTCATCTGATCTTGTGTCCAGTAGGCTGCGTCTCCATCTCCACTTTCTTCACATTGAGGTGAAGTCGATCTGATTTTTGGTATAGTGTGTCCTGGTGTGGTGTCTGGTGAAATCAAATCGATGTTGCTGCCTTGTGAATATCCTTGTGTGTGCACACTGCTTCCAATCACCAAATCGTTGAATGCGCAGGAGTCTGCAAACAGTTCTCCATTCGCATTCATTTCCCCCAGTGCTTCTCTACCCATGATGAGTTCTCTTCCTGTGTTGTCCACCCCAGTTTGGCACTCATGTCACCCCACCCCTTGGAATGAGTTTTGATGTCGCCAACTTTGGTGGGGTTTTGTCCACTACTGATTGCAGTTGTCTGTATAATTCCTCTTTCTTCAATTGGTCTGCATTATTTGTGGGTGCGTAGTGTAGCATTGTATGGTTGTGACTTTCCTTCTTTTGAGTTGAATCTTACTGTCATGATCCTGATGCTGAAGGAGGAGATTGGTTCCCACTGTATGAGAAAGAGCCTTCGATATTCTTGGGGACATCACGATAGCCACTCCAAAACTGAGTGTGCTCATGGTGTTGTCTTCTGGGTGACAATATCGGAGTAGATTAGATTACCGACTCTCCAGTTAAGTGTTTGTAGGGTCCTCTTCCATTCCATCTGGTTTCGCAGATTCCCAGCCTAGCACTTCTATGCCACACCCTCCCATCTCTTTGGCAATCTGTGCAGCCTTGCTAGCCAACTTCAAACATGGTGCACACATTCCATGTCCCCATGTTTACTTTTGCTTTCATCAAGAGAGCGAATATACATTGGCCAATTGGCTTCCCGAAGGCTTTCAACAACCGGCGTCATTCCGCTCCCTCGATTCCAGTGAGGAGTAGGTTTATTTTTATTTTTAATATTTTCTTTGTGGTTTGAAGGTTTTTCAGCGTTTGGATTGGTTTCATGGGATAGGGTTGCTAACCCTATGCCCAACCTTCCCTCTTTATCCGTGCTTAGGACCGGCTAGTAACTAGTGAAGTAGTTAACTATGCGGGATTATTTACTGACCACAGTTAAGTAAAACAAGAAATGTTTGCTACAAAACTGTTCGCTTAATTTCACGTATGTTTGAAAAATAGTCAAGCCCGAAGGCGTTTCTCGATAAGATTTACTGACGATGAAGGATGGTAAAGTAAACAGTTATGCCGAAAATCATAAAGATGGAATGTCATGACACTGCAGATGGAGGAAGGTGACCAATGCTAGGCTATTTAAAAAAAGAAGAAAAGTGAAGCATACATGGTTCTGAGCCACCACATTTGATTTTCATCATGCCACGCAATTTGCCCAACCTGTAATCTTGAGCGTCACGTAGACTGTACAATTCCCTGCAAGGATTGGACCAAGACAATAGCCCCGTGGACTGATTCTATTTTTCGTTCCAGCTACCTTAAGCCTTCTTCAAATCTAATCTTGTTTTGCCTAACACGCTGTTACAGTAAATTTCTAGTTGATATGAGGAGGGTATTCCCAACTGCAAAAGTCTGTAATATCTAGTAAACTAAATAATCTGTTTGTCTCCACCACTCCGTGTTCATATTTTGCTGATTAAACTAGAGTTGCTTATTCAAAATGATTATAAAGTAAGCATTCTGATAAGCAATCATGACAGTATGAAAACCACAGCTGCAGTATGTTTTAAAGACAACGGAAACAATGGCATACATTACTGATATTAGAAGAAAAACATCGGAGATGCATTTAATTCATCTATGTAGATTAATGAGCACAGGTGATGTACAAGTAAATCAGTACTTCAAAACTGTCAGCCTGATGAAATCACAGTGCTTCATAAAGAGCTCTAATTAATATTAAAATCAGCATGAATACATTCGCAATCAGATGCCGAAGCGACCAGAAGGCGAATTGAAGGCTTTTTTCAAAACCAGCGAACACTCGTTTGAATGAGTCTTTTGTTGAGCACACACAGTGATTTGACAGTGATTCAATCGTCGTTGGAGTCTAACATTGTCACGCCTTTTAGCGCTAAGTGCAAATCGAATTCTATTGACCAAGTTTGCGTAGTGGTCAGCAAGCTAAGAGGTCTGCTGTCAAAGTGCACTTTTCGTGATTTCGGGGATGTTGTGTTCTATAAGTTATTCAGTTAAATCCTGGAGCATTAATTAGCATCCGTGACAACGTTGACAGTAGCCACTTTGGAATACAGAGAGCTGTCGGGATTTCATAGGGTCTGGCCTACTAGCTTCTCCTGGTGACCGTGAATGTAACTGGTTTCTGTTTTATTTGTCTTTGTAAGCGATCCCATTGACCAGCCGGATTATCCTTGCTCCTGGCACCTAGTCGTCTTTGTTCCTCTCTTATTGGTTGATAGAGTGGGCAAATAATAATGTTTATAAGTTCCTAACTAAACTGAATACCAAGCTCCTGCAAGATCTCCGCTGTTTAGAATTCCTGCATTCTACTGGTCGAATTCACGTTCACGGTTATCTTCATGGATTGATATAGGTAAAGATAAATCATTATGGTCAATTACCAGCTGCTGCTTATGCAGAAGAACATGAAAAAGGTAATAATTGCCTCCTAAATAATGTTTTTTACAGTTGGTTCAGTTTATTTAGTAGACACCCTTGGACCTGTCTTCTTTGACACTACCTTTTGGCCTACACAACACAGAGTGAAGAACTCTGTAGGTTTCTCAATTACAGTGGCTCTGCAAAGCTTCAACAATCCGGCCAAAATCGCAGAGAATGGACTAAAATAGTTATCTCAACTCGGTATCAAGATTATTCTACCCCTCATAAAGAATACTTTATAAAGTTTGAACTAATGGCGCCCTTTCTTGACAGTGCCGACAGCTTAGTTCAGTAAGCTAAAATATTAAAAGAAGTTAAAATAAACTTCACTGAGTGTTCATCCTTTTGGAGCTGAAAATCCTCAATCCCGAACTGTGATTTGGAGTTTCGAATGTTCCCCACACCCATCAATTCACTCAACACTCTCGGGTGGCCAAGACTCTTGCGTCTGCAGTCACAGATACCTGCTGTATTTGTGAGACACTCAGGCAGGATTCATATGTTGCCATTCGGTTAACTTCAGCCATCCGAGAAATTTAGCCTTCCAGTTACTGGGGGTACGATGATGATTCGCACGGTCTTGTGAATGTAGGTACAACGTTAAGCTCTAAGGCAGAAAATGCACTGATAGACTGGATCCGAGTTAGTAGACACCCAAGCGCAAATCGGTCGAACGGGTCAGTAAGACCCCCAAAAGGTCGTGGAAATCGGAATTTCCTTTTTGTAACCTCTAATTACTCACCCACTGACTGCAACTTGAATGGTGGGATAGATGAGTTGTACCAAAGCCTGCGGCCTCCCTAGTTTGTTATTGTCAACGTTTTACATTCATGGTGAGGCTCGTTACGTCGTATTCTTTCCATCGGATAGAAATCTTGTCCGGTGGCCCCAGTCACAATTTTTTCAGTTTTAAGACCCAGGAATACTTCTAGGTTAGATCGTTAATTACTCAGGAGTATTTCCATCTGTTCGATTAGTTAAACTGCAACTACGAGTATCTTTAGAAGTGCTTTGATAGTTTTTTGACCCAGATTTTCGAGTTTAAACTCGAAGAAAACTTCACACAATGATTTTTAACTTGACAGCGGACCCAATTAAGCGTCTTACTTCTCTTGTCACCACGGATTCTATGGACAGACCAAAATACATAGTTACAAGCAGTTTTGAAGCATAAAGTAAAATATTTCCACAACCATTTAGTGTTCTTAGACTCCAGCGTCACATTCTTGCCTGGTAAGTTTATCGAAGACGTCCATAATGACAATACGGCAACTAAGCGAGATAATAGCACCAGCTCGTTAGCCATCGTTAACATGAGAAATAGGTTAGTCAGAGTTTTTCCACTCATCAGTAACCTACTTTCAAAACGAAGCCTTGAAGTTTCCAGAAGGTGATAAACGTTTATCCTTATCAAAAATTTAAGAGAGTAAGACTAGAGACTAGAATCTCACCAACATATCGATGCTGCCAGTACCCTGTTTTCACCCATGACATCTACCTCAAGCCTCACAAATTTTACTGCAACCAAACTGCATCGGCATACTAGACCTGAGAGGGAAATCATTATTTATGACAGTCCTAGCATCGCTCAGCTTAAGAAGATGGGGAGGACGCTTCTGAAATTTGTACTGTGAATATTATAGCGTGTACATGTGATAGAGGCAATAAGTCCTATAAGGATTAGTCCTACTACGTTCAGGGGACCTTCTTGAACTTTGGGCCACCTCATTTCCCACTTTTTATACTGCATCGAACTTCTACCTCCCACATCGAATGGCGATATCAGCTTGTAGCATTTATTTCTCATCATTTTGCTGGACGTTAATGCCATAATTGAAAATTTTGTTTGACTGCGCTGGTTGCAAATATTTCTCGGCTCGTTTGTGGATGCAAAATCCTGCCTTGCACCTCACGTTACCTCTTGATATTTACGTCGCTTGGCATGGGGGGATCAGTTGTGCTCAGGTGATTGCAGTGTAGCATCAAGCACCTCCCCAGAATCAGTAGCCTAGGGCTCGCGACATAGTTTAACTGAACTCGTTAAGCTGGAGGCAAACGGTCAAGCATCCACGCCATTTGGCAGGATGTTGCCATACTTTGCACTGCTCGTAAACGGCCCTCTAGCCAGTTAGTTGGAACGCATCGGCACTTTGGCATGACCTTGGAGATATACTATTCCGTCCAACCACGCTATTGTGTTCCTCCTTGTTCCCCTATTCATGGGTATATAAAAAGCAAGAATAATTAGCGACTGACCTCTGCATCTATCGAGTTCGTACCAGGACAACTCCTTAAATGGCTAATTTTGGGGGCAGTTGATTTTAAACAGCCACGAGGTAGTAAATGAAAAGGCAGTGGCAGAAGTACGACGTGCATATTCCAAGCACTCTGGTGGGCATGTCCAGTGGGCAAAATTTAGAAAGTGCATTAAAAGATAGTCTTCAATCGATAGAGGTCAATGCTGAATACGAAGTTCATAACGGGTGGAGTTGACAACTAAGTTTGCTGGGCACTACGGATCAGCAGCGTCGGGGACAATGAGAAAAGCGATGATGTGCCGGGAGGCGTACATAAGTTGGAAGTCAGATGTCAAGGCTTGAAAAACTGGTGAGCCCGACGTGATCAAACTTTGGAAGTCTTACAGCGGGTACCATTATGGTTTTCGGTTGCGTACCGCAATTACAGTTTCTAAAAACCGTGTATGATACTCATATATGTATACACGTGTAAATACACTGACAATGTTTAAAGCCGCTTTACGGCAGGGCTTTGCTTTTTTGTTTACTCTGTTTTTCCCACTAACACTAAGCTAAGTTCTTGAAATCGTTGTGTTCCGCTGTGCCGGAACCGATGTCTTTAAACTCTCATAGTCAAGATTTTTCGAATGCAGAGTCCATGGGTGCCATCAGTCTTGCTCGCCTCTTTTTAAGTTTCCGTCTAGAACACTTTATCATGGCTAATTATATAACCTCACAAAACACAGGGTTGGGATAAAAAGGCTCAGTTTTGCCGGAAGAAGTTGCTGAGGGAGTGCGGGAGACGCTACTGAAGCCTCGCCTGGTAACACTTTATGGTATTTTGAAACAGGAAGGGATCGGAACTGCCTCTTTGTCTGGCCGAAAAGCTGCCGTTGGACTACCAAGTAGCGTACGCCTTGGTGAAAGAACACCTTCACGACTTAAACGACACACTCAAAGTTTGTTGAAAGATAGGAACGTACAACAACCGTCTATTCTGCATGCCTTGGCTATGGGAACTTCCTTCGGGTATTCAACGGATATTAGCTACTGGGGATGCAGACACCGACATTGATAGATTGCCTAACATCACTGACCGTATGCACGACAGAACATCTAAACGTTGAAGGGTTTGCTGTGCTAACATAGGACGACCAAACAGCTGCTCTAGAGAGGGAGGCTGACATGCTTGCAGGACAACTGACAGCCCTGCAGTTACATCGATGGCCACCGAAATTACGCAGAGGTGGATCCTGCAGCCGTGGTGAGACGAAGAATGGAACAGCGTTGAAAAGTAGCATGCGCTGGCACTGCGTGAAAGAAAGCGCATGGTCGTCCGTTATCATGCGATGTTAAAGCCTGTTTTTCGGGAAGTGGAAACGCCAGAGTTCAGCAACGACCGCTGTTACCGGCGTACAACAACTCAATTGTTTCGGGTGACGGTTAAGAAGACCTGAGCGCAGTTTCTGGCTGATACTGGGGCAGGAGTGAGCGTGTTCCCACCCAATCTTCCGAAAAACACCACCCCAGCCCGATGTTGGTGCTGCAAGTTGCAAAGGGATTTAATACCACATATGGAACCGGGGCTTCAGTTCTTGACTTGAGTTTTCGTGCACAGTTCCATTGGCAATTTTCCGCTGGCAACTTGTCATCTCTTTTAATTGGCTTAGGTTTCCTTCAACACTGGTAACCTGCTGGTTGACTATAGTCTCCACAGACTGGTTAGCTGTAATAATGAATTTTCTATCGCGGGTACTGTCACAGAGACAGGAACGATAGATCCGGTCATGGCTCCGATTAATAACACTTCTGAGTAGGACGTCTTTCTGCTACAGTTTCCTGAGCTCGCACAAAAGGATTACGAGGGGTCCACGCTGAAATATACGGTTACACATAGTACTACTACAAAAGGCCCTCCACTCTCATCATAACCTCGAAGGTCAGATCCCGAGAAACCTTGGACAGCTAAATGGGAAGTTGATAGACTTCCAAAGTCAAGGGTGACACACCCTTCCAACTGCAGATGGTCATCATCACCTTACATGGTTCCTAACGAGGCATCAGATGAAATACGACTGTTGCGTCAAATCCGCTGTGTAGCAAGTAATGAAGATACCAATTTTTGGAGCTCCCGAAACCCAGAGCGAGACCGACTGAATCCACAACAACTGGTTGCTAAAAGCGAATGTATATTCAAACAATAGGTGAACCCTGCGAAAATTGTTCTTTACAACAAGATACATGTCCAAAACTTAATTAAAAACCTTCATTTCCGATGGCTACTGCAGCTTCTATCCAAAACGAAGTACACTTGTAACACTAATCAAAACAAGAGGTTAAATATGATTGCACGAACAAATTGAATAAAGCCAAACAAAAAGAGTGGTCAATGTTATTGAATACATCAGAAGAACAAAATCCAAACACATGCAACGACGACCTAGCGGTGATTATTGAGTGTTAAATAAGTGTGCTGCCCTTGGTGAATATCCAGTTCCTCACAAGGATGATTTTGTGGGCTTCGCGACGAAAGTAAGTATTTCTTCTAAGATTGACCCCGTGAGAGCTTATTACCATATTTCAGTGGAACCCAGTGATGTTCCTAAAACAAAGATCACTACTTTCTACTGATTATTTGAATATATTCGTTTGTGTTTCGTTTTGACGAATGCTGCCCAAACTTTCCGAAGATTTATAGGTCAGGTAATTCATGGCTTAACGTTCGTCAGTACACTGGTAAACGACTCTCTAAGGACCCTTTTTGAACGACCGCATAAGTACAGAATCGCGGTCAATCCGTGGAAGTGAGAATTCGGAAAAGAATCCCTACAATTAGTGGGTCACGTCGTAAGTGCTGACGACCTTAAGCCGGTTCCTCAAGAAGTGGGTGAAATTAAAGAATATCCTGTTCCACACTTGTTTCGATAGCTACGAAGACTTCTTGGGTTAGTGAGCTTCTACCGGCGCTCCATGCCTGACTGTGCTGAAGTAGCCCGACCGCTGACAGGTTGGTTGCAAGGACGAGTTAACTTGTTTCACATGACCCAAGCCGCCATTATTGCTTCCAGAAAACTGAAGCTTTCTCTAAGTCCTGAAGCTCTTCTCTGTCGTCGCTATTTAGAAGCACCACTAGGAATCATGACAGATGCTACGAGTGTGGCTGTGGGTACGGTAGTATAAATTTGTTCATGGTCAATGGAAACCATTATCTTTCTTCCCGAAACTACTTAATGCTTCCCAATCACCATACAGTACGTTTCGCAGAAGGTTGCCGGCTATTTAACTGGCCGTCAAGCATTTTAGATTTATCCTTGGATGGTACACTTTTGCAGTATTCACCGACAATAAGCCCCCGCGGGAGCAACTGACGCAAAGCAGGACGGATATTCGTCGCGAGAAGTTCAGCATATGAAATCTGTTTCATAGTTCACTTCAAAATAAGATACGTTAAAGGCAAAAAAATGAGGCAGCTAGTGCTTCGTCTCATACGCATGTAAGCGTCTTAGAAGACGATCGTATGCAGGTTGTTGAAATGGCCAAGTTGCAGGTGGTGGATTAGGACCTAAAACTTTTGGGAGATGATGTAAACACCTCACCATATCTTGAAGAAGTGATGCTCGATGACTCTATCCATCGCCTATGATGTATCCAAGAGTAAACCACGTCCGTTTGTGCCACTGTGAATGAGACGATTGGTCTTCTATAAGACGCATGGTATTTCTCACCTTAGTGTTCCGCAACGGTGAAGTTAGATACTGTCCACTACGTCTCGTCACATATGAATCAAGATTTTTGACGGAGGTTCGTAGCCTGCTTTGCGTGCCAGCAACCAGAAGTGCAGGGGCATCCTTTCGTCTGCTGGAAGATTTTCCGCACCAGATGACATTTAATTATCTACACGTCGACATCGTTGGACCACTGCTTTCGTCAAATGGTCTCGTCTGCATTTTAATATGTGTAGACAAATTGAGTTTCGAGCCGAATAACTATCGACTGAGATTCCGCGTTGACCCTTTGTTACGGTATTTGACACAACTAAGCCTTTTCATAAGGTCCCTTACACAGTCTTTTCAACAAGGCTTCAAGTTCTTGATATTTTCCATCGGCCAATACAGTTGGTTAGGATAAACAATAATACTCCAATCCTTAGAAGTATCCACATCGGTGTCGTTTAAGTCACTATCCTTGGATCACTACCACTTCTGACCAATGTTAGTGATATATCTACCCGCGTCCGGAGCCAAAAATCATTCTTGTTCGCACACCACCATCAGGTGACTTATAAATTTCCCAAAGGGTTTTCCGCATATCGAACTCCTTTAATATTAAATGACCATTATAGCTTAGAAATGCGGGGAAGGGCCTAGTAACTACATCTCACTTCTGATAAGCGTGGTTGGGCGTGTTTCGATGGACACCCAGAAGGTGTACCCATCACGCTTGATGGAATCAAATTGCCTCATTTGAGTTCAAATACAGTGTTAGATGTGGATAACTCTTACTGCATCTCTTGTGGGGAAGAAGGTCAACACTGAATGTAGTCATATTTCGTCTTTTACCTTGAAGCGAAATCACACTACTACAACTCAGTTGAACATAATAGCCACATTGCCTTGTTTCTACACCAAAATTGTCTTCATCACCAGGGAAAAGTTTGTATCATACTTTTTGGCCAATCCTTAAATCGCCTTGGAAAGATTGGACACCGAACTTTCCGAGAGCTGACTCAATATCTCCCCTTCGGGCAACAGCAACAACCTGTCTCTTGGTACCAATCTCAAACAAGCATTATCTTCTAAGGTTATCGGACGGCTAGATGTCTAAGTTTCTTCGCACGATTTATCTAGCGGTTAACACAATGCAAAAGTACTTTCGATCTTCATTTCTTTTGCTACCCACACTAGCTGGCGCTTTGCAGTAATGCAAAACTGATAGACCTGCAGGCAACTACCAAACTCCTCATGGCTGCATTATACTTACTAGTATGAGACAGAATGGATGCAATATAATAAGCAGGTAATGATTAACCATGCCACAAGGCCGATTCGTTCTGACCAAGTCACCTGACAATGAACTGCATGGAGTGAAAGACGTAGTAAAGTGACAAACGACACAGACGCTTAAACTTAGATCTCCAGCGTAGCAATTTCGCTAAAATTATAAAAGTCAGTATCACGATGAATCTCGTTGAGCCGCAGGCCATTGATTCTGACGAATGCCTCTGCTTTTATTTTTTTAAATTTCATTTATCACTAAATAAGAGCAAGTAATAATGGAATACAAATAAAAATCTTTGTTGTTTGTGAATTACATTGATAAAACTGCCAACCAAGTCACCACATGAACATGGAAACACAACAGGTTCTTGAAGGGGTAACATCGGTTTGGGGTCACCTTATTTATGTGAAGAAAGTTGTCAGCAGAGTTCAGAAAAAGGCTTAGTTCAAGTGAAGCTGAAGTAAATTTTACAAACAGCAGGAACTTGTGATTAAAAATCTTTCAGCAAGTAATTACGAGTGAATAATTTTCACATGGCTAAATAATGTTATAAACTGACTAGGGTTTAAGGCAGTACCTAAAGGAAAAGAAATTTGGAAACAGAAAGAGTCACTGGTTCAGATTTTTGTCTTAATCAGCCCATTCCTTATTTCATTGTACATAAAGTAGCGCAGAAGTCACAGCGCCTGTTGCAACTGAGAAGTTATGGCGGGAGGTGAGGGGTTTCTGTTTTCTGTACAATTTAATTAGCGTATGATAACAATTGAAGACAGAAACTTTCAACTTATGGTTTCATATCCAGAGAATTTTTATAGTTTTGGCTATGTGCGTTTTTCATAAAGGTTTCGACCAGTTCAGGAGGGAATTATTGGGTTACTCATTTCACTTAGTTGTTTCCATGAGGCCAACTTCATGATAAAAGCTAAATAACTTCACTGAACTTGACTTCACTGCTTTAATTGGCTCTCCGTTTTGATTTTAGTCGTCAATCTGGCATAGATATAGCAATGTTTCACGTAATTAGGTGAAAGCACTTACTTCAGGCGCACTTTGGAGCCTTCGTGTTTTAGCCTGAAGTCTATTCGGTCTAATTCTGGGCGTCCCTTAAATTTTTCAATTAGTTCTGTTGGCCGTTTACATTCCGTTGATTTGTAATATCCAACCACAGGCGGCGATGAAACGTGAACGATATATGCAATAATATTACCAAATGTGGCTTCTTATAACTGTGGACATAGGTTATTTCAAAACCTAGGGCGCACTACCTTCACTTCGTAAACTTCGGGCGCATTACATACGACCTGGGTGCACTTTCGAACTTTTGACATTTTCAGGGGTAATGTTTGGAAGTTTCGGGGAATGTCCTGCCTCTCATCTGCGCCTGTAGTTAATTTTTTTGGGTTTTCGCTCAAAACTTACAATGTGTGCTCGAAGGAAATGCTGGCTGGGTAACCCAAACTCATCCTATTAAGCAGTTATAAGTGTTCATACGGAAAAGGAGGATTAGTTTGATTTGCATGAGAGTTACAAAAGGGAAAACTATGTCGTACTTTTCCGTAGCTTATCAAAATTTTGTCTGCAACCACAGAGGTTTTCTACCTTGACCTGGTAATGTGAATGCGCATGAGATATCTATGTCTAATGTGGGTCAAGGGGTTTTGAAATAAAAGGACATAACACGGATGTAGGTTAGGTGCAGTGTTGTATACATCACTTTTGACGGTGATGAAATAAAGTAACCCAGAAATACTTAGTATTTAAGATAGTATACCCGTATAACTTGTTATTTCTTGCGTTATTTTATTCCTGCTGATCCGTTTTCTTCTTGAGAGGGTTTGTCAAGTGGGATTACACAACTTGGTCTGGTAAGGACTTGTATTTATTGATTACCCTGTGAGAAGTGTAGGCTCGCACTAAGTTGATCCAACTGGTTGTTTTATATTCTTGTAGTGGGCTTCGAAATGAAACTTCTCTACCGGGGTGTGCGTGATAACCGAAATTGTTGGTTGGAGACAGCAGGTGGCACCAAATTAATCCCAGTGGCGCAGATGTATGCACTATCTTCACTTTGATCCCCGTACCGGATCTCACTACTGTGTGGGCAGCCGGGAAGTGTCAACCGCCCTCACAACTCTGTCAGCACTCAAGTTTCCCCAAACTGTTGTCCATCTCTCTCACCATAGCCTTCTAATCTTCCTTTACGTCTCTCAATTAACATCATCTTCAATTTTTCGTGGCTCTGCAGCCTTCAACAACAATCTGGATCCACAGAACAGCATCCTTGGTCTCCTTAAACCACGCTCCAAATTACATATTGGAGCCTTCATTGTCCGTAAAGCTGGTCAACAGGCTTCGTTGGCAAATGCTAGCAACTCAGGGCATGGATGTGTGCTGTGTTTGTGAGATACACATACAAGACCCAAGTGTGGTTATTCATCTGACCTCTCCCGGCCAATCTGGTGAATCCGCTAAATTCACCCTTCTAGTTGCTAAAGATTTGATAGCCAGCTCTTGCAGTCTTGCAGGTGTGGACATATCATTAAACACTAGGGCAGAAAACTCACTACTAGACTGGATCCCAGTTGATAGTCGTTTTTGCGCTATCCGGCTGAACGGCACAGTGGGAACTAAAAGGAATAGTAGAACTCGCCTTTGTCTCTGTAATCTCTGCTGACGCACCCACTGACTGTATGTAGTTCGGATGAAGTGAAGGACGAGTTCTGCCGAAAACTGTCTAGCCTCTCGAAAGCCACACTTTCGGACGTGGTGGTTGTTGCAGGTGATTTCAACATACAGGTGGGTAGACCGAATAAGGCAGAAAAGCACTTAGGTGGCACTTTCGGAGTCCCGACTGAATGAACAGATAACGGTGATCGCCTACTACAACTATGCTCAAATAATCGCCTATTTTTAGCTAGCATCACTTTTAGACACAAAGGAAGATACTGTCTCACATGGTGTCCACCGAGCTCAACTCAGTGATGGACACAGATGGACTGCATTGCCATCAGTCATCACTGGAGAGGATCGGTGGGAGATTGCCGCTACTCCTAAAGTACGTGTTTGGAAAGCGACCATGCGTTGGTCCGAGCGCGTGTGTGCCTGCATCTCAGTGGACGTAATAAAAATTTGGCAACAAAGCGACTACGAGTGCTGTTGGACAACGGAAACACCAAAGCCGTGTTCAGTGAGGTTGGGTAAGCAGTTATCGGAACAGAAGACTATCGCTCATCCAGAAGAAGCTTGGTGCCATTTCCAGTTTGCTGTATACCAAAGATTGAAAAGTCCAAGGCAAACAATATCCACAAAGATTCTGTCACCAAAAACCGACTCTGTTGTTACTTTGCGAACTGGTATCATTTTCTGTCCGGCAAGTCATTCATCAAAAATGATGTGATTTTTGAGTTGAGGAGTTTTTCTGATACATTGAGGCAGTAAAAACTGAATCATTGATCATTCGAAGACTAAAAAGTTATACTCAATTCATGCGAAATGTGTCAATACTGACATAACCATAAAGTGCTACTGTTTTTGGAGGACTCGTTGCGTGATGTCCTGTCTACCATTCTTTCAAGGCCAATAGGGATTTTGGTCGTATTGTGCAAGGCCACTTTTTAGCGCCACATATTATTACAATAGTATTATTAGAAGACAAACGTGGTACAAGGGCATCAAGAAATGCGCCACACAAAATAATATAACAACAGTAATATAACACAAAGCAAAAGAAAATGGATAAAGAGAAAAAGACAATGAGAATAGGATCATTAGAAGGGCAGTCCAGTAAGATACGTTCGAAACAAAACATTCATTCAGCAGCAGCATGACCGTCACTGGTTTCGATTTTGAGCCGTGTCTGATAACGTCTTGAACCACTGAGTTGCGTAATATCTTGGACCCCACCCAGGAATTCGTGATGCACCAACAAATGCCAACCCGATACAACCGTCTTTCCTCGCAAGGCTCCACATCATACATTGACCACCCCTCCTCTTCTTCCATCCAGTCCCAGAGTTAGCAAACAATGAACGGCGTGGAAACCTTTGGGACAACATGCGTAACACGTGTCCAAGCCACCGAAGCAGGTGTTTCCAAATGACTTCAGTTATTGAATGACGATCTCCCCCATGCCCAAACACGCTGTCTTACCTCAGAATTACTTACATGGTGTTGTCACCGGATACGAGAGATTCTACGGATACCACAATGGTCGTACACAGAGTAGTCGGACGTCCTCAGCTTGACGAGGGCAGGTATCACAGGCGTAAAGCGCAACTGCTTACACTGAGGCGTTGTAAACTCGACCTTTTACAGTCAGACTAATATCACGATGGCGCGAAAGATGGCACAGATAGGCGTATGCCACTCTTTCTTTATGCGATTGGAAATTTCTTCACGCTACCCAGATATACGAACTTTTTGATTACTTTCAACGGTTCACCACCGAATGTAATTGCAGACGCCTGCCAATCTTGCAGAAGTATTTTGCACTTCAGTGGTGCAAAGCACACACCATACTTACGCACACTAGTCGCCAACTGACTAATTGCGATTTGAGTAACCTGTATGTTATCGCACAGTAAGACGATATGGTCCACATATTCAAGGTTGAGTAGCCGGGTGGTAGATCCACACTACCACCACGCACCTCCTTCAGAGCTGTCTCAAGGATGTCATCCATTTCAGAGTTAAGGAGTAATGGAGAAATTGGACAACCCTGGCTAACCCTACTCTTTTTTTGGAACAGTGGAGACAAGCGGTTGTATGCTCTCATGCTACCTGTGATGTTATTATATATATAGGTCTTTCAGGATGTTAATAAATTTCTCAGGCACGCCCCTCTCTAACAGACAGTTCCAAGGTACAGCTCTGCCCGACGAATCGAAGGCAGCCCTAATGTCAAGAAACATGATTATTCGCCTGCAATACGCGTGGCGATGTTCAAGCGTCTGGCGGAGTCTAAACACATGATCTGACCAACACATCCATTACCTGAAAGAAATCCGGCCTGCTCCTCGTGAATCATTTTCTCACGCGTTTTGAAAAGTTTGTGAGGTGTGGTGGCAGCCAATACTTTTGACGCAACTGGTAGCAAACTTATATCCGGATGATTGTCACACATTGCGTAGACCTTTTCCAAAGATGGGCATAATGATGGTCTCATTCCACACTGAGTCTGGGGTACCTTTTCAAACAATGTAATCAGTTCTCTGACCAGAGTTGTTCCTCCACCCTTAAAAAGAGTTGGGTGTCTTATAGGAGTAAAAATTCGATACTGTGGTAGATGGTCATTCCATTTTCGTCTGTTAATTAGAAATGTCACACACAGAAGCTGTCTTTTTTCACTAACTAGCATTTCACCGGCATTTCTGATAAGCAGATTAAAATGGAGCTGCGGATAAGTTGTCTGCAGCGAGTGCTTCAGAACTTGGAGTTCCTTATGGACTTCTGCTTCGTTAGGTAGGTCAGTTTTAACCGATCATGGAACACGATACATTGAAACTCAAGATGCAGGAGCAGTGGGTCAGCTAAACTGTTTATCGGAGTGCTCCGCCTAGGGTTATAAGTGTCTTTGAGATTGTTTGTCGGCGTACCATATGCCTCACAGATCATCTCGCTAACACTAAGCTTCTTGCTGCCAGTGACTTGGATGAACTGGAACAGCTTCCGACTATCGCCGGATGCAGCTACTGCTTCCATCTCACTCGTGTGTTCTGACCAGCAAACCTCACAGTCCTTGGGTAAGCGTTGTGTAGTCTTTCGCGTAAGACTTACGCGCTAACCGTAGGAATGGTCTAACAAGCGTCAAGGTGTTGCAGCGAGCTCACAGAGACCCAGTGTTTTTTAGCGGGATGTTCTTCCAAGCCTCAAGCGGCTTTGCCCGTCATTTTGCAAGTGCAGCCAATGGTCGTCCACACTTTCTAGAGGATGAGTAGCTAGCCTTAAATTTAGCTCGGATTGGTATTTATCTACAATATTAAGTGCAACCAATTCGCTTGGATCGACCGACCTGTTCATGAAGACGATTTTGATGACCACCAAAACGCAAGAAAAACTGAGGATACACTGAAGCAAGATCAGTGTTAAGTACTCCATATGGAGCGACAGTTCTTTATGTACCTACGCCATCGGTGGCTAGTTTCAGTATGATCGATTTGAGTCCAGGCCTGAGTGGCAGAAGGAAGACGCCAAGTAACACAATGGTGATGGCTGTACCAGAAGTTGGTGCTGGCTAGAAACGGGTTGTGATCTGCTGAAAGCTGCAGAAGATGATCCCCATTATCTGACCTGCGGCCAACTAGTCCTCAGTGGGCATCTAAACGACTCTCCTCTGAACCTAGTCGCCCGACCTATGCGTTCAGGTCCCCAGCTAGCACTACAATATCTGCCGAGCGCACTTGGTTAGTAGGATTCATCCTTGTTCGCATCCAGGTTGCAGTCCGTTGAAGCATAGGCAGAGGTAACAAACAGACTTTGTTTCTTTTCGCGGTTACGTCTTACTCGAGATGAATCTTCTAGCTTAACAACTCATAGATGACTGTCGACGACGGTTCAGTAAAGTAGTGCAGCTTTGGCTCAAGCACTTAGTGCGACAACGACACCAGCAACGCCGGTGGCCTATGCCACAGGGTCCCCGGATAAACGCACACGAAACATACTTTGTGAGCTATCAGATGGGGAATTAATTCGAAGCACTTCATTGGGATCTTGTATGCAGGTCTATGATATGCAGCAAACATCAATAGCGAGGCTTTCCGAGTGCTAGCCAAACCTTCCTGTCATCCGAACTGCATCAAGGCGCGAAGGTTGAAGGTGGCGAGCTTAAATGGTATGCGTGGCTTCAGTATAGCTGTCAGATGGCGCACTGGAGGACAGCTTTATGGGGGGAACTGTCTAGCGACTGAAAACAGTAAACATAGAGTAGCTGAGTAAATTGAAGATAAAGGCAAAAGCGAAAATGGTAATCATAAGAAATACTGTCCGTATGTTAAAACAACAAAAACAATATAATAGCAATAAATTGAACAATTAGTTATAGCGTTTGCGGTGCAGAAGGCTTGAATATTTTCAGGAAAGTTGGATGAGTGCTTCAAAATCTTCGTTATATATTGTAATTTCATGTAAGTGCTAAGATACTGCCTGGGTACCCATACGGAGGCAGGTGATTGTCTTAGGGGACCACTCCCCAAGCCTCTGACAAAGTCTAATCCACAAGACAGTGGAGCAACATCAGGAACTACATTCCCATGGTTGCCGGTAACCAAAATGGGTTCGTACGCCATTCGTTCCATCTGGAACCTGGAGCCCATTTGCACCACTGGTTTGAAATCAGGGTTTTCAAACTCTCGTAGATGGACTCTTGGTATCCATCAATCTGGCAATAGGCGCCGGACATTCTCTTTCGCCCTTTCACTTCTATAGAAAACACCCCCGTCACGTGAAGGCAGTGAATAGAACTTCTCTGCAGAGGCTGTGAACGCATAGCAGCGCATTTGGGGGTATTACAGCGCACATCCTATTACTAAACTGTAACTGGTTACAACTCCCTAAACACTAAAATTTGATTGAGGTCAATAAATCCCCACCTAAAATCATGTGAATTACATTCTAGTGCTTATTATCATTTTGTTTTGAGGTGGACTACCTAAAATCCTAATGAACATTCGTGACTTGTGAGGGTCAACCTGGTTGGCTATGAAAGGGAATTTTTAACGATGGTTTTGGGTGTGTCGCAATTTATTGCGGATTGATAGAAGTAGGTCGGTGAACTACACCCACTAGCTGTATGAAAATGGGTTCGCCGTAAGATCTAGTGATACTGGTCTCGATCCTTAGTGCAACCATGGTGTGCACTTTTAAATCTACGACTAGAGCCATGGATATCAATCTGTGACAGAAACTACTTTGATACAGTGAATCTCCATAAACGATCAGTTGAATTTAATTCTAGACAAACTTATGGTTCTAATTGAATAACGAAATAGCCAAACGTACTCTTTTTCTTCGACTATGGTGCGGATAAGAGAGTTTTCACCAGTTTTCCATACAAATTCTGCATAACACATGAAGCAACAAAAGCTTTCTGAGCTTTCACCCGTCAAAGACATGCTAGCTGTTTGTTGTCTTTTGATTACTCTCACTTCAAAGATTGCATGGTTTTCTAGCCCCATCGTATTATCACTTCCGTCTAAGGAAATGGTTGTGTTAGTCTATAGAAAATTAGCTACCCCATGATCTTCAAACAGCTATTTTGAGAGGGGTTGAGATTTTATTTCACTAATGTAGAAGTAGGATATAACTGTTGCTCTCTAGGCAGTTGAATTTCAACCAGTAGGTCATGGGTCTGAACCATGCCCCACGTAGGTGTCGGCAACTAGGGAGTAACATCAGCCCAGATACAATGGTGTGGCTCATTACTTACAGCTTGAATGAACTTGTACCTGGTTACTGAGTGCATTTCGACTTTTGTGATTCAACCACGTAACTAAGTCAAATTCATAAGATGAGGCGAAACATCATCAGTGAAATGTGGGGCTAGTGCGAAGTGGTGAATTCATTGTGGAGGACTAAAATAGAGTCAAAAGATTTTCACTGGAAGTTGAATTAAGATAAAATTGGTCGTAAAAGGAGGATTTGAGGCATTACTTACATTTCATATCACGATCCAGAAATAAATACGTGGTCAACACTTCTTTCAGTCTGAACCACTTTAGAGAGCATTTCAGGCCAATCATCAATTTTCTCTCTTGGATTTCGTTTAGGTTGTAATCTACCGTAGGATTGATATGCGGTAGTACATGTTTGAGCATAATAGAGATCGTCATTCATCGAGTAAAGTCAGTAAAGTAGTCTTGAAACTGGTTGGGACGAGCTGAGATGGTGTGACGCTGTTATATGAAGGATGATTGTTTAGGGTCAGCGTCTGATTTTAGTGTCTCATGACTCTGTTGATGGGGTCTGAGAGATCATGCAAATCATTGTTTATTGCCTTGTAGATTTTATTGTCTTTTCCGAGTTTCTTCGTTTGGTCACAGCAACCTTTTATTCTATACGTTTCTAAAAAGTCAAACCCCGTATTACTAAGAAATCAGTGATTTAGTCCACCTTCGAAAAAAGTTGCGTTATGGAAAGTATTCAGTACTATTACTTGTCGCTCAACACTTTGAATATCTACATTCTTCGACCCGGACCAGTGGTCAGTATCGTACTCGGACTTAATGTAGCTCTATGTGAATAAACGTGTTTCAGTTTGCTGAGTTATATGTGGCACCACAAAAAGATCTCGGTTACTGAAGCACATTAGTAAATTCATTATTTATGTTTTTACGGTGATGTGTTCTTGCTAATTTCAGCGTCTGTCCATATTTCTGGGCCAGGCCCACCTGGTCATGCCTCTCCAACAAAGCTGGCCGTACCTAGTACATCCCGCAGCCAGCTACGTGAGAGCGAGTCCCGTAAGGAGAAGAGAATCGGACATCGACGCGTAACAGAGGAGGGCACTGTTACTTATAAAAAGGTGAGCTTTTAAAAATTACTCTTTATTTTTATCGTTAGCCCCATACTTTCAGCATCATGGTCTGAATAACACAGAGGTGCTAGCTAACTTAAAACGATTATGAAAATAAAGGGAAGCTTTTATGTAGTTAATAAGTCAGAGTGATATCATAATCTTCTATTCTCCCATTACAGTTTCTAGAACATTTCATATGTCAAAACATTTTCGTAGCAGTTAAAAATACAGATTAGGACCTCTGCGCGTTGCTGTTGGCGCAGCCAAGTGTAATACAACCAATCTGGGTAGCCTAGTACTTGAAGTCACAAGTAATTTTCGATGTGTGCGTATCGATTTATTGAACAATAATCTTATTTTTGATGTCTAAGCTACACTGGTAGTTACTTCATGATTGTGCCTAATCTCATGCTCAAGAATTTTTCAATTCCTTGCTACATTTACGCCTGCCACTCTAACTACAACCAAATTTTTGCTATGCACTTAAGTTACGGATTAGCTTTAACTACGAATGGGGTCACTGCTAATAAAGTTTTTTAAATAGCATTTCAAAGTTACCGGTTACTTCAGTCATCACGAGCTAAAAACAGTACTGATTGCCTGCATTCAGTGTTAGAATCAGTTTGCTCTAGAATGTGCATTTCTTCTCTTACCTGTTTTACTAACTTTCTAGTAAGGTTTGATTTTTCTTACTGAGACTCCAACTCAATACCTCACATTACAAATGTTAGCGGGCTGACTCTCAGGTTGATGAGTAAAGATAGTTACCATTTCTGTATCCGGATCTCAAAATACCTTTCTAAAGGCCAATATCTTTAGAAGAACACGAGGGTTGGTTATTAGTCTAGCTGACAAAAATGGAGTTTAAAACAATTGATACCAGTTTGTTTGAAATACAGACACAAGTACATTCCGCTTGTTGATTTATTAAGTCATGATACATCCGTGCTATATACTGTAGTGTTAACTACTACTTCTCATCAGGATGTAACTCTGGGAAATATCAAGGCATTCTCAAGATAGTTTAAGTCTATTCGACATATTTCAGCTGACGGTCATACAGTTTATTTAATGTGGTGAAACTAGTGTATCTAAATCCAAGTAAGTGAACTTTTGTTGCTCCTATCTGTGAAGGTTAGGTTATTTAAGATGACAAAAATAAAGGAGCAGAAACTTTAATGCAAGTCACATCAAACTATTATATAAGTTTGTACAAACATTGTGATACTATAGTAACATGTTTTTCTCTTGGAAATAATTCAGATTTGACCTAGTTCTTGTGATTTATAGGTATAAAATAATTGTTTCTCATTTTGTAACATGAAATAAGATTACAAGCATACTTTGTTTGCATTGTCATATGACATATGAACTGTTATTGCATTGAATAATTCACTAATTTGCCTACCGTGTTGTGAGCAGTTCGATACATATTTTTGTTTGTATTAGGTAACAAAAATATAATAAAATTTATTTGATACGACATCACTTTATGTTCTCTTGTAGAAACCTACATCAGAGCTTCAAGGAGCTATTCAACTTGGCATACAACATCATATTGGCTCACTACAACAGAAACCTGACCGAGATCTTCTGTATGGAGATTTTAACATTATCGACACAGTTAATTTTCCTCATGAAGGCACTAAAACAACACAAGCACATCCTTATTCTGACTTCCGATTTCGAATATATGCACCCGTGGCCTTTCGGTGTTTTCGGAAGTCTTACAAATTAGATATTCGTGATTTTCTAGTAAGTATAGCACTGTGTTTACCGTCGGCAGTTCGAGTAATTTCCTTATTAGTTAGCTTTGTTATGTTCAAGTTATTGTTTTGATAAAATAATCCTATATGCGGTTCGCTTTGTTTCAATGTGAATTCATGTACAACACAGATCAGAGTAAGTATAGACTGTGATGTCGAACATCAATGTTCAACCATTCTAAATCGATTATAGTGGACTAACTTCAAGTTAAGATTATTCTTAAAAGAACTGTAACCATTCTCTTTATAAGCGACCATGATTATTGAATTTCAACTTTTCAGGGAAGTTCTTTTTTTCCGTCTATATTATTCAGGCGATGAATTCCTGCTAACCAGAAACAATTACTGAGTTCACGGCTTACTAAACATATTGAACGAAGTTTTAAAATTATTCACGCTTTGTTAAAAGTTCTGTAGTTTGTATCTTTCTGTGTCATAGTGTTGACAGTTTGCCAACATGGAAAGCTATGCATCTAATTAATTGTTTATTACTGTCGATATCATACGTATTTTATGAAGCCTAGTTGATGTCATAGTTTTTCTGTGTTTATTCTACCAGTCTAAGTATTTTACACCAATTTAATTTGGTTGTGTGTTTATCATTTTTTTTATCTTTTGACTTCTGTCACTCAAATTCTTGAATTATCTACTTGCATATTGCAAAGAGAATACAAGTGAGACAGGTGAACCAAACAATGGAGATGATCTACACGGGATATTATCGTTGTACTAGTCTTTTAATGAATTCTTACTAGCTTCTGCATGTTAAAAACTTTCGAACTGGAGCCAACCTGTTAATTCCTAATTAGTCACAATTATCGTTGTACAATATCTTTGTAATCGGTTGAAGTTATGAGAAATAAAGTAAAGCGATACAGTTAGTATGAATTAACTTATCAGCTTTTGTATGGTTTCACACTGGTCAATATAAGTAAAATTCATGCTACGTTTTGATGTTCACCAACCTCACCAACTAAACTTGAATATCTAAAGTGCATTACAAAATACTCTTCCTCAGTTTCATATGTTCAAGTTCCTTAGTGCTACTGAAAAATGATTGCAACCTTGCCTTCCTAACTGAAATTCCAGTAGCATAGTTCAAGCATTTTGCGAAAGTTTTATCGAATCCAAAAGTTGGGAAACCCTGTCTTTTTGTTCCTAATACTTTTTAAGACTAAGCGTGAATAGTCTGTCATCATCTGGATTATAAGTGCTGTTATATGAGAAGTACTTTTGCACATGGTTTGAACTAAGGTATTTCACGTCAAACTATTGAGCAATAGTGTCTTCAAATATACATCATTTACAAATACTTCCGTTCATAGTTTTCTCTAGTTGGAATGAAAAAAAGATTTATTTTACTTAAAATGAAATTTGTTTAGCTTAGTTTACTGAGTTTCACAACGAAGCTCGTTGTCAAGCTTCCTATGTTTCCAGGAACCTAAACGTTAAATAGCGGTGGAAGTAATTATTTTATTATTATTTGTCCCTTGGGTTCCTAGTGGAATATGAGGCTTCAGTGACACGTCGCCATTTCACTCTGTTCGCCACAGTCTTTTCAACCTGGCTCCACTACCGCCCAGAATCTTTCATTTCTTCCTCACATGATCTCCTCCATGCCACCCTCGCTTCAGACACCCAACTCGTCGTCTCCCCTTCGGGTTCCACTCGAGGACCTGGCTCGTAGTGTCCCCGAATCGTCTTCTCAGTGTACGCCAAATCCATCTCCACTTCATTTTGCATATTTGTTGGTTGATGGGTTCTCGGTAGGTTAGTTGGCTGATCAGAGTGAGTTCCTGGTTGCTTATTCTTTCTGGCAATCCATCTGATCTTCAGTATCGAGTGAGCGTAGGTGGCAGGTGTTGATGAATGTCTGTAGTTTGTAGGGAATGCTGTTCGTGACGCGCCAAGTTCCTGAACCATATAGATGCATTGACTTGACTGAATTAGTGTTGAAAATCCTGAAATTGTTCTTCATACTGAGTGCAGTAGAGCTGCACATTGGTTTCAGGTTAACGAAGGCCTGTCCTGCTTTTCGCATCCTGGCTTTGACGTCCTCATCTGTGCCGCTGCCTGTAATTGAAACGATGCTGCTACTCCCTTTAGGTTTCTCCCGTTGATGGTGATTGTTGCTTGTTGTTGTTGTTGTTGTTGGTTGGTCATCTTCATCACCCCTGTCTACTCTGCGTTCATTTGAAGTCCCGTATTCGCTGTCCTGCCTCTTCTGCCTACCTGTTAGTTTTCGCCTGTAGATCTTCAAGTTTGTGTCATATTAGACATAAACCGTCATCGTCGGTGAAGTCCAAATATTCTAGGGTCTCTTCATCGGTCAAACAGCTTATGTTCATCTTCTCCCTCCTAACACTTTCTTGCACGATCCAGTCCGGTCCAGTCGACCACAATCAGGAGGATGATCGGTGGTAGTAGGCGGCAGCTTTGCCTTACTCGTGTCTTCGCTTCAAAGGCGTCAGTGAGCTTTCCATCGTGAATCACTTGGCACGCAGCATCATATAGCATATAGCTGTTGAATGAGGTTGATGAAGGTTTGAGGCACTAAAACCATAGTGTTGAAGCAGCTGCCTGCCACACTACTTCTCAGTTGATGCTGTCGAAGGCCTTTACAAAGTGGAGGTGAGGTAGAGAGTTGACTGTCATTCTATGCTCTGTCCTATGATGATGCGTAGCATTGCAGTTTGGTCCGCACATGATTTGTTCTTCGTAAAGTCAACCAGCCTGTTTCGGTAGTAATTTTGAATCCAGAGCATGTTTTAGTCTCTCCAGGATGATGCGGCTTAATCTATTGCTTATGGTGTACAGGGAGGGGAGCATGATTCTGTACCAGTTGTTGAAGAAACTTAGGTCTCCCTTCTTTGGAAGTTTGACCAGGTAGCCCTTCTTCTTCCAATCGGAATGCACCTTTTCTTCCTTCCTTCCTTCCTTCCTCCGAAACCTTCCATAGTAGTTGTGTGAGCCTGTGTGCTGTTGTCTCTGAGTCTGTTTTCAGTGCCTCTGGAGGAATTCCATCTGGTCCAGCTGCTTTCCTGGTTTTCAACAGCTTTATGGCGTTAAGGACTTCACTCCGCATTTTGTCGGCTGTTTGTGTTCACTGATAGTTCTGTGGGTGGGGTTGCTGGTGGTATTTCTGGAGGAGTTGCAGGTGTTGGTGTTTTTCGTTTCAAGAGTGTCTTGAAGTCTCTCTGGTCAGCGTATTGTTTCTTTTGTTCCTCCTCTTTGGTAACTAGCTTTCCTTCACTATGTTTCATTGATTTCGTCTAAGTTGATCTCTTCCCTTCCAGATAGTAACGTGGTTATTTGATATAATGTTGTCAGGTCTCTGTCACTCCTACCTGCAGCCTGTTCTGCTTCACTTGCCAATGTGTCGTAGAAGTGTCTTTTGTCTTTGCGCACATTCTTCTTCACTTCTCTGTCAAGTGTAGTGTTTTATAGGCTGGGTTGTATCCACTTCCTCCTTTCGTTGTTCATCCTTGCACTGGTTCACCTTCTGCTTCACCATCTCTACCAGCTTCCATGTGTCCGTCGAGATCCATTCCCCGTCTTGTCCTGCTTCTTCTTCCTTCCTAATACGGTTTTGCAGGTTCCCTTCCACATCTCTTTCTGAGAGTTGCAGTGTTCTTCTGCAGAGGTTCCTTCAGAGATGCTGCTCAATGTCTCCCATTTTGTCCTGATGACTGGCTGACGTGAAGATGTCCTTTGTAGTTTCGCCTTTCAGTTCAGTTTCTGTTCTGGGTATTGAACTTGAACTGTGGTCTGTCACCACCAACTACTTTGAAGGCTTTGAAGTTGATTTTGAAGGTACATTCCTGGCACTAGATATTGAGTGTTGTGAACCTACATCTGCTCCCCTTCTCATCTGATCTTGTGTCCAGTAGGCTGCGTCTCCATCTCCACTTTCTTCACATTGAGGTGAAGTCGATCTGATTTTTGGTATAGTGTGTCCTGGTGTGGTGTCTGGTGAAATCAAATCGATGTTGCTGCCTTGTGAATATCCTTGTGTGTGCACACTGCTTCCAATCACCAAATCGTTGAATGCGCAGGAGTCTGCAAACAGTTCTCCATTCGCATTCATTTCCCCCAGTGCTTCTCTACCCATGATGAGTTCTCTTCCTGTGTTGTCCACCCCAGTTTGGCACTCATGTCACCCCACCCCTTGGAATGAGTTTTGATGTCGCCAACTTTGGTGGGGTTTTGTCCACTACTGATTGCAGTTGTCTGTATAATTCCTCTTTCTTCAATTGGTCTGCATTATTTGTGGGTGCGTAGTGTAGCATTGTATGGTTGTGACTTTCCTTCTTTTGAGTTGAATCTTACTGTCATGATCCTGATGCTGAAGGAGGAGATTGGTTCCCACTGTATGAGAAAGAACCTTCGATATTCTTGGGGACATCACGATAGCCACTCCAAAACTGAGTGTGCTCATGGTGTTGTCTTCTGGGTGACAATATCGGAGTAGATTAGATTACCGACTCTCCAGTTAAGTGTTTGTAGGGTCCTCTTCCATTCCATCTGGTTTCGCAGATTCCCAGCCTAGCACTTCTATGCCACACCCTCCCATCTCTTTGGCAATCTGTGCAGCCTTGCTAGCCAACTTCAAACATGGTGCACACATTCCATGTCCCCATGTTTACTTTTGCTTTCATCAAGAGAGCGAATATACATTGGCCAATTGGCTTCCCGAAGGCTTTCAACAACCGGCGTCATTCCGCTCCCTCGATTCCAGTGAGGAGTAGGTTTATTTTTATTTTTAATATTTTCTTTGTGGTTTGAAGGTTTTTCAGCGTTTGGATTGGTTTCATGGGATAGGGTTGCTAACCCTATGCCCAACCTTCCCTCTTTATCCGTGCTTAGGACCGGCTAGTAACTAGTGAAGTAGTTAACTATGCGGGATTATTTACTGACCACAGTTAAGTAAAACAGGAAATGTTTGCTACAAAACTGTTTGCGTGATTGCTCCTTGGAGATGTTGGAAATAAATATTAAGGCGTAATAATTTGATAATTTAGAAGATTTTTTTTGAAAACTTTTATTTATCGACAGTGCACATGTACTTTAAAACATTGTAATGTTTGGGAATCTCGTTCGTCATATATATATAATTCATATTACTATTCAACACTTCCTAATGCACGTCATTCGAATCATCCTCAATCGAAAGTACTTTCATCATTTGAAATGTATGTACTTTCGTAATCGCTAACGATTTTTTTTTCTCTCTCTCTCTCTCTCTCTCTCTCTGTATATATATATATATATATATATATATATATATATATATATATATATATATATATATATACGCGGATGTTAACAGTTTTGAATGTACACATAGTTGGTTGCATTATGAACAACTGACTGTTTACGGTTTTGGTTAGTTTTTGAAGTTGTAGTGAACAGGTGTTAAGTAATTAAAATCGATTATCCTTTTTCAGTGCAGTCATGGTATATCCTTCAATCAGTGAACAATAAGTCATATATACATCATTTTGTGCATGTTTTCTGAACAGAATATTATTTACACTTGTTGTTTGTGGGCCAATACTCTCATGTAGTTATCCAAATCTTGATTAGTGGAATCCTCAGCTCCCTCACTTGATCGACGACATGAATGTATGTATACCTTGAAATGTTCACTTCTTCATTGAATTTTGCCTAATCGATTTGTTTTGTAAAAATACAAATAGATGGCAATATCCAGTTATTCAGTAGACACTAGTTTGGGACTTGGCATCACTGTATAACTGTCAGAGTTGCCACACCTCATGTCAGTACAAGGTAGGCACATAGATGATGGAGAAATAGGGAAAAAAGTGATCAGAGGTGATGGGAATTAGTAAACCGAGAACGTGAAAGAATAGAGCAATGATGATATTCAGTATGATTATTGGGTCGTGACAATATATGGATTCATCTACCCCGCATATTGGTTCTGAGCCATATCGCGTAGTACTGAACAAGCTATTTCGTTTGTCACATAGATACTGACCAGGAAATCTACACTTCCGTATGCTAATCACACCGAAAGTCAGAATTTGCGGATTGATGTAATTTTTTGGGCCTCTTCTAATCTTTTATGGGCCTAAACTTGTTTCAGCCAACATTGTAAGATGAGGCAGAAGGTGACTAAGGATGAATAACACATTCCAACCAACTAAGTCAATGAAACTTCACAACCCCATCTACTGATGCTCATCTCCCACCTTAAACTCTACGCTTATCTTCTGTTATTAACCTAGGCGCATCGCGACACACGAACTATGCTCCGAAGAAAACAATGACCAAACTCCCGTATTTCCTTTATATGCAGTCCCATCCTAATCAATAAACGACCAGGCATTACTGCGTAACGGTTCGAGTTGACACAGCTCATATCAATATATCAAGTAACAAGGCAGTGAAGTGGAAGGTGAAGAAGAGAAAACAGCCAAAAGCACTAGAAGAGAGAAAGGAAGAATGAGAAAATGGTGAGAGTCGGTATAGTGCCAAGATGAGGATAATGTGTGTATATATCTGCGTCACTGACTTAGATTCTGAACCGTATCACCTACAGTCTCCAACCACTGGTTCATCTTGTTCTGCGGACCCCAGCCGGTTAGTCTGCATCGCCCCACATGGCTCGAACCAACAGTCAAAGACTTCATGCACTGATGCCATGTTTTAGTCTGGCCGCATCGGGCCTTTTTCCAGCCTGGACCCACCTCAGCCAACATTGTGTGACAGGGCAATCGGTGACTAGGCATACATAGTACGTGTCCCAACCATCTCAGTCGATGAATGTTCATAACCTCGTCAACTGACTTACCTCTTCTCCCTAAAACTCTACAACTGACTTCTGCATTACTCGCGTGGTGACACCACGGAATACGGCGGCCTATACTACAAAGGCAACGGTAGTCAAGCACCTGAAGCCTTCTCATGTCTTCCACCTTCAATGGCCATGTTTCGCAGCCATAGAGTAGAACAGAGCGGACTGCTGTGCCTCTTGTATTCGTGCAGAGATTTCATCGGCCATACATACAGTGACCATGTTCCACATTCATATAGGAGAACTGAGTGAGCTGGAGGGTAGTAAAATCGATCCTTGATGGAGAATCGGATATCATGGCAGTGAATGAAATGTCATTATCTACTTTCTCATGGTCGCCTGTGAACAAAGTTCATACATTAATTATTGATTTTGAAGTCCGTAGTTTGTTTGTATAACTGATTCGGAAATAGAGTTTTCAGTTCTCTTAGGTCAACTATTCATACCCACCAATTCAGTATTACATGCCAAACATTCATTCTCACTTTCACTTATATGAAAGTACTCTTCCCACTTGAAGGCGGTGAATAAGTCCTATCCGTCATCGACCTTAATTAGAAGTAAAAAATATGATAGTAAATAATTGGTCAAAAAGAATCTTAATGTTAGAAAATAAAACTGATTATCTAACGAAATATGTTTATCAGGGCTTGACTTTTTCTTTCCTTGATACCTGAACAATAATAGCGCTAATAATAGTAAGCATAGAAAGCTCGTTCAAATAGTGATAGAATCAGAGAGGAACTCGTTTCTTTTTCCGTTGCACCTTAAATGTCATCTTTTGTTTCCGTAAAAAGCTAAAGAATATATAATGGAGTCACAAGTAATGGTGAAGTTGAAACTACGAAGTCGTTGGTTTCAGCCACTCTCCATCTGATAAGATTTCGAAGGCTGAGTTTTTTTTTTATTAACCCTTAATCATTGATGTGGCTCATGTCCCATTAGAAGAATCTGTATTTGTTTGTCGAGTTGCTTGATCTGTAGAACCTCATTTATGAAGCTATGATACATCAACAATCGCTAACCCTTTTATGATTATTTCTTACTTCCTGGGGAGATGTTACAAATCCCTCTTATCTGTACTTCATTCATTCAGTACAGATGTTACGCTATGCTGTTACAGACTCTGCTGAAACTCATGTGTAAGGGCTCATATGAATCGTTATGTAGAATAGTGAGATCTGGTGTTCTCTACCTTGGATATCCGCTATTATCATTGTGTGTTAAGTCGACTCTTACCATAGTGAGATGTTTCCCACTTCTAGACCAAGTACTATCGGTAAGCCGTCTCATTATTGTCATTTTGCGAGACTATCATATGCTTTCTTCCATACAGTCAGCAGTTCTCACACGAACTAAGAAAAAAATGTTTGCATACCTCTCTCTCTCTCTCTCAATGTCACACTTTCCATAACTAATTTATTTGATAGGTGTAGTTATTACAGCAGCAGAATCAAGTGATTGAAAATAGATTAACTAACTGGTGCATAAATACCGTACACTGCAGATGGAACACAAATACATTCTCATCTTCAACCGTGTAACCACTGACTGTGAGAAGATGAATGTGTATAAGTGACTTAGAATAGGCATAAATAAATACTGATAAAGTGAAAAATTGCTTGAGCATCGCGTATGATAAATTTTCATGTATCCATTTCCTATTCAGAATTCCCTGTGTAGTCAGTCATTAAGAGAACTTTCCAATCCCGGTGCAAGTGGTTCAATATTCTACATCAGTCAAGATGACGAATTTATCATAAAAACTGTGCAGCACAAAGAAGGTGAATTTTTACAAAAATTATTACCAGAGTATTTCATGAATCTTATGCAACATCCCCGTACTTTACTACCTAAATATTATGGCTTATATTGTTATCAGGTAAGTCTTGAATACAGTAAGTGCAAAATTTCGTCGTATTGTGTTGTTCAAAGTTAAGTGATACAATTGCTTTTTAGTATGTTAATTACTCCCTTTCTGCATGAAAATTTACGTGTTAGGGTGCGAACGATAATTATTTTTTGAGTCAGTGATATATAGATAGTTGAACCTTGACAAATGAAAAAGCCTAAAATTTTTAGCTCATTGTTTAAACGTTTACGACCCAAACCCATAAGTGACATCTTTCCACTACCTTAGCACATCTTCGACCATAAAAGTTATCTCACTAATGGTAGCTGTTTTCCCTTGTTTCAATTGGTGTGTAATTGGAATATCTTGGTGCAAAGGTGTTTCCAGTGAAGCTTGAACGGAACCCTAAGTTGTCTCAACTTTTGGAGTAGTCACTTTTGGGATACTGGTTCGACGCTCTAACGATTAAGCCGCGAGATCCAAATACGATTCAGGTTTTAATATCACTCTAATCATCTAGAGTCATGTTTAGTGATACTTGACAGTTCGTTCTTCATTATCATACTATCTGTTCAGCCAGATCTTTTTATCTTGATCCAAATCATCTGAAGTAGGGAAAGGCAGAGCTATTGCTCGATTATTAGGTGTCTGAGATAGCTTTCTTAAGTAATAACTTTTGTCTTAACGTGGTCGGGCTCGTATATCGCAATCGCTCAATGGACTATGCTCTTTAGAACGATTGTCCCACAGTTAGTTAGTGGCAATAACTTACTTTGATGGCAGATTCATACTGCTGACTATACGTTGTGATATTGGTGAAGTGTTTCTTGCGAATGATAAGCATTTCGTTATGATGTCGTCCTTATAGGAAGGAAGTCCGAAATGTTCGGCCCTAAAAATATCACATTCTTCGCTGCATTGTGGTCTTCTGGTGCTGCTGATATGCGTTTTCTTAGTTCAAACGTACTACAGTAAATTCCATATCTCAAACTTCCAACCTCAAGAAAACTTTCATTAGTTCCTGTGATCATGTACTCACAACGTTGAGACCACCCTTAGTAATCCACTTTGTTTTTCAAGTACCTGAAGAAGAAATAACGTCTTGCATTTTGCTCAGCGAGTGGACGTCAGCCACCTTTAATCCTCTTTTAGAACTCAAGTCCCAAGTAATCTCTATCAAGTTCCCTCGTCTTTGCCTTCTAATTTATCGTCATATCTCACTAATTCTACAGCAAGTTTCATTTCTCTCAATTCAACAGAGAATGATAATACTTTGAGTTCGCGAGATGTAACATCCTTGTTCTCCTGAAACCGATTCCTAACCAAATATCGTGGCTTTCATTGTTTAAGCCTTTCGTAAAATCAAATATTCTGCTTCGTTAGGTGAAACTCTGGTATCTTAGTTCTTGAATGTATGGTGACCCACTAATAACTAAAGAAGTCTCTTCACAAATACAGAAGGCTGAATTGGCTTTCGCTGACTTACGCCACGAATGGAACCTGCAGGTTACCTTATTGCCTGTTAAGAGTCAAGTGTACTGTGCATCAATCCTCTCCGCCATGCTCTTTATGGCTGTGGAACACTAAACGTTGAGGACCTCAGCTATCCAATAATCATTGCTTTCGTAGCGTAATCAGTGTGTCATAACTACTACATTCGTAACATAAAGGGTGGGTGCAGAGTCTTAGGTAAGAAATGGCACGTCAGCCGATAAGTTTGTAAACCTTAATCGACTAGTGGCTAGTCCGTGTGTTACCGTTCACCTTGACACTCAGTGTTAGTTGAATGTTAACTGAATTTGGAAGGCTAGTCTTAACTTTATCCGAATGGACTTGGAGAAATTCTAAGGTACGCGTGGGTTTTCTCTGGCCTAGGTTTCTCTATCGACACCGAATACATCGTATGTTATGATTCGTTATTTCTTGACTTTTCACTTTGATTTGAGTTGGAAAGTGCTGTTAGTCGACAATATCGTCAGTTTTAAGAAACTCGTGAAGTACATTACTTCCTAGATTGTCTTATTTTTGAGAATTTGCATCAAACTTCGTGTTTTTGGTTTATCTGTGACAGCACGAGTTTCTTCATGATGAATATATTCGAAAAGCTTTCTTTCCATAGAGTCGATTGGGAACTTCATGTCGCACGAATCATGTTCTTTTACGGCGATCATTATTTTAATGGTTGCAGGCATAGAAGTAGTTCATAGGTCTGACTTCCCAGTAATTCGTTTCATAGGTGTGTAGAATACAATTTTTTGTGTGAGCTTGGTAAATCACTGGTAACTTTTAGGCTTTAATGAGTTTAAGCATTTTCACAGACGTCTGACCATTTGTAGCATATATATCATGTTTGTTCCGAAATGCACTTGCATAAAATGATGAAAATCGTTCACAATCTGTTCGAACTAAAACATATTGGAGTCCAACTCACTGACTGGTCATTTTACCGCCCCTTTTTGTATATTTTTTGGTTTTTCCTACTGAGTAGTATTATATGCTATTTCATAATTTCTGGAAAAGTTAAACCAAAGATACTTCGTTTTTAGAATTCGCATATCGTGATTGGCCATTGTCTCGTACCTTTTTGTTACAGTTGCAGACCACCTTATTGTGAAATATGTTTGTAAATAAGTGAACATGGAATATCTTTTGATCGTTTCCTTATACGCACTAACGGTGAATTGGAATGTATACATACTCCTGATAAAGCTGTGGCTTTTTGACTTAGTTAGTCCACTTTCAGGTGATAGATAGACAGTGCCATTAAGCTTTACTGAATAAATATAATCTACACTCTAGTGGATAAGCCTGCATTGGACTACTGAATCGTTTTTATTTTCTAAACTTATGTAAGTCATTCGTACACAAAGATAAGTTTCACTGTGAAACACTGGTTATCATTCCACTGTTTGGTTTGTAAATAGCGAACGGAATTAAAGGTAGTTTTCTCCTCACCCTATAACCTATTTATTCTTGCTTTGGGTTTCTTCCTCAGGATAATTCCGAATCATATGCGAGTTTGATTTCATGTTAGATCTGTCGACAGAAATCCGCGTAGGTCTAGGTTTTTTGCTTATCTGCACTGATCATCAAGGCGTATCGGCAATTTTAAGAAGATTCATATTCCCTAAGATATTCAAACCCGTGGAAATTCATATTGGAATTCGTATCACTGTTTGCTAAGTTAGAGATTTTACGGCTGAACTATTTCGTTCACAAGTGACCATCTGCTTTGGGCCACTAGGTAGTATCTCCTTAGCTTTGAGACACTAGATTTAACTTTCAGACGTGTTCAAGAATGTTCACATCGGTAGTGATTGGTAATCAAGCAGTATCGTTAGTTCTTATAAAACAGGTGTGGCTTATATCATAGTGCGAGAACCTCTTAGTGGTTGTTGAGTTAATTTACTGAATTAGTAATTAGTCACGAAAAGGTAAATCAATATTATATGTTACTATTACATTTAAAGATACTAAAGTAATTTTGTCATATTGTTTGCATACTAATTGATGCTGCATTACAGTAGTTTTCCACTCACATAATACGACATTATAAATCAGAAAACAATCCATTTATTCTACTATCTAATAAACAGCATAATAGAAAATCCACTTCTCTGACTTTATTGTGAATAGTAATTTGGCATAGTTAACACACAAACAATAGATGTGTTGTTCACCACATCCCCTGGCATACTGTATAAACTGAACCAAAGCTGTTTTATAGGAAGGCTAATTGTGGTCAGATTAAGCCATGATACCATCAAATGTAACGTCTGAATGCTGGCCTGAGTTGTGTGGGTTATATGAATGTTATCCTTATGATTTTAGGAATGTATAACTATTTCAATATCATTTTATTTCTGTTCATTTCCCGTTTTTTCGTTGTTGTAGCAATTCGGACCACTACAGCTTCATATAGTTTGCAAAGCATTACACAATTATTTACACCTACGAAGCTGCACTTTTTATGCAATTTTATAGACTTCAAAACCAAAATTTAACCTCATACAGTTGAATAAGTTGAGGGTTGAATAAATAGATTATAAATGAGATATATCCGTAAAATCCAAACGAGGTGAAAATACAAATTTCTGACGTTTCGCACCGTCGTGGAAGTCGCTTCTTCAGAGAAATTCATTTTCATACCTCATTGGTATTTTATTTCAGTTATTATAATGTTTAAAACCGTTTTTTTACTAGCCCGATTCTATGCTTTTTCCTTGTTTTTCTTCCTACTTATTCATCCATTGTGAAAATATAGTCAGGGCATAAAAATATTCGTTTTGTGGTGATGAATAACCTACTTCCGTCTTCTGTGCGTATTCATGAGAAATATGATTTAAAAGGATCAACTTATGGTCGTCAGGCAAGCGATGCCGAACGTGCTAAAGGTTCACCAACCCTTAAAGATCTTGACTTTTTGTAAGTTTCTTTTTCGTTTCCTGATGCGTTATTGTTATTGCCAGTATTTCAGAGTAAACGTTGCATGGGGACGTATAGTTACTGAAATATTTTCGCGTCATTATGCTTATCACAGCTCCACCGCAGCCAACTTATTAGGTTAAAAGTAGTCGAGTAGTAACGGTCGACTTATGCGCGCCCAGTTACGCTTGACTTTATCTTCCTTGTTATCAACACACTTTTTCATCATGTGAATTCTTTCTGCATATTTTGTGTATGAAGTTTTCCAAGTTATCTCATCTCTACAACTGCTTTTTGCACTTCACGCTTTTGGAGTATCCACAATTGCAACAAATATCAGTGTGGCAGTGTCAGTAGTAAACTGGTAGGAAGCCATGGACATTGATTTCGTATTTGCAAGTATTTTGTAGCCAAATCATGTTGATTGAACTCATATCTCCTCTAGCGCTCATCGGTAACTAGCTTCGAGAGGTGATTCCTGAAGTTCCAGTGAGAAGTTGTGACCGGTGGGGCGAACCATGAGGACAAAATACTCAACTATGACATTGGGTGATGGTTGAGCTATGCCGTGAACTGACAGAAGTTGGGAATATGGACCATTGGATTCCGACCATGTGGCCCAATGGTCACGTGCTGGCCACGGAACCCGAAGGTCCTGGGTTCGGTCCCTTACGGGGTGGGGTCATGGGTGCGCACTGCTGAGGAGTCCCGTACTAGGACAAAACGGCTATCCAGTACTGCTTGGTTTCCAACATTCCTCCAATACATGTCAGTCCATGATGAATACCAACTTGAAAAATCATTGAATCCTCATTACCCTTCCCCCCCCCATTTCATGCTTGGTTAGAAAATTTCACAATAAATATTCAGTCTACATGTGACCATCATTACAAATGCAATGCATGATGCGTTTATAGTTCTCCAAGATGAGGCTGATGAGAGTAATTTTCTTGATAAATTTCACTCATCTAGCCTTCATCTTGGAAAAAGAAGAACAAAATGATTGCATTTCTTTTCTAGTTGTAGTACTGTTAAGAAAGCCAGATGGAACGATGAAACGAAGCATAGACAATCCGATAACATCGGTTAGGCAGTACACTCACTTTTATAGGTCTACACTTCTGAGATTTAAATGAAACCTGGTGAAATGCTTACGTAGTTAATCATTCAAAAGTCATTCGATCTGGTGACTCCATAGAAGAGGAGCTTGACATTATGCGTAGCCTGTTTAGTAAGAATGGATACCCTAGAGAACTCGTGACTATGCACTTGAAAGAAACGAAGGCCAAACCAAGGACGAGCCTGTTTCCTCGAAACTTGACTTCAAAGACGCAACGTTCTATAAGAGCTTTTCGGGAAACTTTCAACACTACAAAATTATGTCTTTTACAGTTAGCCGATTTTTAGTGCGCGGTAAAAAGATAGACTTCCTAATTCTGTGTGTTCTGTTTGCTTGTATCAGTTTACTTGCTCCTGCGAAGTTAGTTGCTTTGCGCGTATTCTCATTCCAGACCTCCATGGAATATCTGTTTAGCATCCGGCTTATCTAAGGGATAGACGAAAAGGTTGAGATGGTACTGTACCATCTCTAAGTAAAATTCTTTTGCTTTTCAAACACTCTTTAGAACCTCATCTGTGAACTGTGTGCAAGCTACCGAAATCCACATTTTTGTATGACCTCGTAATTACAGGGAAAAGTAATTAATTTGAATGAAATATCCCTACAATCCCTTCAATGCTTCTTATGTTTGTGATGGGATACTCAGTATTTTCTGCTTTATCTTTATGTATTGATGCTCATTCCTTCCCTTTAGAGAGAATCATCCAGATGGCATATGGCTAGAAGCTGAAACTTACGATGCACTGTTGAAAACTATTGAGAGGGACTGCCTCGTGAGTTGATAATTATTTTTTTGTTTGGGGTTTATGCGGATTTATTTATCTCAAGATATTATTCGTCGCGAACTGATATCCGTTGGGGAACCATTAAAACTAGAGCACTGGATATCTGTTTCTCCCCAGTACGGGACTCCTCAGCAGCACACACCCAAATTAATTTCTTTTCTCATACGAACTGTTTTCATTGTTTCATTTTATTCAGAAAAATGTGCCATAAATGAGTTAATTTTCCAAATATTTTGGTCTGAATGTTGCTCCAGAGTTAGAAAATGTCCGTTTCCCGCTACGTTTTTCAATTTTTACTATTGTACCCGAGAAACAGATAAATTGCATAGTGTTTAACAATGGTTTAGCTATCCAGAATCGCTTTCTAAGTATCGTGTGAAATTTGACTGCGGTACACACGTCTTTATTCTAGTAAAGTGTTTACAGTGGAGTTCTTGTTCTGTTTGTGTCAAGATGATAACTGTTAGATAATAAATCAATATGATCATTAAGTTTCACCATGGGCTTCCATACAGTCAAATGTCATTTGAATTTCTAAGCTATTAGATTATGAGAGCGCTTACTGGCTGTCTAACGAAACAAGTTCCAAACTATGTAGCATTCTTCTCATCCTATACAGTATTTCGTCTGATTTGTTCAGCTGAGTTTGAGTAGTGAGTCGGCACTTTCACAGTGCTTGGTTTTCTACTGTTATGATCAGATTCTTAATTCACTCCACCTACTGACAATACTTAGTAATCAAGTCTTTCTACAATCACACGATTTAATTTATGCAGGAACTGAATCAGTCAGGGCTTAAAAAGGTCGCTCTGCCAACTAATAAACTGGCCAATTAGACTTCATTATTTCGGCTGGAAAAGTAGTTTTTCATGACTTATGTACTTGGTTCGATCGGAGGAGTGGAATTTATGACGGCAACTACCTAATGATAGTGACCAATAAACCCAAAGGTAATTGTTCATAATAATAACGGACGGGGAGTGTGGCTACGATTATATAAAGTTCATAAGAAGAGGAGGTGTGAATTAGGGATACATGATTTGGGCATGATACAACCGATGTTAGACGTGGACAGAATAACGTGGCTAGTAATAAAATAGCAAAGAATGTCTTAGTAAACACATAAATTGTACTGCCGTTCAGTGAATAAAAGGCAAAGGTACACTTTATGAGAATATGACACATGTTTGGGACGGATATAAAGAACAGTAAGAATCGTAAATATCTGCTGTTACTCTATCTGTTAATCAGGTAAGAAATGTTGTTTATATCTACGACACAATCAATACCAGGAAGTTGTCGACCTTCTGATTCACAAAATTGGACTTGTAAATGAAGAATTCTTCGAAACATGTTGAGATATATTTTTGATAAGAACTTTGCCGTATTCCAATGTACTTCCTACTTCAAAGAGATAGGTAGGTAGATCGATGAAATTGGGAGTTGACCAAAGTAGTCTTTATCGCCATCGAATAACTAATCGGATTTTACTTTCATCACTTATCTTGTTTACTGTCGAATGAGGTGATCAGAAGTTATGTGATCAATGTTGCTTGAAGATTTAGAGTTGAAAATGTTTTTTTATTATCAGTTGTTAGTTCGGTACTTATACTACTTGAATGTTGATTTTTGTGCTTTGAAGTTGGTGTACAGTTGTTGCGTGCGTTTCATGCATGTATTGCATACGTCCGTTGGCAAAAGTGTAACAAATGTATCATACACGGTTTGATTTACTAGGTAATAAGCCATTGTGAATTGGTGACCCATAGAATGAAAGTTGAATGCACCAAATAAATGGAACTATCACCCATCGTTTAATTTTCATTGTTATTTTTGTTATTGTTGTAACGTTTTCCATTCCACTAAATGCGTTTTCTTCATGCAGTAGATGGATAACTTGAGTTGATGAAACCAAAAATAGTACCAAGTATATCTCGTTTTATAAGTGTTACTCAAACTACGAATGTCATCTGCCTAATTTTAAAACTGGCTTATTTGTTCAACATGCTTTTCCTCTTCTTTTTCTTTGTTCATAGGTACTTAAATCTTTCCGAATTATGGATTACTCTCTTCTGTTAGGTATACACAATTTAGACCAGGCCAAACGTGATCGAGTGAGTGTGGCTTTTTGTTGTTGAAAATCCTATGTATGTGTCTGACAGACTAGATGATACCGTTTCTTTTGCGAAGATGCTTCATACTAAACGTTTCTTGTGAATTGTATTATTTAGACAATCCCGGTAAATCCCGGTATTTTTACCCAGGACGACTGTACATATGAGTCGTTAAATTTGGCCTCATTATAAATACTTGCTTTCGCAGTAACTGCGTTTCTGTTTACCACGCTTATAAAGGAAACAAAATAACATGGACAGTCAAAAGTAATAGTAGAACTGTATCTCAGTGTTATGTTACCAGTAAACATGGTAGGATAACATGACCCGAATTGGAGAGTTTGCTACGATTCGATATTGAATATTTAAACCATGACACAAAAAGCAGACCTTTGGATACTTTAATCTGACCCGCAACCTAACCACCACCAAGTAATTACCAGACAAAGCAAGAAAAAAATTGAACATGTGTATTCTTTTTTGAAACTCATAACGATTAGGGATATGATTCGTCTGTGTATGCCGATTTTGAAGGTGATTTTGTGAATTAATCACTCACGTAACGAGCTTGTTGAGCCAGAATAAAAACTACTCAATTTCAGTTTTTCCAAAATGGCGTGATTTAAAAATAATTTTTGATATATTCACATCTAATTTTTGGAGAAGAGTGATGCTTCTTAGTCAATATAAAGCATACTGAGGTCTTCATAAATCAGCTACTGGAATATGACTCAAGTGTATCAAATTTTTACAGAAGTATCCACGTCTGATCTTCGATGGAATGATGATACCGTATATCACTTGTCCCTCTATCACTTATATACCTGTTCATTAAATTGTAATTTCTCCTCAATTTTCGTTACACTTCCTTACTATTTTCGAAAGACTATTGTAATTTTCAGAGTTTCTTAATGTTGATGCGCTCGACTAAGTTTTAATAAATCTCTTTTTGTATCGAAGCCCAATAATGAACTATGGCGAAGTCCTGTTTATATTTAGTACTGGTTCGCAGTCCAATTCGAGGACAAAAACTGTTCTTTATTTGAGCCTCTCTCACTTAGTGTCATTAATGGAACTTGAACTAATTTCCCATAACTTTAAAGGTGCACTTTAGATTCCATTAGTGTTCACTAACAAGTGCTATACCATAGAAAGTGGTTATAAGGTGAATTTCATTCTGTATAGTACATTCTAGTGAAAATGAGTGATATCAACCGAAATTGATTTATGTTTTCATCCTCTGATTTAGATTCACATTAGACTGACCAACTCCAAGTCAGCTGTTTCAAATCATAATTATCGGATATTAGTGACATGAACGCTTTTCCGATAACTCATAAAATAATAATCCTAGTTGACTCTTAGCTGGTGGTGGTAATACAATTGGATGGTGTTTTTTATGATAATTTGTAAGTGGTTAATATCTGTTTGACCATATTTTGGCATAATTCTGCTCCAATCGTTTCTCTTTCTCCATTCAGCTTCATAAAAGGAAATGGGCGTATGAAATAATTTATTTCACTTAGCGTATAAAGTGGTTCAGTGGATAACTTGGTATCCAATGTCAACTTTAAAAAATTTCGTTGACGAGAAACTCTGTTAGATAACTTTTATTATCTCTGTTTTCCTTCTTTGATGATTCTCTTTCTCTGACTTCTGATTCTAGAATTATGCCTGATTCTCATTGGCCCAAAACTTATTTCTATCGATCTAGTTATGAGGAATGATTATTATTGCTCAGATATATAAGATGTAAAGCTATTTTCATTGATGCAATCAGTTATGATAAAGTTTAAATAAGTTGAAAAATAGAATTCTCGACACTTCGACAGACCGAAAAGTCTCTCTCTCTCTCTCTCTCTCTCTCTCTCTCTCTCTCTCTCTCTGCAACTTTATATATACATATATAATTTGGACAAACAGATTGCCAAGACAGTGTTGCGAAACTTAGCTTAAAAAGACATCGATTTATCCTGCCACGTATTTTACCAGCATAGAGTAATAAAATTGGCAATGGCAGGAAAAAACTACAATCGACAAGAGAGGAAAAAATAATGAAAACAAAGGAAATTACAGAAACCAAAGGTTGAAAATCTAAAAGAAGAAAGAATAAACAGCTACAGTGAAGAAACGTTTCTCCTCTTGGACTAGCTCGTTTTCTTAGGTTAGAACATGCTGGTATAGTTTCTCATCAAAGTTCAAGATACAAGGGATAATAAAAAGACTTCATCCATTGGTGTCGTCACCGTTAGCTTTCTTCACCCTTATCTTACTTCGACTAACGTTACACGACGATATGGTGTTCCTACTTCAAACGGAATATTCTGCTAAGACACCTGCGATTAAAAAAACCTGTAGTCTGTTCAAATCTTCTACCGTCGACCACGGTGTCTCAGGCGGATGCAATAAAACAGAAAACTTTCGCATATAATATTCTTGTCGTTTGATCCCGATCAATAGCTGCTACCTTGGTGCGGTGGTCGGCTTGTATATCACGATGAACCATCGAACTAAGCTGATGGAACGCTTGTTCCCTCAAGGTCCTACCATATCAGAAAGGTTTTTTGGATACTGGTAAGACAAAAAGCAGCTACCCTTAAAATATTCTTAAACGATGAGATGATGCATTATGGTGGCTTAGATAAGTCATCACGGGTTGTTGGGAATCCAAAACCACAAGACGCATGTCCAACCACATCTCTCATACTACAGACCAGTTGTGACACCAGAAGGGCCGCACGTGGCCTTCCTCAAGAAGATGTCGCACATTTAGTCTGCTGTTGAAACAGCAATAAAGGCAGGTGGTAACCTACACCGGAAGGTTAACAAACGCCATTGAATTTTCGCGACGTCATCCGAACTGATTGGTACGAGAAGACTGATTTCAGCTTGTTCTGACCAGGATGAAAAGTGAAGGCAACTTAAACGTAGGTTGACTAAGAGTCTTCGCATCAATTACGAGCAGTGGGGCGGGGGGGGGTCGCGTAAGCGAGGGGAACGAAGAAATCACCAGCGTTGGGTAACATTCGACAAGTGTTTACGCTTATTACGGATACCGGTAAGAAAAGACGATGGTGACTGAAACCGTCACCGTAAAGGATGGGATACTGATAACCTTTCAGGATAGGCGGCTAAAACATTTGGCAGAACACTTTGAAACACAGCCCAACTGGCCAATAACAAGGCTTCAGTCGCCTAACATCCAGTCCGAACCTAAATGGGACGCAGATGTCGATCCTCCATCTCTCCTTGAAGTTGAGAAAGCTGTATCAAACCTGAAACGATGCAAAGCAGCTGAACCTAACAGTTTGCCAGCTGACATTTTCAAAGATGGCGGTAGGAATTTACCAATTAAAGTGACGCAGGTACTGCAGAGTGTATGGGAATCGAAGGCAGTGTCATAAGACTGATGTACTTCACTGATCACCCCAGTTTACAACAAGAGAGAGGAGTCTTTGTAACAACCACAGGGCGAATTATCTTGACTAATATCGTGTCCGAGATCATAGGGTTCATAGTCATATGATGCCTAACTGGAGTTCGTGAACAGCAAACTCGAGAAAACTAGACGGGTTTCAGGCCTGATCAAGGGTGCATTGATCATACTTTCATCCTCTGGAAAAACCAGGAACATAAGTATACTTACCGTCAGCTGACACTTACCGTATTTCTTGACATGAAGACGGTGTTTGACTCTGTTGACCATGAGGTGTTGTGGCAGTGTCTGATTGTGAAGAGAGTACCGAGCAAGTGTATAATGCTTATCAAAGCTCTCTACTAGGACTCACGCAGATAGGTTATGGGAGTTGTCATTTAAACTGATGAGAACTAGTGATGTACGCCAGCGACACCCACCTCCGTTCCTATTTTACTTCGTTATGGATCTACTAATGGACATAATCTTAGGTACATCTGAATTCACAGTGATTTACCTACTCCCTGGAGGTCATCTGGTTAACTTAGAGTATACAGACGATATTGTCATGCTAGGTGAAGACGCTGACAAAACCCAGGGTCTTGCTGACAAAATCTCAGCTTGGACACAGAAAGCGCCTTTAGCATTTGCCAACTTGTATCACCTATGGTGCCAGCGAGGTATCTGACTATCTATCAAAGGACGGGTATACTGCGTTGCACTTCGTTCTGTCTTGTTTTACGGCTGAGAAAACCGTTAGAAGTAGAAGACATGAAGCAATTACAGGGTCCTGACCACAGATGTCTTCGTAGCGCCGCTCTCGTGTGAACAATATTCAGATCAGACGAAGGGTACTGGACAAGACGGACAAATCAAGTGATGAGCTCGTGAACCTTATTCTACTGAGATGGCTTGAAGATATACTGCGCATACCGAGCCACTGCCAACCTCGACATATCACGTAAGGGGAAGCTGGATTAGGTTGGAAGAGGATTCTGGGTGGCCGGACCAAGGCGTGACACTAGTCGACAAAATCCCTGACTGTTGATCTAGACCGTGTGGGAGAATGTATACTGTCAGCTGGGGTTTACGAGACGAAAGGAATCAGCGGTTGAGAACTGTTGGTAATATGCCTGAAAACCGGTCGCAATGGTGCAGTTGTATTCACTCCTTGACATCTAAATATCAACAGTAACCGTTATCTTCTGATTGTTTATTCTCTCACATGACTTTGTTTACTTTGCTATCACGCTTTTTCTATCCACCTGCTTTTTGTGTACTTCTGTGAAGTGTGGCAACTTGAACCGATGCGAGGTTCTATATGAATAACCACTCCATGGAGTAAAAAGGTTCAATATATTTGACACTATCCGATAACAAATGCATTTCATTTCCAATGAAGACATAAATACAAACAAATAAATAAAAGCAAAACATGTCACTAAAGTGCATCTGTTGAACTTTGAAGATCATAGAGTCTAAAAATGTGCAGAATTCACGTTGACTTTGTACAAGTATACAAACAGCACTCACCCATGGTCATTGCACCAGACAATCTACATGTTCGCATATGACGTAGACTTACGGTCAAACTTCCACTTAATTCACTTGCTAGATACAACCATCTATTCCTGCCGTCGCTCACTCTGTTATTCCAGCACACTTGGGAACGCCATCAGGACACCTTTGATTGAAGATCAGTTGATATCTTTCACCGCTACCTTTCGTGGCCGTATAGTGAGACAGAGCGAACTTTAGTGCATTAAGCTCCTTTGTCCTTTAATAGTTATTTGAATACTTTGCTAATTCGGAATATGCCAAATGAGCCTTTTGCATCTGAGCTAAGATTTCGTCATCCGACAATCCATTCGAGCTGACGCAATTTCACAAGTAAGTAAACTGGCCAATGTAGTCTACCACTTAACTCCTTATCGTAAAATAGTAGTAGCTGCAAACCAGTCCTTAAGCCTCATCTCATACTTGACAGGTGCGAAAGGCATGCCGAACATACACAGATTTCCTCGCGTAGTGTTCAGAAGACCCTGCATTTTTCCAGCGTCTTCACCTGGTAGGAAAATACCGTCTCCATACTCGAAGTTAACCAAGTGCCCTCCAGGGAGTAGATCAACCCTTATGAAGTCAGACTTACGTAAGGTTATGTCCACCAGTACATTTATAACGAAGTTGAACAAGAACGGTGACAGTGGGCCTCCCTGACAGACACCACTACCTGTAATCATTTCTGATGATAACTCTCCACAAGCTTCCGAAAAGATGCATGAGTCTGAAAGAGATTATTGATTGACGTTATTAAATTACTCGGTACTCCTTTTACATTCATGTCAGGAAATTTTGGAAGTGTCATCCGTCAGTAAGTATGCTTGTGTTCCAAAACTTGTCGAAGGGTAAAAACCCAATCGGAGCATACCCTCCTATGTCTTGATCTTGCCTGTTTTTTTCGAGTTTGTTGTTTTCTAGCTCCGGCTAGACGTTGAATGACTTTGAGTCCTAGGATTTCGGACAGGATGTTAGTCAAACTGATCCCCTTATGATTGCCACAGGAAGACTGCCCTCCCTTCTGATAGACTAGAGTGACAATGAAGTAGATAAACCTGACGAGACCACCTTTAGTTTCTATACACTTACCAGCATCTCCGTTATTCTAATCAGTGATTCCCCACCTCTTTCCTTAAAATCGTCGGTTGGCAAACTACCAACTTTGAGGAGATTTGAAGGATCGACATCTACGTCCCATTCAGGTTCAGGTTGGATATTGAGCAACTGAAGTATTGCTGTGAGCCAGTTGAACTATGAAAATTTTCTGCTCAACGCTCCCGCTTTCTGTTCTGAGAAGTCATCAGGGTCCCATCGTTTTTAGTGATAGTCTTATCCAGCATTATCTTGTTGCCAGACCGTATGACCAAACTGTCAAACATTGTTCAAGTATCAGCGTTTCTCTAATGTAAAATTGGAATGAGAGATAAATCCTTCCTTATTATTTATCGTGCTAACTGCTTGCGCAAGGTATCGCGACCCATTCCAGAAAAGCTAACTTGAAAAAGATTAGTTGAGGCCATCTTACTGAACTAAGCTAGCTTCGGTTGCTAAAGTGGCTGGTACAAACAGAATTGATAACCACATATGACAGAAAATCTTGGGAGCGGTGGAATGGGAACTTTCACCCTTCAGATTGAGAACTCGATGGCTTCTTGAACTAGGTGATGCCTCACTGTTAACTACGTCCTAAAGTCACGTCAACTGCTTTTCAGGCCATATTATAAAGAATGATTGCAGACAAACTTTGACCACAGTGAATTTATGCAATTTGATTTCTACAAATTTGCCATAACAACACACGAGGAAATAAAAGGTTTTAAAGCACCTTATGAAGCATTACCATAATGTCACAAAAAGTAAGTAAGTAAGTAAGTGATCATGCTAATACAGTCTACATCGAAGTGATCAATTATCACTGGGATGAAAATGAAGACACAAACGCCTTTCACATTGGCTATATCTAAAATTATTAAAACTTCATTAATCACCAACTCTTTTAGTGACGTTATCAATACCTGATGAATATTGAATATAAGCTCTTATCTTTCAAAGAAGGATAGCTGATAAATATACCAAACAATTATGAATGATGACTCCACATAGATGACATGTGTCAATCAGCTCAGTCTTAGTTTATTCACAACTTCATCAACTGAGTGTGCTCATATCCGCTACCTTCATCGTCCATGTTTCAAAGGCACATTGTGGGGCAAAGTTAACGGCTGCGCAGTACAGTACAAATTCTGTCAGCAGCACGGTGTGTGTCACTTGCGTCACAAGTGGTATAACCTGAAAAAAGCCATCCCATCTTTTTGTATTCGCGGAGACGTGGCTCACCAGCTTCTCTACACGATCTCCCAGTGAAAAGTCACAGTTTGAAATTCTGCCATACTTACTCTGGCTTCAGCAAGTGGAACACATCATAAAGCTCGGAATAAAAAGCATGACTAACAACTTAGTTCATAATCCATCCTAGGTAAATCAATTGTAGAATGTTTTTCAACACTTTCGCATTCCTAATTAAATTCTAATGGCTATCAACACACTACAAATGATCCAATCGTATGAGTAAATCAAATAGTTAACATACTTAATCCCTTCACCCCTTTTTTTTTAAACGAGGAATCAGTCGGAAATAGTTTATAAGCAACAATGAATTAGATCATTTGCTTTTTATCGTGTTTACTAATGACCACGTTGAATCATTATCTCAGCAAATCAAATCGAACTGACTAAAAGTTACATTAGGTAATTACGCGGTTCATATCTGGTTAGACATTTGGGATTCGAGAAACAAATCCTAAATATACTCAGGAATTTACTCAAGGAGTTCAAAAGACTGTACATTAGTCAGCGTCATTGACTAAGAGGATGAGTGAAAAAACAATGCCATCCTAAAGAGACGTAACGTCACTGTTTTTGTTCTAATTTATCAAGGATGTAATAATAAAAAAATGGCGATGCAACACAAACCAATATAAGCTTATGTAATAGACTATCATCCACATTTGTTGTGTGTGAATGATACTGCCAAGTTGTCCATGTCAAAGTAGGTGAAGCGGAATTTGAACCCATTACGCATAAACTAAAGATGGAGACAAGCTAACGAGCTACATCTTCACAATGAGCTTGAGTGTATAGTCCCATTTATATCCGACTTTTCAGGGACTGACTCACTCCTCTGAGTGCGCCTGGCTGACTTGGAGTATGCAGGTGATATAAGCTCGCTAGATGAGGAGGGTGATAAAGTGAAGAACATTCTGAACACTTTGAAGGGAAATCCCAGTATATTTAACTCGTGTTGCACATTTCACTCGTAAGATGATGCTTCATAATAAGTCTACATCGACTTTTAGTGTAGGCATACAAAAATTAAGATTAAAATGACTATTTAACTTACCTAGGCGATCGCAGCATATCGGTTTGATTGATTGCTAGCGAAATCTCAGTTCAGATACGAGAGGCCTAATTGACCTTTATTTGACGAGAGCATATCTACAGCCGGTTACTTATTCAGATACATACCAAAAGACGACTAATTGAAAAATTCATCTACCAATCGAACATAGATGAACTTCACTGCCTCCTGTTTCCTGCGTCCAGTAAGGCGCCCACATACACGAGCTCATACTTACGCGTGATCGGAGTCCAAACTGGTACTCCAGGATGGGCGGCAATCCTCCACCGATCCTCTCCAACGATGGCTTATAGTAATGTGATTTATCTGTGTCCACCGTTGGTTTAATGTCGGCAGACGCCATATGATGGTGTCTCTCCTTATGCCTAGAGTTAGTACTGGCCAGAAGCAAGTAATTGTCTGGGCGAAATTGCAACAGACGATCACCGTTGTCCGTCCGTTGGCATGGAATTCCGTAGATACCTCCCAGATACCTTTTCTATTGGCTCAACTTCCCTACTTGAGTGTTAAAGTCACCTGCCATTATGATTACATCTGAACGTTTTGCTTTCTGTAACAAAGTTGACAGCTTCTTATAGAATTCATCCTTTGCACCATCTGAACTACAGTTGGTGGGTGCATGGCGGAGATTACGAATAGACATCATCCAGTCTCACGATCCGTCCTAGTCCTAACACATCCATTCAGTCGAACAGCACATAGACAAGTATTTACTAGAAACCAGTCGAGGAGCGTACTTTCTGCTCTGCAACTCAATGCTGTGCCTACACCAGCGAGTCTACGGGAGCTAGCCGTTGGTTTTCTGGATACTCTTAAGGTGAATTTTGAAGATTCACTGCAATGCTCAGGTGAGGTCAATTTAATAACTGCACTCGGGTCCTGCATACTTGTCGTCTCATAGTCACATCACACACCCATAATTAGAGATTCCAGAGTTCTGGTAAGCGCTGCTTGCTATCCGATTTGACACAGATTTCGGACGTTGAAAGCTCCTTCCAGAAATCGATGACGGGGTCTTAAGAGACTATAAATGCGGTGTCGATGGCTTTGATCGTTGACAATTTTTGGGTAATGCGCAAGAGGTTTAATATTAGTAGTATGAGGTGATGGCAGAGGAGGAGCCAGAGTTGAGGGCGATAAGTTAAGTGTGATAGGGTCTTGTGTACTACTGCGTGTGTGCGGGCGGTTGGCACTTCCCGGCTGCCCACGCTGTGGAAGTTTATTTACTAAGGTACCTGAAAGAGAAAAAGATTTGTGTGACCGCAGAGTCCATGGTAAATCTGCTGGAGGCCTGTCACTCGTGGCCCTTTGCGGGATGTTTTGAGTATTGGTTGTTCTATAGCTGGACAGGGCTAACCCACGCCGCTGGCACTGGGAGATCATGTAACAAGAATGGGTGTGCTATGTGTAGGCTGGCCTTTTTTAACCTGCTCCTTTCCCATTAGGAAGGCAGCATCAACGTGGCAGGACTGGTCTTCCTAGGCAAACACCTTACTGCTGTCACACTTCATCCAGTTAGCAACGGTATGACTCCACCCTCAGACCTCCACTGCACTATAATGGTAACTGTTTTTTTTACTACTATCTAACAAACCAATCTGGTATAGTAGGCCTTTGAGGGAACAAGTGTTTCACTAGCATAGATTGCTGGGTCATTGTGGCATAGGAACCCAACCAACACATCAAGGTAGCATCTGTCAGTCTGAGGTTTTTATTACGCCTACATCTTCATTTTTCTTGTTCTCTGCATTATGTTAATCATGTTATCTAGGTATACGTAGCATACGTCAAGGAATAGATTTTGTTTCTAAAATGCACACAAGCAGATAGGCGTTAATAGGCAACATCAATCGCTTAGCCTATATCAAAATGTGTCCTTGTATCACTGCATAGCAGTCGAGGTCGCCTTATCTCGCTTCAGCACATAAAGATACTAGGCAGCAGGCTCGATGTTTTGATGAAGGAAAATGTCTTATATATCTTAGGTCTACCGTAGAACCTCGGTAGGACTGGTCCATTTGTCTTCATCCGCCATTGTTCTTCGTTTGTAATTTGACCTGCTTTTACTAAACTGCTCAGTTTTCTTTGGATTTGGTTGTCCAACCCTTTAATTGGATCGTGGTCTAGTGTTTGGTACACACTTTCATCGTTAAGTAATTCCTGTGCCTTTTCGACATGGTTTGTTTTGTTCATGACGACGGTTTTCCTTCCTTTATCTGAAGGTAATGTTGCAGTTGTCTTGTGTGCTTAGTAGGTGTTGATTTCCTTTGATTTTTACTAGACATACAATTTATTGACGTAGTTCTTGTTGTTGCCCAACATTTAATCCTCAGGTTTTTAATATAGACTCCAAAAAGTATAGAAATATGGTTTGTTTCTATTTCCAGTGTTGTAGTTCAGTCCCTTCTGACGTAAATCGTATTGTCGTAGATAGTAGTTGCTCTGAAAGACTCACTACCAATTCAACTTCTGCTTCCTCTTCTACAATTTTATGTGGTACCTCATTATAGGCTTTGTGTGCCCTTTGATACCTAAAACAGTGCTTTCAGCGAAGGGAATTACTTACCCTTCTTCCTTCCATGAAAGTTATCACGAAAATTCTTGATGTAAGAAGTTGAATACCGTCTTCACGTCAAGAAATACAGCTATTACGGAGCACCAGTAAGTAAGTATGCATGCGTTCCACTTACTGGCCGCGGATGATGACGTAGTCGATATATTGATAGTCAGATTTGGAACCTGATGCATTTTCTCGTGTTTGCTGCTTCTGAAGGTTAGTTGAGTATCTGGTGTTTATACAGACACTTGATGATATGGTTGAAAATTGGTCAAAATAGCGCAGGTATATTCACTTTTTGACGTCTTCGAAAGTTTGAAAATTTTTACTAACCGTCATTTGTTTCTTTGCGATTCTCCTCTGCATTTTAATCTTCTTTAACATCACTTTTCCTATCCACTGGCTTTATGCGTACTACTGTGAAGTGTGGCAAATTGAACCGATTCACTTGTATGCGAGGTTCTATGTCGATTTTGTATCTATGTATGTCTGAGCATTCAACACAAAGTTAGCTTAAGAAATAGCTGGATTCTAGTTGAACTGTTTCTCAAAGTGTTTTACCCATCTTTATCGTGATCACGTATGCAATTTATTTTTGATTTCATATAAGCTATATCCTAAACTATTGAATAAGCTGACGCACTTCGGGTGTGGTTGAGTAGCTAACTCAAGTATGTTTCTGTATACATCGTATGAACGTATGAGATACTGAAATCTTGCTTTGTAATGCCTACATCTTCAACATGGAACTAGTTCCATATTTGGTGTAATACAATTCATGAAGGAAAAATTTGTGATTCACTTTGTTTGTTGAACAAGTTTCTGATTGAATTCTTTTGCGTCAGTAAAGATGTGGCATTTCATTGATGTATAAGGAACGATTTTATATGCTTGAAATCTGGTTCAAATAATAGCGAGAAACTAAACACGTTTTCCGTCTGAAATCTTTGGACTAAATTTACTTAATAAAGAATAAACGTTTTAGTATCACGTCACAGTTATTTTAAGAGCATATTTTCTGCCACTTCTAGTTTCACAACGATCTTTGACGTAGTTTCTTTTGTGAATGTTTGATTAATATATATTTTTCAATGAGTTTCCTTATGTTTGTTTTCTACGTCGTTTTTGCTAGCTTGCGCAAAAACGTGCTCAAGAACAACAGAACTCTGTGAATCAATATAGTAAGTGATTATTGGTAAACTCAGTGTTATTGCATCGTTAGATTTGCTGTTTTTAGATCACTTAATCTTACAAACTATACCGCATAGGATAACATTTACCAAATCGCTCATTTATAGAATAACTGAGACTGCTATGGTTCTTCGAAAAACCTAAAGATTAGTAGTCTATATGTGGTTGCAAGTAGATATGAAGTTTTAATAACCTGCTGCGGTCGTTTCTGCGTTCATCTTAATGAAATTTAACTTCAGTTTTTCCATTCCATGTACGTTAACATGTTCATATGTGGGTGTGTATATATAGGATATCCATCCAGAAACACTTACGAAAGCCCCTCGTAATATGTGCAAAGAAGAGAGTAGAATCAGGAAGTTATCTGTCTCTGAGCATGTAGTCGACTGTAACCATACAGCTTCTTTCCCACCAAACTTCCCGAAAGGTACATATAAACATCTACTTGTTATCGCAGATGTCTTCGCGATACATCATCCGAAGCTAGAACTGTGTGTTCCGAAAGTTTTTACAGTCTTGTTTGGCATTTTTGGATCCAGCCAATCAGGTTAAACACGTTACACAAGACCTGCTCATTTTTATTTTAGCCTATTCATTTTTTCTTTTTACAGTGTAAGATTTTTATTTCTCAAATACTAATTTCATCTCTTCTATTCTATATGACCTCCGCTACTCTACTCAGTAGCATGCTATCTCCTTCCCCGAAAAATTCTGATGACAAACTGTCAGGTTCTCCCGCTTTGAACCGCTTGGAATTTCAAACAGCCTTGTAATCTTCGATATCGGTACCCAACTGTTCTTGAAGTTGACATGGCTAGGACAGTGCAAAGCAGCCGGACCTGACAGTGTGTCACCAAGGTTATTGAGGAGACAGGTAGGAAATTACTGATTAGGGTAACGGTGGTGCTAGTTAGCGTATAGGAGTTAGAGGCAGTTCGACTAGACTGCTAGAATCTAGTCATAGAGTGCTGAACTATAACTTGTTCGAGGCCGACCTTTATTCATGTTTTAATTCGGTTTTATTTGTTTTCTGTTTGGTAGATTATGGTACAATTAGTTTTCGATATTCACTGCATACCTGCTTGCATTTGCAATAAGTTTAAAATTATCATCTAACTTTCATTTTTCAGTTTTTGCTTAACCTACTTTAACTGAAGGAATAAATTCGATAGTTATCAAATTCATCGGTCTATGTGGTTGTTTTTCATAGCTTGAGTGGGCTTTTCTAAAGTTCATGTGTAGTAGCCACAGTGTTTCTACTAGATACCTCATGTCTGGATTTTAGTCTGGACCAGTATTGTATTACATTAAAAAATAGATGGTTAAATGCCACCTACACCTATTAACAGCATATTCAAAGTAATTTTAACATATGATACCCGTTTTATGTGTTTAGAACTGGGTTAACCATTAGAGTACCGCTTGTTAAAATCACCTAAATGTTGACAACTTGGCTTATTGGTTCTATGATTTGGATGCTTTCCAGATGAGGAATTCCAACTAAGATTGTTATCGTACCAATAAAAAAGCGTCAGTTTTCAGTGAATCAGTGGGTTCTTGTTGATGAAAAAGTAAGTTTTGAGTAGTGGAAATATTTTCAACCAGTCAATAAATCTCCATTACTTTATGGCTTGTCAAATTTTTATCCGCTTTGCTAAAACAATTTTATGACGTGCTTTAATTTGATGATTGACCTCGTTTTTTTCCCGTTCATATTTTCTTTCATCCTTTAAAAAAACTACATCCGTAGGTGGAGATGATTCCGACTTATCGCCAACTTCAGCTCCAAGGTTAAAATCCAATGGATTGGTTTCTCATGCTTCAACTAAAACTAATGGAAATTCCAAGTACATATCTTCTTCACCATCGAATGGTGCAAGCAATGATAATAGTAGGACATCTCCATCTTCACCAAATCAGTCCTCTAATATGAATACTCGTCGAGCTCATTTCACACCGGGTGCTGATGGTGAAAATATTCCGACTGATCAAAGTAAATCACCAAGTGATGATGTTGATAAGTCGGTGTTTCAAAGAAATACACCCAAATCGCATTCACAAAAACGTGTAGTTGCTTACTGCACTGCTATGGAATCAATAAAAGCAAGTTCTGAACCAGTTGAATTAGAATCGGAAGAACGTGAACTTATCCCGTGAGTAATCTGTTATCACAAACTCTTGCCAAAATATTATGAAGCTAATCAGATCCGTGAGTGAAAAAAATGATAGACAGACTAATAAAACAATGAAGTCTTCAAAATTCTGAGAAACAATGCAAATAAATGCAGGAGGTGGGGCTTACTGGTTAGTTGGGTTCATATCTCAAACTACCTACCTGCCTTCGCGTAGTTTGCCTGGTGAAATCATAAACGTTGTTTCTTCATTCCCTCGCTCTCGTCTTTAGTTTCATTTCAGTACTCTTTTCGATTACTCGATATTTTCTTTTTAAGGTGCTACCAAATAAGATAGCATGAATCAATGCACCTTTGTGTTAGGATATACACTTTGTTGTTCTTTTTGTATAAAACTATATTAGATAGGTTTACTTTTGCAAGCTGGTCATCGTTTAATACAATGGTGATTGAACTTGAGCGTGTCGTTTAGCTGTCCATGAGTTCTTTAGGACTCGTTTATTCCTTAATAGAAAGACAAAGTTGCTGCCAACCTGAAAAAGACTTCTAAGCACCTTGAAGCAAAATGTAGCGATGCTTTTCACTTTCTTCAGTAATATTATCCATTCTTTCCTAACTTGGAAAATTAGGTAGATAGTAAAATTATCAGTCTTCCTGTCTCAAGAGATATTTCGAAAAAGATTGCAACTATGAATAGTCATTTTTCTTTATTTCAATGTTAGGTAACAAATTATCAGATTTCATTGTACTTCAGTGCTATGCTATACACAGAAAAATTTGATATATCTTATGTATATGCGACTCTTCATCTGAACTGTTAACGGGTCGGTTGCTAATGAAATAGCTGGGACATAGAAGGCTCGGTTGGCATTTACTAACCTACTTGATCTCAAGCGCTTGCGAGATATCCACCTGCTTTCAGTGAATAGGATACTGCTCCACTATTCAATTTTTTTTTAGTATGTGACAGTAGGAAATGACCGTTAAAAGCAGGTGTGAAGAGATTAGACGTTGTTGACCACAGGTGTCTTCGCAGCATCTCTTATGTATCAGGTTAAGATAAGGGTAGTATGCATTTTGGTCAATGACGTTGTGAAGTTTCACTGACTGACGTGGCTTGGACATGTACCGTTCATGCAAGACTACTGACTACCTTGACGTGCAATGCTAGGAGTTGGATTAATTTGTAAAAACGTTCATGGTGGCAAGATGAAGATATAACACCTATGCTTGAAGTTTCTGATAGTTGGTCTGATCAGTGTAAGGAGGTGGAGACTGTAGGGTTGAGGTCCTCGAAATGATTGGAATCAATACTTAGTTAAATGGTTGGAAGTTGGTCACAATGTCGCAAATGCATTCACTTTTTGATGTAATCTAAAGCTTGGATATTTTCTTTCTTCCCCCATACTTTCTTGTTCACTTTTATATCACTTTTTCTATCCACTCATTCTTTACATACTGCTGTAAGTTGTGTAAAATTGGATCGATGGATTTCCGTATGAGATTCTGCGTTGATTTTGTGTGTCTGTCCGTCTGTCTGCCTGTCTGCGAATTTCTCAAAAAAAGACTGAGGTTAAACATTATTAGAATAAATTATTTGGATTGTTTCTTTGCTACTTATAAGTAACTAACTGATTTGTACTGACATTTCAGCATTTATGTTTCACTGTATGGTATAATCTTTCATTCTCTGGAAAACTGTCACAGTCGCTTCTGTAATTTGGATGGCAGGGATTCGTGTGTTAATTTAGATCTTTGTGGATTACCATTTCTTTTTTGTCATCACGTTGGTTACTGAAATGTTTCGACTGACTTATTCATCATACGAAACCTGGTTTGTATTTCTATTTTATCACTTTATTTATTTGTTGTATCGGGAAGTTAAACATGTTGGTGGTGATTTGGTTAGTGTAGCTATCATTGATTAAAAGACCCGAAGGAAGAGAGAGATAAGTCTGTGTCTAAAGAAGTTACTTTACGTTTACAATTTACTGTTGTTTTAAGACTCAAGCTTATATTACTGCTTATAAGCACGAAATATTGTACATAGTATTTTTTTCCCCAATAAATACCAAAGTTTTCATTTGTGCCGAGATTGTAGTAATTTAGGTTAGCTAAGGGGTTTGTTGGCTTGAAGATGCTTTTATTGCTATCCTGTCTAAACTCTAGAAATTTAAATAGCACCTGTATAAACGTTGGTGTAATACTTGAACTCTAGATACAGACAATCTTTTGAAATAGATTAATCAACCTATTTCTTACTGGAAAGCATCTTAGTTTTATTCATTATTCTGTGCCTAATAACATTAAATGCGAGAACTAAAGAGTGACAATAGGGTCTAAAAAACATTTGCCTTTAACAGAATGGTTGAACCAACTATTTTGAGCACCAGTGGTTAGTGGACGTCATTCTACAGTCTTTATAGACTCATCAAGAGGAGTTTTATTGTTATTTAGTTCTCAGCACTAGGGATACCACTAGTGATGGTTCTATTTTATTATACATGATGATGAAAAATTATTGATTGCCTCTGTTCACACATCATATGTAATACACTGTGACGTTAAGTTACTTTCTTAAGAGAGTAGATTGCATACTCCAACTTCGATGCAGACATCATGATGTTGGTTACATTCTAGAAATGTATCATTGTATTTCTCGGTGCGTTGAATTGACTTATGTCTGCCCATATTATTTCTTTCATATTCTTCAAATTCTGTACTGAACATCAGACTTCTTATAGTTCGTTTCTTCAGTGTGCTTGTTATTGGTATAATGTGGTAATTAATCGAATCATCATCACTAATTTCACTCATAACATAGACGATTTAAGCAATAATGTTACCAACAGAGATGACTACTTACCCCATATTTACTTTCCCGGTATATAAAAATCGACAAAATCATAATTTCTTTCTTAAATCCCTTCTGTTCCTCTACATTCTTGTTAAGAAAGATCAATGTTTTATTTTATCCATATATCTAATGCACAGTATTTGTGCGAATGTAAGCTTTAGTATAATGGTAGCGTGTTTTGAAAAGCAAGATTTTTCTGAAAGTTTCATTGTGTATGCCATAGCTTCCCTAGTAAAAATTACTTAATATTTGGAATTTCAAAATTACTTTTAAATATACTTTTTGTACCATTTCATTTTTCTATCAGATCTGGGGGTATTCCTGCTCGTGATACAAACGGTGATCGGTTGCTACTGTACATTGGTATTATTGACATCCTACAAAGTTATCGAATTCTTAAGAAAATGGAACATGGGTTCAAATCGCTTGTTGCTGATGGTGTAAGTTGCTGTCTCTTAATGTTATGAAACTGGTTTTTACCATAGATTACATAGTTTTTTTTATTGTTTTTCGTGTCAATGCTGAACTAAATTTTTCCGGCATACTATCAACCTCAGTGTTCTTTCAAAGGCTTCAAGTTATCACTTCCTGACCGTGACTTTGCCAAATAACTGTGTGAATTTAATAACTTGCATCTGAAACGCTGATGTTTTTTTTCCCTAGTGAAGCGTATATTAGGATAAATCACATCGCAGCCACTTACTGCTCCGTCAAGTCTTCACTTGACTGTCAGTGCTTATATAGACGTTTTTTATTCTACAGTGTGACAACTCACTCTCTGATGCTCAACAAAACCTTCATTCTCATAAACGTAGTCCTGGTGTTATGACTAAATATCAAAAAGAATATTACGTGTTCATTCGTCGAAAAACGATTGTCGAGCATTGCCCTACACCTACAATATGCCATAAATATTGCTGAGTAAAGTCAACTGCAATTTAAAAGACATTCACATATGAAAAGTTAGTCTGTGAATGTTCATCAGGATTTCTGGTTGCTTATCACTTTATTCTAAAAGATGGAAAGCATATTGCTTTGCGTTAGTCTTCGAGTCTAAAAATCACATCATATTTTCTTAAGGTTCCACAGGCATATCTTCATGACACATGAGTGATATGGAAGCAAAAGCTGCATCTGGTAATGGTCAGAAGCTATTCCAACTCATCGGAGCCGCCGACATCTCAAAGCTTGGTTTCATTGAAACAGTCAGTGTGATAGGAAATATATCAAGCATCGTTTTTTTCAGTCTTTACCCCATAGTCTAATAGTATTGACCCACCCAACGAAGTGGCTGTCTAGCTAGAACTTTAAGCATTTAAGCACGATTACTTTTTGGGTATTGCAGTTCAGTTGATGGAACATGAAGTCATTCATCTAGAGGCATCTGGCTTGAGTTCTACTCCAACCTGGGTTTTCATTTAGTCTTCAATAATTACTCCATATAAAAAAAATGCTAGACTACCAAATTACACTATTTCAGCAAGTCTCATTAATGAAGAAAAAAGTCCACTTTTGTGACTACGCTTACTATTTTTGTTTCTTCTTACCAGAAAACCATTTCAGTGACACATCCACTGTATTATGCTCAACGTTTTCAAGAATTTCTCGGTCGTACCGTATTTAAACGAATACAATCTCGTAAGTACTAATCTTTGCCATCATCATTCTCAGTGTTGAATGGAAGGTGTGGTACCTTTTTTGTTTTCAACACTCATTTGTTTGTTATTTTTGTGCAATTTTATGATCATAACTCTAGCTCAGTGTATACTGAAATAACCATTCTACTTAAACCTGATATCTAGCAAAGATGCTCCTGTTAGGAGAAACAACTGAGAGTGGATTCTTGACTTTTAAAGGTACTCCGATCAATCCACACTTTAGCAGGTGAAATTATCATCATCCTGGAATTTGAGTGGGATCTTGTGATATTTTTATTTTGGGTAAGCACATTCATTGCTTTTATCTCTAGGCCATTTGTTATTCGTTAGTTAGTGCCTTATGATTCAGATTCAGTTGAACTATCTTAACTGAAACAGACTCACATAGCTCCTCACTGCATATGGGTCGATTGTGAATCCACCAAATCGTCTTACATCCCTTATCATTTTACGCTGTTGGGGGTTAACATTATTGTGAAGTTGAAGGAAGTCGATATAGGATTTAAATTTGTTTTCAAAGTAGCATAGACTAGCGGTTTTTAAAGGTAATGTAGTGCCAACTATTGTTGTCTCTCAGTCTAACAGCCTTAGTGCCATCGATGAGTCCCAGATTTAAAGACACTCTCGATCTTGTCTCGCCGGTCATATTTCTAGCAAACATGAGGTATTCGCCTGTTAGCCTTCAAATATCGTACTTCAAATACTCATCTAACAAAGCATATCACATTAGTCTGGAGGTTTTCACTTCTGAAATATGCGGTACCCCTTCAGCTAAATGGTTTGCAGTATCAGGGGAATTACAGCCGACAGAAAATTTTGAAATAATCAGGCTGATGGATAGATCACCGTAGAGCGTGGCACAGAAGTGCATCAGTTCAAGTTACTTCACAGTAACACGCGAAGAAAAAGTAGGCAGAAGTGCACTAAAAGAGAGAAAGTTTGGTGAAAATGTTCACAGTGTCGATTACAAAGAGTATGTACCTCTCTGCCGCTGTAATCGATTTTGAGCCATATCACTTAAATCCTTCAATTGTGGATTCCTATCATTTCGACTTATACAGCTCATCTAACCAATAGTGGTGGAGGGACCTCATGCACTGAGGACATTTCTTGTTCTGATTACCTTTAGTCTTCTTCCAATTTTGCTCCATTCTTGATTTACGAGTTTATGGAGACCAATCCTGAAGCATCAACCTACATTTTGATGTATGTGAAATGCATGCTAAACATACTTTAGAAAACGTTTCATTCATTCAGTCAGTATTTTTATTGTTCAGAAGTATATCGTTTATGTACTCTAAATCAACCAGGCACCATTCCCGAACTATGTAACTTCTTGAAAATTCGGTTGTAGGTAGAATGATATCTATTAGCACGCCCATAACAAACATAAACAGGAATGGTAATCATTGACATCCCTAAGGGACACCGCTGGTTGTCGTTATTTCAGGTGACAACTTCTCATAAATCCTTACATAAGCTATGTGAGTCTGAGTCGAAAGCTTTGATCACCATAACACACTTGTTCGGTACTCCCTTCAAAATCACACTGCCACAAAATCTGTCGGTCGACAGAGTCAAATTCTGCGTCCAGGTCAAGAAATAAGGCAAGTGTCGGGCTCCTTCAATTAATTCTGTGTTCCGAAACTTGTCGGTGGGTGAAGACTTGGTCGATATATCCTCGTTCAGCTATTGAACCTGCCTGATTCCCTCGAGTATATTGTTCCCAAACTCCACTTAGGAATTAGATAAAAACGGAACCTAGAATCTTGTACAGGATATTAGTCAAACTGACCCCTATGTAATTGTTACAGGAAGACTTCTCCTTTTTCTTAAAAAAATTGAATAATCACCCATCTAGTATTAACTTGTAGATGATTCTCTCTGATTCTTACCGAGTAGCAACCATAAATCTTTCTTATGTAACCCCTATTCATGTATCAAAAAATTGTAATTTAAGTTGGCATTTTGACTAATTATTCGTAAGGTTATCCAGTTAAACTCGTTCTGGATTTTTAACCAAAATATTTATTTCACTTGACCCATATATCTACAACGATTCAATAGACATCGGTGCAGTTAGTAGAAGATCTAAGTTAGGTTTTAGCCTCCTTCAACAGTCAATGCTTTTTCCCCTTCGTCATCATTGAATAGATAGTTGTGCTAACTGGTATGATGTTCTAGATGAATATGCATTTTTGTCTATGAAGATGCAATGGTTAGAACATATTTTGCTTGAGGTACTCATTCATATTTGCATATTTTTGTTGCAAATTCTGGTTACTAAATTACATTAAGATACATTGTAGAAAGGAGTGATCTTACTGACTGTATACGGCAATCAAACAGAGGATAGATTTTAATCCTTCGAAGATTTAAATTTTGTGTGTCAACGGATTGTCAAAAATAACTGAAGATTTTATCGACAACTACGTTTAAGGATTATTTCTGCTTCTATAGTGTATTTGCCTCTATGATCATTACTATTTATAAATTTTACGTTTTGACTCTTCTCCCTCCTTTCATTCACTTTTAATCGGTAGCTTCATTTGAAAAGTCTACTGATTATGTATAAATGGAATGTCTCCATAGCGTAGAATGAAAATCTATTTTTGAACATGTTTGATGTACATGACTTGGATTTTTTTGTGTAGATTCATAAATGTCTGAAACTTAATCTTGGTATTTTTTTAACTTTAATTTTCATTTCGGGTTCGGTATTTACACCTTAGAATCTAAACCATCTTCATCTTCGTGTTTCGATCATAATAACTGGTGTCACCTATGAGGTACATACATTTTGCCATTATAAACTCATTGTCTAGATGTATGTATATCTCAGTGTATCACTTTTCTTACAGAGTCTAGAACTTTGCATACCCACAACATTATATGTAAGGCTACTGAATATCTATAGTCATCATTTGAATAGCAGGTAAAGCTGAAAAACACTTCTATAGACAGTGACAGTGGCTTATAGGTTTGAATTTTACTTCATCTACTTGGCTGTGGACACTTAATATCATGAACCCCTATTCCCTTTACGATGCTTTACAATTCCCTTTTAATGCTGTGTGACAAGCAGAGATGGCAGTATTTGTTTTTCGTACATGCTATGTATCTTCGATTATTGATTAACTCAGCTCATCTGATTCATTTCTATTGACATTGAATTATCGATTAAGTTTCTTGAGTCTTTAAAACGTTTATTAACATAAAGTAAACTGTAACCATATGTGTCAACCTATTATACATATTATATACTTAGAATGAATAATGGGATGATTATTGTGTCGTAAGATATTTTTTTAATGAACTCTAATATTGCTGTTATTTCTACGGTCTGTCGTTTGTAGTACTTGTAGAGCGATAGTGAGCATTTTCTACTATGCATAAATAGTTCACTAGTATTAGTAATGATAATAATAATCACAAACACAATGTTTTATGAGCCTTATTTGCGTCTTGGAATAGCCTTTTTTGAAGAACGGATTTCAACTAAATTCACCCCAATAAGGTAGCATACATTTTAAAGAAGTACAGAATATTATTTTGGTGGTGTACCGAAGTGATTATACCCGACCGAGAGATAGACACGCCGATTAGAATAAACATCAGAGATTTTGATAGTGTTGTTGTGTAAATAGTTTCGGTTACATCATTATAAGAAAGACTAAGTCTGATGTTTGTTTGTCCTGCTAATGAGGAAAAGTGGAGCTTTCTGGGATTGGGACAGTAACATGAAAGTTGTGGATACTTTTTGATTTGTGTGCCTCAGTGACTTTTTATTTATCTACAAAAGGTAAAAGTTGTCAAATTTTGCTCGTGATAACATTCAGGAAATGATCAAAGTGTTAACAGTAGGATAGTATTTCCAATTTCTTTTTAACTCTCTTTTGAAACTTAGCAGTTTGGTTTTTCATCTGATTTATCTTTATATCATGCTTTGAAATTTGTTAAAATTTTTTCGCTGCATATTTCACAATCTTTTCATAGTTATAGTAATTTAAAATTGATTTCACTGTTCAACAAAACAGTTTCAATATGAAAGTGGTTCAACCTAACCTTCAATTCAACGTCGTATTTTTGAAACATTATTTATGCTTCATCACCTATTCTGTTTGTTATTCTTTGAAATGTCACCTACATATACTAATATGGGTTTTGGCTTATCAGTATAGATACTCACCTTTCGACCAGTTGGCCAAGGGTTCGGATCCCATTCCACCTACCAGATTCTGGGGAGTTGGGTGGTATTATTTACTCTTATGCAATAGATATGTCACACTGCATAGCCGTATTTTTTCTAAACCGTATTTCAATTTCTAGGTTTCAATAAGTACTGACTGTAAGAGCGTAAAGACAAAAAGAAGCTTATGCGATTCTGTGAAATATGTACACATGTTCTTCCTCCCAGCGTTTTACTGAGAAGCATTGCAGAATGATCAATAGAATTCGATTAGCACATACGACTAGATAACATGAAATTGGTTGCTCTCTAATGGTCACTCAATATATCTAATGCGGTCTAATAGGCCCAATTAGCTCAATGGTAACGTCTCTGACTGCAACTGTAGGTGACACGAGTTCGGACCTAACAGTACACATCAGTTCCTTTGAGACTACTGGTATGTCTTGCTGACGAGAGCCAAAAAGCACGGTACATATGTCCAGGGCCACTTACCGATTGCTTCTAACCGTGTAATAGAAAGAGTTAGATTAGGCGTGTACATTTTTATCCGTAAAAAATAATCAATTATTAGCAGTTGTAAAAATCTTTTAAAAAGTTGGTGATGGTTGATGATTGAATTCAACTTCTAGACTCAACTTTGACATGGAGAACGTGATCAACCTTATATTCCCATGTATTACGACCGTATATTAGGGGAGAGCGAACCGCTATGTTGTGCATTCCACTTTTTAGTAGACATAGGTGTCAGTGTCATTGACGGCATAGATTGATGGAAAACAGTCTAGTCTATTGTACGAGATCTCATGAGTCACTTACTTAATGACCCGAAGTGGTCCAACTCTCCAAGCAAGTGAAGTGATCAACTCGCTAAACCACTTCGGTCCCTATTCTAATGCGAGACATTGATGCAAACCAGGCGTGGAGCATCAGTTTGCATCTGGATGCATAGAAATATGTCCGAGACATTCTAAAATTGTCACTCAAGCTTTCCAGAAAGCTGTTTGTTGTCATCGTCTTGACCTATTGAAACTATGTTGTGTATGTGCTGGGGGTCCACCAAGGAGGAGTCCTGTGAAAATATGAAGTACATAACATGCGATTCCTCACAGTGAACTCTATACGCTCACGGATATTCGAAACAGCGCTTTCAACAGGATGAAGTACTTAGTACCTCTCTCCGTTAACGATATTATCACAAGACGTTTGGATATAAGAAGTTGAATACTGTCTTCTGGTCAAGAAATGCGGCCGGTGTTCGCCGCTGATAGTATTATCTATGTTGCAAAATCTGTTGGAGGATGAAAATGTAATCGGTTTTTCCATTGTTAAGTCTGAAATCTACTCGGTGTCTTCTGACTTTCTTGTTCCATGTTCTTTTGAGGCGTTTTAGGACTGCGGAACTCCGAACCTCAGACTCTATTTGTTAAACCGATTCCTTTGTGCCTACCACTTAAGGATCCCCTCTTTTTCTTGGAGACTGATGCAGAAAGGGATTGAAGCCAGTTGAAAAGAATCATATCGACTTCCCGTATGCCAGCTACCACTTTTATGGGTCGGCTACGGATCTTTTACCGTTATTTTATTTATCTGTTGTAGAAGCAAATCTATACAGGATTCGCTTCCTTATTTCAGGTTACTTACAACCTTTTCAACTTCGTCAAGGGTCAAAGGTCCTTCCCCATATGTAGTATTTAAAATGCATGTGAATAGTGATCAAGTATAGTAGTTGGAGACTGATTAAGCTGTTCCTAGAAGTGTTCCTCTCATTGTTCCAGTGGTTTCCCCTGCAAGTAAATCTCAGTTTCATCTTTTTTCGACGTGGTCTTACTAAACGGTTACCTTGATTAGTCTAACCATCTTTCTACTTCAACTTACCACAGCTGTTGGTCACTGCGTAGATTTCTTATCAGTCTACATTTCAGCTGTTTCCTCTTTTCCGCTCAGAGCTTACAGGAATATCCTCATGCGTATCCAGTTAATTCAGAAGAAGCTGCTAAGATTCGCTGGCCGCTTCCAACCCTTTTCCGATGATCAGTTAAAGTGTTTTAACCTCTCTTTTAACAGTAAACTGGGAACCGTGTCATTTTCACGCAATATGCGTACTTTTGTAACTCTACTGTAGCTTTCTGGCTACTATTTCTTTTATGACATTCCCAATATGCCATTTTTGACCAAGTTGTATTCACCACGGTCTTTTGGTCCTTGCTTTTCTGCACCCACTTTGAAACATACGCGTACTCGAACTGTTCCTTGTTCACTATCCAAACTTGTGCTGCTGATGAATCAGTAGTCTTCCACTGATCATTTGGTATCGATATGGGTTATCTGTGCCCATCGTTGAGTTGAGATTGATAAACAGTGTTTCTCTTTTTGTCTGCAGCTTTTTCTAGCCAGAATTAGTAGGTTGACTGGTCTGAGTTCTTAAACAATTGAGTGCCATTTTTCGTCCGACTAATTTTTCACAAGTACCACGTATATGCCTATCTGCTTAGTTTAGCTTTTATACTTGTGCATTGAAATCACCTTCTTTGACAACCACTTTTAAGTGTTTGGCTTTCAGCAGGAGGTTAAACAGTTTTCGATAGAACTCATCTGAACTGCAGTCACTCTGCATAAGTAAAGATTACAAATAGACAATACCGAGCCTCATTAGTCTTTCCAGTCATTACTGAACAGTTCAGTCGAAGTGCCCATAGGTAACTATCAACTGAGATCTAGTCGAGTAGTGCAGTCCGTGTTTTAGGACGCTTCTATACCATCACTTGCAAGACCAAAAGAACTAGTCGTTAAATCTTTAGACACTCGAGTGAAGTTTATGGATTCACCACATTGGTCGAGTGAGGTTAAGTGAACACTCGCACTTAGGTCCTCTATGTGTGGTATCACAAACACACCGCATCTGCTTGATGTGCGATGCCAGGGGTTTAACTTATGAATTTTGTCATCTGATTTTGCGCAGAATATTGACACTAAAAGCTCCGGTATTTCATTCGGAGCATAGCTTCAGACCATGAATGCTGTTTCATGAACTTACAAAACTGTAAGAAATTGAAGATTAAGTAGGATTATTAACAGAGGGATGTTGAGATAGATTATAGGGTAAGTTCGTGATACACTGTAGTGATCAGTGGAGTCGTGATTGTCGAAAGAGGTATGAAAGCGTTTTATTATTTCTGTTTGCCTGCAACCTGGCAGGTGGCTTCTTAGTATAGCACTTAATTAAGAATATGGGTTAGCTAGGTTTTTCATGTTTACATGGATAGGCTACAACAGTGCCAAAACGAACGTTTGGTGATCAAACACTAACGACAAAATACCAAAGCTCAGATAACAACAAGCCGCCACCATGAAAAAGAACTTTTACTTTAGGGTTGTCACCCATGGTCTTCTGAAGAGTTCTTGATTTGTGATTTACTGGGTTTCCTCCAAACTAGAAAATCCGTAATATTGGCACTGGAAGATCAGTGTGCTAATTTTGCGATCAACCTTCCCACTACTCTTCATACAATAAGGGGAGCCAGCATATCCATTGAGTGTTGCTTTTGATCCACCCGAAGTACTTTATTACAATCGCAATCGGTGCAGCATGGAAAATAAAACAAAATTTACTCACCAACCATATGCATTTTCTTACACTAACCATAAGCCTCATATGTTATGTCAGTGATACTACCTGATCTCGCAAACACCGGTAGATGAGGCGAAGTTCCATCCTGCAGCCTGTTGGTCGGGACTCGAATATCTAAGCCATTGGGTCGGATCTCCACCGTACAAGCAGCAATGCGACTTCGTCTTTGTACCTCTCTTTATTGCATAAACTATTTGACGCTTTGATGGTAACTATTCAGTAGATCTTACTGGCTTTTTAGCACCTCAGGGAACAGTTGTTTCAGTCAGACCGATCACCGCGTCGTGGAAGTCAGATTTATTACACTCTAACAAACAGCATGTGCTCTGAGATTACCTTTTTTATTTAACGGTCTTTTATCATTAAACAGTAACACTGTGGCATTATTGCTGCCATTCCTTTGTTGTTTAACTATAAATATGTACATGTGTTAACAGTTTTATTGTTAAGGTTTGTTACTGACATGTAACCTAAAAACTAGACTTTCACTGAAGAATTTGTGTTTTTTTGTATCAATCATTTCACTGTCAATAAATTCTTAATGAATATTTGCGCAAAATGACAAATTCTATTTTTAGTAATATTTTGAGCAAATAAAAAATTTCCAGTATGTTTCAAGATTCATGAAAAATCTATTTTTAGTACGTAGAAATTAGATTGTGAAGCATGCGCAGTTACGTATAGTGTTGTTGACGCTTAAGCGCTTGGTTTAGTTGTACACATGTGTTTGTTAGTAACGGATGATCAGAGAATCAATTACTGGATGTCTAGATCATAGGTAAGTTTGTCTGCTGTTCTCAGTAAATATTTCCCTTTTTCTTATGTTTTTTTCTTTATGCAAATCATTTTCTTTGATTACTTATATTTCATCTTACCCAGAAAAGTTCTGGTCTTAGGATTTCATTTTTTGTTGACGACTTGGAAGTATTTTAGAGTTTTTTTTTGTGAATGTATTTCACATTCACAGAGATTGAATATACATGCATTCTTGTAAGCTTATTGGTAGTTGTTTTTTTGGAGTTGTCTATCTTATGCCTGTAATAGGCGTTTGACCTCAACGTAGCACTATTCGGTTAACTTGTCCGTATTTGATGATAATGCTGAGACAGTAGAAAATTTCTTAACAACTTGATAGTGTTGAATTTCAATTTACTGAATGATTCTAAACTGGTCTAAACGCAGAAAAATGAAAAATTGAAATGTACTCAGCAAATACATCGCTGTCCAGACCTCAGTCGGTGGCGGGGTTCGAACTCACGACCTCCTAGTTGACAGTCTAGTGTTTAGTCCGGGCGGGCTACAGCTCATAAAAGTTCCTTATTTTTCGATCATTTTTGTTTGTTTTGTTTTTGGTATTAGTCCTGATGGCGCTCTTCAACTAAGAAATCTCAGTCTACACTTTCCGGTGTATGCCGCTCTCGAAAAAGTGTTTGGTGCCTACAGCGCATTATTATTATTATTTTTTCATTCGGTTCCTAGTGTAACATATGGCCTCAGTAAACACGTCGCCATTTCACTCTGTTCTCCGCGGTCTTTACAACCTGGCTTCACCACCTCCCAGAACCTTTCATTACTTCCTCACATGATCTCCTCCATATCACCCTCGTTTCGGACACCCAACTCGTCGTCCCCCCTTCGGGTTCTACTCGAGGACCTGGCTCGTGGTGTCCCCGAATGGTCTTCTCAGTGTACGCCAATCCATCTCCACTTTATTTTGCATATTTGTTGGTTGATGGGTTCTTGGTAGGTTAGTTGGCTGACCAGAGTGAGATCCCGGTTGCTTATCCTTTCTGGCAATCCATCTGATCTTCAGTATCGAGTGAGCATAGGTGGCAGGTGTTGATGAATGTCTGTAGTTTGTAGGGAATGCTGTTCGTGACGCACCAAGTTTCTGAACCATATAGATGCATTGACTTGACTGAATTAGTGTTGAAAATCTGGATCTGGTTCACGCTTTATGCTGAGTGCAGTAGATCTTTACACTGATTTCAGATTAATGAAAGTCTGTCTTGCTTTTTTGGTCCTGGTGTTGACATGTGTGCCGCCTGTAGGTGTTATAATATTTGTCCATGGAGTAGGGCGCCTGGTGGTAACTAATATTTGAGGAATGCAGACGGTTTATCAGGTTTCTCTACAAATTAGTGGTCGTGCTTAAATAAATTCTGGGTAGATGACGCTATGGTTTAGATCTATATTGGTTTGCTCACTTAAATTTATTTTGACAGTCAGGTTGCCATTGTCTCTCCTGCGGCTAGGTTGTTTCGGTAGCCTGATGCATGAAATCTTAAACGTTTTGGAAATAATTATTTAGTCATCATCAAACCAGTGGATAGAGCCACCTGCCACTTTAAATTACGTGCTGTGTGTACAAAGTCAGCATTAAATTTTTCTGATTTTCTGTCCAGGTTAAACAACGTTTAATACGAAATAGTTTCTACTGCATAGTAAATTTAAGAATCTATAGTTCAGATATATGAAGTGTATACGCGTTAGTAATCAGAAATTACATGTCAGGGTCTACGTCATTTACGTGAATACAACTACTCACAATTTGTTTCCTCATTGTAGAGCATCGTACTTTCGTACACACTATTTTAAAACTCTATTATTTATCTGTACCTAATATTTTCATCTCTCATTAACATACTATATAATATTTTGCATTTAATTTTTTGCCGTTTTTTCGTTCCTGACATGTATAGTGAGTGAATGAGAAGTGGAAGTAGTTTTAAATTGGTTCATTTCATCATACGTGAACTTGAAAGTCTCTTACAAAAATTATTTCTATGAGGCGATTAGGAGAATGAAAAAATTTCTCAATGCTCTATTGATTACGTTTCCTGTTATCAGAATCAGGCTGGTTTTGACATAATACCGGTACACACTGAACGTAGAATCCTATTTGTGTTTGAAAAAAGAGACTAAATTGACTAGAGCATTAAAGTCCAATTCTAGTGTGTCACTCTGGAGTCATATGACTCTATTTTTCTGATCGATATAAATTCACTCGTATTACTTAAATTTTTCCATTATCTAACAGCTAACTTCCTAATAAATCACAGCTGAAGAAAATAGACAGAAAATAAAATAATACAGCAGCGCTATAAACAGAGATGAGGGAGAACAAACTATTCTACAGAGAAACTTATTCGTATCACCAAGGTGTTCATCCTTACTGGAGAGGCTGAAAAATGCCTTGGGTTCAAAATTACGACCAGAGTCGGCTGACTGGACTCATGAAAAACAAATGGTTTGCGGATTACGTTGCAACGCTACGCTACGCATCATCATAGAACAGAGCATGGCATGGCAGTCAACTGTTCCTGTACCTCAGCTTCATCGATTTTGAAAAGGCCTTCAACAGCGTTGGCCGAGAAGTAATTTGTAGACTGCTTCAACACCACGGTTTTAGTGCCACAAATTTTTATCAACCCCATTCAACAGCCATATGAAGACGCCACATGCCGAGTGATTCACAATGGAAAACTCAGTGACACCTTTGAAGTGAAGACAAACAGAAGTAATACGAAGCTACCTACTATCACCAATGATCTTTCTGATTGTGGTCGACTGGACTGGATCATGCAACAAACTGTGAGGAGCGAGAAGATGGGCATATGCTGTTTGACCGATGAAAAAACCCTAGAAGATTTGAATTTCGTCGGTGATCTATGTTTGATGCAGCACAATCTCCAAGATCAAGAGGCGAAAATTAACAAGTTGCCAGAAAACACGAAGCTGCGAAGAGAGACAGGACTTCAGGTGAACACAGAGAAGATTGAGGTGATGAAGATACCCAACGAACAACAGCATCAACAACAAGCACCAATACTCATCAATGGGAGAAACCTGATGGAAGTAGTCTCTTTCACCTACCTAGACAAGGCAGCATCGTTTCAACTACAGGCGGCGGAGGCATACATGAAGATATCAAAGCAGCCAGAACCATAAAATCAAGATAGGTCTTCCGCATTAGTCTGAAATCATTATGGAGATCCACTGCACTTCACTGTTCTCAGCATAAAGTGTGAACAAGATCCTGATTTTCAAAACTAATCTCAAGTCAGTGCTTCTATATGGTTGAGAGACTTTGCGCGTTGCGAAAAGCATTTCCAGCAAACTAGAGACATACATCATCAACAGCTGCTGCCTACGCTTACTCTATACTGAAGATCAGACGACCAGAAATAATAAGCAACAAATAACTCTTGCTGGTGACGAACCGACCAAGAAGGTATCTCCCAACAAATATGAAGAAGAAAGTGGAGATGGATTGGATTAGGAATGCACTGAGAAAATCATTCGGGGACATGATATACCAAACCAGGCCGTCGAGTGGAACCCAATGGGGAAACGGCGAGTTGGGCGTTTGAGGGTGATATGGAGGAGATGGTGTGAGGAAGAAATGATAACTTGTGTGCAATGGTGGAGCGAGGTCGGAAAGACTGCGAGAACATAGTGAAATGCTGATTTGCTACTGAATCCCTTTGTTCTACTGGGAACCCAAAGAACGAAGAATTTAATAATAATAAAAGTATTCATCCTGAACCAAACCTCGTAGTGAATATGCATCTACCTAAATTGTAGTGTGATATTCTAAGAGTAATTGTAATTCGTAAGCATTTTGGAATTTTATATTGAGAGGATGTTTCAAATTTTGTATTGGTGTTGATATCTTCAGATCTCTGCTTTTTGACGCAAATACTATTTTGTTTTAAATTTCGAGTTACATTTTATTTCTCTATCTTCTTGTCATAACTATGAGTTTTGAGTAAATGTGAAGACGATTTTCCCAGCAGTTGGTTTCGTTCATTCATCGGTTCTGTTAGAAAATTTATGTGTGATGATTAGTTCACAGTCACTGTGTTCAAGTGTTCTACTGCATATAAATACGCCATGATATTCGTTCTATATGAGGTCAAAAAAGGAAGGAAAGGAAATCCTCTGAAAGTCTAGGTTTTTTGAAGGTTGCAACTTAATCTGTTGATATCGTTCCCTTTAAAGCCACTTGCTTGGTCCCAGTTTTCGCTTCCGTGTTTTAAAATGATTCACAAGTATGTTTTCCGCGTTACACATTCTCTAACTTTATAATTTATCATAACTATTCTGATGTTTATTTTTATATAATTTCTTAGCAAACTAACGGTGACTTCAGCTTTTTAGTTCGGTATATTTTATGTTTATCTAGATCTTAATTCCTTATCGAGCATGATAATGAATAAAGATTCAAGCTACAAACCGTAAAGTTCTACTTTCTTCTGTCTGTCGTTTATTACTCATGCTAATTATCGCTTATTCCTCCAAACCATTTTCCTTTGAGCAGGACTACTTCAGTAAAAACAAGCTATCTGGATCAAATCATGAAATCCATTCGTGAACTGTTCGGACACTGGTCTGAACCGTGTAGTAAAGTATAGGCCTTTTGGTTGAGGTTAATGAGAGAATGAAAATCGTTTTTTTAGGTTCTAGATAATATATTGTTCACAGTTAATTGCAATGGTATTGATATATCAACACCTTATCTTTATTTTTTAAATATCATTTTGTTTTATCCTATTTTTAACAAGTCTTTTGACCTTGACTTCAATTCGTGGGTATAAGGTGTGGCTACTTGAAATTTTGTTCAGTGATGCTCTCCTTTGTGGTGTTGTGTCTGTCTGACTTGCCTCGATTCACTAACTTGGCCAAAAAAAGTAGTCTTAACGTTTCCACGTTTACGTTAACAGTGAAAAGTATACATGAACCAGCTGTCAGACGTTAACCCATACCGACAGTGGCAAATGAAGTCTAGCAGACCTGATGTACATTAACTTGGACATGTAACTTTCAATGAATGGGACCTTGATTCAAATTCTATATTAAGTGCTTTGGTCCTGTCAGTCATTAGTCATCACACAATAGGTTTGACTCTTACCTCGGTACCTAAAAATGTCCAGCGTTGGATTGCATTGTTTTTTTAAGTGTATACATTGCACCTTAAAAAACTAACAAATATGACACCAGGGTAACCTGTGATCTAGATTAATTATTTTGAAGCTTTTCAGTAGGAATTCCTAAGATTTATGATCATTATATTCAGATTCATATCTCTCTGCGTCGTTACAGGAGATTATTACACTGAATTGTTCAGTTCATTTATTAAAGATGACTCATTTTGAAAATACTAATAAACGGCTCTTGACCTATAGGATTCATAGCATTTTAAATACTCTTTTAGTTTTTATCTTCTGGCTTATGTCTACTATATCGATGTATATTTACTGTAGGCGTTTTTATTTCTCTGTGAGTTTGAAAATTTCTAGATAAAGCTTTTAATGTCACTTGAAGCGCTACTTTTCACAGAATAATTATGGTGATATTTATAATGAAAGGTGCTTAGTTGTTCGAATAACAAATGAGTAGTTGATTCTTTTCAATCTGGTTAACCGGTATGGCGTCATAAATCTAATTTAGCTAGTCTTTAATCAATGCTTTCCATTTTGGTCGTCGATCTAGGCACTGACTATATTGTTACTCGGTTAATCTTTATTTACTTTCATATCAAAGCAATATCTTTAGAAAATGCATACAATTATTTTTTTATGTAATGTATTTATTTATAAATTCTGAGATTAAACTCTATCATTATTTATAGCTGGAGTTTGAGCTGAGTAATTTATTTGCCATTTTAAAACTTTTACCTTACGGATAATATAATCCAGTATTAATTAAGTGTCGTCTAGTGGCTTGCTGTTGTCTTTTGAGAATATTTTCCCTATGCGGCGACTAGTTTATATGAAATACTTTTATTCAGAGAACTCATTAGTCGAATTGTACTTTCACTGCAGTATACAATGAATGTAGGATAACTTGACATTTTCACTTCATCTTCGTTGGCATTTTGTAAATGAAATTAACCATGTACATTAATACAAGAGTAAAACTTGGGCATTTTAGTGGAATGTAATTTCATTTTAATCAATTTATTAAATGTATCACACAGTGAAACATTATTATTTACTGGGTTACCCTTCGGACACAATTTGTTGTTCATAGTTATACCAAGATAACTCCATAACTTTGAGACATGGTTTACATAGTTCTTATTCGCTCGCCTTCTTTGTGATGTAGGTAGTGAACTTTGTCATATGTACGGAACAGATACTGAGTCTTTCCTGTTCCGTGTATTTGATGTTGATTCGATAAACACAGACTCTGTTACCAATATCTCCTATCACCCCACTAAGGGAGTTTCAAGTATTGTTGCTCTATCCCATCCTGTTTTGTAGTTGTGTGCAATTGCATGCAGAGCTATGGCTGAGCTTTTTCTGAAATTCCCTACCTTACTGGGATCTGCCAATTTTGACTTAGCTAGTTTTTTGTGCTCGGATAGCTGAACCGCCTCTGGTTGACTACTTCGACTTATGTTTTTAGCCTCTCAATCGTTTTGACGGAAAATTAGTCCAGTTATCTAGATATGGCTATGGACAATAAATTGTGTCTGAAAAGTAACCCAGTAAATAATACTGTTCCACAGCGCGATACATCTAACAAACCGACTAAGATAACAGTGTACGGTTGTGCTAATAACGATATATATATCCTGACAGCGAAACATTGAACCAAATCTTCAGGTTAGAGAACAACTGAATACAACTATTCATGTTCTTGGCTACAAATATTCACTAGTCTCTTCATCTTGTTTCCAGCCTTATTTGAACAGCAAACTATCCTTTATTTGCTGCATTCATTGCTTACTTTTCGTGTTGTTTATAGTTCACATTTTTCTGTAGTTATTATCAGTTATATGAAAAGGTAATTGAATTCACTCAACTCATCTGCACTTGGAGATACTTGTACCACTTTAGTGTTCATTACCTTACGGTTGATTTGCATTCTTAAACATTTCATAAAAATATCCTTCTTCCCTTTTACCCTCCTTTGTATCCAGTTGCATTTTCGTACTTGAAATTGCTTTTATATTTGCATTACCCACGGTAGATATTTAATTGCATGTACGATTGTACTTGGGGATTGGTGTGCATCGATAAGCTTCTTTGATGCATGTGATAAAAAAAAGTTGAAGTCTTTTCTAACTCGAATTCTAACTTGCTGCATTTCGATTTACTTCCAATATAATAAACCTGAACATTATCAGAATACCACTCCTTCTTCTTGTAATTACTTCTCACGGTGTTTAGTTGAAAATTTTCTATAAGCTACTTTTCAGCCTTTAATTTAATAAATGCGTCGAGTAAAGTGGAATGCCTTGGTGATGATCACTCAACACACCTTGTTTGAGTGAACAAAACGATGGGAGAAATATTCAGTATTTCAATCGTATCTGTTCATTTAATTGCTTCTAGTTGTTTGATCTCGGTTAATTGATGTTAGTAGACAAATGAACTGGTTGCTAACCTATTCGGTAACTTAGGCGTCCTTATTTTGACATACTAGTCTGGTTGTTTGCCTTTCTACTACCCGACCGGTAGCTGCTACCTTGACGTGGTGGTCTGGCTCGCATATCACAATGATCCAATGAGCTATGGTTGTGGGACGAGAGTGGACTTAGAAAAGGTCGACCCCAGAAATAACACATTCTGCTCCCTCGTCGCATGCTGATGCCTCTAATGGGGGTTCGTAGTTGAATTCTAAAGCAAAAAGAACAAGCTATTAAGATTACGAAAAGACCATATGTGACCGACTTCAGGCTCAGCGGTCACGCTAATCTTTTTCTAATTCAGGCACCTTGAGATGATGAGGTATTATGGCAATGAATCACTGTGAAGCGAGTACTGAGCAGGTATATGACGCTAATCAAAGCTATCCACTCGAACTCACGCACCTGCGTAAGAGCTTATGGAGAGTTATCATCTGATTTGACAACAACTAGTGGTGTGCGCCAGGGATGCTTATTGTAGCTGTTCATATTCAACTTCGTTATAGGCGTACTATTGGACATAACTGTAGGTACGTCTTCAGGTCGTCTGGTTGACTTGGAGTATGTAGACGAAATTGTCCTGCTAGGTAAAAACGCTGATACAAGGTCTTGTGAACGTGTTGAGCACAAATCTGAGTAGATTTGGCATGCTTTTCGTTCGAACCTGTGAAATGTAAGATGATGATGTTTAAAGACTGGTCTGCTATAAGTACTCCCAGTTTACTGATAAAGAGTGAAGTGGTGGCGAAGGGTACTAGGTAAGGTAAACAAGTCAATTGATGAGGTTGTGAACCTTAATCAACTGAGATGGCTTGCACATCTACTGCGCAAACCTAGGCACCACCTGCTTCGACGTGCTATGGTGGGGGAAGTTGGATATGGTTGAAAGATGATTCAAGGTGGCCAGACCAAGACGTAGCACGAGTAGGTGAAATCTCTTACTGTTACTCTGAGTCGTGTGAAAATGCTACAAGTTAATCAGCAGCCATCAGCAAGGTATTTGTATAACCTTGAAAATCAGTTTACTTCGTTAGAAATCTCAGTTTATGTTACTGCATAACGAAGTCATCAACCCTTCGAATGTCATTTCATCACTTGTATGACTTACTTGTACATAAAAGTTGGTTGGTGGACGGAAATCAGTGTTACTCTTTGGTCCTCAACACACTTCGCAAAGAAAAGTCCATTAAAGCTAAATGAAAAGCTACACCAAAGATTTGTATGGAGATAAATAACCTTTTTAACCGTTTATTGGGTTGTATTGTATCGTAGTCAGTTTGTGAATCTGCAGTAGTGAACAGTTTGACGGAGGCGTGTATTATCCTTTAGTAATTTACCATCCGTTTCAGTAAAGCTGTTATAATATGCTAGAACTGTTCAGTTTATAATCGGATCAAATAAGTTTAGATAGTTTGTTTAGCGACTGGTGTTTGACATGTTGTAGTTTGTTGTCTTACATTTCAGAAGTAATGGATCAAAACAGTTCGAGTCACATGGTTTATTTTCTTCTTCGTTTATTATAAATCCATGACGCTAATCAACGCATACATCATTCCCATTTTTTTTCACACTATACTTCCGACTTGTGTTTGCATTACATTTTCATGTGTTTGTGTATGTATGGCATTCTTGACCGATCGAATTTTTAATTCCAGTAGATGAACCAAATCTTTTTGGACCGCATACTTCACGATTCAGGAGATATGTTCATATGGGTGCGTACTTTCCTCTATGACCATCTCCATATACGTACATATATCCTTATTTTTAAAAAAATTATCTCATTATGGTGTCCTTAGTACTATGATTTTATTTCGTTCTCATCTGCATCCTGTTTTCTTATATCTTGATGGCCGTGTAATAATTCCTTTTTTGTAATGAATAACAACATGCTTTTATTAGTACTTATATCGTATAAATGTCTGTGGTCCCAATTTCTTTTTAATTAGTTATCTGTGAATAACTGAAGTTAAAATCCCTTATATTCCGTAGTGCTTTCACTGTGTTACACCTTTTTTCCTAAGTTGCTTGCATTCGATACTGCGTACATCGTCGTTTGATATTGCTTTATTTTTAATCTGATCAATTCAAAGGTATATTATTCACTTTTAAATCCCCTCTAATTTCAAGTATACCTACCTACATACCCCCCTGTTATGTATATACCTATATAAAATGTAAGGGGTTTTATTTAAACTCTTTGTTGTTCGTCTAATAACTTTTTATGTTTTATTCACTTTTTATGTGCATGGGCGGTGGTGTTTAACCAATGGATTTAATTTAGAAAGAAAAGAGTTGAGGTAGCCGTTGAAACTGGAGTTTTTCTGCGTTATTGTATTGATATGTAGCTGTGAAAACGATAAGTATCGTCACATTGCAATCTTAGTATGAAATTAATCTAAACAACAGTATTAGGGAACATAACACAGTTCATCATTTAATTATACTAATATTGCTGCTGAAATGAATTGGCCTGTTGTTCAACTTTCTTAACGATTCCAAAATGTACAATTTACAAATTAGAAGTGATGGATGATCGTTAAAGTATTCCAGAAGGTGTAAATCAACGCTTCCTTTGTCATACTAATTTTATAGTTTTAATTTATTGTATTTTCAAATCTCTATAGCACTCACCAGATATTTATTTCTTGGATATTACGGTGATACTAACTGTCCCTTAGTTCTATTTCCTACTTCTATGGATAATCAGGTGTGCATAATTAAATGCCATCTTATGAAGGTAGTGGTTAAGATAAGTAATTAAACTGGGAGAAATATTGTCTATGACTAGATTTTCAACTGTTTTCTTGATTACTTATCTTGGTGTTTACTATTCGCATCCGCTCGACTCATTCATTTAATAATACTTTTGTCGGTTTAGTGCTTATTTCCGACTTTCTGCAAGTCATTATCTCCAAAGTTTGCTCTTCTGTAATCATGTTGTGTTTTGATGTGTCATAGGCATATGTGTATCGACCTATTATCAAGCTTTTGCACTTTTTTCTGTTAGTCTATCAGTACTATTCGTATTTTTATTTCACCACACATATACATATGCATATATACTAATGGTTAGTAGCACAACTGTGTATAGCAGCTGTTAGTACTACTACTTTATAAACATATATATCAGTTATTATTAATTTGTAGAAATTCCATTGGAATAGTTTTTGATTATGCATTTTATGACTAATAATGATTGGAATTATTAATCTCTTCTTGGTATAGCTCAAGCAGCTGTTGGTAAGTTGGGATGCTCAATAGTCTCGTAGATGTAGTAGCAGTGTATTCTCATTTTCTATTGCTTAGTCGTGTAATACATATTTTTTGTGTCCTTGCCTATTAACTTATATTTATGTTACTTGAAAATTTATTTTACTTTGGTACATTTTTCCTTGTTGCACTAAAATATCTTTGGTGTAGAATACTTATAGCGTTTTTAGTATTATAGTTGCATGTAAACAATCAAATGGACTTTCTATATCTGTACATAATTTCAGTTATTTATAACGTGATATAATTCGTTGAGTAGATAAAATAATCAGCATCCGTAAATATCAATTGTGAACGAGACAGCAATGTAATTGTTTACTTTGTCAAGTGTGAAAACGTTGTGACTCAACGTGTTTTTTCTTACAGTAGTCTCTCTTTGATTGTTTTCTCTGTATCTTATCTGAAACTGCAACAGCATTATGTCTTTTACGATACTACACACGTGTATCATAACGTAACTGTTGTTATGTTGGCTCTCCGCTAATGGATATAGCTTTCGATAATTATCATTTTATTTAAGCGGTTAATCTCCTTGGTTGGATACATGCAGACAGCTGGATGAGAAGCGGGAAAATTTCTGAAACATGTTATATATTAGTGCTATACATTTGGGTCAATCTGATTGTCCATGAACATGTTGGAAACAATAAAAGAAGAAAGGTTATTAAGGGCAAACAAAAAGTTCTGAAACACTTCATCTGGACTAGATGCTTGACATCACTATGATTTTAGCATTCGAAGACTACATCATCGATATATCTCTTACAAAGTGAAGCGTTTCCAATATGATCATTGTCTAGATTCTTGGCACATTAAAATATTCATCAGCCAACAAGTATACCGAAAGGATTGGTTATTGTAATATTATGAGTTTGCTAAACTTACTCTGGAATGTGCAGTCTACTTCGTCACTGCATATTGATGATAAATGTGTTAAAAAAGTAAGACAAACAGAGAATAAAACCTCTCAAGGAATACCAGTCGTCTTTATTTGTGATACATCAGTAAATGGAGAGTACACAGTCTTATTATTTATGTCAATATCACTTAGCTAGTCAATGAAGTCAAATGCATCTTTCGACGGGAAATTAATTAAGTGAATTTCGATAAAATTCAAGAGTAGAATGTTAGCTTTATATTTTCTTAGTAATCGAGATGGATGGAAATATTCAGATCACACGGTATTTAGACAATCATATTTCTCTTTATTAGTAACATTATTATTGGGCATTTCCATCAGGATAGAGTATACACTCCTATTCAATTAAAGTATTTTCAGAGGCAACATCCACCATTAACTTAATTTCATCACTAAGAACAAATGAAAGCTTACTTTTTTAACAGAGACCATTCGAAATAACATGTGTAATCTTTTAACAATAATGATCTCTCAACTATTTCATAGTCTTTTCAGTGCTTTGGGATATAAGATGTTTATCTTTTTTGAAACACCATCATGAAAACAATGAGTGATATCAAATAACTTAGCCATAAGGCAACTTCGATAGTTTTAGATGTTGGGATGAGTTAGATGAGTTTATTATGTAAATTTTCGAATTAGATATCGATTGCCGGTTGGAATTTCCTGTTAAGGGAACAGAAGAACTGAATCCTAGTGGTGAAATTGTCTCTTTATCAGAAACAGATAACTAAATAGATGACAAATTAGTTACATAATTTTCTTGGTTAACTGGGAATGAATTCATCTGGTTGTCATTAATATTCTCATATTTTCATGATGACAGAACTACAAAAATAGTGTTTTCATTAACCTTTTTTTAATTATTCCTTTAAATGATTTGCCGAGTTTTATTGTAATCAGATTGTTCAAAATATGTAGCCCTAATACATCAATAGTTTTCTATAGTCTTACATTTCCATCACGCTATCATTTTATTTCTCGCCAGTTGTGTATGCACGATCATATAAGCTTACAAGTTGTGTGGTTACTTTCTAGACTGTTGGTTTACGATAATGACTGTTCTTTGATATGTTTCTTGATGGTATATTATTCCTTTGTTTTTATTTCTAAAAGAAAAGCAGTCGATTGTTTGTGGTTCGTATGCGTCGACTCGATCAATGAGTATCAGCAAACGTTTAGGCTTTATTCATAATTAATTTGGTTGTGGCTAGCAGAAGAATCCAGGACGCGCGCTTCATCCTATCTTGGACTCGTTTGAAACATTTGAGGTAATGGGTACAAGGCTTGAGTTTCAGGGGGAACAACACTCACTGGGGTGCAGGTACATCCATCCAGCTAACGATTCCGAAACAGGACGAAACACACTTCCTGGATTCTTCTACTAGTCACAACCAAGTAAATTACCGTAATAAATATTCAGGAAATACCGAGGCATCTGCATAGTAGCTCATATACCAACAGAGGTCGAACAATTCGATCCAATAAAACAACAGAGAATTACAAGTACATCAACAAAAGGTTATTCATTTATAAATATTTAACTGGAATGTAAACCTGTTTCTTTTGGAATCAGTATGCAACTGTAGATTATATTTTCGAGATTTTTAACAGCAATTTATGTTCTTAAATGTTTGGCAAATAGCAACTTTTGTTATTAAAGATAACTAGATTCATTGGTTGGAGAGGATTTGTTTGGTTAATATTCATAACCGGAAAATAAATCGGTAATCTGCTAGTGACAAGGTCATATCATTGTTGACTATTTTCACCCAACTACTGGGTCAACCGACATTTCCATCACTTTGTAATTCTAAATAACTGGTGAAATGCTATATATTTTCGTGTACTGACAAGTTCACCCTCACGTCTGACGATGCGATAATGCATGAAGCAGAAAGTATCCTGGAGTTTTGTTAACATTCTTCTATTGAGTCAGGTGTACTCAGTTAACAGAATATACTGTTAATAAACATCTATCGATAAATTCAATTTTTGGTTGCTTGTAATATGTACATGTTTATGTAGTGACAATTTTGATACACTTATCCCAAATGAAGAGTTCACTATTTGTTGTTTAATTATTCGCCTTCTCGGAAGTCACTGATCAGTTCTTATGATGATCTGATACTTTTCTTTTATTTGTACTCTAGTCTGTTCATAACGCCTGATACCTGTAATGTACGAAAACTAAAAGGTTTCGTATAGCTTGATTTGTCCCCTGAGAGCCGTTGAATTACTTGACGTAGCTAATATCTTTATCATTATAGCTATGTTTATAAACAGTTCATACGTCTAATAGTTACCCTTATGAGTAGTAACCTTTCTGAAGTTAGTTTATACCTTTGTCCTCACAAACTAGTGTACGGAACTCATAGGGAATGGGTATCTCCAATCCTTGTCTTATCTAGAAAGCGTTTTAAAGGTTTTAACTACCTCACCAACTGTCAAATGTTGACGAAAGTCTTTAGTTATTTGTGAAAAACATTGTATATACAGTAACGTACCGCTAAAAGTTAAACAAAAGCCATGGAGTTTCAAACTCTTCATCGATCTTTCTCTATTTCTTGACCATTCGACGACGACTTTGGAAAGCTGAAGCAAAAGTTGAGCTTACCATTTAGTAACAAAAGCGTTATATTTTGAAATGCACTGAAGATTATCATAACTACTAGAAATTGGGCTTATTAATCCAATGTTCTTGTATGGCAGTATTTAATAGACCTTTCTTAAGTACCAAACACTTACAAGTCAGCTTCGAGCATGTGAATTGTAAGATTAATAAAACCTCAGGTCGCAACATTCTTTCCACTTTCGGTGTAGCTAGAGTATGAAAGTTACAAACTTGTTTCTCTGCATCAGATTAAAACTAGATATTTTGTGACAATATTAAGCGTAACCACAATACCCTATTTGCTACCATCTTCGGAAATAGTAGTACCGATTCGATGTCGTAGTTGACTGAAATTTGATTTTAGATGTGGGTCATCCCGAATCTTATACACATAGTCAACTCCAGATAAGTATGCAGCTTCACCTTTTGGTCGCTGCTAAGGAAGAAAGGAAGGAAGGAAACTGAGCTTAAATTTATAAAGGATTCGTCGGTCATGCATATATCTTTCTGCAAACCTGAGGTGTGAGCTCTTAAAAGTCATATTTATCCTTTTTAATGTGGTCCCTACGTTTGCCCATCATAAAGTTTCACGTGACCATCCACCATGAAGTGTGGTCTTGGAAACAAATATGACTTCATTCCAAACCGTCGTTAAAGTTTCGTGGTAATTTCATCTCACTGTTATTTGTCAATGAATTTCACGGTGAACAGCTTTTATTAGGAAGGTAATTGACTCTATTTTCGATAAACGGCGTCATAGTGAAGCCATGAATTAGTGGTTTAGGGAGATTCCTGTCAATCATTGCGTCACGCATTCAAACCCTCTCTAGCTAGGTAGTATCATTAGCCCTCACACAATAGGTATGGCTCACTGTCTCCTGCATGAACGTGCACAATGTTACTGAGTTTGTTTCGTTCCAACGGTGTCATACAAGCCATACGATGGTAAAATATGGTCATGATTAGAGGTTGTTGGTTATTTTGTCTTCCAACACTTGTGATGCGTGAGATACAACAACCTTTCTGTTAACGGTGACGTGTGAAGTATCTTTGGAAGCGAAACAGAGGAACTTATGGTATCGAATCACCTATACCATTGGAGCACATGCACGTATTTAGGAGCTTTGAAGAGGTGGTGATGAATTTTGTCTTGTTTAAATAGTGGTCGGCAAATAACGAAATTATTATCATACATTAACCATAATGATTCAGATATATGTGACGAAGTGGTTGCATTTAATCTATATTGTCTCACTTTTTGAACATGAGTGTTTTATTGCCTATCTTTGGTATCATGTAGCTTCTCTGTGTAGTAATAGTAGTTCATTGGTTTATATGGGGTTTTCTACCGTACATCGGCTGGTTGAACGATTTCTTAGTTCCGTGTATGGAGACACAATGTGCTAGCGAGCACAATGACAGTTCTGTCTCTCAGTTACTTCTCGAGATCAGCCGTTCCTTCAGTGTAGTGTTGTTTTTACAATCTCTTGAACATATGTGAGTGGAATATAACAATACCAAGTCATTTCATTATTGTAAAATGTTCACTCTTATAGTTTGGTGATTAGCTGAATATTTGTGTGTAGATATTTTTCTCCTCGTAGTATGTTGTACTTGTTATAACTTATGTATGTATTGTATTCACAACTCATCGTGGTTTTTCTTACAGTTCTGTATCTGTCTGTCAGCCTCATAGTCACCAAAACCTTTACTGTAGTGTAGTGTAAAGCATCTTTTTTATATCTTATCTTTTGTTGCAATTGTTTACACAAGAAAACTGTGTTTTGTCGCATACTTTTTTTCTAAAGAAGTATTATATCTATTGTTCTTTCAATGCCAAATATTTTCACGCATTTGTTCTTCTTTTATAGCATTAAAACAAGCCACCTCAAAACGTTCCATTCGTCCGATGTCTGCTATCAAATCTATAGACGGTATGATTTTAAGTTTTTCTTATTCATGTTGTGTTTTATGGATGGAGTTCAGTGTGAATTTCATACATTCTTCTGGCTAACATTTTTGTTTGGATTTTTATTATGAGCTTTTTGTTTTGACTATTATTATTTTTATGCGCTAATTTGATGTAACATGTTTCTCTAGAAATGCGCTACGTAAAATATAAGCTTAATATGAAGCCAAAGATGAAAAGTAGCATACATAAAGGCAGTCGGTTTCAAACTTTCAACCCACTTATTTCTATCGTAGCAGAAATTCCAGATAACTTCTATGTGTAATGTTCTGTGTTGGCAGCCTATTGAACTACCCCCATCTTGGTTATTTACTATATCTCGTATTGTTGACTAGGTAATTAGACTGGTAATTTTTAACAGTAATTAGATGATTACGTTGTAATTGCATATGTTCTCGATCTTAAAGAGATTGCTTACATGGTAGTATTCTCTTACTCAATAACCGTCCTTATGTTTGACTTGGTTGGCCCCATTGATCACGACTTCTCATTGAATCTTAGGGAATCACTTCTCATTTCGGAAGTTTGTGGGGGGGATTTATTTATTGATTTAAGGTCAGTACTCATCATGGACTGACGTCAGTTGACAGGTGAGGCCAAGCAAGTCGAACATAAGGACAGTTATTCCATTATTGCATTGGGTAGAAATCATGCTACTATGTCGTGTATTGATAGAAGTAGGAAGATGTAGAGTATTGGATCTCGATCCAGTGACTCAATGGTAGCATGCTGACAGTGGAACCTAAAGGTCCTGGGTTTAGTCCCTGGTGGAGTCGTGGATCTGCACTCCTGAGGAGTCCCATACTAGTACGAAACAGCTGCCCAGTGCTCCTAGATTCCCAATGCTACTGGAACTGATATCAGTTTATGACGAGTATCAACCTGAAATCAATGAATAAATCCCTAAAAACCTCCAAATTGAATTATACTAGTCCTCTTTGGTGATTCCGGAAGTTCCAATGAAAAGTCGTTACCAGTTAGGCCAACCGAGTATCCTTTTAGCTATAATAACTGGTAGTCATAGAGTAGTAATCAGCAATACTGTCATCAACAATTCTAACCAAACTTCGGAAGCTGCATTAAAAATGATGATAATTTTGTCAGTATGGTATACTTTCTTCTGTAGGTTAAAGGGCCCTTACGTATGGAACTAGCTTCGGTTTTGACTCCTGTTGTATTTTCGATGAAGAATGTCTTTACACTGCATTCTCCATGGAATGAAATTCTCTTAATTTAGTCCCTTGTTTCCATCATAATTAACTCAAAGCAGAAGGAGTCCAGAATGTCGCAGTTATTAGTGATAGTAAACACTTTTACTTATTCAGAAGACTTCGTTGATAAAGGTAGAAGTTAACTGACTTTGAGATGATTATGAGCAATAAACTGTACTCAAAACATCATTTGATCAACATTAGTGTGTGCTGTGTCGAATAAACGATTCTAACATGGGATCAGATGTTAGTAAGACGAGTTTCAGGGAAGACTACCTGTGATCTTTTTATTCGTCGTTGGTTTCATTCGCAGGTGGCATAGTCCTAACGCAATACAGTATTCTGAACAACAATGTAAAAATGCCTACGATGTTACTTTTAAAATGTTGCCTGATAACTGGTTTGAAGTGAAAAGATGTAGACTGTTCCTTTTTCCAGTGAGTTGCACCAACTCGAAATCTCCAGTAGAATTTTGATTTCATTGTAATTATTAGGTTAGATAGTACAGTTCTATCCATAACGATAATTTGCAGTCTCTGGTTCGAATCTTTCAGTAATTCAGATCTTTCAAACTCTAATCGTCCTCTATTGTAAATCAGAAGGTAAACAAATCAACATAGAATATTGCAGAAAATTGCACCAGTTCGTTTTGTTACACCTCATAACATCACGAAAAGAAGTAAATAGAAAAAACATATCAGAGAAGATCAGAGTGTATGAAGAGCGAGAGGGCAAACAAAGGAAATTTAGTGAAGATGTTTCAAATGTCTGCTCTGATGTGTTCCATTTTGATCTCTACCACGAACCACTCTATTGCAGCCTCTTGAGATTAAAAATGAGTCTGTAATACAATTTTATGCAATGAGTTTTATTGATTGTCTGTAGAACATGAAAGTCAGCTTTATCACATTCCCTTTATCGAATGACTAAGAATGCACATATAAAATAAATTGGTTTTAACCTACTACTACTTTAATCACTGTCCATTCAAGTTATCTTCAGTTTTTTATATCTTCATTTTTAATTGGTTAAAAGTATTATTTCGCTTAGTACACAGCTTGCATCAGTTCTTGATATTTATCTTTTTATTCTATTCCTATTTTTGTCCTCTTTTCGGAACCCGTGGCATTTTGGAAATCTACTTCCCGCGTGTAGAAGTTGTTGATTTAGGTGAAAAGTAAGTTGAGTACTTAGTCTATAATATCTTATTGATCGTTTGTTATTTGTTCACTGTTGCAAAATAATTTAAAAAACAAAATGTTCAGATTAGAGTACTAACTGTAATTGCTGTACAGTGAGTAAATGACGGTGAACAATATAATTACTTAGTGACTACCTTTCAAACGTCATACACTCAATATTCAGACCCGTGTTGTTCAGATTATGAGTAATATTTACACATTACATTCTTCGCCTACCAAAAAAGTGCTCTCTACTCTTTGAATGGAATATGTTTTGGTAAATCACTGGTAAGTTGGATCACATACATGAAATGGTGTTTTTCATTCTTTGTTCATTTTAATGAGCTGTCTTCTACTCATATTTATTTTAGAAACTGTTTTCCATTGATTTAGGTACTTAATTTTCATAAAGTTGTGCCCTGTTTACCAATACGTGAACAGCTAGATAGGATCAATAACTTTTACACGATAGGATTGACTTTTAGCCTAATGCATGAATCTTTATATAGTTTCTCAGTTGCTTTCTGTTATTTTCATTTTATTTGCCTATAAGTCTAGATTCTATATGACATTGTCATAACTCATGTCTTACCTTCTGTTTATTGTTCCACTGTTTTTATAGGGGAACCACTTACGAAAGCGCAAAACCTACAGGTGAGATTTTATTCTCTTTTATTTAAAAAATAATATTATTAGATTTCGATTTGTCCTTTGTATTCACTTTCCATGTATCGCTGTGCACACACCACTTACATTTTCCGTCATAATAGATTATAACACGGTAAATGATAACCTCATCCTTAGACAGGTTTTATTTCCTCATTTTTATTCGGAAAATTGAAGTTGTGGTTCGTTTAGGCACTACATCTTTAAGTAACTAGTCCTGAGGTCATTCTCTGATATATATATATATATATATATATATATATATATATATATATATATATATACTACTTTATCAGCGTCGATTATTCTGACAATCGACTTGAAGTATCAAGCAACATATTTTCCAGTAGTTACCTCTGAAAAATAAGCTTAGATCATAACCTATGTTCTTGTTAACTGTTTAGTCTTCTGAACGACAAGCAGATTTAGATGAGACTGAAGCATATCGCTTTACGTTGTAACACATCATATTAACATATAGATAAAAAGTGGTAATAAAGCGAATGAAACTGAAGTAGACAAAAGTGTAAAAGGGGAAAGGGAGCTATGGCTCAGTGGTTTAGGGAGATGGCTAACAACTAGTGGGTCACGGGTTTGAGCCCCGCCCCACGTATCGAGTTCAGGGCAACCAGGTAGTATTACTGGCCCTCAAACAATAGGTGTGGCTCACTGCTTACTGCACGGCTGTGCACAAGGTATCTGAATGCATTTTGTTTGTAACGAGAGAGAAGTTAAATAGTAATGTTAATGAAAATGTTCAAGACTGAAAATAAAAGTTTGTGTATGCCATTGTTGGCTCACTCAGATCTACATCAACAAGCGTTTCTCTTCTTTGACTCTTATCTCTCTGGCAACCCCAACCAAGTAGCCTATATGACTTAGACTGTCTGTGCCTGAATCTATGGACTATTATCAGGTCTATATCTAATCACCCATAGCCTTCTAAGCTAGTCCTTATTTGGCTAACATTGTATGTCGAGTTTCAAATTACTTTAATTGATGATGGTTCATAATATCCATGTTACGGTACAGTTGATAACTGTCTAGTCACTACATCAATAAACTCATGTAACGAGATAGTAGATTGTTGATATGCAAATATGAAAACTTGAAGAACATCGAACGGTTGTTATCATCAACTTGAACTATGTGTATTCTTTGTTGGTTAATGACCCTTAAGCTCAGAATCTAGCTGAATCTCTTCCTTGGTCAATCTAGTTCGACGATATAATTTCAAGGACAATATTCTTTTATTTTAAGGTGTTCGTAAGTGGGATTTTTGACTACTTAAATAGACTGACAGTAAAATTTTAATATTTTAATGTTATTTTTATCTACACCATGAATTCATTGTAATGATATGTTTATTTTTTTGTTTTCTAAACGTGGTTTGTTTACTCATTCCCATTTTTTGGACTAAATTATGCTCCATCTAATGCCGTTTTTTCGCGGTGTGTGTGTTTGTGCGTGTGCCATTCTAACCTAACCGTATTTTGTATTGCGTTCCCTTTCTCTGCACTTGAATGGTGTTTCATGTACAAATGTTTGCGTCAAATCATTGTACATTATTCCCAAGATGTTTCACATTTGTACAGATCAGACTGGAACAGTTCGACTCAAACGCTCCTCTACCGTCCACCGTCTGATGATGTCAGCTTTACGAAATACCATGTGCGGCGTACATCCGAAACGCCAAGTTATGCCGGTGCCTGCACCAGAAAAGGCTCGCATTCTAATTCATCACCGAGACAGCCTTATGCAACTAGAAGTAAAGTGGGATCCTGTCCCAACTGCTTGCCGATCTCCAAAATGCCGAACAGGTACCGTAGTGCGGGCGAGCTCAATCGAGGGACCTCCGCCGCAAACTCCTCCCTCTTTTCCATGCCGTCTGACATTGGTCAAGGATCGATCTCAGGAAATTATCACGGTAGAAGATTTAGACCACAGTCAGGGTATAGATCAAACGTTCTGATATGTTCATATAATAGTAATTTTACTAATAATCAACGTTTCCCTCATTTGTACGATATATTGGCAGCTGATCTTGAGCGTACACCGAGTCAGTTTAGCTTTAGTACAACAAGTTCAAGTGATAATCAGTCACGTATTCGTCAAAGCAGAAGTGATGTTGCTCATGATAATTCACCTACTGAGTCTACCCCATACACTAATAATGAGTACCGTTTTTCACAAAGAGAAGATCATCAGTTCGAATCGAATACCGTTTTAATAAAGAGAATAGATGAATACCCCAGTAATTCACAACTAACTTCACTTGTTGAAAATGGCTATGCATCATCAGCATCCAAAAATAATGAATCAAATTTACATGGTGTTAAAATACGACCTAATCGCACTGGTAAAATTGACTATGCTTCATTAGAGAGATTTATGAATGATGCGTCTTCAACTCTTTCCTCACCATTGTATGATCCTTATGGAATGGCTTCTAAAATTGCTAGTTGGTCTTCTAGTCATCAACCATACAATCGTCTTGTTGTTGAACAACACTGTTTAAGTTCTTTATCGCGTACGTCTACGAAATCAGCTAAAAGCATGCCTCCCATCCCGATTCTTACTGAATCATTCTTAAGAAAACGTCGATTTCGAACTGAACACAAATCAACAAATAAAATGAATTCAACAATAATGTAATGTAAATAGTTTATAACTGACTTCCATGCCTGTTATAATTGAATACAAAATGTATAGAGAAAATATAAACTACTGATATTTTACCAGTTTCCTGAATGCGCCTATATGTACTGTATATTTGTATACTCGGTGAGCTGTTAAGACATGATACTCTTTTCTGTTATCGCTTGAAAAAAGCGATAATTTCATTTCTGTATGGTGTAGTGTAGTGTATGGTGTTTGTATTCTTTTACGTGAAAAGTGCGTCCGATTGATTTTTGGTTAAGAGTTAGTTACTTTGTATTTTACGCTTTTCTAATAGTTTCTAACTGCTCACTTACGATATCCTACAGAGTGCATTTCATTCTTTCGCTATCAGACATTGGTACCATTTGGTGTCTAATGTGACTTTTTGCTGTTCATGCAGATATATTATCAATTCTCCATACCATTATTTTTGTTTTTTAACTAGCAACCATATTGCTATGTGAATGAGGTTCCTGTTTACTTAGTGTTGATAAGCATATTCTCTTGCTTATTGTGCAAAATAGCCGTCTTTTCCATTTTCGTTCTAGGTTAACAAGATTTCAACAAACACTTCAACTTTTCTGTGCTTAAGTCATCTGGTGTGAAATGCACTAGTCGATCCGTTCTTGTGCGGAACACAAAAGAAATTGCTTGTGTTTTGTATCAGTTAAATTGAAAATGATACGCAGATCTATATTTATTATTCGAAATTGATTCATATGAGAGTAAAACTTGGGTAGTGTGGTAGAGTATATGCTATAAATATGCACAATAAGTTCTGCTCGAAACGTCGTCAAGTAAATAATACTTCATCAATGTACTATATCAAATAAAGAATGTAATATGGAACTAGATTCATTGTTTTTCAGTTCCAAATGAACTTAATCCGAATACAAATAATAGTAAACAAGGGGTTTATAGTTATTACATTTCCAACGAATGAACTGAAACAACTCAAAACGGAAGGATAGTTGTCCAGAACACATATGCAGGAATCAGTTACTATATAAGAGTCGAATTAAATGTGACAACTAATATTTTTCAATTCATGACAAAGATACCTTCTTCTCCGAGACATGTATAGATTATTTGGTTTGATTAGCAAAGTTTTTAGAGTCCTATGCACTGTAGTTAATCTGTTCATTCAGAATTAAGAAGCAACAAACTTGAATCAGCTAAATTTTGAGTCCATTTGTAAATGAATTGATCTAAACAAGTCACCTTTGTCACATGAATTTCGTCACTTTTTTCACTTTTTAATTTTCCAACTAGCCATGCCAAGTTAATACTCTGTGCTTCAGAATTTTGAATAGACTAGTTCGGTAGCAAAAAATATCAAAGTATGTCAGTCTAGTTCATCAAGTTTATCCATAGAATTGTTGACTGTTACTATGACTCCCGATAGGAGATATCCATATGCCAAAAGGATGTTTTCAAATTCCACAATCAACAACTGGTGCGCACATATATCTATAAACCTTTAACTCTTAAAGTTATATATATACCCCAGTTCTTTTTCTTCATATGAACCTATCGTTTTAATGGAAACCAGCCAAACAATTTTATCATTACAATACTATTACTCTGGATAACATCTATATACTTTTTCCATGACATTTGTTCATTGTGTTATCTTTTATTACATAGTCATCGATGCTCTTTTTGTATTGGCGACTAAATTGTAATTCTCTGTGGTAACAATCCCATGAAATATCTGTATATCTCATAACTATTGACTCTCCTGTACCGCAGTGCAGTAATAACAAGAGGTGGCTAACATTGTTTGATGAAGTAATAATACAAACAAGTATCTAAGTAGAGGGTTACAAGATGGTAGGGATTTTTAAGAAAACATATCGTTGTATCACTTCATCAGATCATGAACATTTCACCTACTATGTTCCCTCAGTGATTCCTAACACCTTGGAGAATCCAGAATAATAGTCATGGTTTTCATTCAATGATGACTTGTCTTGAATGGGTCACCTATATACCTAATCTTTAATCAACACTATGCGTTGTAATAGATAATAACTCTGTAAGCGCATCTTTCACCTAGTATTCTACATGTAACTGTTAAATCACTTACATGATAATCCCATCACATGCAAGCAATGTTACAAAGTCACATATAATTGAGAAGCGGAAATCTATATACACTGACCTTCAGTAGTAATATATTTCACATTAAAACAGTGAACTAATGCATAGAATGAGTGCTGACTCTTTGATAGATAATCAATGCTTCACTATGATATGAAGCATGACAGCTTCGACTATACTTCCTAGTTAAGTGACTGTATTAATAATTTCTCCATGACCAAAAATTATTTGCCATATAGTAGGTTACTTTTTACTGTTGTTTCATCAATAACTCTCTTCATCCTTCACTGGTGTGGTTTATGCAGTAAAGGAAAATAATTAATAGTCTATACATTGTACTTAATAATACAAGTGTTATTCAGTGTTAACTGCTCATATGTTCTCCTACTTGATGTCCTACATGGTGGTTTTCTCACATATTGTTAACTTCGTATTTACTTGATATTAAGTAGCAGCACGTAGTACATCCATCCATACTGCTTCAAATTGAGTTCACATATTCCTGTAGGAACTAGTAATAAACAAAGGTAAAAAGTAAGTAGACTAACTTGTATACACACCTATTGAGATGTAGTATTGCATCGTAGTTTACTTTATACAAGTTACGTGACTACTCACCATCGTCTACAGAAAGATATATTCGCTTAAATGAATAATATGAATGCATTTTCACTCAGTAACATACTGTTTGTGTCCTCTTGTGTTTGTTTTCTGTAGCTCTAACCCTATTGTGCTCTCAAAATTTTGTTTTTACGTTCTCCTCACTTGTATATGTATCTAAATATAATTTTTTTTCTTTTACCATTTTCTTTTCTAGATATTCGCCGGTATTAATAAGTGGGTTACCAGCTCGACCTAATTATTATGCGAGTGACCAATCTAATCATATGAACAATGAATTTTGTATTTTTATCATGTTGCCTTTATCAGTTCCATTTCTTTTATTACCACTGTTGTTGTACATACAGAAATGCTATATAACATATCCTTTTCTCCTGGTCTGTAGTATAGGTCACTCTAACATTCATTGTTTGGTAACATTATTCTTGAATAATTCTGCATTGCAATTGGAATCTCATACTACGTCATTTTTTCTCTTTTGGTTCGATTATTAGTTCCAGTTTTATTTAGACATTCCACTTCCTTCATCGTTGTTGTCGTCGTCTTGTCGTTTATCCCCTTTCCCTTACCCTTCTTGTTCTTCGTCATGCGTACGACATTCTAGTTTTATCAGATTACCTTTATTCGTCCATATAGGAACGATAATATAGTAATATTATTATTACTAGTAGTGGTGGTAGTAGTAGTAACAGAAGAATACTGCTCTGTTTCTCTCTTTTCAATAGACATAGTATATGCTATCATGCAGCTGCTCACTTTCGATCTAAACAAGGTTGTTTAATGTGAATTTCGTTTTCACCTCTTTTCACCCAACATGAGCTAGTAATAATGTTTATTCTGATTTCTTCGCTTAGTAAATAATTGCAACAATGATAATGACAAGTATTATGATTATCACTGTTGTTATGCTGATTTGGTTACAGTGTACATGGATGAATATGTAAAACAGTATCAATGCAAGAGAAAAGCTTTTTCGTTTCATTTTTTTTCTTTCAGTGCTACAAATATCCCTTGCATTGCTGTATACGTGCATATATACATATAATGAAAAAAAGTTTCTACTTCTCTACATTCCTAGAATTATTGTCCCAATTACCTCCATATCTGATTAAGTATTATGTATGAAATGTTTCAATGTTAACCATAAATATCCCGATTTCTTTTCTGTGTCTTTCTACTCCTCAACAAATTGTCAATAGATGAGTAACAATTACGATAAGACCTGATACGATATCGGCTATCGCTTCGCCATCCTTTTCAACCTCTTATTGCTACGAGACATTTTTAATTTGTGGCACATCTGGCATTGTTATTTGGTAAGAATACTTTGAGTGATGTAAACGAAACAAATAGAAGAGAAAACTTACATTCTGTCTATCCAAATTTACTCTTGTCTTTCATCTATATTGAGAATAATTTTTAATTGTGTTGAAATGCATTGTTTTGTCCTCGCCTTTACCTTTGTGGATGCTTTCTTTTGTTATTATTTTTCTGGTACTGCTGTCATTGTTTTATTTTACTCCGTGTACTCATCCCCCGTACCTGTTCTTATGAATGATTTCTTAGTTTTATAGTCTACTCCTTTTTGTCATTTCCTGTGACAACGCACACATACACTAGCGTTTTGCTTTCTTCCTCAAACGGTATGATGGGGACATCTTTTTTCCCTCATCGTTGACTAGAATACCGTAGATAACGGAAATGTCGATGAGTCGTTGTTGAACACAATTTCAGCATATATTTACTATTGGACGTGTATGTTAGTTTATTTTGGATGTATTCTTTTAGATAATCTTCAAGTTTGATTGATGTTTCATTATTCTTTTGTGTTTACGTTTTGTGATTGTATATACTTATACACACATATTTGATATACACATATAAATGATATACACTGTGCTGTAGCGAGGCCTCATACTTTTTTCATCTATCGACTCATATAACTACGGATTTGTGTTCCACTCTTAAGTGTAGAAATCCCCCCCTCCCCCCACTTGTACTGGGATTTCTGCTTTATATATATATATATTGTTTGTCCAACTATTTGTGGAGTGAAATAATTATTATTCCTATCTAAACTGCTTCAAAGAATAACTACTCTCTCTAAATTTCATTGTATGTAATTCGGCTGTACTTTCTTGTCTTTCCTATATCCCTTTATATACGTATTTATGGAAGTATATATTATTTCGTTTTCTCCACACGCACGAATTGGAAACTCGCTGTGTACCTGAAAAAGTCAAGTAACTTAATACACCCGTATCTCTAGAAATTATACCCTAATGATGTGATTTCTTATCACATCTCTAATTTATCCTTTCTTACTTTATGTCATTTCCTCCGATTTCATTATCTTCCATATACCCAAATAGCACAATTTACATATTTATGCTGTTATTGTTATAATTATCACTTACATTTCCTTTTGCTTGGAAATTAGAGAAATAAAAAAGTATTAATCGCGTACCGTGTGGTAACTTGGTCAGCTGTACTAGGTAGGAGAGCTGAATTCGATCCCAGACAAGAAAGATGGCTGAGTGTATCTAACCTAAAAACCAGTAAGTTGCAAGTTATTTTCTTCACATTCCTGAAAGAAGATCAGCTGTTATCTTTCTAAAGACCTTACTCTGCCTGGTATCTGCATAGATTATTGCTCTTTCGTATTCGTTTCAGAAGAACAGCTGGCATTCGTGTTGTGAAAGACGTGTGCGAAACTTATTTATCATTTCCACTATAAACCTGTTGGAAAGCGTGGACGATTTTATTCATGTTAGCGAATACAAAATATTCATCAGGCTTAAATTGTCATCACTTTGATGCTTCATTAGCAAACTTTTGAGGATATATACTCCTAAGGCCAAGTTAGAGAAATCGGTTCCACAAAATCCTTTTGAAATTATGGTTCTGGTTTTTGCTCATGTGCAGCTAGTGCTTCAGCTGTGCATAAGTGGTGGGAATGTTGAACTTTGAAGTTTTTCATTTTAATTTCAAAGATGAATCTCGTAGAGCTGAATCACCCAACTCCATTAGATGTTCATATATGGATGCAATTGTTTTTCTTCGCTCGCCCTTGATAGGCCCAACCGAGTAATGTTCCGCAACGCGTTTTTTGAGGACCCGCTTATAACGTGCAATATAGTCAGCCTCACAGGAGGATGTGAATTTGTAGATACACGTAGATGTGAACATAAGCGACAACATCTTATATCCCCGTCACTACTTTCCTTACCCCAGTCACCACTTTTTATAACTTTGGTAACTACTTGAATTAGCCTGGGTTATGTATTTGAGGACGGTTTGACAATAACTTCCGTAGTCCACCCTTGACGGTCCCACGCATATATATATATATATATATATATATATATATATATATATATATCCGTGTACTTCACCGTCGACAAATATATACAAACTACAACTGCTTAAATATATTTACAATAGCCTTGGCTATTTCAAGCCTACCTAGGTTTGAATCCTATTGGTTTTTCAACTCTCCAGTTAATCTGGTACTCACAAGCTGGTTTGCGTGTAATTTCCCGAAACTTCGAAGCAAAACACTTGGTTGAAAATGCTTTAGAGGTATATAGTTTCTTATGAAGATTTGGTCAGTCTTTCTGCAGATTATGACGCAACCCATCCTACATGCACTGACAAATTAGATGACGGCTCGAGAAGAACAATCCCAGTCTTGCAAAATAAAAGGTACCATTGGTATACTTCGAAAGACGGTTCTTCAACACGTCTGCGGTGTCCCGTTTGAATTCCAACTTCATGAATAAAATTGTCCTTGGAACTGTAATAGAGTGAAGGGTAATTCGTTTCTTCAAACTTTTATCAGTAAGTCTTCTAGGATATCCATTATTCAATAGTGTTTCTCTAAGAGTTACTATTTCAACATCGACTGTGTCTTTTGAACAGACTTTAAGGAGTCTGGAACACAACGAGTGAATGTAATTTCTTCTACAACTAAGAGGTAACCAACTATTAACGTCAGCTATGATAAAGATAAAAAGGCATACCTCTTAAAACTTTTTGTGTGAATTAATCAGTTGTGATTTCGAAAGTTACTTTCTATTCTGTATTTATATCAGTTGCATAATTATGGGATATCACAATGTACTAGATCTCTGTCTTCTCGTATTCTAAAATGGCGAAACTTTAGCATAACCTTCCTCACGTTTTAGTCCAAAAAGATAAAGCAGCTTAGAAACCAGTTGCAAATTTCGGTCAGATCTATGATGTAAATGCAACCACTGACTCAATGTCCGCGATTGGCATTTTTTTCTTCGCGGAACACAACTTTGTATTCCTTCTTAATATTCAACGGTTGCTCAACTGATAGTTCACTTCCAATGACGGTCACTTATAAATCATCATTAAAGCTGGATATGAAAATGAGCTGACCGTTTTGAATGATTCTATGCTTTCTATCTCACGTTAAATTTGGTTTCATTGCGTTTAGAAATGCAGGACTGATCATTAACTAAATCCATTATCAGTAATGGAATAAAGGAACTCGAAACGTGTTCTCTAAGGGATAAAATGAAACACTTCTCATCATATTAAACTTAAGGAAGATGGATTTAACGAACCCTGGAATAAGAAATCTAGCAATTATAATTGCGTGAAATTTTGAAACCGAATCATTCACTTCAGTACTCCAACCGGCGTGATACAATTTCGGTTGATATCATATATGCTTCACCAATAGACGTAGGTGACTCCTCCCTCTGTATAACTGTTGCAACTCAGGAATTTCTTTTAAGTTTGTGCATCAAGAAATCAGCTACATCTATGGTAAGGCCATATAATACTAGCTGGTTGCCCAGACCTCGGTAGATGGAATAGATGGGATTCGGACCTAATGCTAAATGGCTGAAGACCACCTATTTAAACTAATGAACAGCGTGTACTTCACCCTTTGTGTGTAGCCGCATTCTACTGGATCAAGTTTGTTAAGCAATATGTCTTATTTCACCTCAAATATTCTCCAGTCATAAACTTATTGAGAATAGTTTGACTGGGTACTTAAAAGGTTTATCTTTTCTAATTAATTATCTGGCTTTATTGTCACGTCGTCCCTGCTGCAGGTGTCAAGATACCATAGGTTCCCGTAAAATGCAGTCTTTCAACAGGAACATGATTAATACGCTAGGAGACTGATATCTAGCTTAATTACGTAGCTACTGCAATGATCAAAAGTCATACTGTACGATTTTTCAGGTGAAGTGCTAGTTCATACTAACTCACTTTTCTCACTTATCGGAATGTGATGAGTGTGTAGGAAATAAAACTCGAAGATGAAGCTTGCGTTATATCACCAATTGACAGAAGTAGGAAGATGTAGACCATTGAATTCCGACCCAGTGGATCGACGGCAATATTCTAATCCCAGGACCTGAAGTTCTTGGGTTCGATCCTTGGTGGACTCGTGGGTGTTCACTTCTGAGGAGTTCCGTTCTAGGACTAAATGGCTGTTCAATGGTCCCAGGTTTTCAGTGACTCTCTAACTGATATCAGTCCGTGATGAATACCAACTTGAAATCAATTGAACTCCACAAACCGAAATATCTTTAAACTGCGAGATGATAGGTAATCAAGCGACTTAGGAAAGCAGTGTTTGTGCATGTACACATTGAACAACAAAATTACCTTTTTCCAAGGTATACCTTCTCACTGAAGTTAACTATCAGACTCACTTCTTTTGAATCATTTTAATCTGAAATGAATCTGTATCTATTCTGTTTGCGTTCAAAAACTAATTGCGCTTGCGATTCATCGGTGAGTTTCCTAGAGTATAAATTTGTCATAAGCATAGTTTTACTCATTTATTTTCATCAAATACGATTTTACCGAGTGTCAGTAGGTTCGGTGAAATTTCGAGTATAATCAGTTCATCCCTGACGTTTACTTACGTTTTATTTATTGAAAGTACATGTGTCATAATTTGACAGTTGGAATATAACCTTCGCAACTACTGACCTTGATCAAACCTGGAACATGCCAGCATGCTACTCAATCGTTAACTCTAATGCAGTAGTTTATTTCACTTTATGATTTCTACACAGTCATGTGATTGATGAATAGACCGGTTCATATTAATTAATCAGGAATGGGTAACTTGTCAGGTTTAAATGTTCTACCGTATGTAATTTTCCTGCAGCTTCTGTATAAGATTTACCTCTTTCAATCAATAAGCGGAAAATCTAAGCGTAGTGCCTCAACGTTGATTCCAATATTGAAGTTAGTGCTAATGATGTAGTCTAGAAGGACCATGAACTTTCCATGATTAAACAACCCAGCTCAGAGAACACAACGGAACCAAGATCATATACCTGAACCATTTCAAAATCCCATCTATCGTAATCGATTGAGTCGGATTTGGAATGTCATGCAAATCACCAGTTTGCCTTAGCTTACTGTGAGACACTTCTGTTGATTACTTGTAGTATTTCTCTGCAAAGTGCGGTTATCTTCGGTGCTGTGTTTACTGATATGCGCATCATAATCAAGTTCTTGACCAGTAAAGTTAATTCAGTTATGAAAGTTGAAGCATTATATAATTTGCTAGTATGTGAACACATTTGGTTGTGGGACGATTTAAAATGTGAGTAGTTTTAACTTGGTATAGTTCGGGTAGTAGCTCGGTGGTGTAGTGGATAGCGCCCTGGCGTTGGAAGCGTCCGTTCCCGAGTCCAAATCCCGGCGGGAATAACACTCACTGGGAGGCAGGAACATCCGGAAACCTTAGCTACTTTTTGCATACTATTTCTTAGTTTGTCTGAATTTCTTCCATCTTCCCTGTACCCAGACTGAACCTCTGAAGAGGGTTTCATTTGAAAAGAACATGCATGTGATGAAGTTTCTTAGTTAATAGATCAGATGAGTGCAACATAAATATTTTAAATGAAGTATCCTTAGTAACATAAACTCGCCTGGTTAACTAGTTACTAGCCGATCCTAAGCCAGGGTAAAGAGGGGAAGTTGCGCATACGACAAGTAACCCTACCCCATAAAACAAATCAGACCGCTACAGAAACTCCAAAGAGCAGACAAAAATATAAATAAATAAAAACAAACTTATTCCTCGCTGGAATCGGAGAGACAAAATGACGCAGGTTGATAAAAGCCTTCGGGGAGCCAGTTGGCCGATGTATTTTTCCTGTCTCTCCATGAAAGCAAAAGTAAACATGGGGACATGGAATGTCTGCACCATGTTTGAAGCTAGTTGGCAAGGCTGCATAGATTTCCAAAGAGATGAGAAGGTATAGCATAGAAGTGCCAGGCTGGGAATCTGCGAGAGTAGATGAAATGGAAGTGGACCCTCCAAACTGTCAACTGGAGAGTCAATAGTCTACTCTGATATTGTCGTCCACATGACAATCACGAGCACATTGAGTTTTGGAGTGGCTATCATGATGTCCCCAGGAGTATCGAGAGCTCTCTCTCATGCAGTGGCAACCAATCTCCTACTTCAGCATCAGGATCATGCCAGCAGGATTCAAATCGAAAGGAAGGAAAGTCACAATCATACAACGCCAGTACTACGCACCTACAAATAATACATCTCAGGAGAAGAAGGAGGAATGCTATAGACAACTGCAATCAGTACAAGACAAAACTCCAGTTGGTGACATCAAAATTCTAACGGGTGGGGTGACATGAATGCCGAACTGGGAGCAGACAACACAGGAAGAGAACTCATCATGGATTGAGAAGCACCTCGGTGAGAAGATGAATGAGAATGGAGAACTGTTTTGTGATTTGAGGCAATGCAGTGTGTACAAACACAAGAATATACACAAGGCAGCAACATCGATTTGATTTCACCAGACACCACACCAAGACACACTATACCAAAAATCAGATCGACTTCATCCCAATGTGAAGAAAGTGGAGATGGAGAAGCAGCCTACTGGACACAAGATCGGATGAAGAAGGGGAGCAGATGTAGGTTCACACCACTATGAAGTGCAAGGAACCTGTCTTCAAAATCAAGTTGAAAACCGAAATCAAAGAAGCTGGTGATAGACCACAGTTCTAGTTCAACACCCAGAACAACGACTGAAGGACGAGACTACAAAGGACATCATCACATCAGTCAGTGATCAGGACAAAATGGTGGAGGTTGCACAACATCCTGAGGGAAACCTGTGTGGAAGAACACTGGAACTCTTCGAAAGCGACGTAGAAGGAAACCTGTATAGCCGCGTTCGGAGGGAAGAAGAAGCAGGACAAGACAAGTGATGGATCTCGACGGACACATGGAAGCTGATAGTGGAGGGAGAGGGAGATGGTGAAGCAGAAGACGAACCAGTTCAGTCCAGTGTAGGGATGAACGAAGAAAAGAGGAAGTGAATGCAACCCAGCCTATAAAACACTACACTGGACAAAGAAGTGAAGAGGAGTGCGTGGAAGGACAAAATACACTTCTACAACACACTTGTAAATGAAGCAGAACAGGCTGCAGGTGGGAGAGACAGATACCTGGCGACATTATATCAAATAACCAGACTACTATCTGGGAAGAGATGAACACAGATGAAATCAGTGAGAGATAGTGAAGGGAACTTAGTTAGGAAATAGGAGAAACGGGGGAAACGATGTACTGACGACTTCAAATAGCTCTCAAATCGACTACCACCACCACCATAACCACCAACACCAACACCACCTGGAATTCGTCCAGAAATATCACCTGCAGCCACTGAATTTTTTCTTACATTAACCTGTAAAATCGAACTAGACGTTATCAAGAAGTATGATGAAGAAGCGAATTCTTTTGTATCCGGTGTAACAAAGAAAAACATAAAGTGCAACGAAGATGAGTAATGGCCACAAAGTTCAATGACTGCATCCCCTTAGTTGTAGTCATTGTCTCATATTGGTTAATCTTTCAAACCATCGATTTCAGTCTTCTTTTGTTCACCAAAGAGGAACCCCGCATATTCTTATAAGGATTCAACCAGTAACCGGTGATTTTATTTCGTGAAGCTCTATCTTTTTGTGACTGTTCTCAGCAGTTTTGCATTCCAATCTTACTCCAGATAAAGCAGCATGTATTTGACAATTTTGCTATCTTTTTATGAAATGCACTGGAAAGTATCCAAAACTCGATCAGCACTTTTGATGGTATGAAATTTACGATGGAGAAGAAAATGAACAACCATCAAGCTCAAGAGGATTGATTTCCTCTGTAATATCTGAACTCGTCCCACCCAACCCTGAGCTATTTGAACCTCGACTGATCTCCTGTCGGATTGGATTAGGTTTGTTAAGTGAGTTGTGCCTCATTGGTTCAAAGAGTTGACTTTCAACTCTAGGGTTAAAAGTACAAATACCTCTCCACCTACCGTGGTTTGGGCAGCTAGGTAGCATCACTAACCGTCACACATTAGGTCTGACTCATAGCCTACTGAAGAAAGTTGCTGGGTGAATTTCAATTCGATTCACATTGATCGGTCACTTTTTCTCATTCGGAACACTAATCCCCTCAAAGTGCACTGCGTCAATGGTTCTCCTGACATGTTGGCGACAGTACGAAATGATCGATTGGATTAGATCAGCACTCAGAACTAAATAATATGAAATTAGTCACTATCGTGTGACTAATCAGTTTAAGTTGTTTCATCTGTCAGCAACTAGCAAGTCATCCATGTTAGTCAGTTTATGCATTGTTCTAATGTACATGAAGAACATTAAATATTCGGTTTATTATAATAACTAACAGGAGAGCATGAGGACCAAAAAATAATAGAGGTTACGCAATGCGGTAACCAAATAGAAAAGTATATGTAATCCATGACAGAATAATTAAATACCATTTTGCAGAAGTGAGAAAAGTGAAATGATTTTGCCAAGAATTTAATACAGCAGAAAGACCCATCGTAGTAGCATACTGAAAGAAAAGATTTTTGAAAGTTGAACTACCAAACACTTCATATCTATTTTGCAAATCAAATGATTAGACTAAAATTCGTTAGAGCATAGTGTTCAAACTTTAAAATACAAACAACTAGCAATAAAACCAGAGCATGCAAATGAGCTGAATTCTGAAATCTGTGTTATAACCTTCATACAATTACAAACGATAAGTTCTGTTCGAAATATCATCCAATTAATAATACAGCATCACAAAGTAATAAATATCATGAAATGACGCGCTAACATAAAACTGTTTCATATTGTTTATTTTCCTCTGTAAGAGGCAGGATACATATGTGCAAAATACAAGTTTAGGAAGCAGAAACTGAGTAAATCTAACAGGCCTTATTTCACTACAGTAAATGGTCTGATGAAACAACTTCAAAGTAGGCGAAATTAGGGATTTATCTTTTACCCAATCTAACTTTGGTGTCATGAAAAGTCTTTCCTAGTGATCATGACGGTCCATTTATTAGTGCTTTAACTGATGAATGTTACACGTATAACGGATAACTATTTATAGCCAAAACAGTATGATTTTCAAATAATTCTGGCTTCATAGTATTTACAGTGAAACCTTTTTACGTCCCCTCTCCCCTTATTCATTTAAAATACTTTCAAGAAGACTTATTTCTATTTTCATAGTGTCAAGATGGTAAGCAAATGTCATAGATTTCATGATGTAGACAGACAATCAGACTATTTTATGCCTAAAAACAGCCAACTAGGAAAATTTGTCAAGTGATAGTTTCATGCATGTTTGCTATCGATAGTCATGTTTATTATCATTTCAGTACATTGTTTTAATTAGTCATCGTAAAAGGCAAGTTTGGATTTGAATTCCTACTCTTAAAACAAAGCAAAATGTCTTCCTAATTACGTGTATCGCAGTACACAGTGATGATACTGTCTATGTATCTTTCATTAAGTTTCAATTCATCCACCGTCCTACCGAAATACATATCTGCTATCCATATACTTCATTTGTAAAAGACATTTTGAAGACATACTTTACATTTTGTACATGAATATAGCTGTTTGTTTATCTGTAAAACTTAAGGAAGTTTTTTCGTATAAACGGAAGGTTGGTGTAATATCCATTAAAGTACAACTAAATTTTTTCAAACCAACTAAATTTATATTTCAAATATCAATATCTTAGTCAGCTGTACATTCAAATTATTGATTTACAACAAAATGTTAAATGTTACTTTGACTATTCCTATCGATTTCCATTCTAAGTAAGCTAAAAGAAATTATCTTGAAAAATTCTATATTTAGTGTTGACAAAAAGTGTATTTGGGAAGAAAAAAATATTTTTGAAAATTTTTCCCATTTAAATAGTTAATATAGTATTGCAAAGCTAATGGAAAGATGAACAATCAACTTTTTTAATTTCTATTTTAGTTCAATAATTAAGTATGCTTTTTAATGAAGATAGTGTACAGTTTCGTAAGTAATCAACTAAAAACCGTGCAATTTGTCTCTTTTTAATTGTTTAATTGAATGATGTATAACTGTTCAACATTTCGAGCAGATCGAGTAAAGGTAGTTATTTCAAGTATAACAGAAATTACTCTGGAAAGTAGGTGGATTAATTTAGATGACTGATCTCAACTTTACATAGTAAGGTACTCATCATACCTAAACCAATCCAACTGAGTGAAATTTTCAGAAGTAATTTACCAACTAAACAGTTCTGAAATAGGTTGGAGATAATTGGCTTGAAGCTCTTGACTTAGGTTTAGTACTTCTTGGCATTCGTCAGCATGGCGTAGCTACAAACCCCAGAACTGATGTCGCCTGTGAAACTCGAACCCCTTCTACCCATTGCTGCTGAGTTATTCAAGTTTTCATTCCAACTGCAATTATCTTAAAATTAAAAACAATCGGTCAACCAAGACTATCTATTGCTCTCCCATTTTAATTCTGTTTGATTTGAATTGCGTACAGACAACTTGATTAGGTAGCCAGTATATTGATGAACTAAAACTCACGTAGCGCTCATACCGACGACAAGGAATAAAACTCAAGATGACTGAGATGAAATTGAAACATAAGTACCAGTTCGATCTTGTAGCTTAGTCATTGTAGTCCAGGGTCGTTGATCATGAGAGGGCTACTTCGAATCATGACTCAGTCCTGAGTTCTACTGCGAATTCAGACATCTTATGCTGATATTTTTGTCTTATGATGGTATATGACCTGACTTTCGGAAAAAAAACTGATTTGCTAGTCATAAGACTTGAGCACCAGAGATTTCGGGTTCTTATATCAATTACTTCACCATTCATTCTCCCCCATTACACTCTTATGGTTCCTTGATCTTTAGCATAATATACGATTTTATTCTTGGGCAATAGAAGAAACAATGAAGCCCCAGCATGGACGCCGCTAGTTTGGATTCTGAGTTTGCGTGGTGTCACCTCAAGTCATGGAATCGTCTAATCTCTCGTTTGCTATTTATGATATCTATATCTACTGACTGATGCTAACCCAGCACAAATATCCTTCATTCCATGATATCACTTTGAACGCTGACCACAGTCGTTCTAAGCGCAGAGCTGACGGTGGAACAATTTGAGCCTTGGTAACTACAGTAACAAGGTATGCCAGGACACTAATTCCAGTGTTTCAGAATGACATGACCCGACGAATAACGATGGCTATCGCTTACAAGTACGTAATACATCACATAAGAATTACCGACATGGTGTCTCCATTGAGTCCTACCAATTGTGAAGGGATAGCAAGACCGACAATCCGTGTCTCATGAAGAATAGGTTTCATGGGTGTAAAACATCACTGTCCGCAGCCTTTTACAAACACGTTAACATCATAACAGTATCAAAGGTGAGCCAGGTTAGCATACTCCACCCTACCTTTTTTTATGAGCGACTGTAAATCTCTTCAGCTATACAAAGTTTTCCAAAACTTCCAGTGTTTCATAACCAAAAGTAAGTACAAACGCAGGCTCTTGTCAATCTTGCAAAAACGTACTTAGCACTTCGGAAGTGCAACACACATACAGTACTTACACACTGACTGCTAGCTGGTCGAGTGCTAGTCGAATAGCCTATTTGTTGTCATACAGTAAGCACGTTGTCTACATGCTGAAAGTTGGAGTTTTTCACACATCACTATGTCTATGCCACAACTGCACACCTTCAAAGCTGCCTCAAGAATATCATTAACCGTAAAGTTATAGAGAAATAGTGAGGTCGAGCTTTTCGTTATGTAAATAATGACGAACTCAACAATAGGAGGTGCTAAAGATGGATAATACTTATGCTAAGCACTTGATTAAGTACAAGTCTACAACAGTTGAAGAAATCCGTGAATAAATCTGGAAAACCGCTTGTCTGATGGCCGAATCAGAGAATGGAAATACCACGAAAATACTTGTTATAGAAAATCTGTAACCTGATTTTATTTCTCGCTTTCACTAGTAATTTCTCGTAGCCTTACTGAAGGATTGAGTAAAGTATTGAATGACACGCTCACTCTTTGCCAAATAGGTGCATATCTCTTACGCGACATACTTGTATCATATTAGCCAGTGCCAAGTGACTGTTTAATTTCTTTACCGGCATTTGGTCAGTGATCACTCTATCAAAGTGTAAAGTGCATGTTGGTGAGACGGAAGTTGAGAAGATCCCTTCAATGTATAATCCATTATTATATATCGTTTTCGTTAAGATAAAAGTTCGTTTTGGAGGTTCAACAAACTTGGGTGTTCATGGTTCATTTGCTTTAAAACTAGGCATACCATCAAACACAGAACTGAAGAGTATTAATTTTACCGAGACCGTTTATACAAAAGTCAACAAACATTCTAGTTTTCACCATTAGTATTTTGTTTGATGTTTAAATTGGTACACAATGTTTTACGTTAATCTCACATGTGAAATATCGATGTTTAAATTTTTTCACAGTTTATAAGCTTTATGACCTCGGAATTCGAAAGTTGTAAAATGAAAAATTGATTTATTGCATTTACGTTTAGATGGTGCACAGGCATTCGGGTAATATGACTTCATATGTATTGATAAGAATTTAGTCACTACCCAGTCACTGTCATATAACCTACCCTTGATTGATTGCATGTTTTCCGAAGTTCAAACCATGGTTATTTGACCTTGATCACATACTGATAGATTCTAAAGGTGATTCAGAAATTATTTAAATAGCCAATTAATGTTTTGTGTTTTAAGAAAAAATTATTTTTAAAATCTAAAATAAAGAAACCTAACTAGCTATTTCAATCATTGTTAGGATAGCTTTTAAAGTTACTTTATAAATATGTAGGTAACTATTCACTCTGTATACCATTAGCTGTTCTGTTTTTTGACTTTGAGTCAGTCCGACTATAGTCACCGTTCAATCACAGTGAGTCAAAAGAGTATAGTCGTAAATTAATGCAACAGTTTAGATACTTAGTTCAGTGCATGCTTCTTAACTAGAATACGGTATTATAACCACCCAGAACATAGTTGTTGCAAATGTTCTGGAAGAAATTATGAGCCGAGTCTGAGTTTGCAGATTGGCTTTTCTGGTGAGTGCAGACAGACACAAAAATTAGTCTCATAGTTTCCTGATTTTTATACAAATACGTTACATTCAACTTAACTTCAAAATTGAAACGCACATAAAGCTTTAGATGCGTAAAATTATTGCTTTATATATTAGTATTAGCCGCTGTTTTCATTGAACTTCAAAACAGAATCAACGAAATAGTTACCATTACTATACCTTGAATAATTTATGTTCATTCGACTTCATCTAATCATAGTAATAACTGCTTCAATCATAAATTCTATAGATGCTTTATACTAAGGTTTTGTCTGGCAACGAAGTTAACCTCAGACTACATCCTGGTACTTACCACACAAACTTTGAAACAGTAGTGAAGATGACTGAAATCTCACCCAAATCTGTGACCTACAGAAACCAAAGTGGGAGAATATATCTACCAGGTTATTCAAAATTCACACCATTAATCACTTATTAGTTTCCTTTTCTCACTTTGAAGTGACACAATTACTACACAACATTTTTCATTTATATTTCTGCCTGTGATTTTTGAAGTCACAGCAGGTGGTATTTTAACTCTTCACAATTAATCATATCACTGGGAAAAGCCTCAGCGACAGAATGTGAATCCACTAATAATTACTCCAGAAAATTAAAAACTTTAAAATCTGTTTTTGAGACAGAAAACAAGGAAAAATGCAGTGAAGAGTCATTCCTTCAAGCATTGTCATTTTCAAGCTGTACTAATGCTTCAAAATATTACCTTTACTCCGAAACGAAGAAGGTATGCTTCCTGGTATTTGACGATACGACGACAAACTGATAGACAAATGTATCCTTACTAAGCGAACTGCATAATCGTTGTTAAATATATGGCTTACCAATAAGTGAGCAGAAAAACCCAAAAGGTCAGATAGAAGATAGCACGAAATCAGTTTTTAAAATATTTATATTAACAAGGTATTTTTGTTCTGATGCAAACTGTTTCTCGTTTGTGACTAAATTTGTCTCTCAATTTCACATCGAAGTTGTTAACTGAATCATTGTTGATCGATTCAACGCTTATCACAATCGATAAGAATGATCTAACTCCAATTGTAGATATGTGGAAGATTTTACTACTAATAAAATCAAAGAAGGAATAGCAAATGAGTTAGTAGACCAAGTCAGATAACTGTGCGATGACCCGGATATGGTTGTCAGAACTAAGTGGTACTCGAAACTTTCTCCAGTAATTACTGCTGTATCACTATGAAAGCTGTTAATGAAGCTAACCTAAAATCCAGTGTATTTGTTTGAGTGTTATTTTGGGGGTGGAATTCATCCGTGTTATGTAACGATGGTTTTTCGTCAGTGTTAATTACCCACTGTGTCGAATATTAGATTGGTTATTACTACTCAATTATTGCAATCAAAGTTTTCATTTTGCATTAGATAATAAAATGAATAATTCGCTTTACACAATGGGACTCTAAAGTCCACAGAATCGAAAGTAGGCATTATCTGTCAGCCAAATCACAGATCATTAGAGCTTCCGGATATTTTTCAACAAAATTGATGCCATTCAAGGCTTTTCAGGGTGAGATGAGTTTTCTAAACTGTATCTAATTGGTTACAGTGAAACTTGGGCACCGAGGCTGAGTAGAATTCCAGATTAGATTGTTTATTTGGAAGTACTTGTACTTGTACTTCATGACGTTCGGAGCACAATTTATTGATCATATTCATATCAAAGTAAGCATATGAATTTCAAATTTTATTTATGTAGTCCAACAGTTCTTCATTCGTTTGTTTTAATGCGAGTATCGTAAACCAGTTTTCTGCAACACGTAATGAGTCATTCCCATCACATGTGTTAGGTGTTGATTAAATGAACAAAGATCCTATAATCAACTTCTTACTCCACCTAGCTGCAATGAATTTCAGAACTGTCACCGTATCCCAACCTATAAAGTGGTTATGGGTAAGTGAACGCAGAGTGATAGCCATGACTTTCACCAAATTGGTTATCTTAGTAAATGTTACGACCAAAATCCAAGTACTTCTGTTTGAACACAGGAAACAATTCAACGGAACCAAGCTAACGCGGTTGAGACAAGTTACTGCATTCTACCCTACAGTTTCCCAAACTTCCTTGAGTCAAGCACAAATATTGTTTCAAAAAATCAAACCGCAGTTTGACGTGATAAATCTGTGGTACTATTAAACAGTAACAAGTAATGTCAAAATTACAAAAGTACCTCAACAGTACCACTGGGCAAAATGCTCTCCGGCATGAATGCGTACTATACAGGACAAAAATTGGTTGAGCAAACACAATTGTTAAGTACCTGAGAATCATTAGGAAGATTCCCGAAAAAAATGGGAGCAAAACTCTCTCTACAAGAATCCAACCAATCAATATACGTTTCCAGTAGATAGTCTAAAGACAAGCAATCACTTCACAATGCGGGGTTAAGATGAGCCGAAAAAAAGTGTCGAAAACAGAGAAACAACGCCATATAGTCAACATTCCAGCATCACACAATAGCAAAGTGAAGCGTTAATGATAAGTCTCAGCCAAAATAAAGACAAATAATGAGTGTTAAGTCAAAGAAGACGGGCAGATGACAAAATAATATTACATTGGTTAGGGTTACAAAAATTATATGCATAATGAAGGTGAAAATATCCAAACAAATATCAGTACTGTTAATGATGGATCGTGGCTAGCAGAGGAATCCAGGATGCGCATTTCGTCCTATTTGGAACTCGTCAGCTGGATGTACCTGCTTCCCAGTGAGTGATGTTGTTCCCGCCGGGATTCGGACTCGGGAGCGATCGCTTCAAATGCCAGTGGGTTATCCACTACTCCACCGAGCCACGATAGCCACTTCTTGTGTGACGGGTAGAGTTTTTAGTTTAATTGTTTTTATATGATACCGTAGTTGATTGGACCGAACTGATAGGTCTCTGTTGGCATATGGGCTCCTGTGCGGATGCCTCGATATTGCCAGCGTTCCATTTATGTCAATGCTGAATCGTTCACAAGAGCCTACATGCCAATAGAGACCGATCAATTGGGTCCAATCAACTACGGTATCATGCAAAAACAATTATGCTAAATATCAATACTGTCATAAAGAGTGCTCAGGAGGGATTTTTATATCATTTATTCCATTACAGTTTGGTCTGACATCGTCCATGTACATAATGGAATTGATACAGCTGCTTTATACAGTGTTGACGATCTTATATTCTTATACCTGAAATTCTTATACATACACTCCAAAAATATAGTTAAAATGACTTGATCATTGTATTTCTTCGTAGACAATGATTATTGCACAAACTGATCTGTTTTTTAGAGACTGAGCCACCTTATAACACCAGCGTAAAATTTCAGTCATTAGCTTCTGTATTTCTTTAGCTAATGAAAAACATAGTTATTAAAGGTAGAAGAAATGTATAATTTATGGGTCTTTGACCGTCGATACCTTGATGTCGCTGATGTATTATCGGACTGTCAAGCGAAGAATGTCGATATCAGACGTGAAATGCATAATAAAGGAAGTTAAGCATTTTATATATAATGAACTAAAGTCTACTTCAATAAACAGTGTCATTCTGAGTAATATTGAGAGTTCCAGCGTAATCAAATCAAGGTATGGCAACAAGTTAATAGTTCATTTACTGTTGATTTAAGCCATATAGTAAAGTGTAGACTTTGACAGAACATTGAAAATTAACTTTCAGAGATTTAGGCGACATAGATTTTCAGTTAAATCTATCCTAGATAGAATAATTAACTGACATCATTTTATCGATAAAACACTTTTGTATAGTTTATCAAAACAAATGCTAAAAGAATTCGTTCAATCCACTTCAAGAAAAAGTGAGGAAAAGAGTCAATGAGAGAAAAATGTTAGGAGTGATAAAGGCTGATTCTATCTTTTACTAATACATAGATAGCAGATAAACTAGGTCACTGACTAATAATCTAACTTGAACAAAATCGTTAATCATAAATAAAACGAAATGAACTTTATTTATGAACATTCTATTTTCTTTTTGTTATTGCTTAAAACACGAAATTAATTGCCAAAAAAGTCATTCTAATCATATTAGCTTGTAGCCATTATCTAGGCGAAAATCAATGCATCAAATGGTTGTATCTCACACTACACTATTAGGATTCACCACCTCTTTTTAATCAAATCAGCTGACGTTTACATTACTACTAGTAGTAGTAGCGGTGATAGTAGTCTAATTTTCCACTGCTTCCTATCTTTATCTCACTATACGATGAATAGTATAGCTGCATTATTTGTTGTCACATGAAATAAAATCAAAAGGAGGAATAATTAGAGTAAAAAGAATGAAAAACTAACTGTGCAGATCATGATAGACACTTATCTTGAGGGTAGGACCGAAACTCAGGAAATAAACTATCGAGTTTCCAAGCAGTAAGCCACATGTTTAAATTTATCTCTAGGTACTTAGATTTTGACAGCCAAGTAGAAAGTAGTATTAACTCTCATAGCCAAATGAATCTGTTCTATTATAGACTAGTTTGTAGGTGAGGACAACTCTGTAAGGCAACTAGAAATATCAGTTCAAAAACTTATCTAGAGAACACTGTTAATTAGTGTCATCAGTCTATAATTGAAAATGTATATTTCATTGTATACAGTTATACTTATATCAAATGAAGGTTGAGTTACTTTTTCTTTACCTTTGTTGATATGAATCGATCGAATAGTGTTTCATCATCCGTACCAGAAATGGACAAATATTAACCTATGCTCTTCTTGTTCTACTTCATAACTTTCAGTGGGCACACTCAGGATTTTTCCTAATCAGGCTATCTCAAGTAATGTAAACAAATTATCAAAATATGCCAATAGTTAATGTTGAGGAAAAACCAGGCTTTCTGTAATTTACTTTCCAAACTAGGAAATTAATTAGCTAAACAGAATTCGCCGACTTTTTATTCATTCAGAGCTGGTTTCTTGGATCCTTTTTCATACTTACTTACCATCCTCCTGGTTAAAAACTGCTTCAAACCAATGAAGACAACTATCAACGAAAGTCAGTTTGTGCGTGCAAAATCTGATTAGGAAAGTGCTGAGACTATTTTGTTTAGTATTTGGATAAAATCGAAAGAAATTTGGCAGAAATAACATTTGTTAGTGATCATTTTGATTTAATTACGCATACACACACCCACACCTGTAGTAGTCCGTTATGGTCTGAGTGAGTTCCATTACTCATTCCATAGAGGAATATGAAACAATCAGTTTGCCAGTAGTGTAACTCAACAATTATTTGTAAGTCAATGTTTTCTCAACTCTATTTACTATAAGTTATGTTGAGCATAACTTAATACATAATATTTAGAACTTTCAATTTAGAATGTCACTTAGTTTGGAGGTTTAAGGGAATTTGATGATTTCAGGTTGGTATTCATCATGGACTGACATTAGTTGGAGGAACACTGGGAACCTAGGAGCAATGGGCAGACGTTTCATCCCAGTATGGAACTCCTCAGCAGTGCGCACCAATAACCTAACAGATATAGGAAATAAGGACCACTGAATTCCGACCCAGTGGCTCAATTGTAACATGATAGCCACAGGACCTGAAGATCCTGAGTTCGTTCCCTGACAGGGTCATGGGTACCCACAACTGAGGAGTCCCATACTAAGACAAAGCAGCTGCCCATTACTCCCAGGTTTCCGATGTCCCTCCAACTAATGTCAATCCACGGCGAATGCCGACCTGAAATATCGCTTACATTGTAGATAAACCCACGTAATTCTTAAACATTTTCGCTGTCTTGAAACGCACGGAAGATCACTACCATTTATTAGCCTTCAATAAAACCCATTTTTAACGGTTTAATTAAACTAAATGTTCGGTGAAAACATCCGATGATTGATTTGATGTTGAGATCCTACTTTCACGTATCTTTTTATTTTACGAATCAGTGTGAAAGTAAATAAAGTAGCTTCACGTTTCACAAGCCACAATAGTAATAGGTATCTGTAAAGCAAAAAATCCTGGTAGTACACCCAATGCTGATTATACGGATGTCCGCAATTCCAAATGGATTTCTCTAATCAATTGATAGGTAAGCAGCATGAATCAGTAAGGGAATCCAAACTAAGCCAAAACTGACTATTACAGACTTCCCCATGTATAGTTGGCAATAGGTGGGAGACTTGACTTCACAACTTCCTGTAAATCATCAGCAATACACTTGCAACCAACTTTTAATGTTTGATTATATCATCAGTATTCACAACCATAAATACCAGTCACACTCCTGAACTAAAAATAGAAAGTCGATGAGGTTTCAAGGAGACCTGTGACTCGTGAAGAGTTCTTCATGCACTGAAGTTTATATTTTCTGATCGGAAGTCGGCTATAAGACAGTTATTGAGCTTCCTAATGAAAACGACAGGCTAGTCAGCCTTAGCTGGTTAAGTTTGATATTCGTGATAGGTAGATAGCAGAAGGTGGTGACTCTAAAGGTCGTACTTATAAGCAATTAAGTGACCTATTGGGCTCTTCTAATTTGACTAATAAAGTAGTTTTTCATAAAACACAGAGCTGTGATTGATCACTGCAGTAGTTGTTAGTGATCCTTTAAGTTCACTATTAGAAGGTGGTTGACAGAAGGAATTGGCGTGAAATGCCTTTCTAACAACAACTGAAAAAATCATTTTCCTTTCTCAATTTTATAAAAAAACTTACTTTAAAAGCGAAACGCTGAAAGATGATTAGTCATTTCAGTTGTTGTTTAACCAGCCTATAGAATCAAATGACAAAATTTCATGTATTAGATTTGTATTTTTGTTGATAGCCGTCTTGTAGGAATATCCGGAAATTCAACAGACAACCCAAATTAGTCCTCTAGTTAAGTAACCCCTGGTCACAAAGTTCTTGAATGGCGATATGAGCAAGTGAGCCATCTATGCGGTAACTGACTTTCTATAATGATGTGATAGGTGTACAAATAAAATATCCACCAACGACAGACTACATTCATTCATTTTAATTGGGGAATACAAATAACCGACTCAGTGATTATAAGTTAATTCCAATCAGAAAAATAGCTTGTCTGTAAGCTACGAAAACATATAAGACAGAACTAGTTGAAAAACATGTACATTTAATAATCAAAGTTGCGATAGAGAACTATCTGCTGCATAACATAATATTACTAATATTATTTTTTGTCTGATGGGTTCCTAGTAAAAAAAGAGCTTCAGTAACATGTCACCAGTTTCCTCTGCTGTCTGCAGTCCTTTCAACCTGGCTACATGACTATCCACAAGCTTTCATTTCTTCCCCACACTATTTCCTCCATGTCACCCTCAGCTCAGACGTCCAACTCATTGTTCCCCCTTTGGATTCCACTCGACTGCCTGGTATGGCTCGTAATGTCCCCATACGATTTCCTCAGTGTATGTCGTCCACTGCAATCCATCTCCACTTTCTTCCCCATATTTGTAGGGAGATAGCTTCTTGGTTGCTTCGCTATCAGGTCAGAGTTCATTGTTACTTATATTCCTAGCAATCCACCTCATCTTCAGTGTAAGTATCGAGCCAGCGTAGGCCGCTCTTATTGAGTGTATGCACTTTGGTGAGAATACTTCCAGTAACGCGCCTTCTCTGAACCATATAAAAGTACTAACTTGCCTGAAATGGTGTCAAAATCCGAACCTATTTCACGCTATATGCTGAGTGCAGTGAATCAGATCTCCACAATGATTTCAAGGACAGAAACATGATTCTGCGCTAGTTCTTGCAAAGATTCACGTCTCACGTCTTCAAGAGTTTGACAAGACAGTCCTCCTTCCAATCAGTGGGCAGGTACCTTTCCTTCCTTCCTTCCAAACCTTATGCAGTAGTGGTGTGAGCATGTCCTCTGACGTCTCCGCGTCTGTTCTCAATGCTCCTGGCGGAAGTCCATCTAGTCCTGCTGTTTTCCCCGCTTTCGGCAGCCTTATAGCGTTCAGCGCTTCACTTTCGCTTATGCCTGAGGATCGGTCTTCACTGATAGTACTGAGACTGGGCTGCTGGTGGTATTTCCGGACGAATTCCAGGTGGTGTTGGTGTTGGTGGTTATGGTGGTGGTGGTAGTCGATTTGAGAGCTTTTGAAGTGGTCAGCACATCGTTTCCCCCGTTTCTCCTATTTCCTAACTAAGTTCCCTTCACTATCTCTCACTGATTTCATCTGTGTTCATCTCTTCCCAGATAGTAGTCTGGTTATTTGATATAATGTCGCCAGGTATCTGTCTCTCCCACCTGCAGCCTGTTCTGCTTCATTTACAAGTGTGTTGTAGAAGTGTATTTTGTCCTTCCACGCACTCCTCTTCACTTCTTTGTCCAGTGTAGTGTTTTATAGGCTGGGTTGCATTCACTTCCTCTTTTCTTCGTTCATCCCTACACTGGACTGAACTGGTTCGTCTTCTGCTTCACCATCTCCCTCTCCCTCCACTATCAGCTTCCATGTGTCCGTCGAGATCCATCACTTGTCTTGTCCTGCTTCTTCTTCCCTCCGAACGCGGCTATACAGGTTTCCTTCTACGTCGCTTTCGAAGAGTTCCAGTGTTCTTCCACACAGGTTTCCCTCAGGATGTTGTGCAACCTCCACCATTTTGTCCTGATCACTGACTGATGTGATGATGTCCTTTGTAGTCTCGTCCTTCAGTCGTTGTTCTGGGTGTTGAACCAGAACTGTGGTCTATCACCAGCTTCTTTGATTTCGGTTTTCAACTTGATTTTGAAGACAGGTTCCTTGCACTTCATAGTGGTGTGAACCTACATCTGCTCCCCTTCTTCATCCGATCTTGTGTCCAGTAGGCTGCTTCTCCATCTCCACTTTCTTCACATTGGGATGAAGTCGATCTGATTTTTGGTATAGTGTGTCTTGGTGTGGTGTCTGGTGAAATCAAATCGATGTTGCTGCCTTGTGTATATTCTTGTGTTTGTACACACTGCATTGCCTCAAATTACGAAACCGTTGAATGCGCAGAAATCTTCAAACAGTTCTCAAATTTCGTTTTCATAGAACATCAGCTCCACTTCTTTTCAATCGCAGTGGTGGCACAATGCATCTATGACGTACAGTATGTGATGTGTCGTTTCTTTTACACCTGTTGTGCCTTGATTGGCAGAAGAACATTTTTTTTCCTTCCACGTACGTTATATTGCACTTTAGAAGTTTCACACTATAATATGATGATCAGTCAAAGATGAAAGACCTTTTCTCTACCTTACAATTGTCTATCTTTCTACATTTCGCCGTACTTCTGCTTTGTTGTCCTGACTTACCCTGTAGGTCATTTTATTCTATCTACTTGGTCTCACAGCCAGTGAATGCTTTTTAATAGACTAGGTTATTTTGCCTCATCAGATCTGCAAGATCTTTTGACTTAATAAATCATATATGAACTAGTTTATTAGTTCGGATGATATCTTAGTTCCAGTAATGTTAAGAACCTTATACAGTCTTCCCAATTTTCCCTCCTAAGATGACAACACTTTGGAAGATTTTAATTCTCTGTCTAGCATGTTCCAATCAGTACTAATATTGCGATTTCGCTCCCCCTTTTCCGCTTATTTGTAAAAGAAGTGAGTGGGTTTTATAATTACTGCGGTATGGTTATTAGCAATAAATTATGATATAACGCCATCGAGTTAGTGATAGTATACTGCTACTGAGTTACATCAAATGAGCAATCTAATATGGTAATATGCTGTACCACAATCCCTAAGTGGCGCTGGTACATGTGGTAAACGTGTGTTGTTACCAAACATTTGAATGACATTTACTGAGAACAAAAATTTTTATGTCTACCATCACTTTCATATCAAAATAATTTTAATTAGTAACAGCAAGCACCCATGTGCTCACAAAACTGATTAAAGCCAAACTTTATGTCTATGCCTTTAGTTACTTATTAGTAGGCAAAAACAAAACAAAGATTTTTAGTTACTTGTCTCACCTGTTGTTTAGCATAAATGTCGCATAAAAAGTATTCACTACGTTGTTTCAGTTTAATACAAATTTTTTGAGTCAAACAAATTTCCACTCGCTAATTAAAATTAAGTCTCTTTATGTAAGGTAATATTAAATCGATTTTCTATGTTTACTTCTGTTAAACAGGTTAGGTTTTGTGTAAATTTAAGCACATAAACTGATTTAAATCCACTTAGGTTGTTCACAGACTATACAGGCACACATGTACACATGAGGTGGAAAACGCCTTTTTGCTCTTATTATTCTTGGTGACTCACATACTGGTAGGAAGTGGCATGAAAACATATACCCACTAACTATCACTGCCGAATAAAATGCTCAATAATGCAACTTATTAATTGTAACAGACTTATTAGTTTAGACAGTATTCCGAGCCAGTGGATGTTTTGAAGGATATGAATGATTTGAAAGACATGCCTATTCAATCATCATCTATTTGAACAGTGTCGATGAAGAAAATGCAACTAAACTGAGTTCTAGAGGACTTGGAGTTTCATTTTTTGAAGCGGTTCTGGACGCCTACTGCTGAAGTATTCTGACTGTAACTGGATATTTGATCTATTTAGCTAAACATGAAAAGTTTGCACACCTGTTATTGGTTGATGAAATCGATACATGTCTGATACTGGCTTGGTGTTCTCCGAGCTTTGATATTTTGTCGTGAACGTTTCATCTCTAGGCTTAGTGACATCATCAGCACCAACTTCATAAAGAATTTAATTATGAAGTTAGTGCTGAAGAGGTCTCTAAGCCTGGTGATAAAACGTCTACGACAAAATATCAAAGCTCGGGGAAAATCAAACCACCATCATCCTCATCTTGAGCTACAAATGTTTTCCATCTATCTATGTCTATGTAATCACCTTCATCTCCTGAATTTATGCTGTCTGACAGAAAGTGGATTTTGCAGTATGTTCGAAGTAGAATGTGAAGATCTCAAACAATGCTAAGTATTCTCAGAGTCAGATACACTAAGGAATTAGTCACAACTGCAATTAAGCCAGTAATAATCTATTATTTAACCTGCAAGGTCAAAAGTTAGGTAAAGAAACTTCTAATAGGAAAACTTATTTAGTCAATGACACAACAATCAAAGGAAACCACCGATCACTAAACACAGTCAGGGCAGGCTACTAACCACTCACGCAGAAATACTGATAGTTCACTTCATACTAGTGAGGATGCTGTCTAGAAAGTCAACGAAAGCTTCACGACTAAATCAAAAAGCTCAGCGAAAACAACACAGCCAAGATCATTCACCTAAACTACAAATATTCTCCATAATATGAAATCTTTTAGATTTTTCTGTTGCTTTTGATGCATACGTAGTAATGAAACTTTTGAGTTAGAGGTTGTTTAGTCAGTAGTTGAGATTATGGTTAATAATACAGATTTGCTACGTAACTGTTACGATGTGCATCATGAATACTCAGACAAACAGTGGAAACTGGAATCCTCTGGATTTATTCACACTTAATCAACAGAATCTGAAATTACGAGAAAAAGCAAGTGATCAAGTGTCCAAATATCAGATTGGTTGAAGGGATAAAAAAGTGGCATATACCCTTCTAAAAAGACCTGGAAAATAACCGTAGTCATTATATATATATATATATATATATATATATATATATATTGCATTATTTGACTTGTTATACACCACCTTTCCTAATGTCCAGGAATCATGTGACCATCAAGAGTTGACTTTGAAGGTTAGTATTTTTCAGAGCATACCCCCATTTTATTGATGGCATCGACCCACTAGCCATGAATTATGAACAGCCTACCATTCAGCTTTTTCCAACTGGAAGCTAGTACTAAAAACAACTACCAAGATAAACCATGCATTAATGAAGACGATTTCATTCAAAACTGGGGTATAGCGTTTGCTTATATACGTTTTCTACACGTTTTCAACTTCCATGTAAACTGAGTTAATAAATAATAAATAAATAAATAATAATAACAAGTAAAAACACCGGGTACCAAGAGAGGTAAAACCAAACACCACTGAAGTTCCCAGTATGACATACAAGGTATTCAGATTAAATTTATAGGTTGCTTTCAACGTAGTATACATTGCAGAGTGACATCAGTTGAAGAACCACTGAAAACCTGGGAACAGTGAGGAATTTAGTCATACTGGTATGGAACATCACAACAAAATGCACCCACGACCACAAAAGTGCCAAACTCAGGACCCTCAGCTTTCATGGTAAGTACGTAACAATTCAACCACTGGTGGGATTCCAATGGTGAACATTTTCCTACTTCTGTCAATTTATGAAATAGTATGACTAATACTGAATGCCACTGTGAAGTATTTCTTCTTATATCTCACCCTACAGATCATGGCTTGTCACTGGGACTTCGGAGCATCAGTTTCGAAGAATCTCACCAATGAGCACTAGACAGTAGTTCAACCCGGTGGCTGTGGAAATCCATTTATTTCATCAGTTGCCCAGTGCTCTTAGATTCCCAGTAGTTCTCCATTTGATGCCACTGCGTTATGGTAACCATCTTGAAATTCTGAACAAACAAAATTATGAATTGGTAAATCCACTTGCTTGTTAATTAAAAAACAAGCTTATATTTTGCATTGAGTAGTCTTCCCATTACTGCTTCTGATAATATGAAAATGTGAACTTTATAAGCAGTCAGCCAAAGCAGCTCTGCAAGATGGAGTTGCACTTAGAATAAGTGTACTTGTAAGCGCTATCCGATGAATAAAAATACAGACCATTTTATGCACTTGGATCCTTCGGTAAATAGGAACAAACGAAGAAAGACTAGGTTTCCAGAATAAAATGATATCAGTTTAGTTCACGAATATTCATCAGCTCCAAAAAGTCTAGAAATAGTAGATCTTAGCCGGTTGGAGGCTATTGGCAGGAAGCCCTGGACCTAGGTTTTGTGCTTCTTGGTACTGGTCAGCATGGCGTATCTGCAACCTTGACGGAACTGATGTCCGCCCGAGATTCGAACCCCCTTTACCCGGTGTTGCAGTCAGCGACTTTACCACTGAGCTATTCGAGCAGGAGTTGACCTCCTGTAGGACTGACTTAAAATGGTTATTAGGAGGAAATTATGCGATCACCTTAAATTACTGCATGTTCGCATATAAAAGTGGTGTAGAATTAGCGGATCTAAGCAAAACTCACGGGTTGTACATCAAAATCACGAGTAATTTGGGCATTACGTAATAGAGGATTCAAGAACTATACAGAAGAGATAAGAAATCTATGAAAAGCAACTACTTAGACTAGTTCGACTGCACAAGATGTATTCTGATTGCTTTAAAAAGGTGATTCTATAGGATTTCTGCTGAATTTTCCTTTTTGAATTCAATATTCACGAAAAATATTTTATGAACAGTTAGAATAGTTTTTGACTAACTTGTTTTGGCATGAATTTTCGGGGGTGCCATCCTGAAGTACTTTTGTAGGTAATCTGTCGCCCCGTAAAATTTGATCGATGGATGACGATCAATGGATTTTCGAAGAGTGGCATCAAGATCAGCCTTCTCATCACAAACGATGAAATTGTCATTCATGTATCTCCGATGTAGGTGGAACTGGTCGGTAACCAAATACATCATGGTGTTTTACAGATTGGTCAAAAAACAGACAGTCTTCTAGAAAAGGGTCGACTGGTGACCCTATTATTACCTCATCAATGTTTCAGTAAAATTCATCAGTGAATTTGAACTTTACATAAAATGGGGATTGTAGGAGTGATTGTTGTAGTTAGTGGATTGGAACACCGACTGCTAGTTCGTTGTTACTGTCTTCAAGATTAAATTTGACCTGAAGCAGTTGAGTAAATTAAACGCTAAGAAAAAATTTGTGAAATCCCAATGAACACAGCTACAAAGCGTGTCACGAATGAAAACAGAAGACAAACATAAGTAAGAAACATAATAGATGTGTTATATCCAACTATCTATCCTGATAATTTCATTCAAAAGATTAAAAACTATGAGGATAAGAATCCAAGAGGAAAATCAAATGATGAGTCATGGATTAGTGTGATAATTCTACAGTTTCACCCAAGTATAACAGAAGAGCTGCAAAGGATTTTAAGAAAACACAGAATTACAGCCTTCTACTAGACAACCAACACTCTTAAGAATCCGTTAATTCCTTTTACCGCCATATAGAACTGCATTTGAAGTTTAGGCTGTGTCGACTGTGATGTTTATTATATTGGGGAATCATTCGGCAATATCTTCATTCTTCTTAAAGAACATGGAGGTGATACTAAATGACCTCCAACTAATCCTGTTGACGTGAAAAAGTTACAAATCAAATTAGTAGCTGATATTGAAAATGCTTAATTTATTCAAAAAAAGGTTTTTCACACTTTAAAAGAAGACGGATAGCTTAATGTCTTCCCACTATGTTGAATCCTAGTGCACTCAACAAAAATGAAGGCCTAATTGTCCAACACTGTGTTGAAGTTGGAACATATTGGCAATTTCCTCACACTTATAAACTCAGTAGTGGGCGCAATCCAGTTCACTTGCGAGGTACAAAATGAACAAGGAGGGTTATGTTTGTTGCAATGCAGGATAAATAAAGGACAGACAGAATACTACTGTCTTCAGAAAGCCGACACATTTCAACAGGTATCTAGACTTCAAATCATCTCTATAAGTGAAAAAATCAAATCATCTCATCCAATGTCAGTTAAGGCAGGTTTAGTCAAATGTCTAAATGACAGAGCTAGAAAACTGAATAGTCAGTACAAGGACCCAAACAAGGAACTGAAACACATAAAAGAAGCGCTAATAGTTAATAATTATCCCCCGCAGTTTATTAAGAAATTCGTATGGACACACAAGAAACAAAAAATAACAGAGTTGACCAAATGTTCAATAATTGAACTGTTAATTGATTTACATTCTCCCCTCGACAACCAAGCAGGATTATGCTCCGAGATACGTTTCCGGAGTGTGTTAAGGACAAGTTACCACTATGGGCCACCTCGATGTGTGTCCATAAATTTACTTGCTCCTGTGGAGCTAGCTGTATAGGCCGCACAAAGCGCACGCTTTCCAAACGTATCTTGGAACACTATCCTGTATGGTTGTCGGGGGGAGAATGTAAATCAATTAACAATTCAATTATTGAGCATTTGGTCAACTCTGGACATAGAGCTAAACCAGAATCTTCCTTCAATGTCATTGATCGTGTTAGATGGAATAGTTCAAAAGGAGTACGCCTTCGACAGTTGTGCACAGCGGAGGCGCTGGCAATTCATCAGTTCAAGCCTGATCTCTGTGTGCAAAAGAAGTATGTTCAATCTTCCATCGTACCATGGTCTTAACATTCATTTTTTCGATTTCATTATAATTAATTAGTTTACTATTATCACCTTCATTATGACCCTTGTCTCATTCTTCACCTTCTTTACACCTATCTATCAAGCGGACACTCAATATTTGCGTTTCTTATCTACCAACAATTTTCACCTTGTCAAACTCCTTGTGTTCCTCGATATTTCTACTGTCTTAGTAGTTGCATAAGCAACTACTTCGCATTCTTGATTCCGGCTTTTTAGCACTAGGTTAATGATGTATTTATACCCTATTGTTTCACAACACACTGTTATGTGTTTATGATATATATAAATACGACTGTACAGCTTTAGGAAATGATATCGTCGAAAAAATTTTTTTGGCTGAATTATCTCTTCTCTGTAACTACACAACTTTGAGATATCCTTTATGTAGTCCTAATTTTCTCGTCTCTTTGTGAGATGGGTAGTAAGATTTCCCAGATATTCGGAACAGATGCCGAGTCATTCTCGTTGCATGTGTTAGGTGTTGATCCGATAAACAAAGATTCAGTTATCAATCTCTCTCTCCACCCTGTAACGTTAGTTTTAAGGATTTTCACCCTGTCCCATCCTATTGTGTGGTTGTGTGTAGTTGCATGCATAGCTATGGCTGAGCATTTTTCCAAATTCCTTACCTTACTAGGATCTATCAATTTTAACCTAACTAAGTTTTTGTGTTCCGATAGCCTAATTAATCCTGGTCGACTACTTTGACCAATGTATTTGACCTCGCAATCGCTGCAAGGGATTTGGTAAACTAAGTTATTCTGCTTAATTGGGTCAATAGGATCTTTTAACCTACAAAGCTTATTTTGAAGTGAGTTTGTAGGTTTAAATCCCACTTTAATCCCAGCCTTATTGAGAATTCTACGTAGTTTTGTGAGGTGCCTTCTTTGTATGGTAATATTGTGGAGGTTTCGAATTCTGTATTCATAGTGTAGCGGGCGTTGTTGATAACAACGGATATAAGTAGTGTATATGAAGAGGGTGGCAGGAATCATAGGGAATTACCGGTAATGGGTAAGGTTTCTGCCAAGAGCAACTCAGGGGACAACAGAGGCGTATTACAGGGGATGCTGCTGATAAGAGTGTATGAAGAGCCGGTCAAGAGTAAATCGAGACAGGAACAGAGAGGAAACGAAGACATTTGCAAATGGCTGTATCCACTACCATTCCAATTCTTCCTAACATACATTCTCTCGTCGAGTTGTCTTCTGTTTCTTCAATAGTATTTCCACTACTATTATCAACATCATTGTTACTATTATTATCGTTGTTATTACTACTGTTAATAACTGTGTTACTGATATTTTTCTTACAATCCCTGAGGAGCTTATCAATTAATTTTGTAGGGTGATCGTTGATGATTAAGACGTCTTTGATGCATCTGGTTTCTTTTTTTAGATATTCTGTTTTACCAGTAAGTTTTTTTAGCCGTGTTACTTAGCCACTTTACTAAGCCAACTTTAACTGACATAGGATGAGACGATTTGAAGTCTAAGTAACGGTTTGAACATGAAGGTTTTCTGTAGACACTAGTGTCTCAATCCCCATCTTGTTTCCGTTTTATTCAGCAATCCAACATCGCTAATTCTCCTTCACCACTTTCTAATTCATAGGTGAATTGCACTGCGTTGACTACTGGATTTATATGTGTGAAGAAATTATGTATGTTTTCCGATTTCAACACTGTAAGCATGTCGTCTACATAGCGAAACCATATTTTTGGGGCCGGACTAAATTTTTCTACAGCTATCTGTTCCCAACTATCCATAAATATGTCAGCCACAATAGGGGATATTGATAATCCCACGGCGACATGTAATAGAAATGATGCAACACCTATATCGGAGGTATGGAAAATTTTACTACCAATAAAAAATAATATTAGATGACAGAACTATAAAAATCAGATGTTGAAAGTAGTGTGATTACATTGATATGATTATGAGCAATGATAATTAATACTGGAAACGTCATCTAGTAAATAATACTAGATCACTGTGTTATAAATCAAATAAACAAATCTAATATAGGATTAAATTCTACCATAGTCCCCATGTTTTACACTTATATTAACTGTCCAACATCTTTGACAGTATACCCGAAATAATACACAAGCTAGTCATAACAAAAGTACGTGCACACAAAAAAATGGATTTATCATCCATAGTATTTTAATCACACATTCACACTATATCCATGACAAATTTATGCACTGTGGAGAGAATCAATTTATTATAAATATATTTACAATGAATGTTTACAGAAACTGATGTTATTTAGTATTGGTAATATTTCGAGCAAACTATTGCCCTTGATCATACAAATTGTTGAAATTATTTGCACATATGAATATTACCAAAATTAAAGAACATCACTGTGTAAATATTCATTGCTAATATGTTTCTAATAAATTGATAAATTCACATCTTCACCTTGAACTTACAGAATAATAACTGATAACGATTACACGCATCCCTATATCATAATTATGTATGCTCAAAGTGATCAGATTTTTCACCATTTACTATTTAAATATGCTACTACTTGTACAGATTTTATTCTCTGAAGAAGGGATATCCACAAGGTCCACAAACTTCCAAAATCTATTTTTCTACCTCATTGGGATTTTAAAAATGTATTTCTTTTGTAGTGCTAGATTGTTAGCTAAGGTGTAGCTAAACAGAAAACAAATTGTCTGTGAAGGTGGAAATTTGTGAAAAATGATGTTCAAAGACTGTGTTTGGTTTTCAGATATACTGAGGTAAGTAGTTGAGTTGACAGCATCGAATGTATGTGCTTGTAGGAGCAAGTACATAAAACGGACTGAAAGAAGGGCGTCTACTCGATTTTATGAGCATATTCCGAGAAATCTGTGTCTGAATGGTGGCGACGTCTTTAACAGTGCAATCTCCAGACACCTAAAAGAAACAGGACATAAAATAGGTGATTCTTAATCCTTCAGAACAATCAACAAACGAAGAACGCCATGTTTATTACGGTTTGCGCAAGCTCTTGCTATCACACATAAACAACCTGACCTACAAACACAGAAGGAGACTGTAGTTAAATTTTCAATACCGTGTAAACCTTGCCTAGTTTACTAGTTAACTACTAACTAGCCGATCCTAAGCCAGGGTAAAGAGGGAAGGTTGGGCATACGACAAGCAACCCTACCCCGTAAAACAAATCAGACCGCTACAGAAACTCCAAAGCACAAAAAATATAAAAAATAAAAACAAACTTATTCCTCGCTGGAATCGGAGAGACGAAATGACGCAGGTTGATAAAAGCCTTCGGGAAGCCAGTTGGCCGATGTATTTTTCCTGTCTCTCCATGAAAGCAAAAGTAAACATGGGGACATGGAATGTCTGCACCATGTTTGAAGCTAGTTGGCAAGGCTGCACAGATTCCCAAAGAGATGAGAAGGTATAACATAGAAGTGCCAGGCTGGGAATCTGCGAGAGTAGATGAAATGGAAGTGGACCCTCCAAACTGTCAACTGGAGAGTCAATAGTCTACTCCGATGTTGTCGTCCAGATGACAATCACGGGCACATTGAGTTTCGGAGTGGCTATCATGATGTCCCCAGGAGTATCGAGAGCTCTCTCTCATGCAGTGGCAACCAATCTCCTCCTTCAGCATCAGGATCATGCCAGCAGGATTCAAATCGAAAGGAAGGAAAGTCACAATCATACAACGCCAGTACTACGCACCTACAAATAATACATCTCAGGAGAAGAAGGAGGAATGCTATAGACAACTGCAATCAGTACAAGACAAAACTCCAGTTGGTGACATCAAAATTCTAACGGGTGGGGTGACATGAATGCCGAACTGGGAGCAGACAACACAGGAAGAGAACTCATCATGGATTGAGAAGCACCTCGGTGAGAAGATGAATGAGAATGGAGAACTGTTTTGTGATTTGAGGCAATGCAGTGTGTACAAACACAAGAATATACACAAGGCAGCAACATCGATTTGATTTCACCAGACACCACACCAAGACACACTATACCAAAAATCAGATCGACTTCATCCCAATGTGAAGAAAGTGGAGATGGAGAAGCAGCCTACTGGACACAAGATCGGATGAAGAAGGGGAGCAGATGTAGGTTCACACCACTATGAAGTGCAAGGAACCTGTCTTCAAAATCAAGTTGAAAACCGAAATCAAAGAAGCTGGTGATAGACCACAGTTCTGGTTCAACACCCAGAACAACGACTGAAGGACGAGACTACAAAGGACATCATCACATCAGTCAGTGATCAGGACAAAATGGTGGAGGTTGCACAACATCCTGAGGGAAACCTGTGTGGAAGAACACTGGAACTCTTCGAAAGCGACATGGAAGGAAACCTGTATAGCCGCGTTCGGAGGGAAGAAGAAGCAGGACAAGACAAGTGATGGATCTCGACGGACACATGGAAGCTGATAGTGGAGGGAGAGGGAGATGGTGAAGCAGAAGACGAACCAGTTCAGTCCAGTGTAGGGATGAACGAAGAAAAGAGGAAGTGAATGCAACCCAGCCTATAAAACACTACACTGGACAAAGAAGTGAAGAGGAGTGCGTGGAAGGACAAAATACACTTCTACAACACACTTGTAAATGAAGCAGAACAGGCTGCAGGTGGGAGAGACAGATACCTGGCGACATTATATCAAATAACCAGACTACTATCTGGGAAGAGATGAACACAGATGAAATCAGTGAGAGATAGTGAAGGGAACTTAGTTAGGAAATAGGAGAAACGGGGGAAACGATGTACTGACGACTTCAAATAGCTCTCAAATCGACTACCACCACCACCATAACCACCAACACCAACACCACCTGGAATTCGTCCGGAAATACCACCAGCAGCCCAGTCTCAGTACTATCAGTGAAGACCGATCCTCAGGCATAAGCGAAAGTGAAGCGCTGAACGCTATAAGGCTGCCGAAAGCGGGGAAAACAGCAGGACTAGATGGACTTCCGCCAGGAGCATTGAGAACAGACGCGGAGACGTCAGAGGACATGCTCACACCACTACTGCATAAGGTTTGGAAGGAAGGAAGGAAAGGTACTTGCCAACTGATTGGAAGGAGGACTATCTTGTCAAACTCTTGAAGACGTGAGACGTGAATCTTTGCAAGAACTAGCGCAGAACCATGCCTCTCTCCTAGTACACCCCAAGCAAGATATTAAGCCACATCATCCTGGAGAGATCGAAAGGAAAATGCTCTGGATTCAAAAATACTACCACATCAGGCTGGTTGACTTTTCGAAGAGCAACTCATGTGCGCATCAAATTGCAACTCTACGCTACGCATCATAATAGAACAGAGCATGGAATGACAGTCAATTCTCTACCTCACCTCAACTTCATCCACTTTGAAAAGGCCTTCGACAGCGTCGACTGAGAAGTAATTTGGCGGACAGCTGCTTCAACACTACGGTTTTAGTGCCACGATCCTGTATCAACCTCATTCCACACGAGCCATATGCTATATGATGAGGCTTCATGTCAGCCATGTGATTCACAGTGGAAAGCTCAGTGATGCCTTTGGAGTGGAAGTGAAGACAGGAGTAAGAGAAGGTTGCTGCCTACTATGACCGATGATCTTCCTGACTGTAGTCAGTTGAACTGGACTTAGTCATGCAAGAAACGGTGAGGAGCAAGAGGATGGGCATACGCTGTCTGACCGATGGGAAGACCCTAGAAAATTTGGATTTCTCCGCCTATGATGACTTATATATGTCTGGTGTCGTACAAGCTCGTAGATCTACAGGCGAAAACTAGCAGGTCGGCAGAAGAGACGGGGCAGCAAAGACGGGACTTCAGGTGAACTTAGAGAAGACAGGGGGGGATGAAGATATTCAACGGACAACGAAAGTAAGTTGTCTCTTTCACCTACCTAGACAAGGCAACATCGGTTCAACTGTAGGCAGCAGCATAGATGGGGTTGTCAAAGCCAGGATCAGAAAGACAGCAAGACAGGCCCTTCTGCATTAATCTGAAATTAGTGTGGAGATGTACTTCACTGCACTCAGCATAAAGCTTGAACAAGATTCGGATTTTTGACACCAATTCAGTAAAGTGAGTGCTTCTGTAAGATGGATGAGAGATTCGGAGAGTTACGAAAAGCATTTCCAACAAACTAGAGACATACATGATCAACAGCTGCTGCTTACGCTCAGTAGATACTGAAGATCAAATGGGTTGCCAGAAAAAATAAGTAACAAGGAACTCAGATCTGGCAGCGAACCAACCAAGAAGCTATCGCCCTACAACTATGCAGAAGAAAGTGAAAAGACTGCAGAGAGCAGAGAGAAATGGCGACGTGCTACTGAAGCCCTTTTTTCCAACAGCAATCCAGAGGACAAATCAAATATTAATAAAAATAATTACCTTGGTAACTGTATATATATTTTCGTGCGTATGTATGCAGTCTTCCCTTTTCTTTGACTGTAAATGGCTTAACGGTTTGAAAAACCGTTCTTCAACTAATTAAGCAAACTTTTACCTCATGGACAATCCCTTCTTTTTTACTGATTCTTGTTTGTTTTCCCCCACTCAACAGATCAAGAATTCTATGTCTCATCAGATATATAGTTATAATTTACCAATGATTTTGACTAGAATTTGTAACTCCTGATCCTGTATTTCCCTGACTCACTTCCTTATTGTTAATCCTGAATTGTAAATCTCCATTTATTTTTAAATTTCAAGAGTATGTCATGCCATTATTACTACTTATACTTCATTTCAATTTTAGCCATGAAATAAAACAAGTTCATTTTATTCTGCGAATCTCTTTGTTATTGTATTGTTCAAATGAAGTATACCTAGTAATCCGACTTCTCAGTGGTTCCAGATCTGCAGTCAACCACAGAGCAATTACATCCAGCAGTCGGTGTTCCAATCCACTAACTACAACAATCACTCCTACAGTCCCCATTTTATGTAAAGTTCAAATTCACTGATGAATTTTACTGAAACATTGATGAGGTAATAATAGGGTCACCAGTCGACCCTTTTCTAGAAGACTGTCTGTTATTTGACCAATCTGTAAAACACCATGATGTATTTGGTTACCGACCAGTTCCACCTACATCGGCGATACATGGATGATACTTTCATCGTTTGTGATGAGAAGGCTGATCTTGATGCCACTCTTCAAATACTAAGGGAGCAGGATACGTTATATCCGTAGGCAGACAGAAAGAAAGCCATAACTATTCAGTTATGAATATCTTCCTGTTGTCTGTCTTTGTTCTCATTCTTTGACATTTTGATTGAGCCACCTAAGCTTTAGGGCCTTGTACACTTCACACACGTTTTGATAAATTCAAATAATTTTACACTGTGTGGGCTAAACACAACTTTTTTTAACTCGGAGTCAGCTGGTGCAACTTTATTGGCTGTAGGACCAACTGGAACACGGTAACTCGTGGAGTAATAAAATTTGGGATCAGACTTGGGCATTACCCTCAGTCCGTTGCTCATAGGACCCCGTAGGAAACCTGAACCAAGGTTAAGAGCAGAACAATCGACCAAACCATCAACACAGCCACATAATAATATGCAATTTGAACTGTTTCAGTGAGCGTTTAGTATCATATAGTGTTAGAAGTTTGGATGTAGAAAAACTTTTTAGTGCTCGTTTGGTGTTTATGTCAATTCTCTCGAATACTACATCTTTATTGGATGCAAAGAGAATAAAAGTCTTTTCAGCAGTCTGATACCTAATTCTTTGAACCTGCTTCGTGGCATACTTATTAACAAATGCCTTAGATTTTTATTCTCTTTGAGGAACTTTTCAGTAGTGCTTAACTCTTATTATTTATTATTATTAGTCCCTTGGGTTCCTAGTGGAACATAGGGCTTCAGTAGCACGCCTCCAGTGAACTCTGTTCTCTGAGATCTTTTGAACCTGGTCCCACGACAGCCCAGAAGCTCTCATTTCCTGCTCGCACGACCTCCTCCATATCACCCTCGGACGTCCAACTCGTCGCTTCCCATGGGGATTCCACTCGAGTGACTGGCGCGTGATGTCCTCAGTCGGCCTTCTCAGTGCATGGCCAATCCATCTCCACTTCCTCCTGCATATTTGCTGCGTGATAGCTTCTTGGTTGGTTCGTTCCCAGAGTTCCTTCTTGCTTATTTTTTCTGGCCATCTGATCTTCAGCAGCGAGCGTAAGCAGTTGTTGATGAATGTCTGTAGTTTATTGGAAATGCCTTTCGTGACGCGCCAAGTCTCTGAGCCATACAAGAGCACTGACTTGACGTTGGTGTTGAAAATCCGTATCTTGTTCCGCATGCTGAGTGCAGAAGATCTCCACACTGGTTTCAGGCTAATGAACGCCTGTCTTGCTTTTCCGATTCTGACTTTGACGTCCTCGTCCGTCCCGCCTGTAGTTGAAACAGTGCTTCCTAGATAAGTGAAGGAGGTTACTTCCTTCAAGTTTCTTCCGTTGATGGTGATTGGAGTTTGTTGTTGTTGTTGAAGTTGTTGGTGCGGTATCTTCATCACTTCTGTCTTCTCTATATTCACCTGAAGTCCCGTCTTGGCTGCCTCTTCTGTCAACTTGTTAGTTTTTGCCTGCAGATCTTCAAGTTTATGTGACATTAGGCACAAGTCATCGGCGAAATCCAAGTCTTCTAGGTTCTTTTCCGCAGTCCAGCCAGCGTATTCCTCTCTTCTCGCTGCCTACTGTTTGCTGCATGATCCAGTCCACCACAATAAGGAATATCATGGGGGATAGTAGGCAACCTTGTTTCACTCCTGTCTTCACTTCAAAGGCATCACTGAGCTTCCCATTGTGGATTACTTGGCATGTGGCATCTTCATATAGTTGTTGAATGAGGCGGATAAAGGTTTGCGGTACTCCGTAGTATTGAAGCAGTTTCCAAATTACTTCTCGGTCGACGCTGTCAAAGGCCTTCTCAAAGTCGATGAAGTTGAGGTAGAGAGCTGATTGCCATTCTATGCTCTGTTCTATGATGATACGAAGCGTTGCAATTTGGTCAGCACATGATTTGTACTTCCTGAAGCCTGCCTGTTCGGGTGGTAGTTTTGAATCCAGTGCGTCTTTAAGCCTCTCCAGGATGATGCGGCTTAATATTTTACTTGGGGTGGACAGGAGAGTGATTCCGCGCCAGTTCTTGCAAGCACTGAGGTCTCCCTTCTTCGGCAGTTTGACAAGGTAACCCTTCTTCCAATCGTCAGGTACCTTCTCTTCCCTCCACACCTTCTGCAATAGTGGTGTGAGCATGTCCGCTGTTGTCTCTGCACCTGTTCTCAGTGCTTCTGGCGGTATTCCATCTAGTCCTGCTGCTTTCCCGCATTTCAGTAGCTTTATGGCGTTCAGGACTTCCATTTTCGTTGGGGATTTATGTTCACTTGTAATTCAGCGGCTGCAGGTGGTATTTCTGGACGAAGTGCAGGTGGTGGTCGATTCAAGAGCTTCTTGAAGTGGTCGGCCCATCGTTTCCTCTGTTTCTCTTCTTTTGTAATTAAATTTCCTTCTTCATCTTTTATTGGTTTCATCTGTGTTGGTCTCTTCCCTGATAGCAACCTGGTTATTTGATACAATGTCGTCAGGTCTCTCTTACCTGCAGCCTGTTCTGCTTCACTTGCCAGTGTTTCGTAGAAGTGTCTTTTGTCTTTGCGTGCACTCTTCTTCACTTCTTTGTCCAGTGTTTTATACATTGTGCTCAGTTCCTCTTGTCGTTGAGCATCCTTGCACTGGTTTATCTTCTGCTTCACCATCCTCCGCTTAACTCTTACTCAACTCTAAATTTTTCACAGATAATAAGTTCCTAGCTCTATTGTACAATAGTGTGACTAGTACATGCTTATAACTAGCAAATTGTAGTTAGAGCATTATCTAGTCCATAAGCCTATTTCATAGATAGTTTTCTCAAAAAGCGGGCCAAAACATTACACTTATTTTTATGTGTATAATTCATCGTAAATTTAACTTTGAGGTTAACCTCGAAAAGATTAGTTGCATGGTTCATATTCATTAGGAAGGACAAATTTGTCATCAACATACCCGCAGTAATAGTTTTTTTCCTTCAACAGCTGAGCTCAGTTCAGTATTTTCGCATTAGGAACACTTAAGAGGTTATCGGAGGGCGGCTTGGAACTGTATTTGAGTGGTATTGAGTCGGAAATTCACTATGAGTTGAAGTCACTGATAGCAGATGCCTAAACGCTATACTAGTCACCGTCTACAATACAAAGTTCGGAAAATCTGAAATTTTCGCTTGATTATCTGTATTATATTTTTGTCTGGTACAAATTTGATCACTTCAAGATCGAAAACTGTTTTTTCTTCACTAAGAGACAATTTTCGTCAGCATGGCATGGTAGAGAACACTGCATGATTTGAGCGATTAAGTAACATTATTTCCCCACGCCCAATAACGATACACAAGCGTACATCTCACTTTTTAATATCTGTCGATGGAGGAACACTAGATATACATTGATCGATCATTGGAGAGCAACTAATCTCATATAGTCTAGTCCTGAGTGCTGACCAAATTCTATCGATCATTTTGCAATGTGGTCACCAATCCAGGAGGCCTACCATCGTGATGTAGTTTGATGGAAGTTGATTGGTTTACAGTAACCAATAATTGATAGAATTCGATCAGCCCTCAGGACTAGACAACATGAGACTGGTTGTTCTCCAGTAATCATTCAGTGTTTGTAGTCCAGTCCTACAGGAGGTAAGCCATGGACTGAATAGCTCGGTGATAACGCAACAAACTATAACACTGGGTGACGTGGGTTCTAGTCTCACAAAGGACATCAGTTCCCTTGAGGTTGCAGATACGCCTAACTGACAAGTGTAAATAGGCAAGAAACCTGAGTTCAGGGCTTCCTGTCGATTGCATTTAACCAACAAACACTGTATATAAAATGTTTCATACCTTTCGAAGTGATCAGTCACTGGAGTAAGTAACCCGCAGTGAATCAAAAAAACAGGATTACCAGTTACTCTTATCTAGAAGATCTGAATACCAAATGGAAGTTCTGATGATCAAATCTCTTTGCCTAATCTATTTCCGATTTTACTTAAATGTTGGAAATCAGATATTTGCAGAAGGCAATAGAAATGCCTATTCGGATAGAGATAGCTCAATGACTGTAAGCATTCAACCATATACTTCTCAGTGGCTAAATAGTAGCATGCTTGGTGGGAAACCTGACATTCATTGGCTCGGTCCCTGGCGGCGTTGTGCAGAGTCACACATAGCTGCCTAGGACTCTTATGTTCCCGATGGCTGTCCACCTAATATTGGCCTATAATGAATAGTATCTTAAACTTACATAGGACGTCATCAAAATAAATCATAAGGCTATTTGTGAACACAGTTTTAGCACTCACTAGTTCCTTGTGAATAGATCCCTAGCTGTCAGTAACTTTGCCGTTAGGCTGGAAGAATAAGAGACTACCCTAATCACGCTCGTGAGCAGCAGACTTTCTTCCAATCATCGTGAAACTTACTGCATCACTTACTTTCAGCTGTGAAACTAAAGCTATAATACCAAATAAAATGCAATACACAATACTATTCAGGGTTATTTTATTTAGGTTGTAGTAGGATTCAGTGCCATTTTCCTGAAATGTCACTTTGCTACACTATAAGATGAAGTTAGTGCCAAAGATGTCGTCTAGAAAGATGATGAAAGCTCCACGACTAAACAACTCAGCTCAGAGAACACAATACAACTAAGATGATCGGTTTATTCATCAGAAGAAAACATTTCTAATGACATAATATCCTAGAACAATCACTGGTGTGAATCAATTTACCAGTCAATCTAATGATAATATTGTCAAATAAACATCCTACTGAATAGCCTGAGTAACAAGAAACCACACAAGCTGATCTGCAAATTTAGTTAACCACAGAAGTGTGATCTAAACAACGGACAGCCATTTCACTCGCTTGGAGCCAAACTCATCAGCAGTGAACGCTGAAAGATTCAGCTAATAGAGAAAACTGGGAGAGTAAGAGGAAGCTGAGATGTTTAGATCCGTTTTCAGGGTCTCAGAAACGTGACACTATGATTTGGATTAGCAAAAGCAGAATAAGGATATGATCCTTGTCTTACAAAATTCTGAACGCATTCTAACGTTTCTGCATCTCGTAGGCCTTCAGATGGCATACTTAAGAGGAGGGAGAATCTCAAATGACATGTAAACAGGCAGTTATTCATCAGTTGACTAGCAGCACCCATATATATGATGGTAGCTTCCTGAAGTGTATTTCAAAATTTGGTACGAGATCTGTCGATAGACGTATTCAAAGTTCAGATCAATCAAGAAGTCTAGTTTGGCTAAGAACAAACAAAAACCTTAAGCCTTGTGTCTCTAAATACCCTTAACAGTATATGATTTAGAAAAAAGTATCAGCAATTTACTTTTAGATGAACCAGAATAGGATTCTTTCATCACCAAAGTAGTATTTTCGCAAGAACTTTCTCATTGAAGTATTAGTCTATTAACCCGGTAAATTAGCAATTATTGTTCACTCTCAACTGATCGAAACAGTCGAAATTTATTTAAATATGAACAAAAATATAAACATGAAATTAAAAAAATGTGTCCTTCAAATCATAATCATACGACGAAACTCAAATAAACCTTTTGTCGATTGCTTTAGCAATCAATAACACAATGGTACAAATCAATATGTATAAAAAAATCTTGATATATGAATATTTGTTCTGCAAATAAAGCAATAATTTCAATCACACTTTACATTCTGAATTAAAAAACATGAGGTAAAGGAGGTTACATCTTAGCGTAGATGGAAATGGTTTATCTACATGATTGCCATTTGATATGCAGGAAAAGTCATCCTTTTCGACAGGAATTTAAAGGCCATCCTATCAACTATTGAAAAACGAATTAGGTTTTTTTTATTCCGGTTGGAAAGATAGTTTTATTGCAAAACAGAGAAATCCAATTTGTCAATTTCGTGGTTGACAGAAGTTGGTTAACAGTTTATCAAAGTTTAAGGTGGACAGGTAGTAACTAAAACGAAATTCAGTGTTGTAGACCACTGAGTAGCTTCAATGATTCCAATAAAAAGTTCATCCTTTGTTTGCAAGAATTACAAACAATTAATTTTATTTGACTACCATGTGTATTCGTGACACGTTACTACCGTTTGATCTTATTCACACTGGCTGTTCAGTCAGGACTTCTCATATCAATCCAAATCTAACTAATTTTGAGAGGGGGAGCATCATATTGATTATCATCCCCCAGTATCAATTCTAGTCTGCCGAACCACGGGTATCCCAGATAGTCAAAATGATAATCAATATGATTCATCTTTCTAATTCAGTTAGTTTTGGAATGGGATGAGAAATCTGGATTGGGCAGCCAATATGAGTACGAACAAACAGTTATAACGCGTCACAAATTCACATGGTAGTCGACCAAACCCTTGGCGATCGAACTTAAATGAAAATCCGGTCAGGAGTCGTAGAGCACTGGGTCAGAAACCCAGTGGTAGCTGGTTCGAATCCACCCGTGGTCCAAATTTTCCTTTCAACTTCAATCATCACCCAGTATCAATACTAGTCTGCCAAACCTCGGCCATCTCAGATGGTCAAAATGATTAGTAACTTCATACTGAGGTTTATAGACGCTGCGTATAGTGAAGTTTTACTTTTATAACGCGGGTTGGGTTAGTAAATTTTTTTTGATACCTGTCTTCTTTTCCTAATATCACCTATAGGGTGGCTGCAATGAGAAACCACATGGCGTACATAAATGGCACTGAAATTACCCACCAACATGTTTTCAGATCATAACAGCTTTGGAGACGGGAAAAATATTAGCAGATGAATCCTCGTCATCTGTTTTGTGGTCGTGGCCCACAAAATTAAAAATCATGTGGCGTACGATGTCTTTTCAAGTAGATGGTAGGAAAATAGAAAGGTAAAAGACAATTTATTCACATGATTTGGATGACAAATTCACATATCAGTTTGACAGAAAACGGTGTTCTAATGTTACTTCGTTGCTTATTGACTAGAGCTATATGAGCAGAACGACCAATCATGCATTTTCTCTGATTGAATCAGTCTTCCTCAACTTAGAAAATAATGGTCGATTTCGATACTTAATAGGCAAACAGTAAACTATACGGAATAATTGTGAATGCATAAGAACGTTTATCACACTAACAATAAAGAACTACTTTAAAACACCTACAGTTTCTTGTATTAACTTGCAAGCAGAAGCCCCATATAAAATCGATTGTCAGTTTAGTTGTCATACCCGATTAACGATCGACGTGTTCATGACAATAATTTGATGTATTCCACACAATCCCTATAGTGAGAACTAACCTCATCGTCTTCCATACACCAATTAAACGCAGTTTGCAAGCATAAACGTTATCCCTGCTCTGACTACAGAAAACTTATAAAAGTTGGCAAGTTATTGACCATTATTACGATTATTATCACTAGTGCAACGAATTTTCGATAAAATATCATACAAAGAGTAGGAAAAAATGGATTAATTGATCAAAAGGAAAAAAAAGTACTAAATAACAGGGTGCGATAAAAAGGGGACATTTAGAGCAGGGAGTAAGAAAATATGAAACAAGTCATCGTCATAAACAAAAACAAAAGAAGATAGGGGGGAAAAACAAGAACAGAAAAGTCAACTGAGAGCTTCTCTTAATAAATAATGAAGTTACATGTTACCGAAGATCACTATTATGATCAGTAGTAATTACTATTATGGGAGATCTCAAAGTTTATATGTACACGCGGAAAGGAACGTGATGCAGGAGTAAAACCGAAGGAAAAAAAAATCGGAAATACATACAAATTTATCAGATTTAAGTAGCTTATAACCACAGGGGAGGTCTAGGAGACTAGAATAATTGATAATAGACATAAGACTATTAAACTAGAACTAGAGAACAAAGGATGTATCCCACACAGTAAAACAATGGATGTGAAAGAGAAAGACAAGCAAGCACGAAGTGTGCACAACAAAAAGAAAAAAACAGAGAGACATCATAGTAGAGCAAAAGAAGCACTTCACATTAGCAAGGTATGTTAATGGTAAAATATTTTAGGTTGAGGCATTTCAAATGTCTCAACAAAAATAAACAAGATCTAGTACCTGAGACGTACATCATATAACCCACTACAATAACAAGTCTTTCATGAGTTATTTCATAATTTATCCATCCAAGCATGGCAGAAGGGGACCAGATAAAAGGGAAAATAATAACCTATAGAGCTGTTATTAAAAGCAGTTTTGAAAAGTTAGATCACAGCATAAATAATGTAGAAACAAGTTCACTTGAATGTCAGAAGAAAATTTACACATTATTAAACTATAGAGCTACAAAGCATTAATATTATTATTGTTATTACAGCTATCTAAGGTGACCAGAGTGGAATTGTTTACGCAGTTTGCTTAGAAGACCACCACTACCACCACCATAAACGCCACTAGAACCTGCAGTAGTTGTGCTTGATGTCGAAGCAATTGGATGATTCACTTTGTTGCGTTTATCTGTAGCATTCGGAGATGGATGACTCATGTTACGGGGTTTAAAGTAAGGTAATGCTTTATTATTGGGTCCGTTATTAGTTTGACGAGATCCACGTCGCTGCATCTGGCGTGGGGTAATAACTTCTGTAGTCAAGGTTGTACGTCGCACTAAAAGAAGAAAGTCTATTATAGCATGCATAAATAAATAATGGGGAAATTTCTAGTTACGTAAAAAATAAACGGTATAGCATACAATCACCTAATTAAAATGAACAGTCTACGTAGGCAATATGCACTCTTAAAATCCTTGCTGTAGACATAGATATCGGCCTTTGGTCTGGCACAGACTGATATCTGACTCACATATATGGATCATAGATTCCGCTACACGAAAATGTGCTACAATTTACTTTTCTAAATACATTAGGTGAAAATCTTGAAGTACTGAGAATATCATGACGGATATATGTCCACTTAGTTCAACTGTCACTAGCGAAGTCGTTGAGAAAAACGAGCACAGCCTTAATGTAACACTGTCATCATCTAACACAATATCTGTGTACTCAAACTCCACCACACGTCCTTGAAGGGGTGGGGGGGGGGGGTGAGTCAAGGCCTGTGAAGTCAGAAGTACCTACGGTTATATCCATTAGTACGTCTACGAAGAAACTAAACGGTGACAGTGGGCATCCCTGGTAGACACCATTAGTTACTGTCAATTAGGATGAAAACTCCAAAACGACTGCATGAATTTGAGTGCAGGGCTTTGATTTCCTTTCACATACTTGCTCGATGATAGCTGGAGGACCGACATCTATGTACTATTCAAGTACAAATAGGATGTTGGGCAACTGAAGCGTTGCTGTGGGCCAGTTAAATTGAGCCTCAAAGTGTTCTACCCAACGAATTAAGAAGAGTTTTACAGATATAAGGATTGTAACTGAACATAACTGACAAAACGCAACACCATATATATATATATATATATATATATATATATATATATATATATATATATATATATATATATATAATCCAAAAGATCGTCAATAAATTTCATAGTGACTGACTTACTTTCCTGTTCTTCTTTCACTTTACGTGCGGATTGTGAGATAATACGATCTAAGCGTTTCGCTTCTTCTTTAGATAAACGATTGTAAAATTCACACCATGTTTCATCTGGTCGACGACGAACACTTGACAAATGCTGGAAATCTCTATTTACGTATTTTTGCCAAAGATCATCACTGAGACCAACGAATTGCTAATAAATTATGAAAATTTAAAAGGGGATAATTTTTCGTATTAAGTACCAGTGATCAACAGGATAGCATGTATAACATTGAACAGCATAAGAATATTATCAATTTAGACCAATCCAGCTGAAGACGAGATAAAATGGTAAATACATCACAAACTTCGATGTCTCTAAAAATGGTACTATAGGAGATATGAGAATTTCATAGCACAGCTCTGCGATAGAATATGAGCGTAACTAAAACCTTTTATTGATCACTACAAGAGTCATGTAACCGAAGCATGTGAACTGCTACATTCCTATGGCTCTTGTCTCATTAATGGCTCTAATGTACAGCAATTATGAAGCGTGATCCACTTTGGATTACGTTATTTTTCTTATCTTTCTTGGTCCCCGTATATTTCTCTGATCTCCAGTAAAATCTTTCACTTGACGTCTTACATAACTCAGACTATCTAATATGATTCAACGTCTACTCTTATGTATTATTAATTCCTGTTTGGCTTATAATTACTTATTATTTCCCCTTATTCTTTCCTGGACTCCAAAAAAGGAATATATTGTGTTGTGAAGGATTTTGAAGAGTTTTAGTAGAGCGAGTGATACACCACTAATCGTACTGGTAAACGAGGCTGTGGATATAGGCATCTAAACTCTGGCTACAAATATTTTATCTGATGACAAGTATTCTCTGAATCCACATCCCTCTCCATGTCTGTTGTCCTCAGGGAGGACAAGAAGCAAATATGTACTGTATGCACTCCCAACTACATGCAAAAATTTAATTATACCTTATTAACCTTGCATATTGTGTGGAGAAAATCATGTAAGAAATAATCTTATCAATCAGCTTTGTAACAGAGAACAGTTACCATGACCCTGAAGTTATTAGGCATTTTAACAATCTTGTTATTCTTTATAATACATTGTAAACCGGTATTACTGCATATATATATATATATATATATATATATATATATATATATATATATTTGAAAGATGTACAGCAAGTAATTTAATGCAGCATTGCATGCTGCAAATTCTTTACTATAAATAAAACTATGGTTTGGCATAAAGTAAATATATTAATATTGTTGTTAAAAGGAAACATCAAGTGCAAATAACCCCATAACCCCTGGTATATTGTTGGTTAAGCCTCCGTACTGAAAATTTATTAGCAGGAAAGTGACCAGATGCCTGATGCCACACTCAGGATGACAATATAGATAGTATTAAATAGTAACGTTAAAACACGAGTAGAAAATATGCAACAACTGCCAAACACCTATAAATGTATATATATCACTGAATGAAATTTCATCTGCTCTTCACTGTATGAAAAACGTGATAATTTCTAAGCACTCCAATTTTTAGGTAACATCTCGTTAGGACAGTGATTTTCAACTCCGACCAATAGAAAACCCGCAATCTATGTAAAGTAACCAAACTTAATTACTTATCAGACAATATTTCTCATGAGCACAGTAGCTGTACAAAATATTAACCTACAGTCACAAAGGATCAATGGCTAGGAATGAGATTAGCAATAGTAAATATAAGACAACACAGTATTCAAGTGAGAGAAAAATGAGTTCAGACGCCCAGTATTTGATCCTAATAAAGGCCGTAGTGGCTACTGACTTATTTATTTGAAACACAATTGGTATGGACAATAAACGTCGAGGCATACAATATAGTGTTGCGAAAAAATAAGGAAGACGTAAAAGTGATGCATAGGTAATGAAACGATAAGTGTAGAAGTGAAATTAGAAATGGGTTATTAAAAAAGTAGTCTCAAAGATACATTCAAAGTATTCACCAGTTTCGTCTTGCTTTTTGATAACCGAAGAAATAAAGAAGCTGCAGCATGATTCCAGTTTTGAGCCACTTCCGATATCGTCCTAAATTCCTGATTCGGATGGTCGTTAAGATCCCGTCCAGAGATAGAGGTGACGTCCCAGTAGATTCAAACCGAACATATATACAGCTTAACTAAAATTCTCACCATTACTCAGGTATATATGATATACGTCATAATAACTACTGGTCATTGATAGACCTTTGGTTGTATATGTATGTGTAGACACTTGAATGATAACATTCAGATTCCACCCTTGGTGGTCGCTCAGTTTTTTAGTAAACAGAAAAGGCGTGATGTGACGTCAAAACACGTAAAAAAAAATGCTACGGTTCATACATATTTTCAATGACCTTGAAGATTTCTAAACCTTTCTAGGAAGATATATCTTATTGACGTTCGCCCCATCAACCAATCTCACATTTACACATAAGTCCAAGTGCTTCTCCTCGAAACTTCAAAGCAATATGATTGGTTGTGAAAGGCTTCACATATGGGGTTCCTACATGGATGTGAGCAATCTTATTGCATACTAGAACAACCATTTATGAACAAACTATTATTAAGAACTATATTTCCTACACTTCATTCTCGTTTATTCTGTTGCATTTCTGGGAACTGCTTGGATTGCAACAATGTAAATACTAATGTGAACTCGTTAGTTTCGATGATTTTACATCATGAAAACAGTGCAGTGAACCACATTTACTAAACTAATTCTGGTACCTGATTAACCTAGCCTTGTGGTCAAGCGGAGTTGGAACCTATGAAAACTGACGACCTACACCCGCCAACGATCCTCAACCATAGTTCCGATAATTATTATTCTTTTGTGCAGCAGGTCGTTTCAGCTTAGTAGAGACCTACGTTGTTCACCTTCATTAAGAACAATGACCTCTGAATATGAAGACTAAGTCATACTTCCCATATTATTGAATCGGGATGTGTACGAACTATAAGCTAATAAGAGAATTATACTAATCTATGTGAGGATCATTATATTTTAGGAATTGTTGACTAACTTACCCAGAACAAGAACAACAAATTTGGTACAATACAGCAAATTTGTTGTATTCAGTTATCTTCCCTTCAATTATGAACCTTTTTTTAGAGGTAAATGGTGATGAAGTCATCTAGTCTGATGACTCAATGTCCAAGAATAAACCTAAAAATTCAGCGACCACCAAATCGACGTTAAAATGCTTTCAGCAACCTTGTGCACATTTGGGCATTAGGCAATGAGTCACACCTATTGTGTAAAGGCTAATGATACAACCTGGTTGCCTAAACCTCAGTAGGTGGAGCGGGCCTCGAGCCCACGACCCACTGATTAAAAATCAACACTCTAAACCAGTGAGCGCCACAGCTTCATTGAGAACAGAAAATAATTATTATCCTAATCGTCAGATAAAAATCTGTAATGTGGATTAATTATAAAGAGCGAATCATATATATCAAGTATATGGTATTTCGACTGTACACTTTAAATTTTTTTACCAATAGTTTGCTAGTTAGTATTTAAATAGTGGAATGACAAAGGAATTCAGCAATTTCATCTCGTGTAAAATCTTTTGCTATGCTGTTCAACTTTTTCACAAGGACTTGAAATTATTCAAATCATATTAATCAATCAGATATCTACAGCAAATTTAGCAACATAGTTAACTGAAGATTATGCTGGCACTTACGGGATTGTAACGTTCAATTCGAGTTAAGTCCTCCACAGATGCACCACGTAGAGCTTTTGCTAACAATTCATAGGGAACCTGACCAACATGGTCAAGACGACTTATATTACGTGCCAACACATCGACACAAAGATCTATTAGGCTTGGAGGATCGAAAAAGCATGGGAAATCATTTGATAAATTTGAATAACTGGGAAGAACTGCCGCTGAACGATTGGGTTTTGGTACCCAGAGTACCTTCTTAGATTTAAATTTCAAATCACCACTTTCGAAACCATCTTCATCAACTAGAAATAAGAATAAGAGAGAATAAACGAGTAAAGAAAACTTTAGCAATGAAAATATGCTGTTGACGATTTATCACTTTTCATATTTTACCAACTCAACAAAAAACCCATCCAGTACACATAACTGATTAAAAATGAGTAGGCTGAAGCGTTATCTACATACACAATCATTTGTTGAGACTATTCTATTCAAACTACTACAATTCAGAATCTGAAACGTATACAGGTATCCAATTCACCACATCTCCGAATAAGTAAGAGAAAAGAATGTGTCAGACTTAAGCACAGAAGACTATTGTTCGTTTTGAAATAAACAGTTGAAAGCGATAAGTGATATGATTTCACCTGTGAGATGGTAGAGAAGATTTGTAGCTTAGGGTGAGGATATTTGCTTGGTGCTCTCTGTGCTTTGAGGTTTCTTCTTCGACGTTTTATCGACAGGAAAAGCGACTTCATCAGTATTAACTTCACCTCTATCATAAATGACGTCATTCCTGACGTTTTGTTACCCTTTCCAACTTCTTCTTGTTGGTAGTGATATGATTATATCTTCCGGTGTTGTTCATTCCTCCTATATTCATTGTAAGATTGGGTTATTTTAATCACTTCACTCCTGTGCTAAAATCTGTCTCAATCCCGACTATTCGAGTAACATCATGACACAAGCAAATACTGCATGACATTTTCGTTCACCACGTGTTTAAGATAACTGACAACCTAAATTGTAGTTACCCATAGTCCATCAATTATCTTTTATACTTTGAAATTCTTCGACAGCAATAATTATAATTTTAAAGGAGTCCGCATTACAGATTGATAGTAACTAAGGAATTATTGAAAACCTGAGAACCCTGGACGATTGTTTCGTATTAGTTTGGGACCAATCAGTAATACCCCCATAACTCTATATCGCATGGAACCCTGGGCAGTCAGATCTGTGGGCAAGCATGTTACTACTCAGTCACCGCATCGGAATTTTAAGGCTCATTTTATTCAACTTCTGTCGGTTCATGACATTGAGAGGTCACTATCCAAAGCCATCGGTGAGTATGTCTTCATGCCCAACTTAGATGAGCCCACAGGTCACAGCTTCTCATTAGAAACTGGAGAAAAACACTAACAAGTCATGGACTGCTATTACATTAGTAGAGAAAACTCTTTTGTAATCAGTCAATTTCTCCTAAACCTCCAAAGTGAGTGGTAAGAGCTACAGTAAATAGATGGTGGGCATGGCTAAACATTCATTTGACCATTTAACTTATCTGAGGTCGAATGACGTGTAAAACGCTTCCTCTTCCTTATCTAAGATCCTGACCTTAAACTTTGACACTACTTACCATGTACTCCCCCTACATGTCAGCAGTATATCAAGTAAAACAGTGCTAGAATATCTGAGTTCCGTGCATCTTTAACAATGCTAACAGTTATAGAACAACATTCACACATATCTTGTCACAGGTGGCGCTCGTTTCCGAATATCAACAATCTTTTCAATTCAAAGGAAGATTTAAGAACGAATGTTGGCTTAATAGCTTCAGTAGAGTTAACTGAAGTTAAACTAAGCTCGAAAGGTTTACGCTCCACAAGATTACAAAGACGAAAGATAGTTCTTATCTTCTGATGCCAACCTCGGTGCGTAATAGTCGAAAGTTTCTTACTGTTCAATAGAATGTGATCTATTTGACACTATGAATTAGGTTAGACATACAATTAAAGTACCTACCGCATGATAAGTGTTACTGACTGTCATAATAGTTTGGTACTCAACTTATGACGAACACCAGTACTCGTTGACTAGATTCAAGAAATAAGGCAATGGAGGGCTGCTTTACATGATTACAGTCGGACTCACCAGACACATGCACTATGGTGAACTTAACTGTACGGCGTATCCAGTTAATGAAAGCCTATGATGATGACAGGTTGTCTAATGTGAAAATAGGTGTAGTGATTTTGAGTCAGAGACCTTGTGACTGATTATCGAGTGCCTAGACCACTAACATACGACTTAACCGTCAGGAGAGAAACGAACAGGTGTAGCTCAAAAAATTTAAATAGTTTTGAAATATTTAGTTAAATTACTACTTTATGATACAGTGAGCTGAAATCTATATAAATGTCTCCACTCGAAAGGTTGTAAGCGATATTTGCTCCGAATCTTGACAAAAAAAGGAAGTATATTGAACGGAAATACTAGCTGCTTAATATCAGCTGCAGTAAGTTAGATTGTTACAGTTAACCTATTACTACTGATAAACAGCACTAACATATTGACTAAAAAAAATTTCTACATACCACGAATAGATTCGATAAGGATAATCTACGTTATCCCGCCAAATAAAAGCAAATATATGGGTTGTACGAAGACCTCAGTAGAAAATATGTTGACATCCTTCTCACCTGTTTCATCTAACTGAGGGGTACGTGGATGATGGACAACATCCGGGCGATTGACTGGTTCAAAAAGCGATGAGATGATTTCAGCACAAAACTCTTCAGAGGTCGAAGTGGCACCTTTGGAGCACTGATCTCAGGTTTCTGACTGCCACCATATTGAGTGTCACTGTTAGAAGCAGTGGTCTGACTACATTTTTTCTTCCGGTGAGATCGAATGCTTGTACCGACATTTAATGAATCCATAAACGAAATACCACTGGATGAATCAATCGAATCTACAACCTCCACCGACTTTCTTTTTTTGTTTGATACCAGTTTACATTTGCTACTTGGAGATTCATGATGAACTTTTGGAGGCGTATATGAATCGTGAGGTGAGGAACCATTAGGAATACAACGAGAAGTTGAATTCCTGTTGTGAAGCGGTGAATTATTACAACTATGGATGGCCAGCTGTGCAGCTGTAGGTGTAACGTTTTTCCCACTTTCTTTAGAACTATTTCGAGGACTGCTAATTACCTTAGTCTTTTTCTCATTTATAGTTGGTAACAAATTGTTTGGACTGCAAGTTTTTCCACAACTTTTTGGTTCACCATTTACAACAGTAGCCTTGGAATTTCCAGGTATACAGAGGTTCACGGATTCTTGTTTTATGTGCTCACTGAGTAAATTTTTCCATTTTGATATAAGTGTGCACGCAGTTTGTCCGAGTTCTCCAGGCTCATTTTTCAATTTACGAACAGCCCGACCAACACCTGACTCTGACAACTCACTGAGCGTAAGCGTTACTTCATTGAGTGTGCTCAGTACACGCAATTTCTAAAAGTGGAAATGATAAATAAGCTATGGAAACTGAATTTTCACTCAACAGTAGCTTGAAAAACATCGTAACAGATATCAGAGCTAGAAACGTGAATCAAAGTGGTTTTTGAAAAGATCTTGCCAAGGGTTTTATTCTCAACCATGCTGTATCTGCCTGAATAAAATACTAATATCAAAGTCCGCATCCTTACTATGACTAGCGTTAATGCAAAACCTGAAGGACTGTATACCCCGTCTCTATCTTTAAACAAGCTTTGGAACACATGCAAAATTAATTAACTTGAGCAGGTAGTACGTGAATCAGTTTTTAGTGGTTCGGAATTGAAGACAGTAGAACAAACGTGTTGTAACCAAAGACTTTCTACTCGAACCTACAGAGCGATACACAGGCTTGTGGGAAATGCCATTTGTTGGGACTGGTAGCTCTTAGAAAATGTGAACTAGTTCAGTGCCACAAACCTTCGACTTAAGTGTCTAAAATGTGTTAGACATTGCTAGTCTGTACCAAATTCGAATGGCTATGATGGAAGGAGCGAAGCAAACTTTTATGAAGTTCTTGACTGTTGGGATGAGTCATACAGAAAAACGTAGGCTTTTCAGTTATCGGTACTGGGTGATGATTGAAGGTGAAACGAAAATTTGGACTGCGGCGGGATTTTGATCAGCGACCACCGGGTTATCATTGCCTGTAAACTTTTCATTAAAAATTTACTTATAATACATTTTCAGCTGAGATTAATGAGTAACAGAAATCGACGGTCAAAGATTAGATAATACTTCAGTGACGCATACGCGATCATGCTTAATTTTTTTCGCTTGTTTCATATGTGCATTCAGAAGCATGTTAACAAAGTTCGGTTTTGGATTTAAGATTTGAGGATTCAAAAGGGAAAGTCGCAGTATGATAATGAAGGTTGATCGAAAAACTGAGTAATTAGGTTGTATGATGTGGAAAAATTGGTTGCAGATCATCAATGAAAAACCAGATTAGTAAGTTAGGGGAATATGGTATAAGATTAAGTAAATAAAGTGTGAGACAATGTCTCTGCCTATACATCAAGTTAGTGCCGGCCAGAAACAAGTGAGTCGGGGAAAAATTGCAACAGACGGTCACCGTAGCCAGTTTGTTGGCATGGGACATCCAAGATGCCTTTCTGATTGGCTCAGCTTCCCTACTTGAGTCGCCTGCTACTATGACCACATATGAACGTTTTGTGTTATGTAGCGAAACTGACAGCGCTTCGTAAAATTTACCCTTTAAATCATCCGAAATGAAGTCGGTGGGTGCACAGGCGGAGATTATAAATAGGTGTTGGATAGTCTTGCAATCCTTCCTAGTGTTTACAGATGCACTCAGTCGAACAATACATACAGCTATAAGCTGACATCCAGTGGCGAGATGCGCTTTCTGCTTTACAACTCAATAGTATGTTTACACCAGTGAGTCCACGGAAGTTAACCATTATGTCTCCGGACACACATCAAGCGAATTTGGAGGGGTCATTGCATTGGTTAGCTGAGGTCAGTTTAATAACCACACTCTGGTCCTGTATATCTTAGAAACAGTATCTATTCATGGCTTGACAGTCCAGAGTTCCGACTAGCGATGCCTATCATTTGACTTGGCACAGGGTCCAGAAGTTAGAGGATTCAATAGGAAATAAATAGCAAGGCCTTAGAGGACTAGAAGTGAGGTTTCGATGGCTTCGATCGTTGTCAATGGTAGTAGAGTGAAAGGTTGAGAAAGTTCTGAGAGGCTTAGTATTAGTATCAGGAGGTGAATCCAAAGGAGAAGACCGATTTGAAGAGGACAGATTATGTTTGATTGGATTTTGAAGACTATTGGAAGCGTGCGGATGTTTTACACTTGCAGGGTAACCAAAGAATATAACATTTGTGTGACCAAAGAGCCTAAGAGAAATCTGCTTGAGATGTCACATAGCTTTATGAGGATTGTTGGTTTGGAATTTGGATGTCCAAACGCCAGATAGGAAAACCCAACGCCGACGACGCTGGAAGATCGCAGGGCAGATAGGACTGTGCTACTTTGGAGGCCAAACGTTTCTAACCCGCTCCCTTCCCACAGGAAAAGAAGCATCAGTGTGGTACTGTTGGCCATCAGCGGGAAACACTACTTCTGTTACATCCCAGCCACGGAGTCAGCCAGCAGTACGACTTCGTCCTTGGACACCCATCACAGCGCAACAACTTACAATATAACGATAACTGCTTTTCGTCTTACCACCATATAATAAACCTTTCTGACGTGATAGGATATCGAGGGAACAAGCATTCCAATTAACGGAGCTTGTGATCATCGTGATACTCCAGCCCAACCACCACGTCAAGGTAGCAGCTACCGGTCAGGTGTTTCACTGACTCAGAGAATATATTACACATGTTAATATACTGATAGTAATAGATTAGATATTGGGATACTCGCTCATTATCAACAGTTGTTGAGATGTGCTATTAACATCCAATTCTCTCATTCATCATCATCAAGATCAACATAGGACCAGGCTTTACTGCGTAACAACCCAAGTTGCCACACCTCATATCAGCACATCAAGTAACAAAGCAATAAAATAAAGATTGAGGAAACAAAAACCGGCCAAAGGTAGTAGAATTAAAAAGTGGTAAAAGAGAAGAAGGAAGAATGAGATGATGAGATTAACTATAATGGTTAAGATGAGGATAATGTGTGTATATATCTGCGCCATTGACATCGGCTCTGAGTCATATCACCAAGTCTCCAACTACATCTTTCTTTCGTCCCGCAACATCAATTCTCCTGATGCCAATGATAAAGGTAAATACCCTTAGGAATGGTTTTATTGAAAACAGCTATCCTGAGTGTTTCATTGTGAAAACTATGAAACCAAATAGACTTCTGGTTCCTACAAAGCTGCTCATCTTGAATCTACGGTTCAGTGGAGATCCATTGGCGGAAACATTACAAAATCCCTTATCTCGTTCATTGAATCTTTCTGCTGCTTAACTGCGGCTCACTTTCTCTATGCATCCAGTGATTCGATTATTCATAAAGGATAAGCTTCCGCTGTTGGCATCCTCAATGCGCGTCTATCAATTCACTAACTCCTATGAAGCAAGGCTTACCGGTCGTACTCAGCATCTGCCAACTAAATACATCATCAAACATGCACCATCTTGGCCTCAAAAGGGATAAAGATCTCTCAATTCAACTTAAGAACATTTCGTCAATTTGAAACACTAGCTTGACCTACAACCTAGCTTTGATGCCTCATGAAAGCCTAGAGAACAAACGTTCTTCAAACCGGAAGGCATGGAGATTCATATTTTAAGCCCCGAATTTTGTGCACAAAAGAAGTTAGTTCAGTTATTACACCTATGGACTTAACCTATGCAAAGACCTAAACTTTGGAAAAGGTCTTCTTTCATGTCTTTACAACCTTATTACATCTCTTCTTGTTACATATCCTACTAGCAGTCTTTTTTAATTGTTGAACTGTATTTACTCATTTTACAATATGCAACTTAGTTAGTTAATCTCTCTTTAGCTACTGATAAACCTTTATTTTCCTACTTCGTAATATATATATAACCTCAATCCTTTCAACTTGTATCGGTACGCAAATACTTGACTTAAAATTTAGAAGTTTGGTACAGACTTATCAGCTGCGAAGTGATGCCTAGACCTAATTCGCATCACATGGTGGTGGCATGTGTTGACCCCTTGTTTTATTAGCCTAATTGAACTGACGAGTGATTTGGTCTCACAGACAGAAGAAAACACCTAGTATTTGTCAATGCCTTCTATGACGTCTAAAAAACATTAGACTGCTTGCCAAGGAGCGAGTACACTTTAAGCTAACTTGTCTGATCTGGTAGTGCGATTCGAGACTGAAGAAATGAGCAGTAAATATTTTATCATAAACACATTAACGTTACTTAAATATTATTAATTTTGAGGTTAGACAGATCTATAGTCAATGAAACTAACTGCCAGAGGCTAAGCTGTACTAGTTGACTTAGTCCTCATTAATAGAAACCTGTATTTTTTGACAGGAAGTTCCGATTGGAATGAGAAGTAACTGGGAAGGGAGTAATATCTCTTCATCTCTAATTATGCTCTAAGTGACAGCAATCCGGATGCAAGTAAGAATAAGTTTTACTATCGACTGAATGATCTCTACCAAGTAAAATCAACAAAAGCGCATTCAGCCACCTTGTGCACACGTGTGCAGTAAGCAATGAGCCACACCTATTGTGTGACGGCTATTGGTACTACCTGGTCTCCCAAATCTCAGTAGGTGGAGTGGGGTTCAAACCTGTGATTCGACGGTTGATAGTGATCCCCCTACACTGCAGCCACAGCTCCACAAGACAGACAAACATAGTAGTTGTATCTGAGGAAATAAACACAAGTTGAGTAACTAGATTCAAAATTGAAGACGAACATAGTGTCTAAGATTCTAGGTTCCATAATTCTGTGACGCCTAAGTGGAGCTCGGGAACAGCAAGCACGAGAAAACCAGGCAGGATTTGGACCTGGCCGCGGGTGTATCGACCAAATATTCACACTGTGCCAGGTCCTGAAGCACAGACACGCTTACCGACGGCCGACCATAGCTGTATTTCTCCACCTGAAGGCAGCATTTGACTCCATTGATCGAGAGGTTTTATGGAAATGTCTCTCACTGAAAGGCGTGTCGAGTAAGCATATCACCTTATTGAAGGCTCTCTGCTCGAATATTTTTGGGCGTGTTAGAGCCTATAGTGAGATGTCCGGTAAGCTAAGCTCGTCGAGTGGTGTCCGTCAAGGTTGCCCAGTCTCCAATCTTATTCAATTTTATCATAGATATTCTTATGAAGGTCTCCCTCTCGTCACCTAACTACACAGAGGTTGACCTATTCGCAGGAGAATTTTCATTAGACCTAGAATACACAAATGACACAGTCCTGTTAGGTGAAGACGCTGACAAGATGCGGGAGGTCTTCTGGACACTCCAAGTGGCAATTTGAGAATGTTTGGGATGCGTTCCTCACCGCCCAAATGCAAACTGTTGCTCCAGGATTGGTCCTCAACGGTGCCCCACTGCGGCTAACAATAGAGTCTAGTGGTTGAGTGTGTGAACCACTTCACTTACCTGGAAAGCGAAGTGGGACCAGCCATGGCGGCTCAGTGGCGATCAAATCTCTGTACGGATACAAAAGGCTTGGCTGGCTTTCAACAACATACGCTACCTATGGAGCCACCGTGATATCCGATTGTCTATTAAGGGTCGCGTTTACTGTACAGCAGTCCGGTCTCTGCTAATGTATGGCTGTGAAACATGGCCACTGAAGGTGGAAGTTGATGAGGTTGTGAACCTTCACCGACTGAGATGGTTGGCTTCGACACGTGTTACGTATGCCTAGTCGCCAATCGCCTCGTCACACAATGTTGGCTGAGGTGGGTTCAGGCTGGAAAAAGGCCCAAGACGGCCAGACCAAAACACGACGCCAATGTATGAAATCTTTGACTTTGATTTGAGCCATATGGGGCGATGCAGACCAGTCGGTTAGGGTCCACGGGACAAGAGGATCCAGTGGTTGGAGACTCTAGGTGATATAGCTCAAAATCAAAGTCAGTGGCGCAGATGCATACACACACTATCCTCATCTTAGCGACGCTATACCGAATCTCACCATTTTCTCATTCTTCTTTTCTTTCTTTTAGTGTTTTATATTTCTTCTGACTGAACTCTCTTTTCTTCATCTTCCACTTCACTGTCTTTTTACTTGGTATACTGATATCAGCTGTGGCAACTCGGACCGTTCCGCAGTAATGATTTGGATGGATAGATGGAGATCAATGAGCCACAGCTACTCCTATCCAAACTCAGGAGGAAGTGGTTAAGGTGGTTAACAGGAACCATTATGCTGATAACTGGATGGTAGGGATCGTTTCAAGCAGCTCTGTGCAGATTAAAGCCGATTTCTAGCTAGCACCAACTTCTAGTACAGCCACCACAATTGCACTAACCAAAGTCATCTCCATTCCGCACAAACTTCGATACAAACAGATCCGGCTGGTATTCGACGCTGATGGTGTGGGTGTATTCAAGACTGGTGCTTTTCCACATAAAGTGTTTAGCTTCGATCAGACTTTAGTGTGTGCTACATTCACCTTGAGTTTGGGTGGCCATCAAATTCATTGTCCTAAACAAATCGATGTAAGGAAATTAGCTGCTCTGCGTCTTGCAACCAGATAATAAACCAAGCTGGATTCAAGGATAGCCATCGAGTAAAAGAATAAGACCCAGGCACACACAATAGGAAAAGGCTCAGCACCTGTTCCAGACGCATGGAAAATACTACTATCCATATCACAGAAGAAGGCACAAGGACTACATAAACCATGCTTCAAAAGTAAGGCGTTCCCCTGATTTTATAAGTAACAAGTTACGTCAGGAAATAATGTTTCGCTGCAATACACTTAGCAAACTAAAGGGAAACTAGCTATCGAACCCCACGCAAGTATGGATGAGCATCGGCTGCACCAACAACATCTCACAAAAAGGCGAGTAAGGATGCTCGTGGTTTCTAGAATGTTCTGCTACTGAAAACCGTATATCTGCGAGCTTTTCGAAATATCTTGACACTCATTGGTCTCGTTCGACACACAGAAAAATAGTACACGAAGGTGCTCTACGCAACAGACTATGCAGCACCTAAGTCAGGCCTGTAAAGCTTAGTCAAAGTGTGTGGATGAGATGAAAGCAGCAGATGCCTTTAGCAGTAGTAGGGCGTTATCACCATCAGTAAGAAACCCTGTTTTCAAGGCGGTCTGCGAGGTAGACGGTTCATTAATCAACAACCTTCGTAAACGCCTGATACGCTAGGTAATTTTAGCTGCTCTACTGTTTTAGCAACATCAGCTTTAATGTCTCGCACTAAGGGAATGGAAATGTGAAAAGAAACCCAAGTACTGAAGCGCTATTTGACACCCGAATCAGACAACTTACTTCTGACTGTTTAAAAGGATAGAGGTGGAACTGTAATCAGGGAACTAGCTATAATGTTGGGAAAGTATGGTATATTGACTGCAATATCATTCCAAAATGAAGCCATTGTACCCAATCTTTTTAAAAGGATTTACGTAACGCATGTAGCAAACATAAAGGGATCAGTCTGCTACCAGTAGCGGCTAAAATATTAGTTACTGTCATACTTTTCAGGCTCTTCGAGTGTGAAAAGCTGATCTGCGAGGAGCGAAACATGTCTTGTTCAGGCTGTAAACGTACTGACTACCCATCTATAAGAGGCTCGAACACAGCCATACATTTTCAGGTCAATGATTGTTGTTTCTCGATATTAAAGCTGACTCCAACTACCTGGATAGGATTCTGCTCAAGAATTAAGTGTTAGAGGGAAGTGACTGAGTTTTATGACATCTTGACGGCAAAGTATATGACAATAAGAACATATAAACTTTTGTAACTGTATCTAAGTGGAATTAGGTAGGGCTGTCAGATTTAGCCAATCTTTAATAACTTCAGTATCCCTAACATTCTTGAGACAGATTTTGTGGTAGAGGCATAAGCTTGTTAACAGATGAAAGAATCTGACATCAAGCATGCGGAAGATATTGCATTGTACGATAAAATACAGGCTACTCAAGTCGTAATCGATCAATTGGCGACCAGTGTCTAAGTATGGTACGTGCTTCGCACCGTCAAAGGGCAGATTACTTCCACACGACTGGTAGAAGCCTGTTCTTACACTCACTCATGGTGATGAATTGTTGCAATTGGTTCAATGAGTCAATTTCAACATGGAACTCTGTACTACTTTGAAATACCTCATATCAGCACATCAAGTGCGAGGGTACCAAGATGAAACATAGGGAAATAAGGAAACATGTAGTCAATGGTGGTGGAAAGTTGTGGAAAGAGATAATCATGAAATTCAACATGACGACAAAGATAATGTGTGGAAACGCCTGCGTTATTGTGATCGATTCTGAGGCATATCACCTAGAGTCTCCAATCACCGATGTCGCTTAAGCTATACAGTCACACACCAACATTACTAACCCCACTTCTTTTTCAGGTACCTGACAGTTCTCAGGTTGTCACATGGACCCAAGCTGGGAAGCCTACACTTCCCTATACGGCTCAGATCAACATTCAAAGGCATCAGAGACCGGTATCAAGTTTTAGTCTGGCCATTTTTAACCTCCTACCAAAGAGAACCTACTTCAGCTAACACTGTTCGATGAAAGATACAGTAACTATGCATGTGTAACACCCGTACAGACAGACTCCTCAGTCGATGAAGGTTCATAACCGTGTTAACTGACTTTCTTGTCCCTAAACCCTTACGCTTGGTTTATAAACTACTTACGTACTAAGAGTAGATAAACTACTGGAGATCATACTGCAGCTTTCTTGTTTTTTCTGTTATCAAAAAGTGTATAACGAGAGACACGACAAATGACTGTCAATCAAAATGCTCAAAATTTCGATGATAAAGCCCATACATCTGCCCCACAATGACCGAATTCGAGATATGGTAACAAGAATCTCCTACCACTGATTCGTAACAAACTGATGGCGTCAGCCAGATACCTCACACCTGCCTTTATGGTTTAAACTGACAGTCACACTTCATAGATAGATGCCACGTTTTGATGTGATTACTTTAGACTTTACTTCAGCTTAATCATATTTTAGGTATCACTGTGTCAGCACTGGCATCGGAAGTGGCATTCTTGCGTAGCAGTCTATGCTATATCTCACAGACAGCATACCACGCTGACATAGTGGCTCGTCATGCACACGTATGTCCAAGTTACTTGTCAGTGGAAGTTTACAAATTTCTGTCAAAATGAATGTTTTATAGACAGCAAGAAATCAGTCCCACTTAGCTGAGGACAAAATCTTAACCTGCGTGAGGATGGAAGTTCAGTTTTGCGAAATAAATGGGGTTTGATATTCAAAAGTAATTAATATTGAATATCCTTAAACTAATCAGACAAAAGTGAAACGCAACTCAACAATCATCCGCAAGGCTGTATTACAATCGCAAATTTATTTAGTACTCTGCATTATGCACGTGGTTCTTGAATTCCGTAAAAACATTTTCACACAAAAGAAAGCTTGTCTAGCTGTTGCACTGGTGCTTTCAAATCACAGTAAGATCGTTCACAGTAAAAATGTTCCCTCGATTATTGGAAAAATGACATTACGGAGAAACATGCGCCTTTTGCGAAGCGGACAAGTTAATCGCAAATTTCTAACAAACTATGCTGTCTGTCGCGACACTTTCCTCAACTAAGGAATTCGGAACAACAATTTTAACCACCAAAATCACAGGCAGGAACCTAGGATGGATGGGAAGAGAAGACATATTAATGATATGCATGATTAGCTGGTCATGAGATATTCGATGATACAGTAGTTATCCAAATCCATACAACTTATATTATAGCCCTTTGGGTTATTAGCACAGGAGTAAGACATCGGCACTGTTGCAGACTGAAATTCAACTTTAATCTGTTCATTAGATGTCACAGAGAAACAGTATACTCCTTGAGGTTATCCTTACGGAAAGAGATCGATATTACATGGTCATGGAGTAACCAACATTTGAGAAAGTGATCTGTCACTGTCATTTTGATACAAACAGTCCTAAGAATCATACAGCACAGAACACTGCCGACAGTAGACTAAGACATACCGCATTAAACGTGAGTCAATACTATGAAACGAAACTCACCGAACGGTGGTGATTGAACTCGGCTGAAATGAGTACCTGTAGGAGTCACCCAAATGTAAATGATGTTAAACCCATGGAACATATCTATCGGTAAATCACATTTAAAAATATGGATTTTAGGCGAACCAAAGGTTACCAAATAGTTCACAAGCCAAATTAGTCTTAGATCTGATTCATGATACCCGCATTTTAAATGGGAATGACAAATATTTATCCTTACTACTCCACAATACGGATTCTCATTAGTATGAAGAAGACATTCGGAACACAGATGCCCCCTGCAGTATATAGAATACCTCTGATCACCACTGTGACGTTTCCTTTTGCAGTGAGTATTTTGAGTAACTGGAAGTTGTAGATGATTTTTATGATTTATCTCCTTTAAGAATTCTCACCAGTAATGTCATAACATGAAAACAGACCAATGCCCAGAAGGTCCAACATTTTTAGTGTCGCAGCCGTTGGGCAAAAGAAGACGATCAAGGTAATGCTCAACTTATGAATACCAGTTTTAATAGACATGATTCCTTAGTACTACGAATGAGTCAAATAAATTTAAGACCCTATTTAACCCATCGAAAGGATGAATTTATCATGACGATGTAGAAATACGTACGTTTGAAGTCTTTATTCTGCTAGATTGCTTACCGAAGTTACATCAACAGACTTATCTGCAAGAGTTTCGCAGAACTTCACTAGCGCGACAACCACGCTAGAACTCATGATCAGCTGATCCAAAATATTTGAGTTGCCCTCTGTGATAAGACAAACAAGATAGTTGGCGCCTAGATATACGACTCAACTTATTGAAAATATACTTGAGTTTCTAGCTGCTGACATGTATGTTTTATTCGTTGTCTGTCGAGACACTATTTTTTTCCCAATAACTTTAGTGCGACAGTCAGAGATCCACAGTAGGAAGTCTGTACGATCTACATAATTCGGCTTTTCATGATGGCTTCCAGAAATCGTTTCTGTACCTTGATAAACTGGTATCGTATTCCTAAAAACCAACTTATATCTTGAGATTAAATAAACCCTTTGGATTCTGAATTCTTGCATACACGTCTCTTGGAAGATAACTTTCACTCCACTGTACTAAGTTCGTGCCCATAGAAGATTTCTCAATTCATCTGCACACAACTTTCAAGGCTGTAGTTGCCTGCCTCCGGCTCTCTTCTGAAGGCTATAGGCTGATCTCTGGTGAATCAGTAGGCGTTGAGCTGCTGATGTGGTCAATATTTCAGATTCAGATTTGTTGTTTGCGGATAGAAAGCTATGAACCTGCATTGCTCTTTTTCCAGTGGATTTTCGTGCTTGTTCAATCTCCTTTTGAATGAGTCAATTGACGATGCAGACACAACTTCTTCTGGGTGTCGGTTTCAGGAGATGATTATTTGACGCAAGAACCAGTATTATGTGGAGACTGCTTGTTCTTTCCTTTTGTACCCTCCTACTATGTCCACTGAGATATCCCGATCCAGTGAAAAGAAAAAGTGAGTATAGATCAGGTCCGAAGTCATTTTTTACAATCCTGTATGTCATGATTAGATCTTCCCCCTGTTTGCGACAGGACAAAGAGAAGAGGTTCAGCTCCTTAAGTCAATCCTAATAGGTCAGATCAGCCATGGCAGGGGCCATACGAGTAGCTATCCTCTGAACTCTTTCTCGAAGGTCTATGTCGCCTTTCAGACGAGCATTAGCCGCCCGTGTACAGTTTTCTAATTTAGTCATACCTAAGGATGTGTGTAAGATAGTGAACCTGTCACTACTCATTTTCGTAAACGTTCTACGTAATGTCCAGAGAGTTCTAAGACTCCGAGCTGCTACCAATGGACAGTGTGTCGTAGTTTTCAAGTCATAACTCACCGTGACTTCTAGGTCATTGTAGGTGTCTACTGACGGTAGAGGAGTCCCATCAAAATCATAGGTGTTGCTGTGTGTGTGTGTGTGCTCCAAGTGCATTCTCACACATTTACCTGCATTAGTAGGCATCAGCCACTCCTCTGACCAAGTAGACAAGCTGTTCAGGTCTGCCTGAAGCGCATGTACTTCCCCACCGTTTATAATTTCCCGCCGGATTTTTACATCATCAGCGTAGAGAACCACAGGGGCTTTCGTGATATTTGGCAGCTCATATACGTGTAGGGGGAATTGCAGATGACCCAGGATTGTGCCTTGCGGCACTCCACTATCTACAGACTTCCAAGTGGAGAGTGGGGAATTGGTCCTTACTCTTTGCCTTCTACTAATGAGGAACTCTCCCATCCATGCGAGCAGACTGCTAAAGATTCCAAAACTTTCCAGTTTCACGACCAACCTGAAATGAGGTACTTTGTCGAACGCCTTACTGAAGTCTATGAAAATGATGTCTGCTGGTGTCCTATCATCTTTAGACTTAACCCAGCTTTCTCTTATCGTGAGGAGGTTCGTCAAGAAAGAGAAATTTTCGCGGAAACCGTGCTGTGAACGAGACGATAGTGTTGTTCTCTAGGTGGACCGTGATGGCTTCCTTGAATACCCTTTCTAAGATTTTCACTACAGTGCTTGTCGAACTTATCGGCCTGTAATTTGTTGGGAGCTGGCTAGAACCTACCTTGTGGATGGGTGCTACCATGGCAACCTTCCAGCTACAGAGGAATGGGCCTTCGCTGAGAGAGTCTGAATATTATTGTCAATGGGCAGTCTACATGGAGTGCGAGCTCTTCAATCAGCCTTGGGTGCGGCTCATTCGGTACCGCTGATCTTTCCACGTCGAGATTACTTAGCATCCGAGATGCATCATTGTGATCGACATCCACAGTTTATTCTGCTGGATCCCAATGTTTCTACTGCTGACCAAGTGTAGGCAGAAGATGCCCGTGTGAAGACCTTAGCAAAATATGCAGCCATGACTCCTGCTTTTTCCTATCATCCTCAATCAAACAGTCAGTTTCGGTCCCACTGATTAGGGTGGGTATACCACTACACATCTTATTTCCACAGTTCATATGGGGAAATAACCTCTTTAGATGTTTCAATGCAGCGGGAAGAAGACGTGTTTCAATGCCTATTTGAGACTAGCGGATGGTAGAGGTACGCTTGTTTCGAGCTTGTTTGTAATGCTTCACCACTTCGGGCGTGCCAGGGTGGGTGGTAAGACCTCAAAACCTCTTCTTGCGCCGTAGCAAGATTTGGACTTCATGGTTTATCCAAGGAGGACAGTGTATCTATCCCCTCGGGGCATTCCACGGAATGAACGGTTGGGTCACCCGTGCACATAACCGTTTCAAGGAGCACCATGCACCTTCAGCTGAAGCTTCTTGGGTGACAGTCCTATCCTCTGAAAAGGCTGCTGGGCTAATAGCTTCCGTACTAGCCTTCCATATCTTGAGTCTAGCTGGGGCATCGGCCCGGTACAAGATATCTGTTGTGAATCTGAAGATGATCACAGCATGATCACTTTTATTAGGGGGTGCTAGGTGCCGGATGAAGCTTATATCTGTATGCGAGAATACCACGTCTAAAACTGATGGAGCATGCTGGTGGTCATATCTGGTTGGTGTCCTAATGTGCTGTATAAGGGCTCAGGAGGTTGATGTTTACTAACCTGTGGTCAACCGGATTACGTGGTGCTTTTGTTGTTGGTCTATCCCAGTCAACTGATGGCTTGCTGAGGTCTCCTACGACTAGACATTGGCATTTACCTGTACACAACATCAGCTTATTCAGGGAAGAAGTCTGCTGCCTCACATTCAGGACTTCGATATATTACGATTAGGTTAACATCTTGCCACTTGGATTTTAGTCGGCAGCGCGGCATTTCGCATGTCCCACCTTCGTGTGCAACTGTTTCTGTGGCTTTTACAGCTAAGGTATTCTCAACTTAGGATAACACCACCACCTTTGCTAACCTGTCACCTATGAAAGGGACGAATCCAAGCAAGTATGTTTCACAGTCAATGATCCAAGAAGGCAGCCAAGTTTCTAAGATAGCAACGATATCAGGGCTTTCGTTGTTTATCACATCACTGAGTTCAGTTTACCTGTTTAAATGGCTACCTGCATTTGTGTGCAAGACAAAGAAAGTATTTAGATGAGTTTCCGTCCTATCCATGGAGGCTTCGGCATCATTTGTTGCCGAAACACCACCGCACGAAAACCCGCTACTTCCAGATCATGCTCTCTTAGTTGTGCTTCTGCTTCTCATTTTTTGATTCGATCAGCAAGTGCCAAATCCTTTCGCGCGAATACTCCAGATCCTTGAAGCCTGTGAGCATTCATCAGCGTCTGGTTCCTCTCATCTGCTGGCTTGAACACAACTTCAAGTAGCCGAAACTTGTTTCCGGCAATGACTGTCTCCTGTTTTCCTAATGTATACATCTTGAGTTGGGTGACTCTTTGCATGTTTTCCGGCAAAGGCTGGTTTATCAATTTTCGTACCTTGCCAAGGTCATGTTCAAAAAGTTTACGCGGTTTTGTGTCTCTACCTTCGCGAACCCTGCGGAAGATTATGGACCTATCAGAGAGCTGTACTGTCTTTGCTGTGTTGGGTGATAACAGCGGGTTCAGTGACCATTATTGGCTTCCTAGCATGCCGTCTAGACCTAGCTACTTGCCATTTTTCAGAGTCGGGTGTGCAGAGTTTGCTAAAGTTTAGTCCAGTGACCTTGAGGCCGAGAGCCTCGGAAGGGACTTGCATCCCATTCTGTCTGGTTCTTGTCAATGATTAGGTCGTCGAACTGGATATGATCTGCGGCCTGCATGGTTCTGTCGTTGAAACTGAGAGCGCTTCACTTCCGTTTCTTTTACGGGAAGTAGATCTGGTCTTACGTTAGCAGTTTTCAGACTGGGTCTGCCAGCTCTACGTATGCGAGAACCAGAAGATACTCTTCACCCTGCTTGGTGCAGTTTTTTTAGGTTGCTGTCAGGAAACCTAGTAGGTACCCTACGCATCCAACTTACAGTCTGTCGTGGGATGGTCTTAAAATTTTGCATAGCAATCTGCGCGCTAAATGGGTGCTGTGTCGTCATCACTGTCACAGTTACCCACCTTGGCTATTGATGATGGTTTCTTGGTTGCCTTATTTAGAAGTGCTTTTGCCTCTTCTGCTAGAGTGCAAGTATCCGAACAGCACAATATATAGAGCCAGACACCTCCTGTGTTGCTGCACTTCTTATGTTCTGAGGGTCTGAGGCTTGTGCAGTTATCGTGGAACCGGCTCTTACATTCGCATAGCAGAAGACACCGGCACTCGGCCCCATCACAAGCATTTTTTCGACTTTTTGGCTCACCGTGTGGCAGAAACTGCAGAAATTCACTCAGTACAAGTTCGCTTTAATCGGATAATATTCCGATTTGAGCAAAAATACAACAGCCTTTGATGTGTAAGCACAAAAAATGCCAAGAATCTAGCTAAACGTGAAAAATCACTCTCCTTTTTCACTCCCGTACCTAGGAATAAGTGTTCATAGGCTGACTTACAAAAGTTTGAACGAATATATTTGGTTGAAAGTTTGCAGAGAGAACCAAAAGAAGCGAAATGGCAACCAACTGGTAATGGCAGTGATGATGTGGTGGGGGTAAATTCCCAAAGCTAATAGCCCCGATTTGTCTCATCCCACTGCTGTCGCTGGAAAGTGTTTTTCATGTTGTATAACTGTGCGGAACAAGGAAAGTCGCGGCTTATGTGTGCTGGCCTGGAGAATCGAATTCGGGTCAGATGGGCAGGATCTGTCGTTCACTGAGTTCCAACGCGTCTCATAAGCCATGACGATGTCCATCCCTGGCTTTTATTCCCTCTTGTAACGTTTTACGGCCATTTTTGGCCTGACGTGAAAAAATATGACGAATCACTTCCAAAATCAATGCCGAAAATAGTCTGTATTAATATAGAGAACCCTCGCTAACCGCGATAAGAGTTTCGTTCTTGGCAGCTATTCCTCCGGTGACGCCTGGACATTTCAGTGATAACATATTGTCATTCCCTAAACTCTTTAGGCCAGATACGTCATTTCTCAGGTAGCGGTTTGCACACAGTTTTTCAATAGGATCATAGCAGGACTATATGTGGCGTGAGAAGCAACCCACCACAGCCAGTGTTTGATACATTACCACATCATCAAAAAGTTCAAGCTATTACCGACGAACTGTCCACTACAGTCTTCGTATTGCGAGATACGATGAATCATAACACCCTGTCTAATACTTACCGGGGTAAGACGGCCCCATTTGTCACATAGATCGAGGCGTTTGCATGCGAAGAGCGTGTGGTTACGCAACTGCCTGAATCTTAAAGCAAATATTTGCATCTCATGGTCTTACCCTATTTTTTGCGAGATTCTGGGACTTGCGCCGAGAATCACTGAATAGTCTAGAGTGCCTGGCAGTCAAATGATCCAACGAAGCGCACTTTTACTACACCTCATAATACTCAATCATGTATCAAATGGCAAGATGATAACCGGGCATTAACCTTCACACTCTCTCTCCAACTAACAAGGCTATTTTCATTCAACCAACCAAACTCCCAGTGAATTATGACCGACCTAAAGTGAAGTACCTCATTGGGCGATTCACTAAGATCCATCATAATAATGCCTGAAAGCTTTTTCTCCAAACTTTCTCCGTCTTCTCGTTGTCGCGGTAAGCTTTGTCGTGAGGTTGAAATCTTTGTGACCTGTGTCGTAATTTCGGCAGTGCTTCTACTTTTACGGCGAGCTACAAAAACCCGCTAGGCTACCTTTTCTATAATTACAACTGCAATACTGGTCAGGCTTATTGGAATGTCTTTGATAAATGCCAGACGGTAGTCCTCCGAAGATTCCATGATTCCACCCACGTTTTGGGCCTGTGACCACCTGAATATGGCATTCAGTGCACCAGTCGGGGAGGACTGCAAACTGCCTGAGCAGGTCTTGGTTTAGCCGGTCTGGTCCCGAGGATTTTGCATATTCAGAGAGCGCGAAAGTTTAAATATTTCCCTGTGATCGAAGTTCTCAAGGCAGAGCTTCCTTTTCACCGACACTTGTGCTCAGATAAAGCCTATTCATTGCTACTGATAAGGTTACGAAGTATAACATCTGATGACAGCCCCTGACGTTTCCATATTATTTTGAAACCATCCAGGACATCCAACAATCATAAGTTGGAGTGAGAGCACAACGGCATATTCCACCCCTGTAATACACGAAAGCGAGAATCACTCTGCTTGTTTAACCCGAACCAAACTACTCTCTACGAAAAAAAGCGTTGATATTTTGGCGATCGATCTGAGAATCACGTTAGCAACAAAAGTAGGTAAGCCGCTAGGTTTTTTCACGTTCTCGTAGCAAGTAAAACGCTTCTTTTTCGGGCTTCTTTCATCTTTAAGACATACTTCGAAAACACGTTCTACGTAAAGAAGTTTTTGAAAATATCACTGCATGAAGATAAGCCACGTTACAGTTTTCGTTCATTCACCAATGTCAAGGCAATACAAAAGTTTCATTGACCATATCAGCGGAAGGTAAGCCAATGACTTACAGCCATAAATGTCGTTTCATGCGTAATTCATTTCTGGGTAAAGCATAGGTTGTCAGTATAGAAGCAAACAAAGGATAAACACGAGGACAAAACTGGTTTGGCGGAACTGTTCATGACGCAGCAACTACAGTTCTGTAAAGTCTGCAAAAATTTTGATGCTCAACAGACACTTCGAGCAGGTTGATACTTTGTGTAGTAAATGGCGGGCTTAAAGTGATTTTTAGTTATTACATTACTTCCCGAATGACGAGTTGTAACACAATTAAAGCCAGTTCAATAGGATCGCATCATTGTATGCACGCACATGAGGTGAGGTCTTATGGACTCTGAGTGTACTGAGGTTTCATATAGAGATTGTACTCGCTCTTGTCGATAAGGTGGCCCGGCACAGGCAGCATGTGGCCTTTGTGCGTTCTGAACGTCTCTGCACCGACGAAGTTCCCGTCCAGTGACCCCCAGTGCATTTGTGCAGTCACGCTAACAGTTCGGTTTGGCACCAACGAGGTATTTAATAACTGCGTATAAAGCGGCTGCGAGAATGTATTTGATTCCATGCCTCTTCTAGGGGAATAATCATTGTGATCCGTGTGTCACCAGCCTCGTTCATCCAGCATCTCATAAGCGGTCTTGGCCAGGCTTTCGCTTTCTCCGGTAGCAGATCTTGTGATTGTTAGCGTTTGATAATAATGAGGAGTGTACACCCAGTTCAGTAAGGTTTGGACATTATCCTGGTTCTATTATTTACTTGTGTATAAACTGCGATGACAGATAGCGAGCTCTATAACTATATACAAGAACACGGTAAGTGTGATTTGGTTGCAGAGACTGCTTTGTTTTGAGAACGGGAACACTATTATCGCAGCCCTAGTAGTTTCTGCCTTGGCGCAAGTTCTGAACATCATAACGTGTGGCAACAATCCATAACTTCCTCACTCTGAAGCTGGTACATATTTCAAGCGAGGTGACAGTTAGTGTATGCATTGCTTGTCTGTTTTAGTCCACTGATCCCAAGAGCCGGCAGAAATTATTCCGTTCAGCTACCACACATCATTGTAATTTGGTAATATATAGTCACGATTAACACACACTTCAGCTACCATCCTCGAATGCTGGCAAACTTTTTCGGTGGTACACCTTTCTCTTAAAAAGAACGCGCAGTCATAAGAACTGTGGACGCAGGCATTTTACGACATGCAGACGAAACCAATCAGAACACTTGAGAAGGCTCCCATATTTACTGACCGCCTAGCCAACTGTCCACCAATAGGATATCGGCAGATAAAGACGCATATCATGTCTTGTGAGTATATGATTAGGTGAACTGCGGCACGGGTGAATCCTCAAAATGTGATGGCTCAAAGCACAGAAGCCCTGACCTTCGGTCAAAGCAGGTAAATCCGCCAAAGTAGGTGACCTGCCTGCCGCTCCTTTACTGTGTTCCGCCGCTTCAACCCTAGATAATTAAGTGCCGAAAACCTTAGCAAAATCGATACTGGCGTGGGGAAGCAGGTGTGAGTCCACTGGTTCCACCTGGTCAGAGGACCTGGTCAGTTGTCCGTTTATCCGCGACCGGCCAGGACTTTAACTTGCCCCCCGTTGGTTCTCCTCATTTGTGTAGGAGGAATTTTTCTCAATCGAAGTCGAAAATTCAATTGATTGTTTTAATAATTTCCAGGGTGGGGCGTAAAATGACTCAAAACCAGGTGATCCCGTAGTTCGGGAACGCTTAGATGATTTTAACCGAAAAGTATCGCAGTTTGATGTTGAGAGGTGATCCTGGTTTAGGGCCATTTTTATTGCAGCATTTACTCACCCTTCATCTCCGTAAGTACTCCGCAGTTTTTAACTGTGATGCAAGTACGTAAAAAGTAAGTCTTGGTATTTAAGATTATCCACTGCAACTGGCATAACCGGTGAGTCACACGTCAAGGGCAGCAATCTGAAGCAGCGTCAGCCAGAAGTATCCCCCGGTAGTACCAGCTGTCACTATTCCCGTTAAACTTCTCCTACGTTTTGTTGATGAACATGACTCCAGGTACATTTGACCTCGAGGGGATTGGCTCACTTCCATCACTGTATCCGGTTAACCTGAAGTACACACACGATGTGACTTCGGCGAATATGAATGATGACAAAATGAAGAGTCTTCGTAACCCCAAGGACCGCTTTGGCCAACTTCGGGCCTCCTCACTACAGATGCTTTGTAGCTGGCAACACGAGGTGTTAGATCATGTGAGAGTTACCTATCAGATACTCAACCTCCGGTGGGAATAGGCGCACCATTGCTGTATCTTTTGTGTGGAATGACCTAGGACTTCAAGTGCGTAGGAAGGAATTAACAAAGCTGCTCACCGTTTCATGTCTAGGCCTTGACATTTGTTGATCTCGCGGACAGAAAGTACATCGGGGGTAGACCTGCTGAAACCCTCCTCTACTTTGCCAGCCGAGGATACAAGATCATCAACTGCCACTGGCTGAACTGTAGATAACATTTTTCACACCGACCGTCGTGGTTTCAAGAGGAACGCTTCGCAGAAAAGGCCATCATCGAACGTGTAAGTACGTGAGTAGTTCCATGGCTAGATGCTGCCGAGCTGCCCATCTAGGCGTTGACTATCGCTAAAATCATTTTCTTTGTAAAAGCGGCTTTGATCAGCGGAAAGGGCTAGGACACAAGCGCTGTTACGTGCCCGCCTAATTCCCGTGGTAACGGTCAAGTGGTAACGGCGAAGTGAGAGAGGGTCCGTGAAGCACTGTGCTTCTAAATCAGCCTGAGAATATAGAATCACGCTTCCGCGTTGCCTGGCGAGGGTGACGTGTCCTGCACTAGGTGAGCTACCAGATAAGTTCGGCGGTGAGCGGTAATGAAGGTTCATAATATTGAAAGGATATGGCTGGGTTGTTACTCTCAAGCCCTTGACCAGTCTTACATAGGAAGCTGTTCTATGATACCAGGCTAATTAGCACTTACACTTAGGTAAGTACAAAGGAAGAATGGAGGAACGCGACATATGGCGAAAGGTCCTCAGATAAGGGGTGCATTAACTTATCAGAGATAAAGAGGTTATATTGAGATGGGAAAGCTAAACTTATCCGCCGATAAATGACTGAGGCGGAACCTGAGTGAACTGCTGATGATGTGAATGAAGAGGCGAAAATGGCCAACGCCGACAGGCGGATGTCTACGTGCGAGAAAAGTTCAAGAACTAGAGTCATCCGTCGAAGAAGAAGAGGGTTATTTATCTACTATTTAGATAGTTGGAATGTTTATCTATCTGTCCAAAACCTGGTGGTGTTTTGGTGCGTCACAATAATAATATATTTCATGCAACGTAATTTACATGAAAATAAACCAGTTTACAGGTCTGGCCATTTTGGTAGTATGAACTGACTGTTATGCACAATATGAGGCTGTGCAACGGACACAGTTCTTTCCGGTACATAAAAGGTGCGTCTAGAGTAAGAACGTTAATGCTTTGCAGACAGCAAAGAATGAAACAGATAAACACCAGCATAATGTTCCATCATACTGAGGCAGGCTCAGTTCGAAAGTAGGAAATATTCGGCTATTGTTTGAATCTCCCAATGTTCTCGAAGGTAGGGCGGGTAGTACAGCTGTGACCTTGGGCTTTATGCGTTCGTCATAAGGTCTAGATGGCATAGTGCGCTCTGACAAATTAGACTGCTAGGATTCCATATGGATGAAGGACTGGTTGGATAAACCTGAAAAATGAATAACAAAAGCGAGCGGCACACGAAATTCAGAACAGGAGCACAGAAATACTACGCGGAAGTACATCGACCATGATACATGTAGGTGAGTTCATTGTACTGACTGCAAAAGTAACTTGAAGAGGTATCAAACCTACTGTTTATAGATAAACTTATGAAGAAGACGAAGGTGCATACAAAAGTAGTGGAAACTAAACTGAAGTCGAAGATATCACTATGGATTTGAGAGAATAGAAGATTTTGGACCAGGTATTCACTTATGTGTAGAAAACCTGTGTATAAAAGTTTAGTGAGGTTATAAACATTTAAATAGGACTCATACTTTTTGCTGTAACGGTAACCACTTTTTATATAATCATGAGGGAGGGATGATCGTGGTGTTGCCTGTTGAGTGTTACCGTATCAGAACTATAGAGACAATATGGTGGTGCATGGTGAGCTGAGCTAGTAGAACTGGAGGACTTTTTCGGTAACCTCATTCTTTTTACTATTATTTTGTTGTCATAAGTACAAAAGCCGTAGGTTTTATAAAGATACCGCTTTAGGGGCAAGGATAGTTCAAGTTTATCTTCCTACCCTCAGGCCTCTTGGTCAGTTACCACCATCATCGCATACTTTCACGTTGTTTTTTTAATATTTTTGTGCTATGCCCAGTAGAGTCGATGGTTATGACAATATTTACAGCTTACTGTCAGCTGGCCAAGACCGTGCATACACTATTGACCCAGTCGCCTCTTGGTATATGCCATACATCAGCCAACACTTATGACCGTTATACCTCCACTCATGCAATGGTCAAGCTTGATCCACCACGCAAAACTGACTTGTACTACTGTACAGCGCAAAACTCCTAGCTTATTACAAAGAAAAAGGTAACGGTGAGTGGAATGTTTAGTTGTAGGAGGGGTTAAGAGTAGCTGAACTATGGCAGCATTGAGATTAAGAACATTAACTAGCATCAAATGCAATCACGGATTTACATAGAATATTATGTAAGTCAGCAAAAATAACCCACCGTTTGATAAGTTTTTGGGTGGTTGCATTGGATTATTACGTATTTCACTCTAGATATTTGGTGGGCCAATGAGGAGGATGTTGTCTTCTATGTAGGGTACACTAGGACTCCTGCACACTCCAAGTTCTTTGAGGTAGTGGTCCAAGGTCGACTGAAATTGGGGTTTGGTCTCGCAGCATCGGACATCATGCTGCAGTCTGTTCCAAATGTTAGCGTAAGGAGTTATGAAAAATGAAGACTTTAGCTGTTTCGAAGCATATGGTAGTGTGACCAGGCAGTCTTGGTCTCTGAGATTATAGGGTTTTTTGCCAGCGAACTTTACTGTATCCACATCAGTAGTCACTTCATGGTGTAGGACTTTACAGAAAATGCCGACGTTTACCTTTATTCGCCCTAACCGCATAGGCTGTAACCGATTAAGACGACATCTGCCCTAGTGTAAATTACCTGGGGAAATAAGTCTGGTAAAGTGTCTTTGGGTTTTCTCTATTTTCTAATTGTCACTGGATCGCAATCAACTAAATATGATAGGACAGTATTCTAGTAGTGGTCGCATGCACATCTTATATAGAATCAGTTTGGTTTCATTCGGGCGAAAATTCCGGTGAATGAAGCCAATGAGGCGGCGTGATTTGGGGCACTGTACCGTCACGTGTTCTGTAAAGGAAAGGTCACTGGAGTACTTTATTCCAAGGCCGCAAATACTTTTGAGTTGTTGGAGTGCAGTGTTGTTCAGTCGAAGATTAGTTGGCACGCTTTGTTCACCGAAGAGCATAAAGCTGGGCTTCTGTGTATTCAGAGGTAACAGCCACGTGTCACACCATCTTTGTAGCTTGTCGAGATCGTTTTGTATGGTGGTATTGATGCTGCTACATTGGCTAGGGTGAAAAGTGTACACCACTTTCAAGTCAACTGCAAAGAGGAGGGTTTTCTCTGATTGAAGGCAGGCGCATATGTCATTTATACACATTATAAAGAGTAGGGGTCCGAGAACGGAGCCTTGGATAACTCCATTGGTGATATTTTTGGGAAGGGAACAATGTGAGCCTGTTTTGCCGACTTGGATGCGGTTCATCAGAAATGAGCCGATCCGGTCATGCAACTTGCCACTTATTCCAAATGAATTCAATTTCTGAAGCAGTGAGGGGTGATACACTTTGTCAAAAGCTATGGTGAAATCGAAGTAAAGTGGGACAACCACGTTTCCATTGTCTCTGCCGTTAATTACGTGTTCGAAGAATTCTAGGTGACACGTGATACAAGATTTCGTAGACAGAAATCCGTGCTGCGAGGAATTCATATGTTTGTGACTTGAAAGGTGTGAAAAGATGGCGTTTTTCACTACTTTCTATGTTATACGCGAGAGGGCAGATGTTATGTTGATGGGGCGGTAATTTCCGGGTGGAGTCTGGAGCCTTTCTTAAAGCGCGGAGTAATATGACTAGCCTTTCGTGAAACTGGGAAAGTGCCCGAGTTTAAGGACAGGCTGAATATTGTTGCTAGCAATATGGGAAGTTTACGCTGTCGTTTTTAATGAAAATCCCAGGTATTCCACTTACTCCCCCACTAAAAGAGGGTTTCGGTGAGTTTATTGTGTCACGCACGTTGCTTAGGTCAAACTCAACTTCCAAGATTTTGTGTGTTCCAACGTCACTGAGTGTGGCAAGGCTGCGACTACAATTAGTGAAGGAAGGGCTAAACGTTTCGCTTAGTATTTCTCATATCTCTGCCGAGTTTGCGACAATCTTGATGCCTACTTTCAGCATATTCAGCATGTCTGGTTTATTACAGAGTTTCTCTTTAAGAGGGGCGGCAAGCAGACCAGTTCTGTTCGCACGTTTCAGAATTTTATTCTCAGTGAAGGTTTCACCTTTCCGCCTGTGAACTTCCAGTCACTGAAAATGGCATGGATACTAAGAACCGCAGAAAAGTCATGTGATGAGAAAAACTTTTTTCGCAGTTTCCTTAGTTTCCGCCTGAATGTGATAGAGATGTGATCTTTGATGTTAATATGCAACTTCTGTGTTTTTTTGGGGTCGAGACGAATGTTTAAATTGAGGTAGAAGTTTCCAAAAGAGTTGTTCGGATAATCGGATGAAAAGAACTCTTCCTAGTCTAGACAAGACGAATCAATAAAGTTTATCATTATAAAGGCGAAAATGTGTAAGTATAGAACGTAAAGGGGTTCATCGGGTGCTTCACAAGTAGTTGAAAGCAACCCAGAATAATCACTGGTTCTCCATTGTTGTAGAAAACCGACGGGTGTGAGGCCTTGGAAATTGTCCTGGTGCGAAATTGAAAGACGAATAGACTAACCACCGGTTATTTGTACTTGTTATATATCCGCGAATACAGGAACAAGGAGAAACAGTAGCGTGTTCGGATGGCATATGATATTCGCGAGGTCGTGGCAAGTGTTGATGCTTCCCAACTGACTGGCTAGAGGGTCGATTACGAGCAGTGTAACGTAACACGACAGCTTGCCGATTCACATGGGCGCTTGATCATGTGTAATCAGTTTAGCGAGTCCAGTAAAACTATGACGGTCACCTTCAATGTTGAGTCTCGTCGAATCCTGGGCTACTGATCTTGGAGAAGTGTGTGTCGCAGCAGATCACCCTCCCCCTATTAGGTCCCTGAGGACCCTAAGACAATACCAGCTGGAAGTTAAAACTCACTGGTTTCACCGCTGGTGGAACTCCTAGAATGGGTTCACTGCGAGAAGCTTCTGGTTGTCTTAACTTATTCTAAAGTTCCGTGGAGAAAGAAAAAATACGAAAAGTCGAACTGTGCGTCGATCACGATTCCCAGTGTTCTTTGACATTAAATTCAGCGCTTGGTACACCTGGAATAGTAACAGCAATCTTTAATGCCACGAAAATGTTTTGCAGAAATGGGAAACATTAGTAAAAAACAAAAATAAGGAAAGCGGTTTTTACGAATGATTCCACTTCGTTCTTTGGAAAAGTATGATGACGTGGTAGCAAAACATTGGTACCAGAAGGTGAAACGTGGGAGAATTTTCGCATCCCCAGTAAGAAGAAACTGCAGCCCCTGGAAAATATTGATTTCAAAAATGGTTGTCGCACTTGAATTCGCACTACTTAAGTGAATACCTCGTTGGATAATCCGGGAATCCGATGGTCCCAACCGATCTTGTTTTTTACTATGCTAGTGATTGTTTTACCTGCGCACTAGTAGGCACATCGTCAAGAATTTCGATAATTTTACCATCTGGCGTGGGCCATAGTGAGTATAAAAGTCACTTATTGTGGGGTTGCTTTCGGAACAATCCGATTTCAAACGACTGGTACTGACAGTATCTCAGTGTACGTTTTGTTCGATTATATGGAGTTTCTCATACCGCCTGTTCACGTTGCATGGTCCATCATAAGGTGGTTTAAGTGGTCGATGGACGGTATCATGGCCAATGAACACGCGTGATGTCTTTCGTAGAACAAAGTAGATGAAGACATCAGTCCTCTGGGGTCGAACAAGAGTAGACCTTATCAAGCGCATTGCGTTTGTGGGCCTAGTCACTTAGGGTATTCCATTAAAAGCATCTACAAACGCTGGGGAGGAACAAACCCGCCTGGCAGGCGAAGAGCAGTCCCATAGACGAATTCTGCAGAGACGTACCCAGCAACAACCTTCGACACGTTCCGAATACCCAGTAGGACAATAGGCAGGGCCCCGGTCCACTGAGGTACGATGGCATCTGAGGGAGGAATTTCAGCTGCCGATGGAAACGTCCCACAGTCCCATTCGCTTGTGGATGATAGGCTGTCGTTCGGAACCGAGTGCAATCCAAAGTCGCAGTTAAAGTGTGAAATAATCGCTTTCGGATTGGCCCCCACGGTCGGTTGTTACGTTGGGATGGACATCCAAATATCGCGATCCATCTTTCGGCGAAAACGAGAGCGATAGTTTCAGCAATAATATCCTAATAGGTCCTGCTTCTCGTAAAACGATCCACACAGGTGAAAAGGTAATTGCATCCATCAGATTCTGGCAGGGGTCCAACGAACTTCAAACCTCGTGCTGTAGAATCAACTAACGGCGGTTCCTTGGGTTCTACGTCTGTCTTGTTGGTGTACGTTCTGGGTTTGAAATGGTCACGATTATCTTCCCGGTTCCGAAAGGCCTGAAAGGATAGAGGCAATCGATTATTAACTGATCTGGTTGCGAAGTAGTGCTACTGCGCCTGATTTTTGAAGATGACGGAAAGCTTCTCGAGTACAGCCAGTCGGGCTTAAGGTGTGCGTCTAACCTCCTCTTAAACGTATCGGAGGATGGGGCTGTAACAGCTGCCAAGGGGAGGGAGTTTCGCGGTTTGCGAACTGTAACAGCAAATGAGTTAGCGTGGGCCTTTGTACGTGCTCTCTCGTGCTCTATTCTTAACAGGTGACCCCTCAGTCCGCGTATCCGGCTAGAGCTTAGAAGAGATCTGTTAGGATGGAGGGGCTTATGGACGATTTGATAGATCATGGTCATATCCCCTCTGGCCCTTCGGTACTGTGCTGGATTCAGCTAAAGAGCAAGTAAGTGGCTTGGGTACGGTTTGTGCTGTGACCCAATCACTTTCTTTGTAGCCGTGCTCTGTACCTGTTCTGTTTACACCTTGGAGATTCTGTGCTGCAATCTTATAACTCAGTATGTGATTTAGGTATTAGGTATCCTCGGAACTCAACGTTTACGGAGTATGCCCGGTCTCTTGTCTCCAAATGAAGGCACTCAGTTGTCCTTTTGCTTAAGCACGTATATACCGCTGAGGCTAAACTACTTCTATTCAAAGCAATGATCCGCCCTGTACTTGAATATGACGCAGCCATCTTCAGCAATATGTATGGTTTGGATAGGATACACATTGAGAATATTCAAGGAAAGTTTACTGGCTATGCGCCAAGCAATCATAAAGAACTTGATCGTGAAGGAAGGTGTAAGAAGCTGAAGATTGACCCACTTTGACTAAGATGCCTTAAGCTGAACCTTAACCTATTTTTCCGCCTTTTGTGTGGCATTACTCATGCCTGTTGCGCTCCCGCCTTTTAGCCTATGTCGTCATACAGTCTACGCAATCGTAAGTATACTGTACCTGTCGAGAAACACCGCCTTAAACTTAGGTCACTATCTTTTTATGATACAGCACAGCAAGTAATAGAATAAGCTCCTGTATTTTATTCACTCTTGCCTCTCCCCGTTTCAGTTTCAACGTCTACTCGACGAATTCCTTCTTTTCACGGATATCCATAAATTTCTTGACATTCATACTACATCCACAAATACAGAGCATAATGCAGCAATCGGAACGTAATAATGATCGAGCCACTGTGTCCACTGTGAACGTAAAAAGACCTTTAAATTTGTGAGTCAGAGTTATTAAAGTCCTCTAGTCCTTTTAATGCTGATGGCTTTACGATTGTATACAGGGGTGTAGGTACTGGCTACCCTCCGTATAATGACATTACTGGACACTGTTTCCCTCTCAAAGCCGCTACGGTACACCCAGAGCATAATAATAACAATAACAATCATACTAATTTATTTCATACAACACGAAAACAAACCAGTTTACGTGTCTGATCATTTTGGTAATGTGAACTGACTGTAACGTACAATGTATATAAATAAATAAATTTTCATTCTCGCATTAGTAATTCACATGAGAGAAGCCAGTTTACAGGCATCATTACATTGATATATGTCGAAAAATCTACAAGATTTTGCGGGTCCTGAATAGTACAGAGGGGAGGTCGTTTGACTCCATCAAAAACACCAGATGGCGGTTACAGGACAAAAAATACCACATTCAGCAAATGCAGTAAGTCAAAGTGAAGATGATCAAAATTCCCATTCTCGGCCTTTTCTGAAGCGTGCGTTACATCTTTTGTGCTCTCCTCGTGCTTTAGAATTTTGGCAGTCTGGCCAGAATACAGTTACATTTTCCGGCTGCAAATTAAGGCTTCCAAACATATACGTTATCCGCTAACTGTTGCTGTCATTTTCTCCGCAACTATTGGTTGCATATCTCTAGTTTTCATTAATACGTGAACTTTGGTCTGTACTTCAGTGTTCTTCGCTATTTGACGGGAAGTTGTAGCATCTTGCCACTTTATCTACCAGTTTACTGCAAAAGATGAGGTTGACAGACAACCAATAACTTTAATCTGTGTTGCAGATAAGTCTCTAATCTTGCTATTTTATTGTCAGACAATAAATTTTTGCTTCTTTGTATCTGTGCCTTGTAGCCTTAAAATGAGTAATGTTATTGCTGCCGTAAAAAAACCAATCCATAAAGCTAAGAGATCAAAAGTTTCGAATCCGTCACTAGGGTCTGAAAATGGCTTATTTATTAATGGTCCTTCTGTCGGTCTGTCTGACGTATATAATGGTGTTATTGCGAACAAGCGTAATATTGTTGACAACAGTAATGCAGTTGCTGATCTTCAGCGTAAACTAGACTGTCTTACACCTCTGATTTGCCTACTCAACCCTACAACGGACTTATCAGTGGATAACCTTATCAAGTGTGAAACATTGGTGAACTTTGTAGCCACTGAAGCCAGCAAACGATTGACTTCGTCGCACAACTCCATTGTCCTCAATGTCCCTGATAGTTTTCCATTAAGACGTGTTAAAAATGATCTCCTTCAAGCCTGTGGTTTGCATGAATCTGGTTGCACAGTCCGGCGTCTTAGGAAGAGGACCAGTAAATACCCCTGTCCAATATTATTCCAGTTCAGCTCACTCCTTGATGCGAGACACTTTTGTGGTTCACAGAAATCTGTAAGACTCTTAAGAAGCTGTGAGAACGTTAGGGTACTTCCAGATCTTACCCCATGTCAAAGACGGACACGTGTTTCGAAACCTTATGAAGTCCCTCTGGAAACTTCATCAGAACCAATGGCCACCCGAAACATACTGGCGCCTGGGAGTCAGCTCCTAACACCAGATGACACCGTAAGTGTAGATCAAAAAAGGCTGACCGAGCATATTGTTGCAAGTACATCAGTTGCTACTGTTTCACCATCCAACATGGTAGTAAACACCGAAACTGAAGGTCAAATCTCCGCCAGTTATGCAGATTTATTCTCAGATGATGTTGATATGGATGGCAACGGTAATGATACGTCCGATATGCACCTTATTCCTCTGAGTTTATCGATGAAGCCTGCATCACCCATGTGCAGTTACGCTGTTAAGCCTTTACCGCCCTCAAATACCATGTTGACCTCTGGGTGTATTGACAATGCACGGTCACATAGTGCCATGTTTCGAAAATCCAAACCTAAAAGTCCTAGTTCGAGTATACCGACAAAGCCAATGGCACAGAAACGTTTTAGCCAGCCCCGAAGTAACTATATTCAGACTGTTAAGCCTAATGGTTATAACGCCATTCGAAGAGTGACCCCGTTTCCTTACGCAGACACATTCACGACGTCCACCGAAATGACACCAAGTACTATGGCACCCTCACTAACCAACAGAAAGGTAGGATTCATACACCAAGGTGGTAAAAAGAAGGGGAACATGCGTAAGAATGTTCAGAACACAAATGCTTCCCACAGTCATGAAGACAAGGGCTATAGGAAAAACGATAGGTTTTTCTCCTCACACCCATCTACACAACATTCATATCCAATGTATGCTCGCCCCAGTACAACGATATCACCTCCTAATTGGAGGCCTGCTGTTCAGATGCAGCCTCTGATACTGGCTCCCCAACATAGTGCACCCTACCCCTTCCCATGCGGAAGTGAAACCACAGACTTACTTGGCTCATTTCCGCAGACACCCATACCCAGGGCTCATTCTGAAAGCCCAAATTTTCGCGGACTTCAAAAACTATTAGCGCCTTTTGCTGTTCAGATGATGACGCTGTCGAATCAGCTACTCTCAATCCTAAATCACAACCGCTACAGTGGCGGGGAAGACGTTACGCCAACCTGTCATCCTCCCGGCTCATATACAGTGGGTCAACACCTAACACAATAAAGGATATTAGTAGTAACCCAGTAGTATCTTACTCCCCTATTATGTCCCCGAAATTAAATTCTACCCCATTTTCCTCACCACTACAGTTCCAACTAACCTGCGAGAAAATGCTTTCCGAAAACAGGTTTAGGTACTACTGCTTATCCAATTCTTTAACCTTCTGTCTGATTAACGCCCGTTCCATACGCAACAAAATAAGTGAGATCACTATGTTGTCGACTATGTCTAACCCCTGCCTAATATTTATCACTGAAGCTTGGTGTACTCCAGACACTCCTGATAGTGATGTCTCTGTCGACAATTATACTCTGTTTAGGGGAGATAGATATAATGGTAGAGGTGGTGGTTGCATCATCTATATCAGGTCCGACATTGCTGCGACAAATTGTATTAACTCAGAACTCAATAAGCTCAGTGTGGGTTGTGGTGAAGTTTACTAATGCTATAACTATCCTCTTGGGGTGTATCTACCGTCCCCCTTGCTCTACCGTAGATTATGATGACAGGCTTGCAGAAGTGTTCACCCACGTAACAACACTGCCCTACTCCATGAAACTTATATGCGGTGACTTTAATATGCCTGACATCAAGTGGCAGACACTTACTTCTCCTAGGCGGTTTGATAATTTTATTAATGTGTTGGATTCTGGAGGATGGCGCCAACATGTAGTGCAACCAACTAGACATAATAGCATACTTGACCTAGTTTTCACGAATGGATTATTGCCTTTCACTCTTCAAGTTGGTCCAGAATTCCCGGGCAGCGATCACAGAGTAGTGTTTGGTGACTTCCGACTATCTCCCAGAAATACGTTGGCTCCCAGGTCAAAAACAACCACAGTTAGACGATATAAAAATACCATCTGGGAAGAGATACAATACATGTTGCGATGCTTGGACTGGGGTTCTTATTTCACCAGTAGCTCAACCCATGAACTAAGTGACATCTTCTACAGTTCCATGAATATAATTCACAATCATATTGCTCCGGAGGTATCAGTATTAATTAGAAAGCCGAAAGTGAATTTCATCCCTGAAAAAGTACGTATCAGCATGCGCAGACATGCCAGAAATTTCTATCGATCTAATGACTTTTCATCCCTTGTCTCATTAAAAATTGCTCATGAGAACTTCAAATCAAATAAGTTACTGAAAGCAATCAAGCAAGAAACTAGCTGCAACGCACAAACAGGCAATGCTCAATCATTAGTGAGAATTCTAAAATCCCGTGCAAACTTATCTAGAGTTATTCCCAGTAGTCTGATCATTGATGGGGACATTCTTTATGATGACCCAAGAAAGATCTGTGAGCTGTTTAGTAAACATTATGCAAGCTGCTTCACGCACGAAGATAGTGTACTAAACATACAAATGCCCATTCCACCACACCACTCACTAAGTAATGTTTCCTTTACACAGAGAAAGATAGGTGATGCAGTTGCTTCACTAAAGGACTCATATTCTGCCGGACCCGATGGGATCCCGTCTGTTCTCCTTAAGAGGGGTGGTGAAGATATACCATTGATCCTCATGAAGCTATTCTCAATATCCCTTACTGAGGCATGCTACCCTGACCGCTGGAAGCTGTCATACATATCTCCCACGTATAAATCTGGGCCGACGTCAGAAATTCAGAATTATCGTCCCATAAATATTACATCTGTAGTCTCTCGTATCATGGAGAAGGTGGTTGTGCAAGAAATCAATGACTACGTGGCTGCGCATCAGCTTCTTTCCCCTATGCAGCATGGTTTCTTAAAAGGTCGTTCATGTAGTACTTGCTTACTGGATTATTTTGAGGAGGTCACCTGCAGACGAGATGAAGGTCTTTTCGTAACTGCTCTATTTTTTGACTTCAAAAAAGCATTTGATAAAGTGCCTCATAATCGGTTAATTCTTAAGCTTCAATCATTTGGAATTAGTGATCCTCTATTATCGTGGATAAGCTCATTCCTTAGGCAGCGTACTCAAATAGTAAAGTTCAGTCAAACCTATTCCTTCCCACAGCCTATTCTGAGTGGTGTCATTCAAGGTAGTGTGTTGGGGCCCTTACTCTTCCTCCTTTACATAAATGATATTTCTGACATGATAAAATATGGTAAACCCTACCTGTTTGCTGACGACTTAAAAATCGTGTATAGCTTTCCCCACTCATCGCTAAGTGAGGGTTTTAATAGAATCCAGGAAGACCTGACGAATTTGTTTGCTTGGAGTGAAACATGGCAACTTCCACTTAACTCTAGTAAATGCGGAATTCTCTGTTTCAATAACTCTTATCCAAACGTCAGTTTACACCTTGGCGATTCTATGCTGCAATCTTATAACTCAGTATGTGATTTAGGTATTAGGTATTCTCGGAACTTAACGTTTACGGAATATGCCCAGTCACTTGCCTCCAAGTGTAGGCGCTCAGTTGGCCTTTTGCTTAAACACGTACATACCAATGAGGCTAGACTGCTTTTATTCAAGGTAATGATCCGCCCAGTACTTGAATATGGCACAATCATCTTCAGCAATATGTATGCTTCGGATAGGATACTAATTGAGAATGTTCAAAGAAAGTTTACCCGCTATGTACTGGGCCGTCACGAAGAACTTGATTATGAGGGAAGGTGTAAGAAATTAAAAATTGACCCACTTTGGCTAAGACGCCTTAAGCTTAACCTTAGCCTATTTTTCCGCCTTTTGCATGGCATTACTCACGCCTGTTGCGCTCCTACTTTTAAGCCTATATCTTCATATAGTCTACGCAATCGTGAATGCACTGTACCTGTAGAAAAGCACCGCCTTAAACTTAGGTCACGATCCTTTATGTTACAGTACAGCAAGTTATGGAATAAGCTTCCACATTTTATTCGCTCTTGCATGTCTGCATTTCAGTTTCGACGTCTACTCAACGAATTCTTCCTTTTCACGGATATCCATAAATTTCTTGACATTCATATTATATCCACAAATACGAAGCATAATGGAGCAATCGGCACATAACAATGGTCAAGCCATTGCGTCTATTATGAACGTACTCAGATCTCTAAATGTAAGAATCGGTTTTATTAAAGCCCTGAAGTTCCTTTAATGCAGATGGCCTTACGAGGGTATGAATACCGGCTCCTCTCCGTATAATGAACTTAAAGAATACTGTTTATTTCTGAAAGCCACTACGGTACCCCCCCCCCTCCAAAAAACGACTTAATAACCCTATAATGGAAGGACTATGTAGTTGACTTAACATATATACATGAAAATGTACATCAAGTCCGAATAAATCAAAAAAGGATAGGGACTTTTCTCTTCTCCAAATTTGATAGCGTAGTAATCTGTATTTCCATATCTGCTCGTGCCTCTCCTTTCTTTCCCCATTTGCAGAAACAGCTGCAAGTCGACATTTGATGTTCAAATTCAGTCTGAACGTGATTACTTTATGGGAATAACACCTGCTCATTGACGCCAATAATTATTGGACTGCTCCCACTCTTTCGCAAATTCTGGACCATCTTCAAGATTAACTCACCTACTCGTCATGATTTTTCTTGCGACGAACCGTCTGACCATTCCCAACAGTATTAGTAGCAGAGGCATTCTGAACAGATGATTAAACCAGAGACCAATTGAAATATTGGCTCAGGACGTCACTTACCTGCAATGGCTCCACACTAGACATTTTCTAGTACTCTGTACCAAGAGACCTTTTCATATGGAACTTACTACGCATCAAATACACTTCTCGAATGATGCCGCCTATGCTAATACAAAAGATGCTCGAAGTCTATGGACTATTGACTGTTTCAACACCTATTTTCATCCAATACAAAGAGTATTCCCAGCAGAATTAATCTATATCACCTTTAAAAGTAACATGGTGTCCTGGATATGCATTGATATAGCCATACACGTTGGTTATATAACTGTGGATACTTTATTGATACTCCAGATTGTATAAATGGGTCCTTTGTGGTTAGCAAAGCTAAAAACTGAAGATCATTCTAAGTAATAAACTATTATATTACTAATCAGCAAACTATGCGAATGGACTAACAACGTCGGTTGGTTATGACGCAAACTTTGAACACTGCGCGCTTTTGATATTGATAATGGAACCTATCTATGTGATGGGAGATGGCAATCCATATCCGTCTCATGAATTTCAGCAAATTTCAATAAGATTATGCACACTAATGACTTGATATGCAAATTATTTAATACTAGATACTTTCAAAAGTTATGAATTTGACGGTGCTTGTTAACTGGTATCCCTCATGTTAAGCCTGTTAAATGAAGGCGACATTTACTATTATCTAAACTTTAACACTCTATGTACGCTGTAAAGTAATATTTCCTTGTTCATTTCATAACTAGCAGGACCTTCGGCAGTTTTTAATTGAGTTTAATGACATTCCATCAGTACCACTCAGGGCTCAAGTCTTGTAGATATTTTGAGATGTATCAACGTGATGAAGCCTGTAAACTGGCTTCTCTCATGTTAAAATCCTTTTTTTAACGCGGGAATAAAACATTTGTTTATTTATTTATATAGTGGACCAACATGACAGATACCAGTTCAAATGCACTGTCAAAATGATGATTTCGAAAGCTTAGAGAATAATGCCGGGGATTATGTAACTCACACAGCAAGTTATTGATATGCATAAACTTATCAAAACTTGCTGCAAGCCAAGAGACGGGTTTAGATTTCTATCCACCATTACAGAGACAGGTTCCACCATCAACGATAAAAGCGCGCAATGCCCGAAGTTTGCATTATAACTAGACGACGTTGTTAGTCCGTTTGCAAATTTTCTTATTTAGTAATATAAACGTCCATTCACTGAAAAGTTCTTCAGTTTTCAGTTCTGCTAACCACAAAGGGCCTACTTATACGATCTGGAGCATCAGTAAGTACCCACAGTTATATAACCAAGATGAGTGTCTAAATCCATGCATTTTCAGTTCAGCATATGGTTTAAAGGTACAGTACATTAATTTCACTGGGAGTACTTCTGGTAGTGGCTGAAGGTAGAAGTTGAGACGATTAATATTCCAAACGGCAGCAGTTACATACGGACTTAAGGCATCGTTCACATCGGCATAAGCAGCATCATTGGGAAGTGTATTTGATGCACGGTAGCTTTTACTTAAGAAGATCACTTGATACGGAGTACTATGGGACATGTAGTGTAGAATTACTGCAGCCAAGCCGTATTCCGAGCTAAAGGTATATTGGTCTCTCGTTTGATAATTTGTTCAGAATATTTGTGCCACTATGGCTGTTGGGAAGCTCTAGACGGTTCGTCGCAAGAAGAATCCTGACCAGCTGGTGAGCTGATTGTGAAGATGTTCCAGAAACCGCGAAAGATTGGGAGCAGTCCAATAATTCATGGAGTTAAACAGTGGATATTATTTCCACTTAGCAGATTGAAATTCAGCATTGAATGTTGTCGCCGAGCTGTTGCTGTAAAGTAAAAAACAAAGAAGTACGAACAGATGTGGGGAAGGGAATTACCACGCAAACCAGCTTGGAAAAGAGGGAAGTTCCTATACCTTTAGACCTATCCGAACTTTATGTACATTTTCATGTATGTATGTGTGATTAACCGCATAGTTTTTCCATTATAAAATTCTCAAAACTTTCCTACACGAGTGTATCGTAGTAGCTTTGAGAGGGAACCAGTGTACATAAGTTCATCATAATGGGGAGGGAAACCAGTGCTCACACCCTTGTTAGTAATCGTCAACCCGTAAGTGTAGGAGGAACTCAGGGGCTGCAATAGCTCCTCTTCATACATTTAGGGGTCCAGTTACGTCCTCATTAGCCCAGGATGCATAGGTGGTGGCTAATTGAGTGATAGACCTGTCGTTTGTTGGTGGCATATTAGATGAAGAGCGGAAAAGTGTCAACGGACCTGCCGTACGACCTTCTTCTGGAAGCCCGTTCCAAATGTGCAAGAATTTATTGAAGGAGAAATTATCCCGCAACCTCATCGCACAAAACTCAGTTTCAACCAATACTTTGTGGTTGCGCACATCGTACACGGCCGATACAATTAGCTTGATTTGCGGACCACAAGAGAGCAAGTGCTGATTAAGTAACTTATAATAAAATATAAGGTTCAGTTTAAGTCTCTTCTCCCAGAGTGGTCCCACCTTTAACATGTTACAACTTGATGTGTAGTCTAGATTACAGTCAGTTCCTAGTGTTCTGAAGGTAAAGTAACGTTGTACTCCTTCAACTTTAAGTTTATCACTTCTACGGAGGCCACTGAGAATGAACGGGCAATATTCTAAAAGTGGGTGAATGCACACTTCATAGAGTAGAACCCGTGATTCAGTGCTATGGAAGCTACGAAATGATGTATCCCAAGAGTTTGCGTGACTTGGATCTGATATATGCTGTTTGCTCCGAGAATGTCAAGTCTCTGGAATACCCGATGCCAAGATCTAGCAAAGAAGCTAGTCTAAGTAGCTGTTTTCCGCATACCTCAAGGGTCAGGTCATGGTTGTCGTTGCCTATAGTAAGCCAACCGCATTTGTCATTATTGATTTCAAGGTGCGACTCAGTACACCATGATGCAAGTTTGCTTAGTCCCTGTCGGGCGGTATCCAGAGTATTACGTAGCTATAAGAGCACACAACATTCAGGTCATCGGCGCGTAGGAATGTCTCGCCTTCACTAAAACAGTTACACACACTGTTGATATAGATTATGAACATCAAAGACCCAAGGACACTACCCTGTATAACTCCGCTAGTCATATGTCTAGGTCCAGACTGCACGGGGTTTGCTTTCGCGTTTGAGCACGGCCACTAAGAAGTGATTTTATCCAACTAAGTAAAGGGTCGCAAATACCAATTGATTGTAGCTTGTTAGAAAATTTTAAGAACCTCATGATGGAAAAGCTGTCGGTTGACCCCACATATATGCATGAAAATATGAATATGGCCCAAATAAGTCAAAAAGAATAGGGACTTTTCTCTTCTGTGGATTGGATAGCGCAGTCATTTCTTTTTCCATGCTTGCTCATGTTTCTTCTTTTTTCCCCATTTACGGAAACAGCTGCATGTCGATATTTGTTGCTGAAATTCAGCCTGAACATAATTACTTTGTGGAACTAATACCTGCTCATTGATGGCAAGAATTATAGAGCTGCTCCCACTCTTTCATGAATTCTGGACCATCTCCACGATTACCTAGCCCATTGTTCACGATTTTTTGTCTGCGACAAACTGATTAAACTTTCCCAACAGTATTAGTAGCAGAGACATTCTGAACAGATGATTAAACCGGCCTCCAATTTACCTATTAGCTCGGAACACGACTCACCTGCAGTAGTTCTACATTACATATTTTCCGGTACTTTATCGCAAGTGATTTTTTCATATTAAAGTTAATATGCAACAAATACACCTCTTGAATGGTACTGCTTACGCCAATACAAAAGGGGCCGAGGTCTATGTATAAATACCGCCATTAGGACTATTGTTCATTTCAACATCTGAACCGATCCAATACAACAAATGTTATTGGAGGAATTGGTTTATATTACCTTCAAACGTAACATGATAACCTGGAAATGCATTGATATAGACATACAATTTGGTTATATAACAGTGGATACTTTATTGATACTCCAGATTGCATGAATGGGTCCTTTGTGGTTAGCAAGGCTAAAAACCGAAGATCATTCTAAGTAATGAACTGTTATATAACTAATCAGCAAACAATGCGAATGGACTAACAACGTCGGTTGGTTATGACGCAAACCTTGAACACTGCGCGCTTTTGTTATTGATAGTGGAACTTGAAACTTCAAACTTCATATTGTAGAATTGGCGAACTGCGGTGCCTTGGATTCTACGTCTGTCTTATTGGAATACGTTCTGAGTTGGGAATGGTCACAATTATCTTCCCGGTTCTGAAAAACCTGAAAGAACAGAGACACGATTAATTAATTGATCTCGTCTCAAGTTGGTATTACTGCATCTGATCTGGGGAAAGCTTCTCGTGTATAGCCCAGCGGTACCATAGGACTTGAGGTGTGCATCTAGCCTCCCTTTAAAGGTATCAGAAGATGGGGCTGTAACAGCTGCTGAGGGGAGGGAATTCCACAGATTACAGACTGCGAATGAGTTAGCACGGATCTTTGTACGTGCTCTCTCATGCTCTATTCTTAACGGGTGACCCCTCAAGTCACGTTTCCGACTGAAGCTTAGGAGGGATCTGTTGGGATGGAGGGGATTATGGGCGATGTGGTGCATCATGATCATATCCCCTCCGATCCTCCGGTGTTGTACTAGGTGCAGCTGAAGAGCAACTAAGCGGTCTGGGTACGGTTTGTGCAGTAACCCAGTCGCTTTCTTCGTAGCGCTACTCTGTACCCGTTCCAGGATGGCTATATTCTTTTTCAAGTCTGGGGACATTACGAGCGAAACTTTTTCTAAATGGGGACGAATGTACACAGCATACACTGTGGTGAAGAGAGAAGGAGTTAGGCACCCTAAGGTTGGCGAGAGAAACCCCAAGATTCCATAGGCCCTATTGGCTGGAAGGCGACAGTGAACAGAGGCTCCTAATGTATCATTTAGTGTAACCCCCAGATCTTGTTCCATGTTGGAGTGACAGATATTTGTTTCACCTAGAGATTAATAACTGGGAATGCCCTTATGTTTGTCAACTATCATAATTCGACGCTTCTTCGAGTTGAGAGGAAGCAGGTTTTCTGTAGTCCAATTTAGGGTTTTTGTAAGTTCCTCCAGGAAGATTGAAATATCCGCTGGTTCCTGTATTTCCCTCCAGGTCTTCAGATTATCGGCATATAATAGAGAATGTGAATTAGGGACCCCTGGTAGGCCACTGATAAAAGCAGGAAACAGTAGTAGGCTTAGTATGGAACATTGAGGCACACCACTCAGCATCGGGAACCAATCAGATAGAGAGGAGCCGACCCTAACTGACTGCACCCTGGTGTGCAGATAATCTTTAAGCCAGATTAATAATTTTCTGTGCGCACCTATGAGCTGGAGTTTCTTACAAAGGATATCATGATTTACCCTGTCAAAGGCCTTAGAAAAGTCAAGTAAACCAATGTGTATAGGCTTTTTCTTTTCGACAGAGAGCGTCCAGCTATTCCAAGCTATCAAGAAGTTGGTGTTACATGACCTTCCTGGCAGAAAGCCATGCTGACGGTCGTTTAGGATTGATTTCTGAAGTAAGTGAAACGAAGTGAGTCATTTATGACTCTCTTCATGACCTTCGAAACTGGAGAGATCAGGGAGATTAGTCTGTAGTTGGAGGCGAGTAGTTTGTTTCCGCCTTTATAAATTGGGACGACAGCCACCCGTTTCCAATCAGAGGGTAACCTGCCTTCCAGAAACGAGCGTTTGAAGAAGCTTGCTAGTGAACTTCAGCACACTCTTTGAGTGCTCTTGGGTGAATACCGTCGATTCCTGGGGACTTATTCGGGTTCAGTTTCTTCAACATTTTCATAATTACAGAGGGTTTAAACTCTACATGATTTAGTCCCTGTGTGATAAGGGTGTCCGATAGAGGCGATGTTTAGTCTCCCAAATGATACTTGTTCTGAAGCTCATGAGCTAGTAGGTTTGCAACTTCGGAGTTGGAATAGAGAATCTCCAAACTAATGGAGTCCCGTAAACTTAGAGAACTGTTACTCTTCTGTTTCATCAGTGGGTACAGCATCCCATGATTTCCCTCCAGGGTTCTACAAAGTTGTGTCTAGTGGTTTACTCTGTCATTTCTGATCCTCACTGGACGTTTGTTACGGATATCTTTATAATTTAGCCAGTCAAAAGGGCTCTTAGTGCACCTCCATAGATTCCAAGATGACCGTTTACGCCGTATTAGTTTGCGCGTGCTAGACTTAAGCCAGGAAGAGTAGAACTTGTTAGTTCTTCTTGGGATCAGAGAAGCACTGTTTTGTATCCTCTGTGAAATTATATTCTTCAACAGACCCCATCTAGCATCAAGATCCAGTAGGTCACCGCAATTTAGGCAAGTGGAACATTCTAGATCTTGCCGAACCTTCTCGACATCAGTCCTCGTGTAATTCCTAACTAGAGGCTGATCGGGAACGGCTGGCTTAGATACAGAAACACTGAAGGAGGTAACCGCATGGTCACTTAGGCCAACAGGGCCGAAAACATTCAAGTTGCTCACCCAAATGAACTGATTTGTGAAAATATAATATGGTCGGGATGTCTTACCGTCAGGCCCCCAGCGAGTATACTGGGAAACATGTTCTGTCAAGGAGTTTTCCAGTGACAATTCCCGAAAGTTTTTTAGAGCAGTAGATGGACTTTCTGTGGTGAAGAGTTGAGGAAAGTTAAAATCTCCCATAATGAGGACCTGTGGGAAGTTCAGTTCTAGGGCTCCTCTGATGGACTGCATTAACATTTTATTTAGCATGGCATCAGCTGCAGGAGGGCGGTATAAAACTCCAACTAAGCGCGGACCTCCGCAGCACTTAATGCTACACCAGAGGACATCTTTAATGCCAATTCTATGGGACTGAATCTCATGGACTTTTGAGGAAGGGCAGGTGTAAAGAGCAACGCCACCTCCTGGACCCTCCTATCTATCCTTTCGGATTAAGCTGAGCTGTCGTAAACGAGCTTCCTCGTCTTTTGTGTTCTCTGATAGCTGTGTTTCATAAAAAGCCATTATGCTAGGACTTTCCTCATCTACCAATAACCTTAATCCAGGTGCCTTGGAGCGTAGGCCTCGTACATTGCTGAAGGTACAGCAAATAAGAGTATGGGGGCCGGATGTCCCAGGGATCGGTTGAGTTAAGCATGAGTTGCCAGCCTTTAAATGGCCAGATTTGATAAGTTTTTGATAGGGCGGTGGAACCAAGGGCAACTGTATCCACTGATCTCCTTGACTGAGAGCTGGTGCGGGGTTCTTCGATCTGGGACAAGGTCGATAAAAGCTCTTGTACATCGTCCAGCCGTTCTATCGTTAGGTGTGTGTTGGCCAAAGGTAAGCGCTTGAATCGCCTCTCAGTCTGCCTCTGTTCCCTGGGTCTGCACTCGCTTATCTTTATTTCTGTAGGGAATGTACCAAATACATTATAACAGGATTCCAAGGTAGTTCTGACCATATCCAGAGAGTCGAGGGTTACTTGGAGTAGCCTTGGAGTACGTATAGTCGAGAGGTGAGCCGGCCTTGGCAGACGATTAATTCTTTCGGCCCTCACATCGATTTCGAGTTTGTTGACAATACATCTCCACTGATTTATGTCATGGATAAGTTCGGCAGTATCGGTACCGAAACACTCGGGAATCCCGTGTATAATTACTGAGCGGCATAACTCTTGAGAGTGAATCTTCTTGCTGTTGCGAAGAGGTTCTCGCACTGACCAGGGTCTGTCAGGCCTAATCCTGACGTCAGACAGTGCGTTTCACCAAACGATTACCTTTCAGAAGGGTGTGTTTGGACTGACGTGTACCATCAAGAGAAACTCTTAAAGGTCTAGGGGAGCATTTGGGGGAGAACTTACCACGCGCAAGGCGCTGAAGAGATGGACAGCAGGGAAAAGTTCCTAGGAGTTTGCAGACACTCTTCCATTGGTCAAGGTCATGTTCATCACGATCAGTCAGTGGGGAGGGGCCACTTATCTGGGCGTTGAAGAGTATGAGTGATCTAAGATTGAGGTTATGGTTTGTCTTTTGGAGCTTATTCCAACCTGTGAATACAGACTCAGATTTCTGACGAGCATTTTGTGAGCCATTCGGAAGACCTGAGGTGCCATCTGTGGGAGTTTCCTTGATGATTGATAGAGGCTGGTGGTGAAATGCAGACGGGTGGTAGGAGCCAGACCTGCTTTTTTCGGAACGTTTTTCGCCGGAGTAGGAGGGGCAATGTTCAGCCTATGGTTCAGCTTCTCACTAGGCTGAATAGTTGTTAGTCTGTCAGACTTACGACCGTTCCTTAATGTTCCGTTTTTAACTGAACTGACCCGCCTACATTTCTTCAGACTTTTCTTTCTGCGCTTATCAGGTGTGAGATTCCCATTCATCACTGAGGGGATCTGTTCCAAAGGCATGCTAACAGAGAGACAGTCCGTGACAGTGATGAATTTGCTACTTCCCTCGCTGCTAACTTGAGGGATCTTTTTATAGCCATGAGACTGCTTTAGGTTGAGGCTGGTTTGTGTAGAGATCTCAGTCGTAAGGAGGTCCGAGTCCTGTCCCACTAGCTCCAGGCGTATTTGGTACTTACTTTCGGACCTACAACATGGACAAAAATACCAATCACCATCAAAAGGGCCATTAGGCAGTGCTTCATAATAACCAGGTGGTTGGTCGGAATCACAGGAGCAGTGAGTCCACTGAGAGCAGAGCTCAAAGCCCATCGCCTCAGCTAAGATGCTGGCATTTCTGCGACAAACTACGCAGACATCCTTTGAAACCGTCATTAGGCTGTATAAAGGGTAGAAAAATGTTTGTTCAAGGAGTTATGAACAACAACGCAGTAAATATAACAAACTAATCGAAATTTGTCAAACTCCGCTGTTTTTTTTGAAAAGCGTGCGATCCCGTCTTGGTGATGAGAGATGAAAATCCATGCCTGTCTCATGAATTTGAGCAAATTTTATTAAGATTATGCTCACTAATGACTTGATACGTGAATTATTTAATACTAAATGCCGGTTTGTAAGCTTTCAAAGATTATCAACTTGAAGGTGCTGGTAAACTGGTATCCCTCATGTTAAGCCCATCATATGAGGATAACATTTAGTATTATATAAACTGTATCGCTCTGTATGCATTGAAAAGTGATATTTCCTTGTCCATTTCATAACAGCAGGATATTCTGCTGTTTTAATAGAATTTAACGATATCCTGTTTGTACCATTCAAGACTCGCAAAGTCTTGCAGGTATTTTGAGGTATACCAAAGTGATGATGCCTGTAAACTGCCTTCTCTCACGTTAAGTCTATTAATGTGAGGATAGGACATTCATTTATTTATTCCAGGATGCCTGTGTCCTTCAAGTATGAGGACACCACACGTGAATTTTTCCAGATGAGGTCGAATGTACACAGCAGACACCGTGCTGAAAGGAGAAGTTAGACTACCCAACGTTCGCTACAGGAACCCCAAGATTCCATGGGTCTTGTTGGCCGCAAGGCAACAGTGGACTGAAGCTCCTAGTGTGTTGCTTAATGTGACTCCCAGACCTTTTTCCATGTTATAGTGACAGATATTTATTTCACCCAGAGGGCAAGAACTGGGACTGCCTTTATATTTGTCAACTATCATTGTTTGACGCCTCCTCGAGTTGAGAGGAACCAGTTTTCTAAAGTCCGCTTTATGATTTTCATACGGCCCTCCACGAGGACTGAAATATCCGATGACACCTGTATTTCCCTCGGAAGCCCCAGATCACCGGCATATAATAGTGAATGAGAACTGAGGGCTCCATGTAGTTCGTTGATAAAGGCAAGAGGCAGTGGTAGGTCCAGAACAAAACCCACGGGCACTCCACCAAGCATTGGGAACCAGTTAGCTAGAGAGGAGCCAGCTCTGACCGTAACCTGGTGTAAAGATAATCTCCAAGCTGAGTTAATAATTTTCCGCGTACACTCACGAGTTAAAGCCTCTCAGGTAGGATATCGTGATTAACCCTGTCAAAAGCCTTGCAAAAGTCAGGTAGACCGGTGAGATTAGGCTTTTTCTGCTCAGCAGAGAGTCCGGATATTCCAAGCTATCAACGAAAGGCGAGAAACCATGTTGACAGTCGTTTAAGATTTACTTCTTAAGTAAGTGACCAAGAAATGGGTCGTTTGCTAGTCTCCCTATGACTTTTGAAACTGAGGGGATCAGGGAGATCGGTCTATGGTTTGAGGTAAGTGGTTTGTTCCGCCTTTATATAGACAAACGACAGCCGCCCGCTCTCGACCAGAAGGTAACCTGCCTTCCAGAAACGAGGATCTGAAGAGGTTTGCCGGTGGGACATACTCTGAGTACTCTCGAGTGAATCCCCTAAACTCCTGGAGAATTATTCGGGTTCAAATTCTTTAATATTTCCATAATTATGGAGGGTTCAAGACCTGTGTGGTTTAACCCCTCTGTGATACGGACATCCGATAGATGCGTGTTTTTCCTCCTCAAATGACAGAAGTTGTCCTAGAATTCGTGAGCTGGTAGGTTTAGTACCTCAGAGTTAGAGTGGAGAATCTCTAAGCTACTGAGGCCCCGTGTACCAAATTAACCATTGTTCTTCTGTTTCATTAGGGAGTCCAGTATCCCATAGTTTTCCTTCAGGGTTATACATAGTTGTGTCTGGCAGTTTGTTCTGTCATTTCTGATTCCTATCGTACTCCTGTGACGGATGTTTTTATAACTTAGCCGGTCAGCGGGGCTATTAGTGTCCTTCCATTGATTCCAAAATGACCGTTTATTCCGCATAAGTTTGCTCGTGCTTGACGTAAGCCAGGAGGAGTAGAACTCGTTGGTTCTTCTCGGAATCAGAGGAGCGCTATTATTTATCGTCTGAAGGATTGTGTCGTTCAACGGACCCCACATGGTATCCACATCCAGTGGGTCATTGCAATTTAAGCAAAAGGAACCTCTTAGATTTTGCTGGACCTTTTCAAGATCGGTCCTCCCTTATAACCACATGGATGTGGTTGGAACGCACAGCTGCGGCTAGAAAAGAACCTGAAGGGTTCTTCGTGTGTTGAGGGATTTTAGACTTCCGACAAGCTGAGCACGACTGAGCCCACTCTTCAACGTCTTTGTTCATCCCTGGTCAGCAGAAACGTTGCGCAATTAGCCTGATGGTGGCTGGTGTGTATGGGTGGGATAGTTTGTGCGACCTATTGAAGATGTTGTACCGACATCCCTTCGTAACTATTGAGCGTGGTTGGCCAGCACAGACGTCAGGTAAAATTGTATCCCTGCCCGATCCTACTGGACACAGTTGAGGCTTCAGAGTTGCTGACGACAGCTCACGGTGCAGCCCAAGATCTTTTTGACGCCTAGTCAGTTAAATTAGGCCAACGCCGTCGATGTAGTTGTCGAAGCCATTCTAGATGGTGCGTCTGCTACGGAGTTACTTGCTCGAGGTATGTGGCGGATATCTGACGTGAACTGGGAAATGTAATCCAGTTGCCGCTAGTCATACGGGGTGTAATTGTCAGATGCTGAGTCAAGAGAAAGAGCTAACGGTTTGGGTTCTGTGAAAATAATGAGGTCACGGCCTTCCACTGAACGTCAAGAATAGCGTACAGGACAGTGCACAGCAAGGAGTTCTCCATCAGATGTGCTGTATTTTGTCTCCGCCTTCTGGAGTCATCCTGAAAAAAAGGTAGGGGCTGTCGCTGGTTGTCAGTCAACTGCTGCGAAACTGCTTCGGTTGCTGAGCCAGATGCAACAATAATAAAACTTAAAAGGAGCTTTAGCGTAGTGAGGAATGAGCACGGTTGCACTCGAAACAGGCTCCTTGACCTTCATGAAAGTAATTCTAGCCACATCGCCTTGGGCCATGCACGTGGTAGCCCTTCGAAGTAGATCTCCGAGGGGTCTCATAACAGAGGCACAGTTGGGAATCTACCTTCGGTAATAACTTACCGGGCTATTGAAAGTGCAGAGCTACTTCACAATAGTTGGCTGTGGTTAGTTCATGATAGCCGCCACTTAATCTGTCATTGGGCGTAGCCTTTATGTTAGTGATATGGTCAAGGATGCTGAGTGATTCAACTCCCACTTCACTTCTCTGCACGTTAACTGTGATGCTATGCTTTCTCATTCCGGCTGGAGCAAGGTTTTAATGTCATGAGCGAGTTTCCTTACGTGGATTTGCAATGAGAGAGTCATCGACGCAGAAATAGACAAAATCTATAGAGTTTTGGGGCGTTTGTGCTTCATTCTGAAGACAAAAAGGCGTGAGCAGGGGTTCGAATGAGCCAAAAAGAGTTATGATGGCTGTTTTTGCGACGACTTCTGCCGCCACAAGTATGTAGTTGTACACCCTGACCAGATCTGCTTCGGACAATGTGTTCATCCCGCGTGATGTCACCGTCAGGTCGTAGTCATGAAGCATCGGGTAGCAGTCTAGTGATGTTTTGGTGTAAAGTTTCCGGTTGGATGCCAGTCGTTGCTACCTCTTTTGGGAACCATATGCAATGCTGATGGCCAAGAAATGTTTCACGGTTTGATGATTTGCCTCGCTTCCTAGCACTACTACAAAGGGAGCTTGGCAAAATATATGTAACAACCAAAATTCAATTATTTTGGTCTGAGTGCTGGGAGCAACTAGCGGTGCCGAACTGACGCGAACCTGACAAGTTCCTGCGTTCTGCTGTGTAGTTCCAGAATTTCCACGGGCGACGCACCGTCAAAGGTTGGATTACCAATTTCAAAACCATGGCTTGTAGTAAATCAGCGGTAGATCGGTAACGAATCTGCGGTACTGCCACAGCAACAATCAGTTATGTCGAAGTTACAGAAACAAGTAAATAGTGCCGCTGGATAATCACACAGCCTAAACGTCCTCAGGCACAAGTGCGTACCAAAAGCGGTCGGAAAAATACAATTGTTGAGTACTTGAGAAACAATAAAAATACCTCTGACAGGGGAGGATCAAAAACTCTGTCTTAGAGAATCAAATCAACAGACAAACGTTCCACTAACCAGTCGAAGGATGAGCAGTCAAATCCTAGCACAACCTTAAGTTGAGCCAAAAACAAATCGCCGGTGGCAGTAAAACAACTTCACGTTGTCAACATTTCAGCATCACATAGTAATAAAGTGCAGCATTAAGGACAATTCTCAATCAGAAGAAAGACAAGAAATGGGAGTTAAGTCAAAAAAGACAGTCGAATAACACCACGCCATTTGGGGTCAAGGCACAGTATCCGTAACGAGGGCTAAAATGTTCAAATGAATGTCAATATTGTCGAATAGGGTGACAGGTAGGGTTTTCCTGATCACTCCTTGTTACAATATCCGCATAGTCTACTGCTTGGAAGCTTGAGTTCGATACGTGCAAACGTGGCTGGATATGTTTTGGTGCCTCATTGGTGGGCATCCAGCTACATTTTCAGTCTATGAAAATACCTGTTCTCAAGAGTGCATTAGATCCTGGGCTAATGTATTCAACAGGCCTCGCACTTTCTGAGCAGGTGGCGTTACAGAATGGTAAACCTAGAATTTTAATTGGTTGCTCAGCCCTTAACTTTCACCTCAAAGAAGTCAAGTTACTGCCCTATAAAGCTAGCGTACACCTGCTATTAGAATATTGTCCATTCACGCTGAGTGGTGTCCTCATCAAGGACAAACTGAAAATAGGTGTCCAAGGGTATTTTACAGCTAGGCTGCTAGGATGCAGTTCTTGACGGGACCACAACTCCAGATGCAGAACCCTAAGTCTGGAACCAAATTGGAGGAGACGACCCAAAATTAACTTGACTCTCTCGCTCAGTGTGCCGCATAAATTCACTTTTGCAGAAAGTGGTGAGTTTCAGATCAAACACAAAGTTGGTACGATCTGCATAATTACACCCACAGCGCCAAGGTAAACAAGTATCGATCCCACTTGAGAGTAAATTTCTTCACCATTAAATTCTCGCAGACATGGAACAGACTTCCCGGTAGAGTGACGGCCTCCAAATTTACCACTGAATTCAGTTGGTTGCTAATTAGCTTCTTATCATCTGGCAACGTATCCGGCTTACTGAGTACAGCAACACTATCCTCCATGACATTTTATATGCTAGGCCCTCATAATGAATAATGAGACATCCACCACACTTGCACTAGCCTTTCACACGAAGCGTTGGGGAGACTCGCGTAATTTGCCACCCCGGACTAACGGAAAACTCTACCCTGCCCGATATAGCAAGCAGAAGCGTGAGTTCTACACCACACGGCAGCATGGAATTTATATCCTCAGGCATTCAGTAGAGAAAGCACATGCAATGAAAGCCATGGCGGAGGAAGTCAAGTGAGGAGAAACATGAACATACGAAACACCCCCTGTTGGAGTTCTTGCTTGTTTCTCTGCCTACTGCTTTGTTTCTGCCACTTCTCGTTATGGAAAAGCAATTTAGTTCCAGATGTTGGCTTGGTTGCCGTCAAAAATTGTTTATTCAAGGAGCAGACTCTGGCTGAAACTACTGTCCATGGAGGGTGGCCAGTGTCACTGCGTTCGCAGTACCTAGCTACAACAAACAGAAGCAAAGAATGTCCGTCCGACCACAACTTCATAATTATCAGAATCCAAGACTTGTTCATTATGAAAGTGATTAGGAAAGTCCAACACTTACCTACTACAAGGCTACCACGACCTGTGAAAACAGCGGATGAGATGTCCTGAGAGTCCACTTGACAGATTCAAACAAGTCTATCGCTTCTGGAAGCTAGAGTTGGAAAAATGCAGATATTTGGTTCTCAGTCGTAATATTCATCAAGATTATGAATATTTGGTGTGAGATGGTATCAACATACATGAACTATACATTCCTGGAATCATCATTGAAGTACAATAAATGAACAACTCGTGTACACACTTCCTCATAAACGTTTCATTATTATCCCAGACAGAAAGCAAAAACTGTTACAATGGAAGCACAGGCCACAAGCTTTATTTTTCTCCAGGTAACGTCGAGATACAAACGTAGTATTTTGTTAATGCAAAGACAATACTTGCCCGACATGTGAATTTCAGCGTACTTATTCGGCTGGGGTGTTTCATTATATAAACGTGCAGCACTTTCGTCTTCTAGTGACAATAGATGGGGATTAGGATTACCTGCCATAAAGGTACATGTAACTCACACGGTGACCTATGGCACCTGTAAAAATGGATTGTGTCTGTTCATCGCCTGAGCGTTTAGTCCCAACTATGACGAAAGTAGGATCCACGTTGGTGGCGCCGCCAATAGACAGCTTCATGCTGCTATCTATCGGTCGTCGATGGCGAGCATCTACAAGTAGTCCGTAGTGGTTCAGCAAATGCATGCTAATAACGGCCATAGAAACATCAGCTGGGAGGAAAATTCACTAATTAGGTGTACGTAAACCTACGTTGAAGCAGGCACGCCGTCTTCCAGAGGCCACGATTGCCTTGCCGTTAGCTGGCTGGAGATTGAAGGATAGGTTATATTGACGTTCCTTCGTCGGTGCGGGAAGAATGCTAACTTCTGCGCTGGTGTCGATGAGATAGCGAACTTTCGTCTTTATATCGGAGACACCAAACGGCTTTTACCACCCGCTGCGGTTGTCGTGAACATATGCCACCGGGGCAGCTTTCCGAATTAGTGCCCACGTTGAAACCACATTACTTCCGGCATTTTCCGGCTTCGTCCCCATATGTACTGTGAAACCAGCACCACTCAAGGTTTCCCACCTTTCTAGGTTCACATTTTGACAGGTACGCGAGTTCAGCAATGAGCTGAGATGCATTTCTGTGATGTGCCACGTCAACCAGCTGTTTAACGGAGTTACACAGCTTGGTTGCTTCTGAATCCTGGCTAAAAGGTTTTCCGCTGACGGAACATATGTTGGCAACTCGTCTGCTAGAGGCCTCCAGTATCTTATCTCCTGAGGCTGCCAGGTCATCCAGTGTGACCAACCAGAGTGTCACTAGCACAGTTTGCTCCGGTTGTGGTAGATTCGAGAGAAAAAATTCTCGGAAAAGGCCGTTGTTGAACGTTTGTGGGCCAATAATCTCTGGCATGCGTGCGAAGACTTCAGCAGCCTACTTGCTGCGTAGCTCGACGTTACGAAACGATTCTTCTAGGCGCTGGTGATCTAGGGGATCACTTTTCTTCAAAAGTACAGCTTCAAAAGCGCATAGCGATCACTTCCCTCAGGGCTGAATACGTGAGCTGTAACGTGCTTGTTTAGTTCAAGGCGTAAAAGCGTACGACAGCAATACATCAGGAACGTGGATCTGTGACTTCCTGTTCTCAGAAATCTGCCTCGTTACACAGGAACCATGTTTTCGCATCGTTTGGCCAGTATGGCATAAGCCGGATAGTCTTTGCCATCGGCCTGATGCAATAAGCCTTGGAGTATCGTCGGACTGGGAAAGGGGTTAAATATGCATACATATAGGTTATCAAAATGAAAACAATGTCAAAGTTTAAAGAAAGACGGGTTCACTAAGTAAGGGATTGTTCTAGTGCGGACATGACAGACGAATAGACTAACAATCGATTATTTGCACTTGTTGTTTGTCCGCGAATACAAGAACAAGGAGAAACAGTAGCGTGTTCGGATGGCATATGCTATTCGCGAGGTCGTGGCAAGTGTTGATGCTTCCCAACTGACTGGCTAGAGGGTCGATTACGAGCAGTGTAACGTAACACGACAGCTTGCCGATTCACATGGGCGCTTGATCATGTGTAATCAGTTTAGCGAGTCCAGTAAAACTATGACGGTCACCTTCAATGTTGAGTCTCGTCGAATCCTGGGCTACTGATCTCGGAGAAGTGTGTGACGCTACAAGACCTGGATAATACGCAGTGAAATAGCCAGACAAGGATAGCCTGTTTGTTAAACGGTAACAGATTACTTATGTGTTTTGGCAAACTGGCTTGAGAATCGCTTACGCGCAAGGTGTGTGACACGATAATGCGCCAAGTAGTGTGAGTGCTTGAACGTGTCCCTTCATCTTATCCAGTTTATTGAAAACACAGAGGTCAGCGTCAGTATTTAATCTCGTCAAACCTTTGCCATCAATCTCGAGGACGTCTTTGCCACAAAAAAGGAATTATTTGTCAGATTTCTCTGCGTGACTAACTTTTTAGCGTAAACCTACGTCAACTTTCTGTTGCTGTATTTCTTTCTGGAAGATCTGAGTTCAGACTGAACTTTTTCTGTGACACCTAAGGAACCGAATTGTCCTTAAGCTGTTATATATCCGCGAATACGAGAACAAGGAGGAATACAATAGCGTAGTCGGATGGTATAGTATATTCGCGAGGTCGTGGCAAGTATTGAGCCGTTCCAACTAGCTGGCTAGAGGGTCGTGGAGGTTCGCAGCGGAAACAACGAATGAGCAGGTGGTTTCTAAGTGCACATGAGTCTCCTATCTGTTTTATTTGCTTGTTATCTGCGAAGAATGCACAGCGTTTTCTTCTACTGGTGCTGCCAAAATCATTATCGGGCAACTCAATGATTGTAGTCTTGCTACCCCTGCGTCTCTCTCCTGGCACTCTTCAAGCTTCCAATGTATCACAGCAAATGGTTACTTCCATTTATTCATTTGACAACTATGGTGTCACTAGATTAAATGGATGAGGCTTGCCCACATGTAATTAAAGATCAAGTAGCAGTGCATTTCAGAGATTTAATCATCTAGCAGCACAAATTCTCATGACCCCAACTGGTTTCACAGTGGTTGGTGACTTTGTTTCAAAGGACACTGTTGCATTTCAAAGTAATTCACATGGAGTTTAGTTTGCTCGCAAAAAGCCTGCGAGCCATTCCAGTAACCTAAGGTTGTTCAGCACGGCTGGTACTTATTACGCATTGGAAACCTTACTCATTAGCTACCCAGTATCAATTTATAGACTTTCACATCTCTTTGTAGTGAAACCCTGCTGCCTGTTGGTTGCCTTCTATTATTAAGTGCAAATACATCCTATGTACCTGCTGAGTCGTCGGCCTACATTCTGTTCTTTTTCTTCTCCCCTTCAGGTTTCCGTGGACACTACTAAACTCACACTCCATGCTCTTTTGCGCGGCACCTTACTTACCTAGAGGCTAGACGAAAACCTACCAACAGTTGGTCATTACAAGCCAACGAACTAAACATGAAGGCTACTGTCCAGAGCAGTAAGTTTAATCTCAGTACCTAAATTCCCTCAAACCTATACCCGAACCACGTCCAAATACACCTCTTTTGCCGCTTCCTTTCATAGCATTCAAATAACCACAACTAAAGTCGTATCACAAGCCTTAACATTCAACCAGATGTTCAAACTATTAGCTAGACTAACATTCTTTAAGCTAAAATTCCCTATTAAGCAACGGAAATGTAAGTGCTTCTGTTGTCTTTCTGTTTTTCAAGCCATCATTTTAAGGTGACTTGGAGGTTCGTGAAATTGGTAAAATCTCCTAGTGGCCACGTTGCATACTCGTTCCCCTTTCAGGTCATTCTTAGACTTTGTTTTGATAGATTCTCTTCATTAACCCACCACTCACTTTGAAGCAGAACCCAAGATACCAGTAAACGTACTCATTTCATAATGTATAACTTCCAACAACAAGAGTAGGCCGAATTTTTTCCTTACAAGTGGGAACCAATTTAACTTCACATCTTATAAAATCGAGCTGGATTTCCCTTTGTTGATATAATCCATGTGTATTTTCAGAGGCCACAAGACTGTTCAGAACAGTAGTGAGGCCTCCGTCATCATCGCTTACTTGTCGACCACCGAATTTGGCCGTTGTTAACACCTACGAGGAGATAATAAGTGGTCTTCCAAACCTCTAGTAAGCAGTTAGCACCTGTCTTCTACGTATCTCTCTTTGGGAAGTGAAAGGCTTGGGCCAAAATCAGCGCATTATCCTAATACATATTTGGGAATGGGTCTCACGCAAACGTGACAGACCTAAAGTGCAGACGCCAGTTGATTGTACTTTTAATATTCCAGTGGATACAAGACCAAGGAAGAACACAGTAGTGTAGTCAGACGGGAGTAGTATAGTTAAGCAGTCAGATTTACATTTGTTGTTTGCGGATAGAAAGCTATGAACCTGAATTGCTCTTTTTCCAGTGGATTTTCGTGCTTGTTCAATCTCCTTTTGAATGAGTCAATTGACGATGCAGACACAACTTCTTCTGGGTGTCGGTTTCAGGAGATGATTATTTGACGCAAGAACCAGTATTATGTGGAGACTGCTTGTTCTTTCCTTTTATACCCTCCTACTATGTCCACTGAGATATCCCGATCCAGTGAAAAGAAAAAGTGAGTATAGATCAGGTCCGAAGTCATTTTTTACAATCCTGTATGTCATGATTAGATCTTCCCCCTGTTTGCGACAGGACAAAGAGAAGAGGTTCAGCTCCTTAAGTCAATCCTAATAGGTCAGATCAGCCATGGCAGGGGCCATACGAGTAGCTATCCTCTGAACTCTTTCTCGAAGGTCTATGTCGCCTTTCAGACGAGCATTAGCCGCCCGTGTACAGTTTTCTAATTTAGTCATACCTAAGGATGTGTGTAAGATAGTGAACCTGTCACTACTCATTTTCGTAAACGTTCTACGTAATGTCCAGAGAGTTCTAAGACTCCGAGCTGCTACCAATGGACAGTGTGTCGTAGTTTTCAAGTCATAACTCACCGTGACTTCTAGGTCATTGTAGGTGTCTACTGACGGTAGAGGAGTCCCATCAAAATCATAGGTGTTGCTGTGTGTGTGTGTGTGCTCCAAGTGCATTCTCACACATTTACCTGCATTAGTAGGCATCAGCCACACCTCTGACCAAGTAGACAAGCTGTTCAGGTCTGCCTGAAGCGCATGTACTTCCCCACCGTTTATAATTTCCCGCCGGATTTTTACATCATCAGCGTAGAGAACCACAGGGGCTTTCGTGATATTTGGCAGCTCATACACGTGTAGGGGAATTGCAGATGACCCAGGATTGTGCCTTGCGGCACTCCACTATCTACAGACTTCCAAGTGGAGAGTGGGGAATTGGTCCTTACTCTTTGCCTTCTACTAATGAGGAACTCTCCCATCCATGCGAGCAGACTGCTAAAGATTCCAAAACTTTCCAGTTTCACGACCAACCTGAAATGAGGTACTTTGTCGAACGCCTTACTGAAGTCTATGGCTGTAAAGAGGTTTGTCAAGGAAGAAAATCTTCTGTAAAAGCGATGCTGCGAACTAGACAGTACAGTGTTGCTCTGTAAGTGAAATGTGATGGCTTTTTGGTCACTCTTTCTGTAACTTTTATTGCAGTACCAGTCAAACTTACTGATCTTTAACTTAATGGGTGCTGCCTAAAGCCTGACTTGTAGATAGGTGTGACTATGGCATCCTTTAAATCAGGTCGTGCCAAAATATCCATGCTTTCCGGCAAGCTGGTTAGGGGATCAATTATGAACTGTGCAACATAACACGACAACGTGCAAAATGACACAGATGCTTGAACATGTGCCTTCAGCCTAGTGAGTCCGTTGAAACTATTAAGGTCAGCATCAATGATGAATCTCAACGAACTCTAGGCTACTGATTTTGGGGAAATACTTGCCACTCAGACGCAAATTAGTCTTAGTTCACAAATAAGTCTCTTATTACTGTGCATCACTTACCTAACCGGCACAACACTTATTGAACACATGAGAGTTGCTGGGCTTCTAAGTACGGTTCTCCATAATTTTTAGTTACTTTAAACGCCATCTTCGCAACTGCCAAAATAAGCTAAGAGACATCCGCATTTCGTCTGGAAAAGCACTTTTCCAAAAAAAACGAAGGGGATAAGTGACTGTTTCATCTGTTGCCAGAGTGGCTTTTAAAGTCACCCAAAGTTTCCTACCTTAGAATTTAATTTACGTAAAACTTCACTTATAAATTGGCAGTTCATTATAACCCCAGTTTTCATTCCTTGTTTTGTCTGGCCTTAAGTATGTAGTGGACCTAAAAAATTCCCAAGCAAATTAAAATAATAGACTACGTATAACGTACAAAAATCGATTAACTGATATTGGTGTTGAAAATCAGGATCTTGTTCTTTGTCCTGAGTGCAACAACTTCCAAGTTTTGCACTTATATTAATGAGACTTCTGGCCTTCCTATTCGAATGCTAGTTAATAAACTTCCGTATCAGATCTGTTTATATGATATACAGTGCACACTAATACAGTATCGTTTATTTGCTCATAATCATATCACATCGATGTGATTATGAGCAATCATCTATGCTGAAAATGTCATCAAGTAAATAATACTGTATCGCTGTGTGCTGAATATCAAATAAGCAAATGTGATACGGGATTAGCTGTTTGCTTGTACTAGATACACTACATACATTCGGGTGAAAGAAAGATGGGTAGCCACTTGTTTTCCTTAGGATATTCTGATATTTTTACCTGTCGAAAGACAGAATGGCATCCACAACTTAACTCTTTTTCATTTGCTTCACACAGAATATGAAGCTGACATCTAAAATGTTTTCAAAATTACTAAGAAACAGTTTAATTCCACACATGGTAAAATACATGTGTTGAAAGTCAAGTATGAATCAAGAATATTCTTTTCAATAACTTCTCATCAGGTTCTACAATTATAAAATCAATTTCGTTAACATACTAATAACCAGAATTTACGGTGAATGCATTTAAATGCATAATGAATGCATAATTGAATGCATAATTAAAATTTGATTCATTAAGTTTGTGGATGGTCTTGTAATTTGTATATGGTGATTGAAATGAAATAAAAATTTGGTCAGCAGTCGGCCCTCGTAGCTCAGTTGGTAGAGCATAGTGCGGGAAACCCGGCGGTCACTGGTTCTAATCCAGCCGCAGTCCAAATTTTCATTTCACCTTCAGTCATAACCCAACATCAATACTAGTCTGTCAAACAACGGCTATCTCAGATAATCAAAATGATAATTTACATATGTATGTCAACTGTGGTGATAAGTTGAGTGGAAACTTTGTCAATTGATTGATCAGACGTACGGAGAAAGAAAATGAATAAAAGAGGTCAAGGTTGCATTGTGTCGAGTGAGTGATTAGTATGAAGAATGATATGAATTAACCTGAGTTCAGAAATAGAATGGATGATACATATGTACCAGTAAATATACCCAGATAAGTGTTTTAATATAATCCCATCGTCTTTAGAAAGTCAAAGCAAGATTTTTGTGAACGTTTCTCTATGTATGCCATAGCTTCTTCAGCAAAATATTCTAACTCTTACTAAACATCAAGATATATACGGTAAAGTGATACATGTGATAATTTCTGTGATGATATTAAAACCTACTCACATAGTGTTAAAACCACACTCAGCTGCCAACTTCTTCCAAGACACTCGTTACGACTGTGGACTGTATGTCTCTATCCAACTAGGGTTTTTAATTAACATTATTGCAAGTTTCAGTGAAGAAAACACTTATTTTTTTTCTATGTAATTCTTCTTCTTCTTCTTATTGTTATTATTATTATTATTATAGGAAATACTGTATTACTTAAACATTCAGATCGTTGTGAGTCCCATGTGAAATTCGTTTTCGTAGGAACGTCAAACGGAGGATACTACTTGTGAGCTTCATTGGAGATTCTAGTTCAAAATGAGATGCAGATGTATAAAAACTCATGAATTATCAATAAGAATTAGCTGATCGTTTACTGCTTTATTGTTAACTGAGACTGAATCCCTTATCAGTAAGTATATGCTAGTCTATTAAACGAGTGCAAAAGGTTGTTCTCAACGATATATGTAGCTTGCTGTCATAATTTTTGTTGCATTTAGGTATAAGGATAGATCTTGAGAGTTGAAGAATCCGTGTTCATCTCGTGATATTACTACGTAGCACACATTTTCACCAAAGATCAACACATTTCTGATGAAAATTCGTTCTTATCGATAAACACCTTAAAATATTGATCTGAAGGAGAAATAAAGTAACATTTTTGGAATTGCATGATATTATTTTTTGGAATTTTTACACGATAACTTTTTTATCAACAGACTAACCTAGATTTGTAAACTACCTTGCACATTTTACGTCAATATCAATTCACAGAATAGAACATTTATATCATAAATAAGATAATAAGGAACTTTGTCCTATATTTTGGGTAAACACCATTGCATGAATGATAAATTTAGGGTTTGCTACAAAACTGAAACTGCTGTGTTAATCGCGAAGGCAGTGAATGTTTCAGCAGAAATGTTCGGTTTGACGGGACTTTTTGCAGCCTTGACACAACATTTCAGGGCAGCTTGCGTATTTGCATACATCGTAATGATTGATTACCGAAAAGAATACACGTGAACACATTTTACAAACAGAAAACTACACAACTTATTTCTATCGCAATTCTACGTGTACTCATATGACGTCTGATACCGATAAGTCATTCACAGGCACGGCTGAGAAACTATTTTGCACGTTCCCAAGTTTTATCAAAATGAAGTATAGTCCAGAGGATCATTAAATTATTGCGAATATAGTTTCCCGGTTAAATTCAATTATTGTTTCCAAGTAGGCGTTTCGAGTTAGGTGTCATACATACACCAGTAAGTCAAAGGAATCTCACTGGTTATTTTTCTAACCCTTCACTTTTGCACACCTGAAATGTGTTATCGCTGAGGTGTAAATGCGTAAGACCTCGCATTATTTCCTGATGGTCTTAAATACTGAGGTTTATACCTCTATAGCAATGTGGAAATCAGAAAAACAATGGTATAACTAGTAGAAAAAGTGGTATGACAACCTTGGAAACGATTGATAATTCAAGACAACTGGTAAATGGATTAACTAGATCCCCATTGAAATAAATGAGGATTACATATACAAACTGCGATTGATTTTGAGCTGCATCACCTAGCATTTGTCAACTACTAATCTCAGTTGTCTCATAAATCGCAAGCAGTATGTCTGGATTTGTCCACATGGCTCAGGAGACCACTCAGAGACTTATTGCATGTGAGCCATAACTTTTTTCTATCTGAATCATTTTCTAACCAACATACCACTTTAGAAAAGGGTTGGGGAGAAGCTGCGTAAATTTTTTCGGAGGGATTCAATTATCACGGTCAATATTACAACAAGGATGAGTGTATCACAATCATTTTTCGACTAGACATGATTCACTACTCTAATATCCATCAAATAAATAGGAAATATAAATATTTGAATGAATTCCTTAGTATCAGCTGATGTGAGTCATGGTGATAGGCTTTATTAGTAATTATAGCAAAAGCTGTTGAGTCTGAGTCAATATCGATTTCTGTTCGACTGCTGTTATAAGATGACATTTAGGAAGAAATAATCATTAATAGTGTGCCTGCTGACTACGTGCGCTTTCGTGGCTCGGTGGTTTAGTTCACTGCGCTCTCAATTTGGAAGCTGTTGCTACCGTGTCCGAATCCTGGTGGGGACAACATCACTCTCTGGGATGTATGTAGATGCAGCTGACGAGTCCCAAATGGGATGAAATGAGCGTCCTGGATTTCTCTGCTAGCTCCTACCCATCAATACTATAAATAATTGAAACACATGCCATATCGAGGCATTCGCACAGTAGCATATATGCCAACAGAGACTCATCAATTCCGTCCAATCCACGACGGTATAATACAAGCAAGAATACTACTCTCATGCATAGTTTCGGATAACCGAACAATTCTATGCTTTACTTGTGGCTAAAGTTGTATATTGTTACTGAGTAGGTATCCTATATTTTTACCACAGCTTGCAGACAGCTGCATCATTATCTTACAAATCCTGAGGTAAAGCTAACAATGACGTAATTCCATATTAGACTGTTTATTTGATATGACACATAGTGATACAGTATTATTTATTCGGTGACTTTTTCAGTAGAATATATTGCCCATATTCATATCTGAGTAGTCGTACAACATTCAAATTTCCTATATTTAGTCCAACGGTTCTTCATTCACTTATTTAAATGAGAGTAAAGTTTTACAAATACCTGCAATATGTGATAAGTCACTTGTTAAGTGTTGATTTAATGAACAAAGATTCTGTGATCAACACTCTCTCCACCTAGCTACACTGGATATTAGAATTGTTACTGTCTCCCACGTTATAGTGTGAATATGGATGAGTGCATGCAGAGTGATAGCCTATATTTTCTGTCAATTCCTTATCTTAGTAGGGTCTGTCATTGTGTGATTCGTTAATTTTTGGTGTTGTACTATTCTGATTAACTGTTCTGACATATATGTTCCACCTCGCTATTGGTACGGTGTATTTGAGAAGTTAGGCTATCTGTCTCAACTGACTCTGGATCTTAACTGGATCTTTTAGCCCATACAGTTTTGTTACGAATGAGTTTATGAATTTAAGTGGCACTCTAATTCCAGTATTGTTGAGAATTTTACGTAAAACTACCAATTTGCCTTCTGTATATGCGAGCACTACAGCAGATTTGAGTTTTCTTTTAGGTATTTTACAGTAACCACTAATATTGTCATTTCTTCTCTTATCACTCCTTATAAACCTTTTTCATAATTCCGGAGGGTAGTTATTAAGAAGTGGTGCCTTTTTGATATGTTCAAGTCCCTCACTTAGGTTTTCTGACTTACTACTCAAACTCCTAGCCTGACTGTTTGAACGTTTGATCATGCCTTCCTTGATAGACATGGGGTGAGATGATGTGAAGTTCAGATATATATTCCAATATTTTCGTTCTGCCTGCTTGGTCCAGACAGATCTTAATTAATCATTTTCCTACCATTTACCATGTCCCCATCAATATATCAACGGCCACTAGACACTCAATACTTTACACAACAGAAAATATATCACTCTGGCTAACACAGCCTGAATTATGTCAACAAAAGAATCAAGTACAGCCATCATAACTACACTAGTTGTTAAAAATTCATTTGTATCAGCTGATTTAATAGCAGATATCTCATTACCTCATGTACTTTATCTGACTCATTCATTTTTTCACCATATTATTGTTTCATTCAGCTTACTGTCTGTTGAATATTACTTCTGTACATCCAAGTATGCATTCATATGAATATTAACACAAAGCCCTCGAATCTGTTTCCTTTCCCATCCACTGATTTTTGTTTTTATTCGTATGTAGTTTATAAGAAAAAGCAACAGGATTTCTTCAGAGCTTTAATCACTGCCAGTAAGCTCTACAGAGTCCACTTTCATTTATTATTGTTTAGTTTGAATAGGTGAAGTCTCTCTGCAACAAACAATTTCAATGACTTTTTGTTAAGTGAAATATATTAGCGATGTAATTACATGTAGTTGAATTCCAGCATTAGTTTTTAATGCTAATATTGTCGGGCAAATGTGTCTTTGCTGAAGTGAATTCACGGGTTATTCACTATTCTAAAGACCTCATCGGTGTTATTTTATATCTGTTCTCTGAATAAACAATGTGAATATAAAATTGTGAACTCTGAGGAAGTAGTTATTGAAAGGAATTTTGTTTGTTGACTAGCTGTTTCATTTTATCATTGGAATTTTTAAGAAAGAGTTACACCTTGTATTATTTATTAGAAACCAGTTTTCAGGATGCTCTGAGACTAGATACTGTGCTTATTGTCACACGTCATTAAGGTGTATTTACAACCATGACGAAACCTAAAGTTTCCTTAGTAAGTCGAACCCATACCGTTTAGTGCTGAATTCATAGGTTTTGTCACTAAAGTGTTCAGACCATGAATGATTCCTTTTAGGAATGGAATGTGTACATGGATTAGTTACCATCGGTGACCGATACAGTTGCATGAGTTAAGTGTTCAGCAATAATAGAAATCTATCGCTAAAACTCTATTTTGTCTATAATACAAAGTTATAGGCCACTACCGTGTATTGTATTTTGGTGCTAGACATTCTCTTGATTACTTCATTTGCAACCGATTTCAGCACCATTATTTTTTTTTTTGGGTTAAGTGATGAAAGTTGTCTTGTATAATGCTGGAATCTTTAGCATTATTTTACTAGATGAAATAACTCATATGGATTTCAGTTTGGCCAGGTTTTATGCTCATACTGTATACATCTACTGCTCACTCCTTGGATTAGGAGCGGAATTTAACAGTCCTAGAGGTTGAAATTTGAAAACAGTCTACAGAAAACTTCTCTTTAAGCATTTTTCCTTCTGACGTTCACCAATTTAATGCATATATAAAGCTTATAGTAGACAGAAATACAACCTGATACACAATGAGGATAACATGTAGGCCGTCTCGTAGTTTTAAAGTTTCCGCTTCTCTACTGGCAGACTAATAAGTTGAAGTCATTTGAGTTCATTCGTATCTCTAGTCTATATAAGTGACTGTTTACTTCATCACGAGATAAGAATACAATTCAGTCACTTCACCAGGATTAATGGATTGAGGAAATTCACCAGTCGAGTACAACCAGCTAATAAGCAATAATGTGATAGGCAGTTATTGAACTAAAAACCCAAACAAAATCTTCCTTTTTGTGAGAATGAATCCTTTTCATGTTTGTAGATAAAAGGAGTACTGATGAGCTCAGAACACATGTCGTTTAACATGATCAGTCAGATATTGGCATAAATGAGTAGAATGAAGTAGAGAATCACTACTGGGAATTGAATTATTTACGAATAAAAAGTATAAAAAGTCAAATAATGCTGATGATTTTCAACATGAAACTCAACATTCTTCATTGATTATGACAGAAAGTAATCCTGAATGTTTAAAAGCATTAGAATCATTTGTACAAGAGAATTATTCCACACTTTATGCTAAAATTAGATAATCTGTTTAGTTTTCTCATCACCAGTCAATTTTCTTTTAAGTTACCAAATATAGATTTTTTAAGTTTGACTGATGAATAATTTCTTTTTCTAATCACAACTAACATTTACTAATGGCAAACAGTAAGAGATGTGTACAAGCAATAAGTGAGGTAGAAAAAATTTCTATGCGTATATAAATACTTAAGCACAGCTACTAGACCTACAAAGAATTTGTTTTAAGCATAAGGTTACTCAAAATAATGACTACGACAACTTCAGAAAAAGACGAAATGCAACAATATGCAGTTGACAGAACTCTCGAAGCTATGAATATGTACTTCTCATATGACCAAATAGGTGAACATATATCGAAAGCCTTCAGTTCAAAGTATTGTGGAAATTGGCATTGTAAAGTTGGTAAATCATTTGGAAGGTAAGTCTCAACACTATTTTTCACAAAGCGTTTGTTCTTGCTTTCATTTAGTAATTAAGTGCATATTCTGTATCCTTATAAGGTTGCATTCTTATTCCCTGAAAGTTTTTTGAACTCAACTGTTTGGACTTCCAAAATTATTTTAAAAACAACAACACCAAATATAGTAGCTGTTAAACTAAATAATTTTGATAGATTCAGTAAATTATCTACAGAATCATTCGAACCAGAAGCTTCTCTACCGTTCTTGATTAGTGTTGTAAAAATAGATGACTTTTATTTGCATTAACTAATCTGGGCATTCTAAATTGTGATAGTCTTGATATGCGCAATCCTAAATGTATCACAAAACGATCTACATGGGATTGAAATTAATAATTTGCAATGTATATCCGGGCAGAGATTAGTGTTTAATCTGAAACTAAGTTGTTATAAGTAGCGGGTCATGAAGAAGAGACTGTATTATTTCATCGATGAACGTTTACTCAAGAAACTCGAGAAGTTGTCTTGACGAAGAAGAGAAAAAGGTTAAGTGACTACTTTACACTTATATTTAATGGTGAAATTATTCGATAGTGAACAGCATTTCATAAATGTGAAGATAAGATTTTCCAAAAATGGAATCTGAAAACTAAAACCATAGGTTTTGAGATGAGTTCAAAGCTTGTTTGTCTCACTACCTCATTTCGAAATATAAGAAGGTTTGATAAAGAAGTAGCCAAATGTTGGAATGATTTATATTTTTCACATGATCCACATTGAGATGAAATTTTCAACTCTTCAATAACTCTTTGGTTTGACGTGCAACAGACCCAATGGTCTGCACAAGAAATTAGGGTAAGACTAAATTTTTCAAAATTCTTCCAATCAGTTAGTTGAAAGTAGTCGAAAAATTGTTCAGTACATAAACTACTTCGGCTTATGAATCTACAAAGGACTGATCTTTTCAAAAAAGCTTTACTCAGTCGCTGATATCAGTCAGCAAACCACTGAAAATCTGGGACCACTGAACAATAGTTTCACTCTAGTTTGGACTCCTCCACATCACAGATCTATGACCCCATCTCAGATCGAACGAAGGACCGTCAAATATCGTGACAAGCACGTTACTACTCAGTTACTGAGTTGGGATCAGATAACTCAAATATTAAAATGTCTGTCACTTTGTATATAGTATTTCATCAGTTAATGCCAACAGTGAATGTTTTCTTTCATAGCTAACTTGGCTTAGTCCACGGACCACATCTTACTGAAATCTCGAAAGTCCATTGTTAACCAACACATTAGCTAGTAACAGAAGTGGATAATCAGTTGATTTCAAGGAAGCTTCCGTTACTAAAACTAATTGGTGAAGATTTCTCACAACCATTTATACTAGCTTGTAATAAAGATTTTTGGTTTCAATTAAAAGTTTATTGTAACTAAGATAACTACTTATATCATGAACTAGTTGTTTTCGAATGGAAACCTTAAAAAATGTCGTTAGTGGTCGTTAAAATGCCATTCAGCTTGAGAAAACTGCAATACGGATAACACACACATCATCAAGAATTAAGGCGCACCTGGCTGCCAGATTAATAATTACCCTACATTTTCTTGCTGCAGCCGAGGGTTTTATTGTATCCGCTAAGTAATTCAATAAACAGTTTAAGTTATTGTTTATCATGCATGAACTGACCCTAAATTCACCTATTTACTCTCGTTTCAGCTTCGATACATTCAACTCTGAATACATTTTCTCATATTTTGTTGAAAATTTGGCTATCATACTTTACAAAGATGACTGATTTATCTTAAAGACTTTTCTGTGATCATGTACACACTGTAAATAGAAAAGCATTTATATAATACTCATTGTGTTTAAATGAATACATAAAGTTATTTATTCATGAACGAGAACAAGATTTTTCAGTGAAGATTTATTTGTTTTCAATGATTTTATGAACAAGTTGTTTAGTTATATTTATTATCATTATTATTTTTCCCTTGGGTTCCTACTGGAACGTTTGGCTTCAGTGGTACGCCTCCATTGCACTCTCTTCTCTGCAGTCCTTTGAACCTCGCTCTACCACTGCCCACAAGCTTTCATTTCTTCCTCACACAGCCTCGTCCATGTTACCCTTGGACGCCCAGCTGGTCGTTTCCCCGTTGGATTACACTCGACGGCTTGGCCTAGGACGCGGTGTCCCAATCGGCCTTCTTAGTGTATGCCCAGTCCATCTCCACTTTCTTCTGCATATTTGCTGGGCGATGGTTTTCTGGTTGGTTCGTTACCAGCCGGCCAGAGTGAGTTCCTTATTGCTTATTCTTCCTGGCAATCCATCTAATCCTCAATGTCAGTGTCGAGTGAGCGTAGGCAGCAGCTTTTGATGAATGTTCGTAACGCGCCAAGTTTCTGAAACATATAGCAGCACTCAATTGACTCGCATTGGTGTTGAAAACTCGTATCATGTTCATGCTTTATGCTGAGTGCAGTGCAGTAGATCTCTACACTGATTTCAGATTAATGAAAGCGTATCTTGCCTTTCGGAATCTGGTTTTGACATCCTCGTCTGTGCCTGTACCGCCTGTAGTTGAAACAGTGCTGCGTAGGTAGGTGAAAGAGACTACTTCTTTAAGGTTTCTCCTGTTGATGGTGATTGGTGCTTGTTGTTGATGCTGTTGTTGGTTGGGTATCTTCATCACCTCCGTCTTCACCACATTCACTTGAAGTCCCATTTTCGCTGCCTCACCTCTTCAACCAACTTGTTAGTTTTCGCTTGTAGATTTTTGAGTTTGTGCAACACCAGACATACATAAATCATCAGCGAAATCCAAATCTCCTAGGGTCTTTTCATCGGTCCAGCCAGCGTTTGCCCATCTTCCAGCTCCTTACCGTTTGATGCATGATCCAGTCAACCACAATCAGGAAGATCAAGGATGAAAATAAGCAGCCTTGTTCTACTCCTGTCTTCACTTCTGAGGCATCGCAGAGCTTTCCATTGTTGATCACTTGGCATGTGGCCTCTTTATTGAGCTATCATGAGGTTGACAAAATGTGTGGCACTCTGTAGTGTTGAAGCAGTTTCTAAATTACTTGTCGGTCGATGCTGTCGAAGGCTTTTTCAAAGTTGACAAAGTTGAGTTATCGATACAGTTGACTGCCATTCTACACTTTGTTCAGTGATGAAGAGTAGGATTACAATTTGATTCGCACATAATTTGTTCTTCATGAAGCCAACCAGCCATCCAGCCAAAATGTTCCGGTAGTAGTTTTGAATCCAGCTCATCTTTTAGTGTCTTTAGGATTATGCGGCTCATATTTTGCTTGCAGCATGATTCCGCGCCAGTTCTTGAAAAAGCTTATTTTTCCCTTCTTCGGGAGTTTGACGAAGTAGCCGTTTTTTCAATCTCTAGATACCTTTCCTTCCTTTCAAGCCTTCTGCAGTAGTGGTGTGAGCATGTGCGCTGTTGTATTCGCTTCTGTTTTCAGTGCTTCTGGTGGAATTCCATCTGGTCCTGCTGCTTTCCAGAATTTCAGCAGTTTTGTGGCATTCAGAACTTCCGAATTTGTCGGAGGACCTGTGTTCACTGATATTTCTGTAGCTGGGCTGCTGGTGGTATTTCTGGATGAGTTGCAGGTGATGGTCGATTCAAGAGCTTTTTGAAGCGGTAAACCCATCGTTTCCTTTGCTTCTCCCCTTTGGTAATTAAATTTTTCTTCATCATCTTTTACTGGTTTCATCTGTATTGATCTCTTCCCTACCAGATAGTAACCTGGTTATTTGATACAATGTTGTCAGGTCTCTCTTACCTGCAGCCTGTTCTGATTCACTTGCCAATGTGTCGTAGAAGTGTCTTTTTACTTTGCGCGTACTCTTCTTCACTTCTTTGTCCAGAGTTTTATACCTTGTACTCAGTTCCTTTTTTCGTTATGCATCCTTGCACCGCACTGGTTTATCTTCTTCTTCCGCATCCTCCTCTCCTCTATCAGCTTCCATGTGTCCGTCGAGATCCATTCCTTGTCTTCTTTCTTCTTCCTTCCTAATACGGAAGCGCAGCGTCCATTGTTAGGCAGCTGGATATCTTGCCGGCGTCAAGGATGATACCAGTTGGCAAATGCCAAGCGGGCCTTTTGTCTCTCAAGTTAGATTTCGTCAGCAAATAGCCCATTTCAGGTGATGTTAATGCCGAAGTAACTGAAGTGGCGGACACCGCTACTTCAATCCCAATCCTTAACCTGGGTGTATTTGCAGACCAGTTCTGAAGCATCATCTGATATTTGAAAGTTGCAAGGCGCATGCCAAAAGTACTCAGATTTCTGCCCAACGCGTTCAGAATACCCCGCATTTTGTCACTTTCTCCACCTAGCAAGAAAATTTCGTTTGTATAACCCAAGTCAACCAGATGGCCTACAAGGAGTATATCAGCCCACTAATATATTTATATCAAAGTCAAGTAGGAATGGGGACAGCGGGCATCCCTAGCGGACACCACTAGTTGTGGTCACTTCTGAAGAAAACTCTTCATAAGCAGTTATACGGCTACATGAGTCGGGGTAGAGAGCTTTGATAAGCATCATATACTTACTTGGTACTCCTTTCATAGTTAGATGCTGCAATAATACCTCATGGTCGACGGAGCAGTTTGCTGCCTTCAGGTCAAGACGTATGGCAAATGTCGGCCGCCGGTGGGTATGCCTGTGTTTCAGAACCTGCTGTAGTGTAAAAGTATGATCTGTGTACCCTTGCTTGCTTTTCGCGGGTTTGCCATCATATTTTTTCATCTAAGCGTTGTCAGTCAAACTGATTCCCCTATGGTTGTCACAAGACTTCTCTCTCTTCTCATAGATGGGAATGACAAGCAATGTAGACCATTCTGACGGGGCTGCCTTGCAGTACTTCCGTTATCCTTACCGGCAGCTTTTTACTCAATCTTTAATAACGCTAGGTGTCAAACCGTCAGGTTGCGTAGCTTCACAATGTTTTGGATTTGATAAAGCTTTCTCAACTTTCGGAAGGGTTGAGGGACTGACATCTATGTCCCATTCAGATTCAGGTTGACTGCTGGGTAACCGAAGCGTTGCCGTTGGCCAGCTAAACTGTGCTTCAAAATATTCCGCATATTATTCCAACTGTCTATTCTCAAAAATATCAGTGTCCCTTCCTTTTTGGTGGGGGCTTCACTCATCATTGTTTCTCTCTCGTCGATAGCCCCAATAAACCTAAGTAGTTACCCACTGTTAATGCCTTCTCCATCTCTCTTCCTCTCGCTACCCACCACTGTTTGCGATTGTTTCGACGACTGGTCAGTTCGTGCTTAAGTTGCCAACTCTCTTCACTGTGATCGGAGCCAGCTGGGATCAGTCTTCTCACATCACTCAGCTCGGATGAGGTTTTAAAAATCCACTGATGTGTACTAACCTTAGGGTGTAGGTTAGCGACTGTCTTTACTATCTTTTATACAACAGACCTAATATCACGCCAGGTTTCCTTAGGACGAGCATGCCTGTCACGTTCAGATAAATGCTGAACTACCTCCTTCTTAAATGTATACTTGGCGTTATTATCTTCCAATGGAGCATAGACAGGCTCTAGTGTTGCCTGTTTTCCGAATCCAGTAAGGTAAGGATGTATACAAGCTCGTACTGACACGCGATTAAAGATGTCCGAGGAAAGGCGGCAGTCGTCTACTGACCCTTTGCAGCACTGGTTTAGAACAATATGATGTGTCTGCGTCCATCGTTGGTTTGATGTCGTCAGATGCTATTTGAGACAGTAACACTCTTTATACTTGAAAATAATGCTGGCTAGATATAAGTGATTGTCGGAAAGAAAATTGCAGTCGACAATCACTGTTGTCAGTTCGTTGATATGGGGCTCCGTGGATGCCCTTAAGATGCCTTTCTGATTTGTTCAGCTTTCTGACTTGAGCGTTACGGTCACCTACTTTTATGACCATTTATGAACATTTTACTTTATGGGGCAAAATCGAATTCATCCTTTGCATCACCTGAACTACAGTCGGTTGGTTCATATGCGGAGGTTACTAAGGGGCGTGACCTAATCTGTTAACCCTATCTAAATTTTACAGATCCGTTCAGTGGAGCAGCACACAGATGGCTGTTGACCGATATTCGTTCGAGAAGTGCGCTTTATACTCTACAAATCAGTGCTATATGTACGCCAGCTAGTTTGCGACAGCTTCCATATTCTTGTTGAATTCGGAAGATTCACCGCACTGGTCAGGTGAGGTCACGTGAATAACATCATTAGGATCCTGTGTATGTATCTCACAGACACACAGTACATTCACAGCTCGAGACTGCAGAGTTCTGACTAGCTACGTCTGCTATTCGATTAGAAGTGGGGCCAAGTTGGAGGATTCAACATGAAATCGATAATGGTGTTCCGGGAAACTTGCAATGAGTTTTCAACGGTTTTGATCGTTGGCAACGGTGGCAGAATGAAAGGTTTAGTCAGTTCTAAGAGGCCTAGTTTTGGTATCAGGAAGTGAAGGCAGAGGAGATGGAGAGGTTATGTTTGATCTTATTTTGAATATTGCTGTAAGCGTGCTAGCGGTTGAAGATTCCCAGCTGTCAACACCGTAGTAGGATACTTCTTCCTAAGGTACCTGAAAAAGAAAAAGAACTGTATAACAGCAGAGCCAACAAGACATAGGCTGGAGACCTGTCACAGTTTGCAGATTGTTGGCGTGAGACTTGAATCTTCTAACGCTGGATAAAGAAAACCCTACCACCAACACTGAGAGACCAAAGGGCAAAGAGAAGTGAGTTATTTTGGTGGCCGGCTTTTTCTCAAAGGGAACGGAGCAACAGCCTGTCATTATTGGTTATTAGCAGTAAACACTCCTTTTGTTGCACCCCATCAAGTCAGTAGTACGACTTCGCCCTCAGATCCCCATCTTAGTGTAGCAGTTTACAGTATAAAGGTAACAACTTTACTTCTTACCATCAGCCAGCAGAACTTTCTCACATGTTATGACCTCGAGTGAACAAGTGTCCCAGCCAGTGTATCTCATTTGGTCATTATGATATATAATCCCGACCACGAATTTTAGGTAGCAGTTAACGGTTGGCAAAGCGAACCTGTTAACAGAATTGGGCAAATATAATCAGAGTAGATTTAAGGTAAAGAATAATTGTTTCCAAACATATAGGAGGAATTAAATTTGCCTATCACTTCCCCTTTTAAAACTGTGTCATAAGATTCCCCTCTATATGCATTTCTTTGACGCCAGAACTGAGTCCCATCTGGACTACATTTACGTGTGTATAGACATGTTTACATAAAATGAAGGACTGATCGAAATATGCTTTTCTGGGTGGTGGTGTGCGTACCAAAATGGCTACAAAAGCAGCTGGATTCAGAAATATCAATAAACACTGCTGACAGATAACCATTTACATCTTTTGTAAAACACTATATTGATGAGGGTTAGACGACGGATATAAAAAGGGTCTTCATAGTTTAGCAAAGAAACTGTCAGGGCATACATCTGAATTTTTGTAGTGCTAACCATGCACTAGACCCGTTCCAGTAATATTTAACTTGTTTTATTACCAGGATTAATTTTAATACTGATTACCCTAATTTTATTATTCTTCTTATAGCTACATTCCTCATTGTCATATTTATGCTTTTCATACAAAATGTGACAAATGCATGTGTTATCAGATTGTTGAAATATACAGTCAAAACACACCTTATTCATACAAACTATATAACATCACATCATCCGAATTCATAAAACAGAATAACTTTCGCTTCGAAATTTCACGAATTACAAACATTACTGCGTGTGAATGTCTATTGAAGGCAATCTTAAGACGACCCCGTATCTTGCTGTTTTAAAGTTGATAAAGAGAATTGTTTGTTCGACGTTTTCAGCAATTGAACTCAGAGAATCGTAGGTTAACTTTCAAGAAAAATTTTTTATACTTTATTGTGTTTATGAAATGAAGGCGGTAGCAACAGAAATATGTTTACTAGTTATCATTATAATCATGCATGTGGTAATATTGCTATTATTCTCCTGGCAGACCAGCTAAAAGCATTATTCACTGATTATTTGATGGAGATTAAACGACTGTATATTCCCTGACTGAATTCCATCAGTCATTTTGCATTGTACTTACCAACCTAGGAGACTCACAATCGTTGTACACTTCTGATTGATATATTTTCTTTTGGGGTTTGACAGGAAGTCCTAAAGTGGTCTTGTTTCTGATTGTAGAATTGGCTGATGGGCTCTTAGATCTTTGAAAATACATCAGTTCCCCAAAGGTTGTAGATACACCCATAGAGTGAAAACTAACAAGCATGAACTGGCTCAACGGTTTGCTGTGCTTCCATTTACCTAAAATCGATTATCGTTACTTGATTCAACGTTTCTTAGTTGTAAGCTAAAAGATGGTTATCTGAATATTAATATGTTATTCCAAAACATCATGGCTCAGACATCGGTTTTTCCTTCTTGATTGCAGATCCAACATTAATAGCTTTGACTACCCATTCGGTAATTTTAAAATCAAGTTCTTATCATTTGATGGTGGAGACACCAAATAGCTCAAAATATTGAGAAGGAACACAAATGTGATCTAATCCTAATTATGAATTATTCTTCATGATTACCATTGTGTCACCACCAGAATGCATGAGGAAAAATAGTCAGTTGTTTTAAAGCCAACATTAGCGATCTCTTGAATTGTGGTTTGATGAACTGCTTTGACTTTTAAAAATACACAAGCTTGTTAACGAATTCCTAGTGTTCTGCTATTTACCAAGGCAAGGTTAGCAAAACCTCGAGGTATATTCTTACTAATGAGGTGTAATTGCTTTTGCGGCCTTTACACTTACACAAAACCTTCTACTTATTCACATCGGTTACCTACTGATTGGACCATATGACGGTATACAAGATTAAATTACTGTAATTTTTAACTTCAAGTTTTTGTTAAAGCACAAACAATCAATAATGCAGTCTATCAATGTATTGGCCTGTAAACATACCACATTCAGAATGGCAGTCACCTAAATGACCTTTTAGAATCTTTAAGGTATCTAGATGGAGAGGTCACTTTTAAATAGTAAATAAGCTACCAAAATATTTATTTGGCCAGTTAAAGGAATCACCTCAAGATAATTTAAAAAAGTAGATTACAAAATACTGTAAACAAGATCGCAACAGAGTGACAAGAATAACTTTTATGGAAGTGTGTAGTAAGCTTCTAATATCTGCAAAATCACTTTCAGAAAATTGGCAACAAGCACTACTTATTCACCGTGCACTTACTTTATAATAATAATATTATCTGTTTTAACTGTATACGTGAAACGTTAGTATGATTAAGTATCCTTTTGTTCTACTTAAAGTTTGTTAAGTAGCTGTATACAAAATGCAAAATAGTGAACAAAGAAGCCTCTTACATGTTTTCTTGAAGTTCATAGTTCTATGCATGCGAACTAAATTATCCTGGTGATTTTAGTCACAGTAAGAATGTAAAATCCCTGTTTCTTGAAAGATTCTATTCACTGCTTCGGATTTCCTTTAATTGGGTTTCTCATAGCTATAATGAAGCAACGTCTGTGTTCTTCTGACCACTCGATCTCTTTTAAGCAAATTATGGTACCACTGAGGACACCTAGTGAAGAACTGTCTATTGTTTTCCATGTTTATGCATTATATAGAGAATGAAACAGGTCATCCATTTTTATATAATCCCTATGCAAGATGCTTTGCTAGCTGACTTAGCAGTAATTTCGAAGAATTAGCTTGGAAGGATGGGGAATAGTTCCGCTAGTTTATGTCTTCAGTTGTTAATGAGGTTTGTCTAGGGAAGTTAGGACTTCATGAGTGCGAGTCTATGGCTGAAGACGTTATGTGATAGGGTTCACAGCTTTTTCCCGAATGCAGAAGCACTTACATCCTATCTCCATCTAGGCTGCTGATAACCCATAGTTTTGGAGAAACTACATTTTAACACAATATCGCTTGTCATTTTGGCTATCTGAGATAGCTATGGTTTGGCAGATTGAGGGTGAAATAAAAACTGGGACTGTGGTCAGATTCGAACCAGTGACTACCTGGTTTGCGACCCAATGGTCTACCAATATTGCTTACTTATATTTTCTCACTGTTGATATCGATGTGACTGTTTTCTGTTGACTTCTAATCTTTGGAATTCCTTTCTTAGTTGATGTGCAGTTTAATTGTTGCTGCATTGAATAATGTGCTGTTTTTATTCTACTGCTTGTTGGAGTGCACAAATTGGTGACTAAACTCTGATCAGCTATAACGAATACCTAATGTTAAGTTTTTACTTTTTTGCAGACAACTTGCGTAAACTCATCCAGCATAGTTTTTGTTTGTATGTAAATATTTAGAACGGAAATTTTCATATGCCCAGCTGATTATCACTTCTCCATCTGAAGTGTTGGGTGATCAATGACTCCTTTAACTTAGGGAAAATATTCGTGGATATGCACTAAATATTACCGCAAATGAGTTGCTGGACATATCTTTTAATGATAAGGTAGACAGATTCTAGACAGTCTATTGTTTCAAAAAAGAACGAGACAAAATTTCTACTTCGGGTGTCAACTTTCAGACCATCTACTCCTTGTACAATTTATAAGTAGTAGAATTGACTTCTGATTCATTTTACGTTTTACGGAAAAATATTTACCGGTTACTTATGCTTACCTGATTGTCGTTCAAGAAACATCAAGATTTGTATGACATTGGTCACCTTCTAGTTTTGTTTATGTCTGATATGACAATGAAACGACCAAAATATTTGCATTTTTCATTGAACTACATATTTTCTCCATTACTTTCAGGTGGTATTTCGTTCAGATAAACAATTGTTCAGCATTTGTTTTGAGTGAAAATTGGTATGATGTATGCTTTAATGGCTCATTTCTTAGTGATGAAGAGCAATAGTTCATTGGGTTGTGTTTTTGAATTCTTGCGACATTTAGTCAGCATTTATCTCAATTATTCGTTCCCAATCCGCGAGATTTTAGTTCATCTGCTGAAAATGATTTTACCTTGGAAATCCTTTTTTATCATTTAACCGTTGTGCATGGGCCTATACGATGGTCTCAGAGTAATGTGACACTTTTCACTGACAGTTTGAGTAGAGGGTGGACTTAACGTATAAATAACATAACTGAAGATGAAAATTCGACACAGAATCCGAGGTGATGTTTGGGGGCTACTTTTGGGATTATATTGATAAATCTCATACAGTTTTCTAGAAGCCAGACAAATGATATAATTCTGAGAAGAAATGAAAACTGCTAATCAACATGTGCTGAGACAGTCGCCTGCACCACCTTCTCCCAAAAAGTCAAGTTAAGCTGAAGTTAATGAGTAATGTTCTGCTGCAAGTTGTTTCTTGAAAGTGAAACGTAAATAGATTGGCCTTAAGATAAGGGAGGTAGTGACGTGTGAGGTCAACGAAGTCGGGTATGAGAACAAATACTATTAGATAGCACTAAATGGTGGTTATGCTATGCCACGAGTTGTAATAACTAGGAAAATGTGAACTATTCGAATCCACCCTAGTGGTTGGATGGCATAGTGCTAATTATGAGACTTAGTGATTCAGGGCCTGGTTTTTCATGGGGTCGTAAGTGTGCACTACTGAGGAGTCATATACTGGAGCTGAACAGGTATTCAGCACTCTAAAGTTCTCACTGGTCCTAAAATTGATAAAAGTCTAAGCACGAAACTTCCCTGAAACCAATCAATCCCAATAAACCAGCAAGTGAACGGTTGAATACATTTCGCAGTTAAACTGGAGTGGTCTCGGATATTTGGATGCGCAATAAAAAACATATACTTAATAATGAAGTTGACAGCTTTATCCTGAAAGATGTTACGATTATACTGTGCAGAAGTTTTGACAAGCCGCATGCCACCAAAAGGACAGAAAAAGTAAAACAAAATGAACTGAAGTTTATGTATATACATGAAGATAAAAATATTTACTGCATCTAAAGCATTTCTGAAAATAAAAAAGTAACTTTAGTCAACAATTCAAATAACAATTAGATTCATAATACATAAATATCGGCGAATTGGATAATATTCAATTCACTTGATACTACAACATCCGATTATTTAACTCATTTCTAACACTCGTCCTCTCATAGGTATGGTAGAGCTTTTAAATTTAGTAACATGTGCCTAAAACCTCTTATACTTGGTTCTGTTTTTATCTTAGGACTGAGACATGAAAAGTTTGGAATGAAAAGGATGCAGGCTATCTGATAAAATGACTCCTGACAGCTGTTTTTTTGAGTTAGGATGTTTGTTCATAACAGTGTCAACTAGATGGGTTTGGAGTACATCACTAGTTCTGTTGACAATTTTCAAAGCTGTGCTCGATACAGTTTATTTTTTTCTAGTAACTCAGGAAATAGTACACGGGGAATATGTGAGATTTTGGAGTTGATAAAACATGAAAGAAGAAGCTGAGTTATACCTGTAACTCTCAGTTTCCTAATATGGTAGGTTAAACCGGTAGGTTTTTTTTTGAGATTAGCAAGATTCAAGAGAACCAGGAATATCGTAAGAAAAAAAAGCAAGATATGTTACATTCATTACTTTCCACAATGCAGACTTCTCAACAAAAGAGGAGTAGTCAGAACTAAGCTGTTTGCATAAGTCATGTTAACGTCCAAAACAAAAACTCATGGTCTGAAATTTGGAAGAATAAGGCACAACATTATTCATAGAGGGCCGTCATTCTATAGCAGACAAGAAATCTTTTAACTGAGAACAATTTGGTGAAGTAGTGACGAACATGGAAAATGTCGGATCATCAGTATACATAACAAAATTGATACTGGCTCAAGATGAAAGCCGTAAAGAAGGAAAGACAAAATAGGGAAGGGGGTAATAGCAACGCCTTGGAGAGCACCTATATCAGTAAGTAAGGAAGTGGAGTATTTCATTCTGCAAGTAGGTTACTGCTTCCTTCCGGAAAAAAAGGATAGAACCATTCAGTAGTTCAGGACTTAGCAGGTGTCCTGGCCAACTTGTTCGATAAGAGAGGTTTTAGGATGTGATCAAATGCCAAAGCATTGTATAAAAATTTACAGTAGACAAACTTGGCACCTCTTTTGAGATTGTGAATAAGATTGCGATAAAAGACAGAGTACTTCTTCCATAGTGGCATGCAAATTGATTAGGTTCTTCAAAACCTTGGATGAGGGTTCAGAAGTAAGTAACATAAGCTTCTGCATTATTTTCGAAATCAGAGGAGTAGCTGTGATCAAATGAAATTTCAGACATGCTTCAGAAGACACAGACTTTAGGAATGAGACTATTTTAGTATCATTCCACGCAACCGGTACAGTGTTATCGGAAAACGATCTGATCAAAACTGTTGCCTACTGGATGACATAATATACCAGCACGTTTCCTGTATATGAAACTTTAAGTATCGTCCTGACTCAAGCTGTGTAAGAAGTTCAGGGATTTGAAACACAGAAAAAAAATTGCAGAACTTAAGAGAGCAATCTTCATTGGGATTGGAATAACAAAGTGAGATGGCAGTGCTAGCTTGGCGTACAAGCAATTAATTTAAAGTTGAGACATCACCATACGCTTCTTTGTAAGGCGTTTACCACCAATGAAGTCCTTAAGATATTTCCACATGTCGTAAGAGATTTTGCATGGCGAACATTTCAGGTTATGTAGTAGATTTAGACGCTTAGTTTCTATCTTTATTACACAGTTTAGATATCGAACACAAGTGTCGTTACTTGTTTCATACAACTTCTCATTTTCATTTCCTAGTTCCTTAGTTTGAAGGGTGGATAGAGGGTTAGAGTATAGAAGTAGTTCTCCACTGCAGCAAAAGAACTCTAAACAAAACTCAAGACACTACGTCACCCAAGTCGATAGTATCGTTCAAATTATCACTGCTAAATAAATTCTAGTCTGTATATTGTAGTATTCCCCTTCGTTAAAGTCTGTTGTTTTGAGAATATTTTTGATGCACAGTTTTCTTATGTCCGTATGTAAGGGCTGTTTTACGAAGTTTGCCACGTATTTCGGGCAGAATACTTACAATACAATGATATGAATTGAACAGTAGGGCTCTTTTCAAGTTTGTATGCGTCAGTGTCATTAATAAATACCAAGTTGAACGTGGCATGCAGAACTATTGTGAAGTTAACAAGGTTCTGGTGACAAAGAGTTTTGCTGAAGCTGTGGTCATGAGGACCAAACTCACAACGTAATATGGTAAAAAGTAATGAATATAGGAGCTGCGAAAATTCCGTGAATAAATCAGAGAAATCAGGCAGGTCAAATTAAATTTCACCAGATTCTTTGTAAATTATTAGTTATAATAATAAGCAATAATCCTTACTGGGTTTACCTTTTAAAATAAAATAAATAAATATAACTTAAATCGTACAAGCCACTCTTCAATCACAGGAGGATAACCAACATCATGCTGTGTAATGCTAAGGGTTGATCACGTGTGCAGTGTGTTCATCCAGCTAAGAAACTTATCGTGTTAATGATATATAGTAGCTATTAACAATTTATCCCAGTTTGAATAGTCTAGGGGTAACATCCTTCAAAGTTTGGTGTAAGATAGGATTCCTGACGAGGCACAAGTTACTTCAGGTTTGAAGACAATCTTTGATGGCGGATATCAGTTATGAAAAATTTTGAAAAAGCCAGCTGAACAGTGATTTGTTACTGCCGGATAGTGGGAGAAGCTGTTATCCTAAATGCATCTGATTAGTATCCTTGGGAGGATTTCATCATGGTAACATTTTGTAAGCGTATAGCATGAGTATAATTCTGAAGTATCCAACTTCGTTGTATGCTTGATTAACTGCATTCATTTTCTGCAGAGTTTTCATGGAACATTTTATTTACAGTCATTCTCAGAAGTAAACGTTAAGATGAATAAAAGTGCAAATGCTTGATGAATAGAGCTGCATCCGATTTAAATTTCTGCTACTTTTATATATGGTAAATTACTCGTTTCTAGTGTGACAATGTTACACAACATAGATTTTTTCTATCTCCTTTCTATCTTATCAAAAAATAAATATCTTGTCCACCGAAAGCTACTAAGTAACGTGACAATGAACTTAGACTTTTCACTTCTCTTATTACTGCTTCTACTGAGTGGCGTACGCGCTGAAAACTCAGTTCTAGACAGCTTTTGCATTTTACGTCAAGATTCAACGTTGAGGCTACTAACCCACTTAATTCTTCACTTTTAGATTTTGGTCTGTTTTCAGGTGAATTTCCCGAAGCTTTAACCTGCATTATCATCCAAGATTGATATGAGGATGGATGTCCACAAATGTCATAGCGCGATGATGCTTTAGCACAAACTGACAGGATTTAGAAAAATCATTCAGTGGGTTCCAACTTATCGGGTGACTGGTAATATGTTCTCAGACAGATCTTATGATCACAGGGTTTTTCAAGTAAAGGATCATAGATGCAAACTATTGAGGAACACTAGACTAGGATTGTTTATACGCTAGGTGCTCTCCTATTTTCTTAGTTATTCTCCACCTGATTTTGACTGTTAATGAAAACTGATTTGAAATCAATGTTTACTCTTTTTATTCGGATTTCTAACTCATAACCTGTTGTTGTGGAACGAAATACGTTTCCATATCAACATTCTCCTAAATATTATAGGAATCTTATTTCTTTCTTGTTTGACTATAATAATGCTAACTTCAGTTGTTTCTGTGACACTTAAGGCAAGAAATTGCCTTGGTTTTAGTAACAAGAATATTATTTATTCTGTAATCGAAATTGCATGATCGATTTCTGCAACCAAACTGTGTTTTAATATACAAAACAGATTGTAATCACACTGACCCTTCAACAAATATTTAAACAAAGGTACAAGTATCCAAAATTGGAATTTGATTCGTTCAGTCAAAATCTTCCTGAGTGCTTTTCTCTCTGTCTAAATTTAAATATGAATTGAGATCCATATCGCTTGTGTATAAAAATACATTTATTTCCTCTTGAAATGAACGGGGATTTTAGTTTTGAGGTAGTATTTATCGTGAGCTGACATCAGTTGGAAAACAATTGAGAACCTGGGGTCAATGCACAGCTGTTTGGCGTTAGTATGGTACTCCTCAGCAGTACGCACCCATGGCCGGGCTAGGGATCAAACTCAGGACCCTTAGGTTTTATGACAAACGCGTAAACCATTCAGCCACTGGGTCGAAGTTAGGTGGCTCATAGTTTCCAAATTCTGTTATTTCTCGGTAAAGCTCAACTATCACTCAAGGTCATCCACTTCCCCTCTGACTGCTTGGCCCCACAGGTTACAGTTTCTCATTAGAACTTCGGGATATCCATTTGAAAGCATGTCACTAATGGGCACTATACAGAATTGTATTTTTGAGATGAATGGGGATTTTAATTTTGATTCAGTATTCACGAAGAAATAATCGGTGCTCCAAAGTTCTCAATGGTTCCCAAATGATGTCAGTCCACGATGAACACTACCTCGAAATTATTTGTTCATTTGTAAAGATATCGTCAAACAGCCATATAAGATTTGTAAAAAATCTCTAACTTTTAAACTAAGGTAGGGTAGATCATGATGATGAGCTTCTTTGAAAACCCCACACAGTGTCATCACAAAGTTTGATTGAGTTCAATTTCTTTCTTCTTTGCTTTGGATTGTGCAAAAGTATACAAAGCTTAGTGTGCAGTAATGCAAAAAATGTTTATTGACGCTGTTAATCTACGCAACATGTTTTGTGTTACACATAAGTTTCGCTCACAAATTTATTCCAATCAATAGCTTACCGCCAGAAGCAATCGAAAATATTCAGAAACTGTCATCTCATTCTAGCTAACAGAATTTAACAAGGATTATTAAAAGAAAACGCAAAAATTTGGAGAGTCACTCACCTTGTAAGAGTAAACCTTGGGCACTGAAATAGAGTAGAATTCCATATTAGACTGTTTATTTGATATGACACATAGTGATACAGTATTATTTATTCGGTGACTTTTTCAGTAGAATAATATTGCCCATATTCATATCTGAGTAGTCGTACAACATTCAAATTTCCTATATTTAGTCCAACGGTTCTTCATTCACTTATTTAAATGAGAGTAAAGTTTTACAAATACCTGCAATATGTGATAAGTCACTTGTTAAGTGTTGATTTAATGAACAAAGATTCTGTGATCAACACTCTCTCCACCTAGCTACACTGGATATTAGAATTGTTACTGTCTCCCACGTTATAGTGTGAATATGGATGAGTGCATGCAGAGCGATAGCCTATATTTTCTGTCAGTTCCTTATCTTAGTAGGGTCTGTCATTGTGTGATTCGTTAATTTTTGGTGTTGTACTATTCTGATTAACTGTTCTGACATATATGTTCCACCTCACAGTTGGTACGTCTATTTGATAGATTAGGTTATTTTTTCTTATTGGCTCTACTAGATCTTTTAGGCTACAAAGTTCCTTTCTGTACTACTTTAAGGGTTTAAATACCACTCTAATTCCAGCACTGTTAAGAATTATGTGTAAAATTTCTTATGCACATTCTTTATACAGTAACATCAAGGAGCAGCGAAAATCCCTCTTAGGGATGTTACAATTACCACTAATATTGCTACTTCTTCGCTTATTAGTCCCATTAATATTATTATTGTTATCACTATCATTATTATTCACCTTTCACTGCATTTCATTTAGCTTCATACATACTCATTAGTGGGACAATTCAAAAATAAGTAACTCAAGCCATAGTTAAGAAATGATGAGTGGCTAGTTTACCGACACGTTTATATAGCCATTTGAATCTCTATTCTGAGAGCTTAGATAAGTAGCCTTATCATTTTGGATGGTTCGAGAAAATACTGTTGATTGAGTCGCAGTCATTTAAATGTAATCCCGATCAGTATAGTAAAAGGGACACAACTCAAATTAAACCTGACTAAATACTAAGATTGGTGAAAATGTGGCAGTGAAAACGTTTTGAAGTAAAATTCACTTGATAAACTCCCCATGCCTGTGGTATCTACAAACAAGTGAAAGATAGGTTTATTTTGTTTAGTTGTTATTATTTTTGGTCATCTTCAAATAGTAAACCTTGTTGTCGAATTCAGTGGGCTGGGAGAACAGAGTATATCTGTGATTTTTAGTTCTTTTCATTGCAGATTGTACAGGATGTACTAAATTAGACCAGTTAGTACTCTACATGTTGTAACAAGCATTCATTCATTGACAGACGAGGTCCGACGAGTATAATAGACTGGTACTTACTTTGGTCTGAACAAATTAGTATGTTTTTCAAACAGTAGCCGAAAGTCTATTTTTATTGACATATTTATAGGTGTAATGCTCTGACCTTGCTTACAAATGGCATTTAAGTGGTAGCACTATTACGTCTCGGGTGAGACAAAACAAAAAATCTAAAATCCTTCAAGTCAAGTAGGTGAACAGTGAGGCGCCATAAAGCTTTTCATTTCTACTTGTTTACATGTACCATAGTTATTACCTGCCTTCCAAATCACATATACTAGTAACCCATTGGTGAACGTCTGTAGGAGGTACAAACTGCCACTGCTTACCACTTTCAAGTATATATATATATATATATATATATATATATATATATATATATAATGAATTCATCTGCTCCTGTAAATCTAGGTAAAATACAATATGCACAGATATTAACGTTGGCGCTAACATGTCTCATTACTGTAGAGCACAGATCAATGAGCCTGTCTTAAAACGTCTGGCTGATATTGGATTCAGAGTGCCAGAAGATTCATTTTCCATAGTCTATAAAATCTACAGGATTCTTTTGAAAACTGTCATTGAACGCTTACTTTTCATTGCTTATGGCGAAACAGAAATTAAGATTACGACTGTGCATCCCGAAACAAATTTCCCATTTATTGTCTTAACTTTGTAAAGTTTTTAGTTCTTAAGTCGAACCAACCTTACGTTAGTTTTCATTTTATTTATTTCATAAGTGCTTTCTCCTCAGTTGCTGACATCTCATTTTCCTCCACACTGACTACTATTTTCTCAGATTATTACATTATTCTTCAGTCCAGTGTCTCAACTCACCTATTCCCGCTGTCAGATATTTCCACGTTTCTAATTTAAATCCCACTCCCTCAATATTTTCTTGAACAAAACCTACTGAGAACGTTTTTGGCAAACTGTGTTGAAATCTTTCAGTTAAACATGTATTCCAATGATATTTAAATACCATTGAACACAATCTGAGGGTGATTCCGCAGAAAACAAATTTACTTCCTGAAGTGTTTCTACTTTCATGATGGATTGAAAATATTTAAGTTTTCTATCGTGCGACAATAAGTTGAGGAAATAAAAGCATATTTTGTGTAACTAAACCACCTAATTGTGTTGTCTTTACACAACACTAGCGTTATTATCACAAAATGATAGGGAAGTGCGACGGAAATCAAATTATTCTGTATACGTAGATCGGATAACGATCAAATATACAGCACTTATGAGTTCAGAAATACGTAGTGTGCATAAAACCCTCAAGCAACATTACTGCAAGAAAAACACTTGTACACTGTGGTAAGACGTAATGGAAATTAGATTTGGTTTATGTATGAGAAAGATTGTGCTGTCGAAATTGCAGATCTGAGTTGTCAGTATAGATTAATCTAGCTGTCTGAACACAGAAGCCTGACTGGATCAAAAATAGTAGACCCGAGTAAGATTAGGAATTGAGAGTAATGAGTGAATCTAGCTATTATTAGAGCTACACACAATTGCACAATAGTTAGGAGCCGGTCGTGGTTCGTAACCGAAACCTTGTTATTGGAATCACTGACAGACGTTTGCGTTAGGGATGACTCAGCAGTTGTTGCCGATATCTGGAAAATTCTATCAGCTCTATTACACAGAAGGTGAGACAATTAAGATTATGTAGACCATACTTCGGAGTAGTAGAATTAACTTGATATGACTATGAGTAATAAGTTTTACCTTGAGTATTATTCAGTAAATAATATTGTTTCACCATCTGATAGACCCGATAAGCACAAATGAACCAAGGCAATGGAATGAACAGACTATGAAACCACCCGTGAATTTGCCAAATGTGCTCCAAAAATCCGTTATTTAGCTGTTGAACTAAGAAAAAAGTAAAATGTACTCGTTTTATTTCTGATGTTCTACAAAGAAGGTTTAAGATTGAATAGATCTGTTGAATATTTATTGTAACAGCTGTGCATCACTTAGTTATTTTCACTTCAGGTTGTTTAGAAGTCGTAAAAGTTGTGGTGAACTTCATCTGCGGTTTTTCGATGCAACCCACTGATGAAATATTTCTGGATGAATCTGTTTCTATCTAATAAAAAATTGTATCTTCTACGTATTCACGTCAGGCAGCAATACTTGCTTTGATGAACACCTTAAAATACTTTAAAAATTGTTTGACGAATTTTTCACTGATAATTTGAAAGCTGTTGTCATACATTTCAAACACATGCAGTCATGTCATGAATTTTTATTGTTGGACATTTTATGGAAGAGGGCAATAGTAGGCAAGAAATTACTTATAAATTTTTCGATTCCCTCTCAGTGACTATTCGTACAAGAGGTTGAATGCAGCTTAAACAGCACAGGGCAAATGTCCCTGAGTAGGGGCAGTAAGTGGTTTGGGTTTAATTCTGTAATAAAATGTCGGTCACCTCAAGATTGCAGATATTGCCTTTCTGACGAATACCAACAAGCAAGAAACCCTTGGTCTTTCAATACTTCCTACCCATTACCTTCAGCCGCTTGGAAGGAACTACTGGACAGCCACACTAAATTAGGCTCTACCTAGTCACACCTAATCCTTCACATAATCTAGATATGTGGCCCAACTGACTAAAAACCTGAAGCATGGTTCTGTATGCATGAATTCTAACTGCAGTTTGTGTATGAGGGTGCATGTAGAGGTACTGTAATTATGTCATGTTAACTATGCGACAGACTTCTTTACCGAACTTAATACCTAAATGTCACTGTTTAATACTTCTGATTTGCTGTGATGACATAATGAATATTTCAGAGTCCAAATAAATGAATCTCAAAAAGCCGCATTACTGGCTAAGTGACACAAGTATATATTTCTGAGATATTAAGGTGGTTGAACCAAGATTGTCAGTGAAACAAGATATGCATTTATCTACGAATACGTAATCAAGATAAGATAATTATGAACTGACCGTTGTAATAGAAGATAATCAGTCAAGAGCAATTTAAGGGTTAGTAGACAGTCAATAAATTGTTGCGAATAGACGTTAAGGTGTCGTCTTATCCTTTTCAATAAGATGATGTTATTATGACGCATCAATAGACCTGGTATATTTAGTGCCCTCAGCTGTATATGCATGGAATTGTGGGTGATCTGTAGATGCTACCCAGCTAACCTGAATATAACAAAAGTACATGAGGAATTCCAAACAAACCATTTCTAAAAGATGAACAGCGACTTGTAGTAGACTTGTAGGACTAAAGTTTCTTTCTATTCGAGACTGATAAAAAAGTATACTCATATATCTGTGAAGATCTATCCGCTGACACTCGCAACTTAGCGAATTTCATCAAATATAAGATATTTTTGTCCAAACATAACAGCTGTAATGTCGACTTTTCACTTGACATTTAATATCTGTGAAACTATCTGGTCAAATCTTGGCCAGGATTCATATTAACCTAACAAATGTCTTCTAGAAAAACAGTGTTATCCACTAGGCTGCTCGGTGACTAGGTCGTTCTATTTGCTTTGAGTTATTACCTCTGTTTACTATTCAAGAACATGATGTCTATCTGCATTCAATATGTAAATTTATTCGATGCATTAAAATAATTTTTTGTTGTCACCTGAGTTAAGAACAATGTACAATAAATAGAATTTTATGAAACTTGAAACACCCAACTTAGGCCTGAAGGTTGGCAGTTACTTTTCATAAAATCTTTTCCAGAAAGTGTGGCTTTTTCACGATTCATTTTGTTATCGATAATATTACCCAAGTTTTCCATTGTAGGGTTGCATACTCATTTATATACAGAGTTGTGGTGGTATATTGGTTCATAAGTTATCCAGTTTTATGTCGTAATCCAAGTTTTTCTGGCCACATACTATATTTTGTCGACGGTCAGTAATGCGGACTATGGACCAGGTCTGTATTCTTGCTTCATCTCTAGGTGATATTATTATATTTATATTTGTCTGAGGGATTTTAAATAATAAGATCTAGTATAAGCATTAGAGACTTTTGCAGTAGTAGCGCTATGTGTTAATAACATAGAACTCGACTCTGCAAAATGAACCTAAGAGAATATGTCTATTTAGGGAACTAAAGCTATACTCTCTGGAAGGCAGGAAAGCTTTTGGTAACATTTAAGCTTGGAATTTCGTAGCAGAAACTGATTGCGAAAGCCTTAGACAACATCTTTGAGGTCAGATTGATAACAAGTTTTGAGTGAAACTGTCAAAGCACTGAAACACACCTTAAGCTTCTGAGGAAGTTATGAAAATTAGTTGACACAGGCCGACATTTGGTTAGCATACATGAAATTGTCAAAGGGCAATCGAATGGAAGTCATTAGAAGACGGATTCTGGAAATACGCCATGCATTTTAAAACCCTCTATACAACAAAAACAAACCAGACTGGGAGTTATGAGTAAAACTTGGACACCACAGTAGATTGCAATTCTATTTTTCGTGGTTTACCAGCTGTATTACTCAGTGAGGCAGTATTATTTGCTGGATAGGATTTCAAGCATAGCCTATTGCTCATAGTCATATCGAGGTTACTCTATAACTATAAAGCATGGTCTGTGATAGAGATAGCATAGTTTTCTAAATATTGGCAACAGTTGTTGAATTTATCCTATCGCATATGTTTGGTATTGATTTAAAGACTGGAAATTGCCGATTAGACCATCAAGAATAATCTTTATTGGTTGACTGCTTTTCATGGACGAGGATTATCATTATGTATTTAAATTAAACCCTGGCAGAAACATTCTTTACTAAGTGAGCCCTGAGGTGTCAGATGTATGCAGTAAAAAGTTAACTTCAAGGAACAATCCATCTTATATGTTTGGTTTCTCTTGATAAATCTGGGTTAAGGAAGAATAAAAATATGTTTACAACATTACGCTGCCATTTTTTGCAAAGGTCCATTCTCAGATGTTATACAGACTAAATTGAAGTGAGTCACAGAAGTAAAACTGCCTCAAGGTGTATTTCAGATATGCGGAGAAAAGTTCTACGATCAAAGAATAATAAAGTTTTTGGTCAGTGAAACACAGAAAACACTAACCACGAATCCCAACTAAAATCGCTTACAATTTTTTAAGGTAGAATAGGGAATTTGAGGTAAGAATGGAATTTGGGCGTTATGATAAAGTTTGGTTCTACATTAGATCAGTCTTTTTGATGCAGTGCTCAGTTTTATAGTATTAATTACTAGATGACTTATGGAGCACGATTTTTCACTCATAATTGTATCATGGTAATCACACGAATTCCTGTCTTAGATTTTCGATAATTCTGTAGCAGTTCATCCTGTGATTCAGATGGTAGAAGATTTCCCATATATATATATATATATATATATATATATATATATATATATATATATATATATATATATATATGCGATATTTGAAACATTATGTCCAGTGAAAACAGTGGAAGTAACAAATCAGAAAACTACTGTGTATTAGGATTAGACAAGTTGGTTGAAGTGAAATGAAAGTTTCCTGAAAAGATAAAAATGCTTGAGTAAAGTAACAATAATAGTGTTAAGTGGAAGATGGGCAGATTAATTTGACCAAGAGAGAAATCTAGTGGAGTTAAGAAAATGTTGTGGCAGTCATGCAACAGTGACTGTACCCACTTGTTTTGCACACAAACAGCAGGCTTCAGTTAGTGAATAGCTAAAGACTCCGCTCTTTAAAAGGGCTGAAAACAAGGAAAACGTGGGTGATCTGTGCGTATTCAATAAGCAATATCAAATTGATTGTCTGAGTTTAATGAGTAATGGCGGATAATGCCTTGGTGTTTGAAGCTATGAGTACGAGGTTCGAGTCTCAGTGGGAACAACATCACCCACTGAGATGCACGTACGTCAAGCTGATGGGTCCCAAATAGGACGAAAAGCGTGTTGTGGATTCCTCTGCTAGGCACGACTAAGTATATTACCATGAATAACATTCAGGCAATATCGAGGCATCTGCATAGGAGCCCATATGCCAAAAGAGATAGAACAATTCGATCCAGTAAAACAACGGATAACTACAAGCTTATCAATGAATAGTAATAACAACCATGTATAGTAATGATGGGCAGTGGCTAGCAGTGGAATCCAGGATGCGCAAGCAATAACACTAGTAATAACGATTATTATTATTTGTAACCAGACCTTCCTCCCTTGCTCCCTGATAATAAATCTTCAAAATTCGTGTTAAAATGATTCTTTTCCGCATTGATATTATTCTAGTTATCTTAAACTTTTCACATCCTAACCATTTTACAATAGCATATCCGCTCCGCCTCTGCCCTGATGATAAATTCATGTCTTTCTTTGCATCACTCGTCCACTCGATGCAATGCAACCTTGAACTTTATTAATAATTTTCCTTTCCTACATTCGCTATGTCTGATCACCAATCACTTGACACTCAGTTGGTCACCGTAAGTGACGTACATATATGTTAAAACACTACCATCAACAAACTTAAACAATCTAATTGCCATGATAATCCCATATCCTTTCCAAAATGCATTCGCCGCAAATATCGGTGACTAATGTGTTAAAGAAATTGATTTTATAACCGTAGAACCTGACAAGAAGTTATTGTAAAGAATATTCTTCGTTCATCGTTGACTTTCATTGTTTTAGTGAACAATCTTTCTTTGAACTTAACTACATTAACCTTTAGGGCTGTTACTTTATCTTACCCTATTGTATGGTCGTGTGTTACTATATGCATGGCTATAGCCTAACTCTTTTGTAGTCCACTTATCTTACTAGGGTCTGAGGCAAGTTTTGGCGTCTTGAGATTTCTGTTGACCTAAGTGGACAAAACAATTTGTTAAACTAGGTTCACATAATTAGGCTTGCCAAGTACCGTGCAACGTACATAGGTCAAACTAGCCGATTGTGGTCAGTTAGGTTAGCAGAACATAGGAACCTAGATAAGTCTATGAAGATAGATTCCTGCAATCCAATTAACTTAGAGTTAAATTTCTCCACCATTATGCACGAGAAACTGCGCAGCTCAGAGAACACAATACAGCCAAGACCAACCACCTGAGCTACCAATATTCTCCATTATTTCAAAACCATGCAATTCCGCAATGAAGAGAGATAGAATAACGGTCATGCAAACCAATGTAGTTGATTGCGCGATGTCAATCACTTAATCACTATCAATCGAATCAACACCGATAGCATGGAACGGAAGAGTCTCAACACCAATTGCAGATATGTGGGAAATCCTACATCTGATCGGATCAAAGAATAAAAAGCAGTAGAACCATCAAAAATTTTTATACTGAGTTCAAACGAAGCTAATAGATTTTGTGACACAGCATAGTCCGTTTACTTTTTGTATCAAGTATTCAAAAACACCTCTATGAGGATCGAAAGCAAGGGGTCTCCTAGTGCGATGTTTCCAGACCCCAAAATTATAATCTGGTCTTAATTTGATTTTGTTCCAACCATAAAAATATAAGCTTATGCAGGAATAAGTTTCCCCAGTTCTTGTGCGTACTTCAATTCAGAGACATAATTTGAATCCTGTTATAAATTGAATTATTCATGTTCGATATGGTTGTATACATTTTGCGAAAATACATAGTATGGTAGTGGAACAATAAAACAAACTCAGAATTCACGAAAATGATTTAGGTAGAATTTGTTTATAATGACAGAATTTACGATGGATCTTTGTTTTGACAAGCTGACTTAGTAGTTGAAATAACGTTTGGTGGTGGATTGTTTCATTTCTTATTCAGAAGAATCCTGTCACTTTAAATGCATTAGATACTCTTCATACTGAAAATCAGTCTTCAAGCCAGAGGGTGATAACTAAACTAAGTCTGAACTCTGTTTCAGACCCTGTTGTGACAAAGGCTTTTGTTTCGGTGCCTATAATCAACACATTACTCTTTTACAGTCTCTTCAACAAGAAGTTAATCGTTAACGATGAATGAGGCATATAACTTTCAGAAGACCAGCCCGAGGACAAATCCGTCATCACGTTGTTTATATTTGTTGTATATCGAAATCTGAAACAATGAAAGTAGATGGCATCATGGAGAATTTAGCACAAAGACAATTCCTTGCGCTATCTAAATGTCTCAGTATTTTTCATTTGAAAGTCAACAAGAAGTAACTAAAATGAGTTGATACGCTCAGCTTTTGAGCCTAACAAATCGTTTATTTTCTAATTTCCACCCACAGATGTTTGAATCCAAGAAACAAGTCTTGTTAACTTCCGTAGATTTTCACTAATACCTTAATACATACGATGTACAAACGTCACGATAACTTTGTTGCTTACTTAGAAGCAAACTTTAATAACTGACTGTGTAATCTGCTGAATACATACGTTTGCGAATGTATAATTGATTTATCTGAATTCAGTGCACATTGTTGAATAACATATACGTCTGCGTTTTAGACAGTTTAGTAATCATAATTTGTGATTTTTGTTCTTCCTGAGTGATTCAGGATTAAAAGTTCCAGTTGGCATTATTCGCAAGCAGTATTTTATTATTCACTTTGAAATGGCACAGTAACCGTAGACCTTTAATTTACATTTGCATAGAGTAGCCATGAAAATATAATTTATGAAATGGTGATAATGGTTGACTGTACAACTTACAAGTAAATCTTTATAGAACGATGAAATTATCAAAGTGTTTTGAGAGTTTCGAGTTGAGAAACACTTACACGTCAGCTGATCTTCAGTTTCTGTTGCTTCTTTAGCCGAGTTCAGTCATTCCCAGTTATGTTTCTCGCTTCCTCCTTCAGAACCCTTGTTGATTGGATGATAAATCCACTTGCTCTTCTCAGAAAAGTTATAGCATTTACTAATCACAAGTAATTATTTCAAGAAACACAGTATAACCTCTGAATATCAAAAAAAGTACAAGAACTCTCCTACTTAATACATTGGTCAATAGTAAGCTGACGGGAATAACATTCAGTACAGAATACCACTATCAGTGTAACTCATGTGATTGGTTAAGGATGAATATTTGATCTACTTCCTACAGTAGAAACACTGACTGACAGTGGTGTTATCCTGCAGGCAGACATCAAACACTTAATGTTTCAAAAGAATGATAAAAGAATAGAAACTTTCCTCTTAAAGTTCTTGAAACTTATAACACGCTACTGTTAGTAAAATAGTGCTTTTAAAGACCAGAAGCTAGGCTTTCATGCAGATGGCTTAGAAAATCAGCATTTCAGAACTTAACTTGAGTCTGATAGCTAAGATCCATGGAATTTTCAATCTATTATGAAGTTTAAAGACTTGTACTCAACAACCATACTGAATCTGAGCATCGGGTCTGTCGTGTAAACTAACACTTAATATGATCGCTGTATAATCAAGCATATGAACTGGAAGCGTGAAATGATTGAGTTGCAACAGTGTATCTTGTTTTAGTAACTGTATACGCGTTCAACTTGTAAAGAATGACCTCTAGAATAGCAACACAGCTGGTTAGACAATATCAATCATCTTGATACATTGCTTTGGGATTAAGATGCTTCACTTTTTGGTGTGTATTCTAGTTAGCCCCAAAATAAGTGTTGAATCTTCTCTACTAGTTACAGAAGCAGTTTCTAACGAGTAGAACAGTGAATAACCTAAGTTATTCAGGTCTAGTCAACCTTTCGTTTTGAAGCCGTTCTTAAACCCACCTTACTGAAAATAGTCTCCTACATAATGTGTTTATAGGCCCCATCGCTGTATTGTTAAAATTTACCTGATAAAGCAACAAACTTTATTTTTCAGTGTATTCAGAAGAGTCTTAATTCATGACTGACTGATGACTGGAAACAACACCTACAATGCTTACATTAAAAGTAGGTGAAAGCATACGCGACAGAAGAAAGGAGAACAATAATTCCGGTTAGCAACGGTGAAAACATTTTCATCATTTTGAAATATCAGGATAATTTATTTCATATGGTATCTGCTCATCATGTAAAACTCCTAAAATAAACACAGTCGTTTTGATGACGCCTAAGAGTAGAACTTGTATACTGTAGTACTGTTGTATGATCCCATATTTGCTTAGTTCATTTGACATATCACAGTATGATGCAATATTATTTTCCTGAATGGGTTTTTAGCAAAATTTTCTGCTAACAATGATGTCAAAATCATATTAACAATGAATGACAACTAGAAAAACACCATTTAATAATCTACTCTGTATTATGTTGTTTGGCATTAAATAAACTAATTCGTTTTGGAGTTACGAAAACAGACTCTTAGAATTCGTTGTTTCAGCTACGAAGCGTTTTCTTAGTACGAAATGAGTGAACGTTAGCAACCACTTGCTATTTTCATGGCAGATGTTTTCCAGAATAAATCCGAAAAAATTCCAGGATTTGCAGTTTTAGCATTTCCATGATTACTTGGCTGTCGATCAGGAATTTACACTTCACACGAAAAAGAAACTATGGTTTGTCGTTTCACCTAATACAACTTAGGATAATAACTCAAGGATGACACAAACAAGAATAAATCTCTGAAACAAGATACGATAAGTTGAAATGACCGGAGCCAAGCAGTTGCTAGCTTAAATGCTAGGACTGTAACCAGTGAAAAGATCTACTTTTTCTAGACTGAGTACTTTTCGTTTTCCAGAAGCTCACTTTATTCGACCGAAATGAGCATTCTCCATGGTAGACAATGCTTAGAACTTTGGGCCAATGTGTGTTGATTTGGAATCGCAGTACTAACAGCATCACTAAAGTTCAGTTGAAGAGTCCTCAGTGGGATGAAACAGGGATCTTGGATTCCACTTCTAGTTGGTACTCAGCAAGTAACATCAAGCTAGAACATTAAGTAATACTTAAGCATCTTTTTAAAGACCTATACGACAAAAGAGATTAGGCGGTTTAGGCCAGTTAAGCAAAATTTCCTACGTTTTTGATTTGATACGATACTATAACTGTATCGAAAATGTTGATATCCGTATTCCCATAATTAATAAACAGTTAGACTTAGCTGAATTCCTTTCTTCATTTATAACAGTAGATTTGTAAAGGGTTGTATCAATATGTAGATGTTCAAACCAAGTTGGCATTTTATGGTTTGAAAAATTTGGGCATCAGGTAAATGATATTCATCATTTTGGTATTTGTGTTTCCAAATGAATGTAAAAAAAAATTGTTTCAACTGACGTTTCGTGACTTAGTGTTAACAGCGTTAAAGAAGTTATAGTAAACCGGAATTTACAGTATCAAAGCTTATATATGATAACTTGACAAGTGCTTTTCTACATGAATGATTCTGCATCGTCAGAATTGTAGAATAAAGATGAAATCCATGTGGTGATTTAGAACTTCTATAACCACAGCATTAACAATCTACGTTGTTAACATAATGGAGTTATTCCCAAATTCTCACGTGTCATACCTCTTGAAAATTTCCATAGATCTATTCCTACCGCACAGCGTACTTTCCGCTTATTACTACGTGAATAAATACATCATAACACTGTAAAGCTTGGATTTTATCGAGCTGATTACACCTGATATGCTTGAATCCGTTCACAAATTGTTCCAAGAAGGGGAATCAAATTTTCACAATGTGATTAAAAGAATGCAAATCCGGAAATTTCCCAAAATAACAGTCTGAAAGTATGTAGAGCAAACACTAAAACACGACAAGAGAACTCTTTAGTCAGTACACAATATGTTAGATGAGACTCTGAGTAAAAAAGAGATTTCATTATTACAGAAAGGTCTCAATTTCAACATACACTAGAATTATTTATTGACAGATGAGATAGCACCAGTCATCGAACTGGCTTTAGAATGGCTATCTAAAGACGAGAAGCAGACTGTGCATCAGAAAATTTCACATAGCCTAGTACAGCAAATAAATATCCATTCCAACATCACTAAACAACAGTCTCGGGCCCTGAAAAATTTGCGGAAAAACAAGAACGTTATAATAACAAAAGCAGATAAAAGAAAAAAATAACAGTCATTCTGAACAGAACAGATTGTGAGAAGAAAGTTAGTGAACACTTATCTGAAGGACCATACAATTTAATTGGTGAAAAAAGATCCCCGGAACTGAGCACAATGAAACTGAACACAACTAGACTACTTCAATAACTTAAGCCCAAAATCGGCAGCCCAGTTTGGTTCAAGCTTAAACCTACGTCATACATTCCTTCCAGATTCTACGGTCTACCCAAGATTCACAAACTTTTCATTCTGCTGAGACCAGCTGTGGACTTCACAAACATACAAACATACAACCTCTCCAAATATCTAGCTTCAATACTTAAACGTCTACAAAAGCACTCAGAATACACATTAAGGGACTCACTTGATTTTAAATCCAAAGTTTTCCCACTTAAAATTGAAGATGAAATTATGGTAAGCTATGACATCAATTCTCTATTTCCTAGTGTTCCAATTAATGATAGCCCAGATATTATTCCTAACATATTAGACTCAGACACATCAGTGACAGAAAGACATCAGCTGAGTACGAGGAACATCATCGAGGCCTTAAAATTCTCTTTAGAGACTACTTACTTCACATATAAAGGAAAACTATCCAGAGAAACTGACGGTGCTGTTATGGGTCCACCTCTTTCAGCCATAGTAGCTAACTTTTTAATGAGTAAATCTAAAGTGTCTCCACTCATTTACTAGAGCCAAAAATTTGTCGGAGATATGCTAATAATTCATTCATAATTTTAAAACGTGACCTATACCAGGCATTCTTAGATCAACTGAACTCGAGATCTCCCAGTACCGAGTTTAGCTCAGAACAAGAAACGAATAAAAGGGAACTAACTTTCTTGTTAAAAGGGAAGAAAATGGGCACTTAGGTCTAACCATTTCTAGGAAAGCAATGCATTCGAACAGATGTTTCCATTTCAATCCATCATATCCATTTAGTGCTAAAGTTCATGTTGCCTTCAGTCTTTTAAGGAGAGCACATTCTCCAATAACGGATGAAAATGTCAGAGCTAAGAAACTAAAATATGTGAACGAGGTACTTGAAGTGAATAATTATCCGGTAAAATTCATTCAAAAACTAGAAGATAATATCAAATTAGGTTGTAAGACTACTCAACAATAGTCGACCCCCATAGATCACAAACATCGGGTGAAATTAGAAGAGTACTCAACAAGTACAATATCAGAGTTTTCTACAGAACATCATACACATTACAGAGCACCTTAGTTCACATGAAAAACAAGATCTCTCTAGATTCACAATCTAATTGTGTTTATGAAATAAAATGCTCAGACTGTGATGCAGTATGCATAGGACAAATTCCCCGTGAAATCAAAATTAAGAAAAATGAACACCTAAGGGCTACGACCTGACCTCCTATAAATCCAGTGGAACTGAAGAAACCTGGGAACACATCAGCCATAGCTTTACATGCACTAAGTCGATTTTGACAGTATCGAAATTATTCAGAAAGGCTTTAGAAATTATAAAGAACGTTTCATATCAGAATGTCTTCACATTAAGTGGAATCATATTTGTCTAAATTGGAATGATGGAGTAAAATTTAGTTTGACCTGGTCTCAACCCATCCCCAAATACTGACATAACCATCACACATGCGATAAGAACTATCAACACGTACGAAAATACAAATCTCAACATGTAATTCATACATTCTTCATACATAACACACAACATATGGATATTATCTTTATTCTACAGTTCTGACGGCACAGAATCATTCGGGCAGAAAAGCACTTGTCAAGTTATCATATATAAGCTCTGATACTTTAAATTTCGGTTTACTGTAACTTTGATAACATTGTTAACACTAAGTCACGAAACTTCGGTTGAGACAAATTTATTTTGCTTCTATCAATACTTCAGGAATGATAATCAGGCAGATATATTTAGGAGGAGCTTATTAAAATACACACAAATATGTTTTGCCGGTTATCTGAGATCCACATTTTTACTTATCAGAATCTCATTCGTTTGTGAGCAAAGGACAACCTAGAGCACTGGCTCACATCAATGTAGTTGTTACAGTTTACTTGCTCCTGCGCATCCAAGGTCATAAAACCCACCGTGTACCAGGTTGTGAAACGTACTCATGAATACTATCCATTCTGACTGACAAAAGAACTCATTGGCATCTTCAACTCTGTATGTAACGCAAGACTTAGTAAATTCAATGTGCTATACAATGTGTGACTAGGCCACTGGAAGCAGTAAGGAGCAGATACCTTACCACAGCTGGAGCACTAGTAATTCAAAAGTTCGAAAGGTCATTAGGTGTTCAAAAAATGTATTTATAAACACGTTCTTTGTCATCGCCTCCGTGAAGGTTCGAACATTTCACTTAATTTCCTCACGATGTAATTTCATTTTATTTTTTAATGATTCGTTTACTTTTCTGTTTTAAGTGCTTATGAATACTAAGCAGCCTTCATTTCTAAGATGCTGTCCTTCGATCTTTGACTGGAAATTACTCCGGAGTGTTCTATACTTCCGACTAGATATTCACGAATATACAGTCAAGAGAGGGACTCCATAGAAAGGAAAAATTTTTACTGAATGCAGTCGTTTTCTCTCATGTCCGATATTGTTACTAGAGTGTTAGTAAGATAACCTGACCTGCCAGAAGTTCAAAACAACCATCAGTGTAATTATGGATTTAAAATTTTGTGAATACTTTTGCTTTAATTAGCACCCTTTTAAAGACTAGATTTTTCCCTTATATTAATTAAATAGGAAAGCAATATCACGCAAACGGCACGTGTCATAAATCCTAAGAAGCGAAAGCGTAAAAACGTGATCGGCTGCATGATTCAATTGAGAAAACCTGAAACGTGTGTGGCATATGAAAATCCTATTGACCTCAATTATCTGCACTAATTAAAAGAAAAAGACGTTAGATTTTGATTATTTATATATTACTATGATAAAGGATAAAGAAATAGCCTAATTGTTTATAAAGATAGGAGCCAGCGACTTTTCTGTAATCATCAAGATATGATAATTATTTTTCTAATAAATGCACTGGAGAGATCAGTGTTAATTAAACTAAAACTAGTAGGAATGCAGAGTAAAGAGAAACAGGCTTTCGTTTGAGTATTAGCCTATGGGTAATTAATTCTTTTATGTCTGTGAGCATATAAAACCTTCAGTGATCAAGCATTTGTCATGCATAACCTACTGTAGTTCTGGTGAATATTTGTAGCCCAGTGTGTGGATGATCAAAATGATTCATTCTGTGAGATAGAGTTTTGGGTGGCAAACGTTGAAGCGTTTGCATGTAGTTAGCAGTATATTAGAACTTTATCCTGATGCCACTGTTTCAAACAAATTGTTCATAAAGTCATTTTTTTTAATGTTCAGCAGTGAAATCCAGGATGTACGTTTCTGTCGGTTGGAATTCATCTTCGGAATGTACTGACAACTAAATATTCCAACTGAGATCTGAATTCAACACCTATTGGCTTAAGCACCTGAGTTTTATGCAGTAGGCACCTCAGTTACAAGAACTGACCCTTGTTCATTACCCATAAACTTCCATCAAAGTTAGAAATTTCATGAAATGTTTTATGTGATCCTGTTTTAAAGATCACTATTAGGACACCCGTTTTCCATTTCCTAGAACATTATTGTGCCAAACAACTATGGACAACACGTTTTAGGTGATAATGCCATTGACTTTTTTCAGCTGTAAAGCAGATCTGGGTGAAAGAATCAAGTATTGGGTTCAGAACTATGACAACTACTGGTTTACTGTTGTTCAACGGTAAATATCCTCTTGTTTCTTTCGGATAAACGCCAAAACCAGATTACCTGACAATCTGAATAAATGTTAGTTATTTCCTTTAATTGCAACGAAACAAACTGTCATGAATATATAAAAGATACTATCATGGTAACATAAATAAAATCATGGCCAGATAACAAATAGTCAGTTAGTGGTAGTAAAAGGGTTAACATACCGACACATTTGTGTGCATATTTCTGCTCACTGTAGTGGAATTAAAGTATTTTTTACTGGTAATCGGGGTTGAAATTTGCAGTTTATAATATACTCTATCATTCCAACTTACGCTGAGACTATACAGAAGGTCAAGAAACGTGTTCCTAAACAATTCTAGCTAAACCATACCACTGAATTATTTGCTTTGCACAGTTCTTCCCAATCTATGTACTTAAGTTAAAAAACTCCTTAGACTCAACTTGGCTGGATAAATTCAGTACCTAATTAAGATATCGCAAGTAGAAAATGAAAATTTTGGCCAATGTGGTATGGATCTCTTCGGTTCTAGATTGGATGAAAGCAGGTAGTTACTGAGATCATTCGATGATATCTGTTGGTGTAGTATAATAGTGACGTAATTCAGTGCAAGCTTTTGTCACATTAGAAGTCCTATTTCCTGAAAATGCTTGAAAAGTCAAATAATAAGTTGACTACTTAAAAAAATGCAATATTTAACACAAAATAAGCTTTTTGTCAATAGACAAATTTTAAACTCAGGAAGCAAATTTGTGGCACCTACTTCAGTTGATACGCCAAAATAGATTTCTGTAGCTAGCTTTTCGTCTGTTACGAATTTTGGAGACAATTTTTTGGAGTATGATGCTGGCCCGTTTTGAATAATGATAGGCGATATGGTTAGTTTATTTACTATACACTATTGTTACTCATTGTCAGTCATCTCTGGAAACTCAGTAGCCACTAGTAGCCACTAAATATTCAAAACCTTGTTCAGTTCAGAATAGTTAAACCGAGTATTCATAAAATATGAGCATTTATGGTGATGCCTTCTGGGTAAATAACGTTTGATTTCTTGTAATCGCTTAGCTGATACGTAAACAGTTTACTAGAACAAACATTAAAATAATCAGATGCTATGTGAAAATAATTGACAGACAAACTTTGACTTTTCAAAGATACAGCATTGTTTAGATAACTGATTCAAGTTTACCCTAGGAGAAAGCTCAAATAGTGAATGCTTCTGTACGGCTTTCATTTTGTTTATCCTACAGTTGATTGGGAATGTATGAAATATACAAAATATTACATAACGAGAAATTCGACTGTGAATCAAGGGCCAACTGAATTGCGCTGGAAGCAAGGCTATTAAACTTTTAGGACATGAAAACGATTCAGTTGTTAGATAAATGCTGCTTTCGTAACACTAATTTTCTGCCGTGACACCATCACATAAATAACGCAGTATTTAAGTGTAAAGTTCCAGGACAAAGAAGCAAGTAAGTTGGTGAGGTTGTGAAACTTTATGGGCTCTGACCACTGCGAAATATATTTCACATGCTCTATCCTTGTCTAGGTTTATACGAAATGCTAGACAAAGTATTTTGAGAGTGGAGATAATCAGAGCACTCAGAGTACTGAGTCACTGGAACCGGAACACAGAATCAATGTGTGAAGTTTTTAGCTATTGGTTCTATTTTTGTAGGTAAATATAGACTTTCTGGTTTGCACTGATCTGACGACTTAGATCGGTGGTTAGAAACAGTAGGTTGTCTAGCTCAGAATCGATCTCAGTAGAGCAGACTCACTCACATGTTATCTTTTGTATGATCATATTAGAATTCAGTATTGCTTCATTCCCCTTCGCCGTTTTTTACAAGTCCCTATTACTTTCCTCTTACAGGTTTCATTTTGGTGCCTTATTTCTTGATGTGCTGATATGAAATGCAACAACTTGGATCATTACACAGTATTGCCGAGTTCTATGTCTATAACGACGACTTGATTACAGTAAGTTCACTGAGTGAGGCTAAAAACTTATAAGTCCTTTCAACACGTCTCAGATTTTCGCAGATTCTTGGATTTAAGGAAAAACCAGAAAAGGTTTGAATGTTTTTTCAATTCTTATGTAATTAAACATTTTAACTGCTGTGTTTATATTTCTTCTATATGATTCACATTTTTCTGCCTAAAGTCAGCGACGACTAAGATTATTTGCAGTGACAAACTCAAAATTCTCTTAATTTTCATAGCAAAGACTGTTTTCTTAAAATTGTACTTCTATATTTGACAATTCATAGAGGAGAAATTTAGTTTGGCAAAAACATTAGATGAATTGTTTCAACCTGACTTGAACAGAAGAATAGCAACATTTTGTAGGTAAAAGTATATAAAATGGTTCACTTCATGCGTCACATAGCTAAAAGTGAAGGATAAAAAGAGGTGAAAACAAATGTAAGAAGTTTTATCTATGCATTTGTAGTTCAAAGTTTCATGGAAATTTATAACATGCTTCGAAAGAAAAATTGTCAGAATCAGGATCTCAATTAATTGGTGGTCAATTCCAGTGAGATAAAGGCTTGAGAGCAGAAGTGCATCTGGTGGCCGTTAAAAATTCTTTTCCACTTGTTTTACAAACAAGAATACTTCACGATATCAGTGTCCTCACATAGCCACTCAGTTCTAGCATTTGGTAAACGTTTGAGATACTTGTTCCCCTTTTGTCTAGTGATTTTGAGACGACATGGATTACTGACGGTTGTGATCATTTTTAGACTTTCTATGCTAATCAATAATATTCGCCACTTAAGTAGATATGTTCTAAATACTAGACGTCTCTATGACTACTGTGGATATAAATTCATCAGTAGTGTACTTAAGGTGATTCATCTTCAATTGACAAATAGTTCAAACTAACTGAAATGTGACTGGCCCTCAGAGTAAATTTATGAGGAGCACAATCAAAAATCAGATGTCTACAAACTGCACACGTCTTGCAGACAATGGTACAAATACGTGATATTTGTTCGTAAAATTTTTTCATGATTCTTTAGGCTAAAAATACTCAAATAGTTCATAAGTATATATGTGGAAGCTTTCAGATTAGCATTAATAACGTCATTTGTGGTGTCTACCAGATTACTTGTTGCAGTTTGTACATTTTGGTCGCCAAAAGAACCAGTCTGGGTCCATCTCATTCTGTGATTTTTATTATCGACTGTTTAGTTCGTAAGCATCTGATTTGATGATATAATTACTGATTTTACTTCCAGATAATATCTAATTTGAGTTGTTTCAAAGACTACCAGCTAGTTCATCATTCTGTTGTTCATCTTTTTCAACCTAACAGAATGTGATTCACTATTGTTTCATGATCTTTTCTTAGAAGGAAAGAGAGTGCTTGCCAGCGCATAGCTCATATGCGCTTGCAATATATATTACTAGTGAACGATTAATCATATCCATTAAATTAACATTTACTAATCAATTAGGTTATTATTAAATGACTTTGCTTCATAAGTTGAATATTTAAGATTTTATGTTAATAAAACATTTCGGGTTCAAATGCTTGTGATTTTAACCATAATATTATCTGTCTAATGGTGTGGTGATTCGAAGTTGAACGAATACCTCAAGCGCGGTCGGACTGGAACCTGAAGCTTCTGAGTTAGTATCCTGGTGCTCTGCCAACTTAGTTACAATACTCAGTTGCTAAACGGGTTCGGACTTCACTTTTGGTTAAAAGGTTTTTTGTTATTTTGTAGATGAGATCTGTAGGTATGCTTATTTATTGTCATTATACTGAGTTTTCAGTTTGTTCTTAATGAAACTGGTCAGCCACATGACAAGCCAATAAACATTTAAGGTTTATACTAAAATCAAAACCTAGTCAGCAGGTTTATCTCACCACTCAATCGGCAGAGCACTAGGATTGTATCTCAAAGGTCACTTATCTATAGTCTACTATGGCTATGGCCATCTTCAGACATTATATGATTATGCAGATACTACTCTACCTGTTCACAGTCTCATTGGATAATCCCACAAATAACAATGATATCATTCAAAATTCTTTTATTGGTACGGAGACAACATCCCTACATGGGACCGAAGTATTTAAAGTGGAGAACATTCAACATGAAAATAAGTGCATGGTAATTCGCTTCAGATAATATTAAATATTTTTAAGAGTTCCAAGGTTCGAAACGATCAATGAACTTCTTGGCATGAGGATGACATTTCAGTAAAAGCGTTAGTATTTATTAGGCGACACTTTTTACCTGTTTTCAGTCAATATGTTACTCTCTGTTATCGGTACTTATGCATACCAGTTTATGATCAGTATTCTGTTTAGTTTACAAGGCGCAAACATGGTCTCTCAAAATGCCTTGAGGTTCACGGTTATAATTGCATTCACAGTGTCATGCTTCACTATTTCATTCAGTAGGACTGCAATCAAGTGATTAAATCTGTCTCATGACCAATAAATATCAGTAAAATTACACAACATTTATGTCAATGCACAAGCAATATTCATACCTTCCAAAATTTCTCCCGATAATACAATGCCATGTTGGTCCATAGTTCTTATCAAATTCCTTTTTAATGAAGGTGGCAACATCTTTCTCAATATTATATTCTTCCATCGCTTGAGCAGCAATATCCACTGCGTACTGTTGCATTTCCTCTGACATGTCAGCATTTTTGACAACTGCCTTTTTAAGATCCATTTTTATTTGTCGCTTTATTGAACTGGTCCAAGTAACTACAGTTATTGTGAAATCCGCTATTTATAACTTGTTTGCTATAAGTGAGTAAAATTTCAACTTGATCGATTTTAGTTGCTTGACTTCACATTAGTGGACATAAATAATTATCAACAAAAGCATCGAATTACTCATTTACGCAGAGATAAAAAGTGATGATTGGATAAATTGTTGTGCATTCCGTGCAGTGTGCTTGTCTTACGAAAACGTAATCGAGCTAAATGTGAAGGAGGTATGTTAGAAATAGTGTACGCAAGACATTTTACACACTTTTTTTCACTCTCCTTGAAAACACTTTTCTCGATTTAAATTCTTTTGTGTGGTGGTGAATAGGTAGACAATGCAAATTTATAGCACAAACAGACACACATCTTTTTTTACATGTTTGAATACTACAGTTTATGCTAGAGTAAATCTACTTTTCAAGTAGATTTGGTTTCTTCATTGTATATAAAAAAAATCTGAAAATAAAACCGGTTTTGGAAATGCAGTTATGAAGTGAATATGTGATATTCAATGAAACAGAATGCTGTAGTACCAATTGTAAGTGTGGTTTTGGTGTGGTTTATCACAACTATGGTCCAGAATTTGTATGTAGTTCACAATATCAACTTTAAGTATCTGAAAATAGAGATTGATGGTGTGTGAATTACGAACGATCAAATAGTTTTCAAGTTCCAGACTGAATGTTAGGTGGATTATAATGTAAAGAATCTATTGGTCAACAGACTGACATTAAGAACACAGAAAATTTTAACCTTATACTTTGCTCTCATTCGGTTCACTTCACAGCAGCCTTTAATTTGAGGAGGCATGAGTATGAAATTAATTACGGACTGATCTTTTAAAAACTACTTCAGAAAAGTCCTTTGCATAGCAAGTCTTCTTTTAAGCGAACCTGCCAGGATGTCACTTGTAATCAGCAACAAAAATCCTATTGAGTTCTAGGGGTTTGTGGGGATTAAAAAATATTCCAAGTTGGTATTCATGATATCGGTCTACGATCAATACAAACTTGAAAAAGCTTGCTGTCAGCATTCTGTTTTAAATTAAAATCAAAAAGTTAGCTATTGAAAAAATGTTCTTAGCACAAATGTCCGTTTATACAGCCTTTATTACACATTGCATGTAAACATGATTTTTTGTACGTTACAGCTTACCTTTGAAAAGACTACGTTGTTGCCAAATAACATTAAATCTCATAACTTCTGACTCCTCAGACCTCAAAAATATTTATCTATCCACATGTATTTAAAAATTTAGATCAAAGACTTCTTAGACTTACACTGGGTTCACGAACTTCATAAGCTTCTTTGTCTCAATAAATAGGTTGTATACTTTAATTTGTCTTGTAGAAAGTGAGGAAATTTTTAGGACTAAAAGTTTAAAAGTATTTGTTTATAAGATTACGCTTTCAGCGAAAGATCCTGCTTTGATATGTAGTCATTGACCTTTAGAATTCACTCTTTCTGTACACATCATAAGTTACATAGATCTTCCTTGGTTTTCACAGCAGATAAAATATTATTCGTCGGAAAAGGAAACTTTGTTTTGGATTGAAATGACGTCACAATGTACGAAAATATGTTTGTTATCAGTCAGCAGGAAACTGATAGGTTATGCTGGAGGTGTATATTCAGTTCTCATTATTGTGCGATTTCAACCTGAAACTCTAGCTTGTACTGGAATTCAGTCAAATGTCACTTAGATTTGTAGTTAGTGAACCTAATAGTGAGCTATTTGGAATTTCGCTGACGAAATACAAAACTAAATTTACACAAAAGGATGTCAACAGTTTGAGCACAGTAGTCGGAATTTATCATATTTTTAGGTTGCATCACAGTTGGTTACAACCTAAAGTAGTTTAATGTTAAAATACACAAAAGTGCTCACATATTTGAATTAATCTGACAGGAAATTACTAGCTTGAAGAGAAGATAATATGGATGTAAGGCAACTGAAAAAAAATAAATCACCTGCACTTACATGAACTAGTAATAAGGCTATCTATATGTAGAATTATTTGATGAACAATTTAGGCACAAGTAAAGGAAGTTGAGTAGTAGCAGGAAAAAGTGTGACGTAAGAACTGCAGAAAGGTCTGAAAGAAGTCAAAGACATTTAATCGCTAAGAGAACAAGAGTAAAGTGCGGACAACAAATCCACTAGTATGAAACGCAGCAAAAGCACCAGCAAATTCATTGGTTATTTAAAAAGAATCACCGTAGAAGTGATAAATAGGCAACCGTTTCTTTCTGAATACAAAAATTTTGTTGCAATTATTATTATTATTTGTCCCCTGGGTTCCTAATGGGACATAGGGCTTCAGTAGCACGTCTCCATTGCACTCTGTCCTCTGAAACCTTTTGAACTTCGCTCCATGACAACTCACAAGCTCTCATTTTCCTCCTCGTACGATCTCCCACATGTCACCCTCGCCTCGGACAACCAACTAGTCGCTTTCTATCGGGGTTCCACTCGAGTACCTGGCTAGGCGCATGATGTCCCCAGCCGGCCTTCTCAGTGTATGCCAAATCCAATCCATCTCCATTTCCTTCTGCATATTTATTCAGCGATGGGTTCTTGGTTTGTTCGTTACCAGAGTGAGTTCCTTGTTGCTTATTCTTATTATTGTGGCCATCCAAGCTTCAGTAATGAGCCAGTGTAGGCAGTTGTTGATGAATGTCTGTGGTTTGTTGGAAATCCCTTTCTTAACGCGTCAAGTCTCTGAACCATATAGGAGCTCTGACTTGACATTGGCTTTAAAAATCCGGATCTTGTTCACTCTTTATGCTGAGTACAGAAGATCTGCACACTGGTTTCAGGTTAATGAACACCTGTCTTGGTTTTCCGACCCTGACTTTGACGTCCTCGTCTGTGCCGCCTGTAGTTGAAACAGTGCTGCCTAGGCAGCTGAAAGAGGCTAGTTCTTTTAAGTTTCTACCGTTGATGGTGGTTTGGGCTTGTTGTTGTTGTTGGTTGCGTATCTTCATCACCTCTGTCTTCTCCAAGTTAATTTAAAGTCCCGTCTTTGTTGTCTTGTCTCTTCTGTCAGCTTGTTAAGTTTCGTCTGTAGATCGTCGAGTTTGTGTGACACTAGACACAAGTCATAGGCGACGAAATCCAAATCCTCTAGGTTCTTCCCCGCGGTCCAGCCAACGTATCCCCCTCTTCTCGCTCCTCACTGTTTGTTGCATGATCCAGTCCACTACAATCAGGAATATCGTGGATGATAGTAGACAGCCTTGTTTTACTCCTGTCTTCACTTCAAAAGCATTACTGAGCTTCCCATTGTGAATTACTTGGCATGTGGCGTCTTCATACAGTTGTTGAATGAGGTTGATAAATTTGTTGCAATTACTGTACAGATACCAAACCAGCTACATGCAATACATTCAAGTTCATTTATTTGTAACTTATGCTAAAAGATTTTTGGACATCAACTGAGTTTCGACTATCAATTAAATTGAAAGTAGTTCCACTGATGAAGGCCTGCTCATTTCCTACTTGTAAAATCTTTGAAATATGAGTAAGTACGAAATTATTGACCTTCATCTCTATTCACCTGGCGCATGAAGTTCGGCGTGTGTATGCAAACCGATGCATGCAGTTCGAAGTCACATGTTAAAAAGAAATGTCAACTAAGGATTATTTTAACTAGCGATTGTTAGCAGACCAACTTGACGGCTGTGAAGGTATGCTTTATTTGCATTGGTTAGCGTATATTTACTTATCCGGAAAACCTATCATTTTCAAAGCCAAGACTCAAAATGACAAGTTTCTTCTCAACTGCATGACACTACTCCTTTTCATTTGATGTTTTCTTGTCGAACAAGTGGTTGTGGATTTTCTCAATTTTGGAGAGATGTTTTGAAAATTGGTCATTTTCTCTTCGAAGAAGAATGGTCATTTACACTTGTGAAGGGCCTACACCCCTTCTTCTTACAATTTATGAGGCAAAAGTGTTGAAATTAGTTAACAGTTTACTCAGTGTACCTTGACAATTGGTGAGCCATAAATTCTTCAAAATGTTAAGGCCTAGCTTTGGAACAAATCTAAAGCTATTTTTCAAAAAATAGATTTTCAGCTTTCAGGTCGACTGACCGATAGCTAGATGATTTTTAATAGTTAACTGTATTACCCATTGTTATGCGAATTCGGTTGATCATAAGATGCATTGATTTCATGAAGAATGACACCCACATTTAAATAAAGAAAACTGAATGTTATTTCAGGCCACTAATCAAAAGCGTAATAGCAGTTTTAGTAATATAAAAGGTCGACTAACAGTTGACCGTTTCGAACCCTTCAGTGGCCCATATTTTCATTTCACTCTAAATCATCACCCAGTATCATTACAAGTCTACCAGACTATGACCACCTAGGATAGTCAAACTGATAATTTGCTTTAGCAACACTTATTCATGTGCAGTTTAGCAAAGCATTTAATGACTTTTTAACGTCTTATAAAGCCACTATTGTATAGCAGTTACGCCAAAACTCATCGTGAAAAATTGGGAAATCATTGGAATGTAAAAAGGGATACATCTTAGCCCTTTTTTTGAGAAATCAGACTTTCATATTAGTAAAGAAAAGAGACAAAGTAGGTGGTATTTGTATTTAAGATATGTACAAGTATTCCTACCTGTGAAATATTGATGTTAAAAATTCTCCCTTTCGAAAATTGCAAAACATGTATGCAAACCATATTGTTTGTAATTAGATGTCTCCAGGCTTTTGATATGATATGATATGACATATATATATCATATATATATATATATATATATATATATATATATATATATATATATATATATATATATATATATATAACGTTTGACATAAATATACACCAATTAAGTTTGCGGACTACACTATCGTAGGTAATATAAACAGTGTTAACATAAGTAGTGATATGAATATTCAGAACGATTTGAAAATGTAAGCAGATGTTTGTGCAAAGTATGTCGAAGCCTGGAAACGACCATTAAGTTACGGAATATTGAAGGGGCGAAGACAGTTAAACGATAAATTTTGAATGTGGGTATATCAGGAGTATGAAAAAAGGTGAAAAAATGGTGTAAATATAAAGAATACTGTTTTGCATCATCCATCCTATGCTAAAAAACCTTCCTAGCATTGAGTTCGTTTATTATTGGAAAGTAGTAGTCTTCAAAAGGAAGTCAATAGGTTCCACTAAAGAAGCTGGTCAAATTACCTGAATCCTTTCTCACTGGTTTACTTGTTAAACACTTTAGAGTAATGACACTTCTGGGAAGAAAAAAGTCATATATAGCGACACCCACTGTAAAAGTCTTCATTGTCACACGTACGTAACCACCTATTGCAAACATAATTTCAGTTTAAAGCTTCTGATTCTCAGCATCTCGCGAACCTCATTTCAATGTCAGTCAAAAGGAAATAACTAGGATGATGATAGTTATCGTGAGCTGAGTTTCCTGAAAAATGATATTCTGAGTAATTACTGACCAGTTGTTGGTAGGTTTTCATTTGGTCTGTGTATACTTTGTTATAGGAAGCAGGTTAAAGAATGGTCATAAACTCATTAGTGGTAGTTCATTCAGCGAGCACCAGAGTTTCGAAAGGGAGTAAATTAGATTCATTTATGGATGGCTTCTTATCAAGCAAAAGTAAATGTTTTGTGCTTGGCGTGCTGTTGGATCATATTCTTCTCTTCTGCTTTTCCCTCCAAGTTCTCATGCTGGTTGAGTAAACCATAACCACTGAACGTTTGCATATTCCTCTGCTCGACCGTGCAGCAATATAGTTTCAGGCTAGATGAAAGCCAATCAACAACTGATCTTTATACAACTAAAAATTAGAAATGAACATGCGGATAGAAACTTCCCTTTTCTTTAAAGTGTATTTTAATCCAGGTAGGTAAGTAAAGTTTTGGTATTCGGTTTTACCACATCAAGGGCAAATGTAAGTTAAACGAAAAAGAGAAGGTCATTTACTTATTTTTTAGCTACTGTCCTGTAATCATAAATTGTCGATGCATTCTTTGAGTACATTTATATAAATGTACTACTTGACGCAAAGTTTTCCTGTCGACATTGTATTATTTCATATAAAATCAGGCAAAAGATCGAGGATTTTGGCTGTTTAATTGTTTGCCATGAAATGACCGGATAAGGTCAGAAGAGGAATCTGAAGTGTGTACTGACAATGTTGTCTGGAATGACAATGAAAGTTTCACGATTAAGCCATCCAGCACAGGAACCATATACCTACATTTTCACTGCAAATATTACTCCAAGAAGTGTTTCACGTGATACATCTGTATATATATTAGATTTTACAACATATAAATGTTCAATTTTCAGTTTCACGTAGATAATAAGCAACTTCTTGAGAATTTCTTATTATCGACGTAAAAGCTGTGTGTTTTTTGGTGAACATAATCAAAGCAAAAACTCTTGTGATAAAATTTCTTAATCATGCGCTGATAACACATGTGATTCTTTATTTTTTGTTTGTTTTTTCGGTTTCTTATACTCATGTGTGTTTTTAATGTATCGTTCATCTATGCAATCACTATCTAATATCAACTACATTATTAGTTTCATTGAAGGATAGAAAAACTGACTATATATATTCCATTTAAAGGAATAATGAGGCTTTATTAAGTTGGCAAACACAACCTTTATCAAGTTTACTTCTTATCGTAAATCCTTTTATATTCATCATGTCTGCACAAAGGGCTATTGTCAAAAACACTAATTTACCAGCGGATATGCAAGATCAAGCAGTGAAAACATGTTTGAAAGCAATGACAACATGCAGACATGATAAAGATGTAGCTGCTGCAATAAGAAATACTTTCAATCAAAAGTATGGACGTACGTGGCACTGCATTGTTGGAGGCAGTTTTGGAAGGTAATTTGTAAATGATATATTATGCACTTCAGCTTATGCATATTCTTGTAACACAAACCCCTTAGAAATCTTGCGTAAATGAATTTTCCTGAGGTTTGCAAACGTGGTTATGGTCACGTTGTAGGAACCATGTTTTTAATTATGAATATATCTGGGTTTTTGTATGGCGCATTCCATGCTACGAAAAGTCTTTTATCTTATTACCAACACTGTGTTACGTAAAGTTACATTGTGTTTAAAAATAATGTGTACTCCATGAATTCATACATGTAAGGATCTTTATAATAGATGTTTGATAGATCAAAGTCTACTAATACTCAGAGTGCAGCAATTAACCTTTAGTGGGTAATCTCAACTAGGAACAGTCGAAAATTTACCAGATTAATTTAGGTTGGATGATATGCGAAATTTATATGAACTTGTTATAGGACACATGTAAGAACCTTCTCATAAATTTTCATAATTCTATTTATGTTTTCAATTCTTTTTCATTCTGAAAACATGTAAACATTTAGTCGGTTTACTTTGTTCAGTACAATCACCGAGGTTACATGTTCCCGTCTTTAATTAAATTTCATGAATATATGTTAGGATTAAGTGTCTGTGTAAGTAAATGAGTAGACAAGAACATTTTGTAAAACTTTAAAAATATTGATTTTACTTAAGTGTTTATTTCTGCTTATTTTAGCAACGTGAGCCACGTGGACACAGGTTTGATTTACTTCTTCATGGGACAAAAATCGGTCTTGCTGTTCAGATCAGAAAAAGCTCACTGAGTATGCAAATATGAACGATAGTACATTCCGAGTGAAAACGAATTCGCTGGAAACTTGATGGATAGTTTCAAATGTTTTTAGCTCACATTAAAAAAAATGTTAATAAATACAATCTGTATTAAAGCCTGAAATGTCTTTTATGTTGCAGAAAAAGTTCTAGATCTCACCGATCACTTCCAAATCCTCTCAACTGACTAAAAATAATTGAAACATACATCCTAATCTTAGGCTTAATTCATACTTCTATTGCCTTTTGGCAGTCGACTGAGGGATGAACACTAAATAGTGCAGACTAATGTGTTGCATCAGGAGGCGTGAAATATCTTATGATGATGGTGTTCAAAACTTCTTACCTACTAAAAACAGAAGCAACTTCAAACGCTTGTCATATATAGTCTACATTTTATAGTTATGGAATAAATTTAAAAAAGAAGTTATTACCAACAATGCAAAATAGGTACATGGTATAACATAGACTCATCGGTAACATCTTAAAGGTCTTATTTTGATCATAGTTTTATTAGTTGCAAGAAAATCAAAATAGCACGTAAGAAAATCAAGCAGAAAATAACGAATTTATTTGTGAAGTTGTAAACAGTATGATGATAGAGAATATCATAAGGGAATAGAAAGAACATATTGAAAGTGACTAAAGTAATGAGACAAAAATTTCCTTGGAACAAATTTTCAAATCAAAAGTAATTGATGCTTTTGTCGAGTTCAAGGCGTTACTGAAATTTCATTGATAATTTTTGCGGAATGGACACTAAAGTAAGCGGTAAACGATTCCTACATTTTGCATTTGGTTTCGCGTTTTTGGCACCCTGAGGAAGTTAATGTGTCGGAGAAAATGAAGAAGTTACGAATGAAGATAGGAATTCGACAGCGCTAACCCCATATTCAATGTTCCTAAAAAAATCTACTTAACTTTATATGAGTATGATCAAGCAAACATGTCATTGGACGGCTGAGATGAACGGTTATACTCCTGTATATCGAGTGGATATTGGAATTTGTACTGACCTGGAACCAAGTTAAGTTCATTCAATGTTCCGATGATTACCAAGCCCCAATACATTTACTTAAGGTAGATTTTGAAAGTAAACTAAAGAAAACTGGTAGGTTCACTGAATGCTGGATTAGGCGATCACTGTGTAAAAGTAGTCAAAATCGTAGGTTCACAACTAATGATTGTACTCTTGTATAATTTGACTTAAACGAAAATATTATGCAAAATTAAGTTAGTTAATTGGAGTTTCAATAGAGCCAGCTTCTGGTTGAAGAAAACATTCCCAGAGTCATAAGTCTGAGTTTTAAGGATGTGCGGAAAGTATAACGAATCTGTAATATTATTAGAACTATTATTATTAGTATTTTAAAGATCAACATAATATTTAAAGCGGATAGCGAAGAATGAATAGCCGTAGTCTGTTAAGTCTGTAAAATGCCATAGTGTTACGGAAGGTAATATTAATATCAACGAGAAAAGAGGGACATAAAGACTCCTCCTGCAAATCTCACTCAAGATTCTCTGCAGCTAAAGCTCAACACCATTTGACGGTAAAAATGCTTCCAGACTTCATTTAGCATCTATTGGTCTCATAGACGTTTGATAAATTGAAATGACTGATTACGAAACGACATTTTATGAGGGTTCTGCCATTAGGAAAATTTTTAATGGAGCCATTAGAACTCTCATACTTTCCCTAATTTTTTCTGTTGAATGGGAATAACTTTAAAGACTTTTGGTTGTTTTCATACCTAATATTACGCGTTAGTTAAAGTTTCAAGTGAAATCGATTGTCTCGTTGACAAGTTAAGACAATCTTAGAACTCCTGGAGTGGGTTTATGCATGGTAAAGCTTCATTCTTTTTCAAAAAACGATGAAATCTCGAAATCACATTCTTTATGTCACCAATTTTACACTTATCTCTCTATATATGTACGTACAATGATGACCAGCGTTTTCAGATCACCTACTTGGTACTTAATTTGCTGAGCTGTGAGACTGAAGGGGTCTCAGTGTTATTGTTGTGAATGAGGTATTCTAGTGGTTTTCATATGAATCCGTAATAGGTAAATGACCATACATATTTATCCTCGTACTGTCAATTCAGACCGTTTTAAATCTAATTATATTGAGTGTAAAAATAAAAGAAACTGACCGACTGTTGTTATAACTATCTAAAACATTAAGTATGTTAGATTGATCACAAAATTTCTAGCAACTGTATAGACGATTTACAAATCGTTTATTTGAACTTAAACTTGGAAAATTATTCCGATCAAACAGAACGTGTTGGCTAATCTTAAATATATCTGTTACCATTTATACTTAGTGAAAAATCCATAAAATGTAAAGTTACTATCTTTCACATGATTCTTTCAAGATATCAGGAGTTTAAAATGAATTAATTTAAGGAGTAGACAAATTCTGTGGTTTAGTAATTCAACTGATTTATGATTCACCTCATATAGGTAACCTCAGGTTACATTGTAAGTCTTGAAAACTTTTGAATCAATTACTTTTCAATCATATATTCTGTTTTCATGTAATTGCTATCTACCCAAAAGATTATTCATATGGTTTGAAATATACGTTACGAAAATGAAAAATAAATTTTTATCAGAATACTTTGATACCAGATTCTGTATCTTAAAGCCATCTCTGTATTATATTCGAAATTTAAATAGAAATGTATGTAGATCGGGATTCTTTCAGTAGTCTGGTTGACATTCAGTTAACTGGTCCCAAAATCTAATCTTTGTCAGTTTCAACTGGTAATTAAAGAGCTAGGAGATTGGATTTTTTGATGAAGTAAACATCTTATTTGTTTGGAGGAAATAGATAGGAATTTCCAAACTTAGGTTTCTTACTTACGACTCTGAGAAGGTCACTAACTATAGGACAACGCATCAACTAAATAAAAAAAGCCTAGAAGTAGACTGATTAAATATGAAGATTGAAGGCTTAGTTTGAATGGTTTCAGATGAAGATTTCATTAACTCCTATGAAATCAAACAAGTAAACAAATGTCCTATAACGTCTTTCAGTTCAACCCAATTACAACACTTCATTAAGTGTTGGCATGAATGTCACCCAGATTTCATTTACTCTTCAGTTAGTGTTCTCCTATATGAACATGTATAAGTTAAGCAGTTTACACTAAGAATAAGTGAATTACCGCAGAATTTGTTCACAGCATAAAATTCAAAGTATTATTCCCTTTATGATTGAGAACTAAATAAAAACTCTTAACATGTAAGGCGTGGTAAAGTTGTTACAAATTTTATAGGCTTTCGGATCAAAATTTAACCTGAAAGTAGTGAACAAGTTAAGCATGGAGTGAATCTTACTGGGATTTTACAAATATATTTCGTTTTTATTTGTTACAAATCCTCTGTAGATTTAAGTTAGCAGGTACATACTTAGTCCTAATAACCGTATCAATATGCTTAGAACTGCTTTTAAGAAAAATTTGTTCATTCTTGGTGAGGAATGCACTTTTGTCTTTTGAAATCAAGGATCATAAAGTGAAAGGGGTTTCAGGTGATGAAACTTCCTTATAAAAGTATTCAAGCGTTTTCAAAAATGAAACCTGATATTTTTCCTCCTTCGATATAAAGAGTGTTATGGAAACATTGATAGGTGAGTACTTGTTTCTTATCTTCTTGTTGTTCATCGCTTCTTCCTTCTCAACACTGTTACTACCGTACATTCTTCAACTAATATAGCTGACGTCTGAAACACACTCATTATCATAATTAATATCATTATTGCTACTAATAGCCTTATTGTTCTATGGAAAATAACCAACCTTTTAACAGCTCAACTGAAACTGAGGCGTTCACCTACACTATTACTTTCGCACCACATTATTCTGATCTATTATTATTATTATTACGCACCACTTTCAATAACCTCGATCTGAATATCGTCTTTAAAGGTATTTATTAATGTCATTGTCTTGGCTAACACGTTGGTAAGAATTGACATAAGTTCTGCGTGACAAATTATGTCGAATAGATTGCTACATATTTTATTTTAACATTGATCTGGACTTTTTCTATTGTGTAAAGGATATCATCATTTCGCAGGTGGCTTTGACTGCAATGAGTTTCAACCTTTAAATTGCCGGAATTACCTCAATTACTATATGCATATGAGATGGTGAGCAAATGAATCGGATTTACTTCAGCTGGAAGTTCTTCACTGCAGTTTATACTACTTGAATTCGACTGTTAAAAAAAATTACTCCCTTCAAACGAAATTAATAGAATGAGAAGGCTACATAAATATAACGTGGAAAGAAATTATACATAAATTAATTTCGCATTTATTAAATTCCAGACAAACGGAAACATTCAAGACAGATAAATATGAATGACTGAATCCATAGCTTGAAGCAATTCATTCCGCATCTACATTTACTCAACATTTAAATTTTTATTCTAAGCTACCATATCTCAATTTTTTCTGACAAGTTATCAGGTGTTTTCGTGCTGATTACGAGGGTCTGCTTAAATCTTGGGCTACCAAATGTTTTCTACCGAATTTATAACAACAAGTTGCTCCTTTGGAACTTGTTTGAATAAATTGTGCCTAAAATTGATATTATTAACTCTTGAGCACTTTAAAAATGTTTTTAATCTGCTGTTTTGTAAATTAACAGTATAATTAAGATGATATTGAGCTCTTAAACTCACAACAGTGCATCACGTAAATATTACTTAAGGAGTTAGCTTGAATTGCAAATTATCAGGATAATTAAATGAACCACACATATTGAACTTAGACATGCCTTTTTATTAACGTCCTTCCTGAGGCTAGACGATATTCTGACAACAAGTGGTGGTTACACGTTATGGTCAACAATATTGCTATTATTAACATTGCTGAGATGCTACCATTAGTTCATCTAAACAAACTGTACAAAAAATAAACTTGCTGCAATATTACGTTCTGAGAATTCTATACTGTAGCGAAAATATTGTTTGGAATAAACGGATTATTATTATTCTTTTATCATCATTAAGAGGTCAATCACAAAACATTTCACTCTAGAGAATGAGGAAATTTTCGAAGTATACTTATACAATTTAAGGAACCTATTCTAAAGTTGTCGGTTTCAATATAGGGAACGGAAATTTTTTGAGAAATTTGGTAATTATTTTTTGAGCGTTGCACTTCATAATGGTTTAAGGGCCAAATATGGTAGATGAATTTACTGCATTATAAGCACAAGCTTTCTTTCCTTACTGGTGTAGAGCTGCAGCTATACTACTATATTCATCGTGCCACACAGAAAACAAAATAGAACTCTTATTGTGCCTACACATTCTTCTTACAGTTTGTTCTGCAGAGATTTCACCGGTCGATAAGGATGACTATCCACGTTATTTGGTCTTTGCTAGTTTCACCGCTGCATGCAAACCTTTATCCTCATAGTAACTGGTTTGTAATCTTCAGTAGACCAGTAATCCCCTGTCGTTCAATATAAATATAAGTCCTCCTCACCAAGACTGTATTACAGTGCCAGTAGCTACGAAGGTGGAATTATACAACCCATCTCTAACGTCTCTTAGGGATACAGTACAACTTTCTTAAGTTTCCAGGATATTTATTTTTAACATAATGGTTATGAATCTTCTCCATACATTTCTCAAACGTACACTTCAAATTCTTTTGCTTAGCATTTTAACAAGATCGAATTCTAAATGCAAGGAGATGACTTTGTTGAAAATGATATGTGTTAACTGTTCTCAAAATTAATTTACTTTCTGAAAATGTTCCATATTTTTGAGTAATGTAAACCTTCAGGAATCACATCACTTTTTCTTACCAGTTTGTTGTAAGTGAATTTATTATCTAGGTAAATATATTCCAACTGTGCTCATTATGTTATTCTTGATAGATAATTAATATTTTGTCAACGCAGAAGGAAAAGTACTCCAGCTTAGCAAAAGTCCCCATAGGATGGGCACGTTCTATATATTTCAAGAAGCAATAGGCTAACACATAAGTAAAGAGATGCTGTTATCTCTTAACAATCTACTTACAAGTTTATCCTCGAGCCGCAGTCCAAATTTCTATTTGGTATTAGATTTGCTTATTTGATTTATAACACACAGTGTATTAGTAGTAGTAGTATTTACTTGATAACGTTTTGAGCATAAATTATTGCTCATAAATGTATCAATGTGATATAATTATGAGCAATAATTTATGCTCGAAACGCTTTCAAGTAAATAGTGTCATATCACTGTGTGTTTTTAAATCGAATAAACAAATCTAATATTGAATTAAATTCTAGCACAGTGCTTAAGTTTTACGTCTATATTAACAAATTTTCTATTCACCTTCAATCACCAACCAGCATAAACGTAAAGTATGAGATTGAGGTATATTTTAGCATTAGTTCATTGATTTTTTTGGTTGTATTTATGTGTGTATGCGTGCATGTTTTATTTTTCCAGTTGCGAATATTACTGATAATCTATGTGACTTTTAATAAAAAACATTTTATCAACACACTTTTAGAGTTCATCATTTTTAAGATACAAACATGTTTCACCGACTGTATCTATTCTTAAGTTTAAAAGTTTCAATAATTCTTCTATCATGTGGCACAGGAAAATCAATTTATCTTTTTTACAACCTCTATAAATAAGGATAATTAAACAGCGATATAAATGAGGAACTCATTGACATTCTGTTTATCTGCTTTTATCTACAGTCATACAAAAAAAAACTAAAATCTACGTGTATGTTGTAATAATAAGTACGAAAAGTCATGAATACGTATACGGATTCTCATTTTATTTCCTGCCATATTGTATAACGTTTTAACAGTCAGTCTACGTAAATTCATGAACCTTTGATCCCAGCGTTTCCCTGCACTAATCGCCAAGGTGTGTTTTTAAACACAAGGTAAATGCTGTTCACTTGGGTTTGAATAGCTTGATGCTTAAGCCTCTGCATTTAGCGTCAAGCGACATAGGTTCAACTGTTTGTCGTAAAGGATCTAGGACTCAGGAAGTCAAGTATAGTTTTGAAACCTGCAAGTCATGAACAGAATGAAGAAGTGAATCTTGCTCGTTAAACTTTGGTCAAGACTCCACCTTAAGGACCAAACAGATATATCAGTTATCCACTGTTGACCAATCATTTTAAGCCATCCACTTCCATAAGAGTTCACTTGTAATCTGAATAGTCTAGTGATTACGTGGCTGACTTTAAAACGGAGTGGCACGGATTTCATTCGTCTTAGGGATACTGATTTCTACTTGGTTTCAGAATCTGCTTCTTGATAACCTCATGCAGTCATGAAACCAAAGTCGGGTGGAGTCTTTTGCTAATTGACTTCAAGCATCTAACACTAAATACAGCTCACCATAATGTGAAGTTACTTGGCTTATCGGTCACACTGTGAACTTTGTGAAACTTCGATCAGCGTTAATTACTGAGAACCAGATAACTGTGTCCATTACCCTCTTAGAAAAAATCGTGAATTTTCTACGATAACTTCTGATATAAAAAACCAGAGCCTATTGAACACAAAAGTCTAGTGAAAGTGATACATGAAAGCTAGGTCTTCTTTCTTACTAATGATGAACAGAACAATGCAAAAGGCTATTTCCCCCCCCCCGTAACATGAAAATATTTTAGAGAATATTACTGCAAAGAGTTATATTCATCAATGATGCTTTACTGAATACTTTCACAAATGTCACTATGCTAGTTCCCAGTTAAACAGCTAGAAGAGACTGATATTAACCGTATCGGTTCAAGTTCCAACAATTCATGATAACACATAAAATTCACTGCAACTGAAACTTTTCTCTGTTAACAGCAGCGACACTGAGTGAAGCGAAAACAAGCAACAGACACATTCAACTCCGGATACAGTTTACTTTATTATTCAACCAACCTAACCACTAAAGAAACTTCAAAGCACAAAGAAAATATAAAAAATAAAATAAAAATTGTTCCTCGCTGGAATTGGAGAGACGAAATGACGCCAGTTAGTGAAAGATTTCTGGAAGCCAGTTAGCCAGTGAATCTTCTCTCGATGTAAGCGAAAGTAAGGATGGGAACATGGAATGTCCACACCATGTATGAACCTTCCAAGGCTGCTTAGATTGCAAAAGACGTGAGAAGGTATGGCAAAGGAGTTTCAGGCTGTGAATCTGAGAAAGCAGATGGAATGGAAGTGAACTCTGCAGACTGCCCAAGTCGACAATCAGTAATCTATTCTGATATTGTCACCCAGCCAAAAACCACGAGAACACTAAGAAGGTGGCCATCATGATATCCCCAACAGCATCGAAGGCTGTCTGTCATGGAGTGAGAACCAATCTCCTCCTGCGGGATCATGACAGCAAGATTCAACACAAAAGGAAGGAAAGTCACAACCATACAATGCTATGCGCCAACAAATAATGCAGATCAAGTGAAGGAGGAGTAATTGTACAGAAAACCGCAATCAGTACTGGACAAGACCCCACTCCAATTGGCGCTATCCAAATCCATTCTAATTGGTGACATGAATGTCAAACTGAGAGCAGACAACGCAGGAAGAAAACTCATTATGGCTCGAGAAACACCGGCTAAAATGAATGAGGATGGAGAACTATTTGCAGACTTCTGCGCATTCAATGATGTAGTGGTTGCAGATACTGTGTACAAACACAAGAATACTCAAAAAGCTACTTGGATTCGATTTCACCAGACATCAAAACACCTTATACCAAAAATCAGATCAACTTCATTTCAATCTTAAGAAAGTGGACATGGAGATGAAGCCTACTAGACACAAGAAGAAGAAGGGAAGCAGGTGTAGGTTCAGACCACTATCGAGTCAGAGTAACCTTTGAAATCATGTTGAAAGTTGTCACAGAAGTTGGTGAAGTTCAACACCCAGAACAGAAGCTGAAGGATGAAACTACAAGGGATATCATCATGTTGGTCATTAGGACAAAATGGGAGACGCTGAGTAACATTCCTGTTGGAACCTGCATAGAAAAGCACTGGGAAGTCTTGAAAAAGATGTGGAAAGAAACCTGCATAGTCGTATTAAGAAGGAAGAAGAAACAAGACAAGAAACGAATCTCCACGGATACATGGAAGCTGATAGAGGAGAAGAAGATGGTGAGGCAGAAGATGAACCAGTGCAGTGCAAGGATAAACAACAAAAAGAAGAACTGAACACAACCTATAAAACACTACAATGGACAAAGAAGTGAAGAAGAGTGCGCGGAAAGACAAAAGACACTTCTACGATACATTGGCAGATGAAGCAGAACAGGCTACAAGTAGGAGACATCTGACAACATTTTACCAGATAACCAGACTACTATCTGGGAAGAGATCAACACAGATGTATCCAATGGGAGATAGTGAAGGAAACCTAGTTACTGAAGACGAGGAACAAAGGAAACGAAGGGCTGACCACTTCAAAAACATCTTGAATCGACCACCATCTACAACTCGCCTGAAAATACCACCAGAAATCTCAGAACTATCAGTCGACACAAGCCCTCAGACAAAAGCAGAAGTAAATTCTGGAAGACCATAAAGTTGCTGAAATCCGGGAAAGCAGCAGGACCAGATTAAATTCCACACGAGTCACCGTAAATAGTAGCGGAGAGAAAAGCGGACATGCTCGCACTGCTACTGCAGAAGGTTTGGAAGGAAAGATAGGTACCTGGTGGTTGATTGGAAGAAGGGCTACCATGTTAAACGTCCAAAGAAAGGAGACCTTAGTCTTTGTAAGAACTGGTGAGGAATCAGGCTCCTGCCCCTGTCCATCCCAAGCGAAATGTTATGCCAGATCATCCTGGAGAGACTAACGGATGGGATGGGTTGAAATACGACCACAACAGGCCGGCTGGCTTCAGGAGGAACAATTGATGTGCGTATCAAATTGCAGCGCTGCGCATCATCATAGAACAGAGCATAGAATGGCATTCAACTCTACCTCACCTCTACTTCATCGACTTTGAAAAGGCCTTTCTAGTTTGTAGTTTCTATACCCGTTTCTTGGTGACAACAACTCATTCCAAAGATGATCACAGAAGTACATATAAATGTCGGTATTATTAGAAGAAGGCCAGTAGGTAGTCAACTCGAGAAGTCATAGACCTAGGAGCGGAGTATTTTCACTTACCCTTGTTGTTCGTATTTCATCAGTGATTTACAGACCACAATACTTCGTTCACGGATTAAAAGGGTTCTACTGGTTTCTGTTAGTTCATATCAACTATAGTAGCTCCATGATCGCCCTATACTAAATGGGTGTACTGCCCATCGGATTTTCTTATTCTGCTGTATGACTCAGGAACATAGGCATAAAATCTGGAAGATTTGAGGACTAAGCTGTTAGACAATAACTGCTTTCGTAACACTAATTTTCTTCCGTGACACCATCAAATCAACCACCCATCACCCTAACATACAACATATCAAGAGAACGTTCGATAAAACTGAAACACCTCGTTCAATCATGTGGACATTTCATCAAGTCACCAATAGAATTCTTAGAAAAGATCAAAAATATTAACATAGAAAACTATGAATTAATGATATCCTTCGATGTTACAGCACTATACACATCCATCAAACCTCAATTGGCCAAAAAAACGATATCCCTCCTGATCAATGAAAACAAAAACCTTTCAGAACGCACAAAACTCAAGTGTTCAAGTCTGCTGGAACTCATCGACATTTGTATGACAACATGCTTCCAATTCAACTACAAGATATACAGACAGATGAAAGGAACTCCAATGGGATCACCGATATCCGGATTAATAGCAGAAGCAGTGATGCAGAGACTGGAAGCCATTATTCTACCTGTGAATAAACCAAAAATTTGGATTCGTTATGTAGACGACATTTCTGTCATCATTAAAAAGGGTGATATAGAAAACACCCACAATTTGATCAAAAAAGTTTTCAGTGACATCAAATTCACAATGGAGAAAGAGTCAAACAACCAACTACCATTCCTGGATGTTATAGTCAGCAGGACAAATGCCGGAAAGCTGGAAACCCAAGTGTACAGGAAGCCAACACACACACTGACTAAATCCTCAACTACAATAGCAACAACCCAACAACACACAAAATCAGTTGCGTGCAGAGTCTATTCAAAAGAGCAAGAACACACTGCAGCACAACAACTTCACAGAGAAACGAAGAAAATTACCTGATGTCCACCCTAAAGAAGAACGGCTACCCACGAAAGTTTATCAGAAGATGCCTATCCCGTGCATCACCAACTACAAAGTCATCGACAGAAATCAACAAACGCATCGTCCTACCATACATAAACAATATATCAGAAATCACAACAAGATTGCTGAGACCACTTGGAATTGGTGTGGCTCATAAACCAACAAATTCCCTCAATACACTATTATACAGGCCAAAGGATGCAACAAACAAAGAAGACAAACCGAATATCATTTACAAAATCAGCTGCAATAACTGCAGTCAGCACTACATTGGACAAAGTGGTCACACTCTTCTCCTTCGTCTACATGAAAACCAATTGGCTATGAAAGGCCACGACATTTCGTCACTCATTTCAATACACGTGGATAATTATGGAGATGAATTCAATTTGGACAATGTAGAGATTTTGGACAGAGGAAACACAAAGAATATCAGAGAATTTCTAGAAGCTTGGCATTCAGATCAGTCAGCAATCATTAGATGTATAGACATAGACCCAATCCATCAACCAATAAGAAAAATGATAAACGACAGAAAGGTCAGAAGTCAAGCAGAGGAACAGCCAACAGGAAAGTCTATGCAATTAATAATACAACAATCGAAGGAAACAACCAATCACAGACCACATCGTCAGAGCAAGCCACTAAATCACTCATGGAGAGATATTGACAGCTCACTTCATACTGAAGTTAGTACTGATGATGTGGTCTAGCAAGGCGATGGAAGCTTCACGATTAAACAACCCAGCTCAGAGGACAGAATATAACCAAGACCATCCACCTGGGCTACAAGTATTCTCCATCATTTCAAGTAACGCAGTAGTTAAGTGTAAAGTTCCAGGCCAAAGAAACAAGTAAGTTGGTGAGGTTGTGAAACTTCATAGGCTCTGATCGCTGCGAAATATATTTCACATGCTCTATCCTTGTCTAGGTTGAAACGAAATGCTAGACAAAGTAGTTTGAGAGTGGAGATAATCAGAGCACTCAGAGTACTGAGTCACTGGAAACGGAACACAGAATCAATGTGTGAAGTTTCTAGCTATTGGTTCTATTTTTGTAGGTAAATATAGACTTTCTGGTTTGCACTGATCTGACGACTTAGATCGGTGGTTAGAGAAAAGTAGATGATATGGCTCAGAACCATCGTCAATGGCGCAGACGCACCTAAGTGTCATCATTCATCATACTGCACTTCATCATTGTTTAATTCCCTTATTTCCTTTAATGACGTTGTTCTACTTTTGGTTACTCAATTCCTTACCTTCGATTTGGACTGTTAATAAGCAGTCAGTGAGAATTATGTTAGCTGGTTCACTCAGTAACTGATATCGAAAGCACTGTCCCCATCTTTAACACTTGTGGATGGTCCCTGAAAATTCATTTCCCTTTTTCTAAGATATTAGTGACATGAAGAAATTTCTGGTTGATATCAAGAATTTCACATCTTTTTATTAAAGTTTCAGTAAGTACAGATGCATATGATTCCATATCATTATGAATAATTTAGTGCGAGGTAGGTGATTATGCGATTATAAACACAACCGGTTTCTAAAGATAGGTATTAAATTCACATTAATCGAAATAGTCGAGCTAAACATTTTTCTTTCTTCACTTCCTCCTCAGGCTCTGCAATCGTAAATTTTTGTTTGCTGCCGTATAACAGCCAGTGAAAGCCGTAAATATAATTTAGTTTAGATGGTACTATGCGTAAATCGAATTCAATTCAGTTGCGTTTAATAGATAGATAAACAGGTTCTTGGTTCTGGTTGTGATTTCAAGACGTAGATGACTGACAGTCAAATTTAATCAACTGAAACATAATGAAAATGTGCAGTGATTTTTTAGATTCAGTTAGGAGTATCAAGTGCAAGTTTGCTCTCTCAATCCTAAATTGATTTTTATCATGTTTAAGTGTTTTCAAATCCCACTCGGAAATATTTATAAACTATCATGCTACTCATAAGTAAAAGGGAATGCTTAAGAAAATTTGAAATATACATGACTTTAAATTCATATTTTTCATGCTCTAATATGACGATAAATCAAGAAAATAGTATTTACTAGACGTAGGGGTCGGTCTAAGCCAAAACACCTGAACTTTCTTGAGAAAGATCAGAAGAATATCCTTTAATAGGAATAATAATAAAGCTCAGCTGATTTTATGCAGTAGTCTCATCCACTTTTAAATGGTCATTAGGTTGAAGCAAATATCAGACTTTCTGCACATTTCTCTGGCTGAAACAAGTAGTCCACCATGTAAAAGAATTTAGTTTCAGACCATCTGAGATAGAATTCTGACTAACCTTATTTGAGTAATAGTTAAGTTGTAGACAATGTGATTAAGATAATTAGAATAGCGACTGTCATTTGATAAGTTTTGTGTTCGCTGAGTTCGATAGTCTTGTCGTGAGGCTTTTGTTCTCATTCTGGAAAACAATAAAATGCAACATATCATGGTGCCTTTCTATAGATGGGGTGTACTATCTCCCTAAAACAAATCCAGAATTTTGTCAGGTAATATCACAGAATTCACTAATTTCACAATGAACCAGTTCATCATATTTGACCCGAGAATAAAACTGCATACAGAAGTGTTTTGTAAAACTCATAAGGAATACACTTGGAAGCAAATTCTCTACTCGGAACAATACTGTAGGGCAGAAAAGTGGTAGCATTCGAAACATTTCCTTTGTGTATGTGGGTAAAATGAAAGACCAATCAAAATCGGTAATAGCTCCAATAATATTCACACTATAATCAGATGGTGATTAATTACTTCAGAAGAATAGGACTCCAGAAGTGGTACTATTCAGGTCACCTTCAGATGTATAGATATTGCGCTTTAGGAAACGACTAGTTCAAACATTTCTCAATAAGCAGTATGCAATATAAGGCTTTTCAAAATTAGACATTTAGCAGGTCACTGGGTTCAAAGCTTACAAGTGAATTCGATCATTTGAGTTAGCATTTTTAGCAGTAAATATTGAATGCAGATTTCTATTGGATTTGATATAGAAAATAAGATACTATCGGTTGGTTGATACACAAATGGATGGTATAAAATACATACGTGATGACAAGCCCCACTATCTGGCTGATTTCAATTCGTAGATTCGTTGAATGACCTGGATGTAAGAAGAAGTGTTGCAAAGTGGTGTTTCTAGTAATCTTTAAAGTTCGCACTCCTATGGCTAGACTATAAATGCTCTTGGATTTTGATAGATCACGTTTACCGTTCACACTATGAAACATTCTCTGATCTCTCGATAACTCCTCAGGTTACAGAGAACGTTTTTACGAATTCCTAAAGGACTCCTTCATTCAAACAATAAGTGTTGTGACAGAACTCAGGCAGTGTAAGAGTGAAACTTGAGGACTTTAGTAGAAATTAATTCCATTTTAGTCTGTTTATTTGGAAATATCACACGGTGGAACGGTACCATTTCCTTGATTACGTTTCGGACACAACTTATTGTCCGTGATCATATCAAGCCGACTCCATAACTTTGAGACGTTACAGAATAATGTAAAAGCAGTGCATAGGACCAAAGTTAAAAATCCACGAATCCGTCTGTCTAAATCGACCATTTTGTTACGCTGGAAGGATTCTGTCGAGACGAATTTCTCAATCTGCACTTTTATGACAAGTTTTTGACATTAATTTTTAATGGTAAACTGAAATAATACGATCTCTGTTGTTTAATACTGACATCAAACAAATCTTCAAGATATCTCACGTGATTTAATCCACTGTTTACAGTCTCAGTGTAATGAAAAAGAAGTAATGTTCTAGTAAACAGATTCGATAATCCTTTTGAGTTGGTTTCAGCGGTCATGGTCTGAGGGACGCTTCCTTACGTATTTTTGGATTATGGTATTTACCAGTGTAAATTATGACGGTACTCATTAAATTTGATTATTATAGTACGTTAGAAACTGAGAAGATAGCTTCAATAAAAAGTTGAACAATGTCAAGTGTAAGGTAGCTTTTGCATATAAGTAGCCTAATAAACAACGTATTGGATTTAATGAAAGTATAGAGAAAAACATTTGTAGTCCATAAGTTCTCAATAGAACGAAGTGCAGTTTCTAAATTTAATTGATAGCCAACACCGTAATAGGCACAAATGAAAGCAGTTTTAAGTTTTCTGCAAAGTGAAAAGCAGAATATTATTTGACTTTCATTTCAGGGTGTATCTAAAAAACCGGATACAGCCATTTATCAAATACGTTTTACAAGCTATCATCACTTTTCAGAGGCTTTATCAAAAAAGAAGATGAGGAAAATACCCCGGGATAGCTAACAGTCTCTCTGTAATAAGATAACCAATCGCTTAGAATTCATTCTTTCCGTGAGTGAGAGAGATATTGACAGTTCACTTCATACTAAAGTTAGTGCTGATGATGTCGTCTAGAAAGACGATGAAAGCTTTACGACTAAACAACCCAGCTCAAAGAACACATTACAGTAAAGAACATTCACCTGAGCTAAAAACATTCTCCACCACTTCATGATTTCAGATTTCCCGAAATTTCAATTTTCTCATTCAGCTCCATGAAATATAAATAAATGTTTTACTTATTCAGACCCATTCTAAGGAGGTAATGGTATCCTCCACCAAACTTAAAAATTTTGGAACCGAAACCGAAGTTGGCCAGGTGATTCCGCTTCTTGTCAGCATCTTTAGATATCATCTGCATACTCTAAGTCTTCTGAGGGTTTTTCTGTGACACTTATTACCTAAAGAGTTATAAATATATGGCTGAGTTAAATAAGACAAAAGACAGAGGACATCCCTAACCATCTCCACTAGATGTAGGTAAGTCCCCGTATACTTCATCAAAGGCTGTACAATTTTCAGCTTTTCAAATGTAAGGTAATGTACTCATCAAGTCTCCCATCCACTTAAAGGCAGTGCCATAAATCACTTCAGTGGACGGTTCCGAACGCCATTTTCTCGTTCCAAAATAGCTGATTTTGGATTGCCGTAAGGTGCCTACGTCCTGAGATCTGACGTAGGGTGAAGATCTAATCAACCCACCCATGGTATGGTGGTAATCCCATCTGGTTTGCCTAGGTTAAGTAGTCCCCATTCTCCTTTATTCGTCTGATAATCATAGAACCTAAAATCTTAGACACCATTTTATTTAGACTGCATCCCTTACGCTTATCACAGGAGGATTTCCTCCTTTTCTAGAGGAGTGAGCGACTGAGACCAGTTCACTTGAATCATATCTGATTTCCATAATCTGGCGAAACCTCCACTTAGTCTGAACATTATATCTATTTAAAAATTTCTATCGCAGACATATCATGGGTTGCTATCATTCACCGTTTCAGTTTAGTGATGGCCGCTTAAACTTTCAACTTCCGTTTTTACAGCATATTGGAGATGGTTCCATGTTTCTTCAGAATAAGTAATATTTTCTCAGTTCTACAACAGACTGACTAGTTTCAGTTTGAAAGTAATCTGAGGATTCCAGTCTTCATAATGTACTCTGAATGGTCTTCTAGCCGTAGTTTTCCTGTGTCCAGTTAGGTACAGTTATAGGTTTGTTCGGACTAGCGTGTAATCATCACTCAGAAACCTCTTTCTGCATGAGTGCTAGTCTCTCACTGACTTTTTAACAATAACTTATAGCAGTAAGGCCTCTACACCTCTACTATTGCGTTATACTCAGTGAATGGCACGTCAAACAATACTTCTATATCTGAAGTTCGTGCTGGCCAGATACTATATGTGGTCGTCTGAGCACACTTGTTCCGTTCTATCTGTAGCCTCCGTTTGTTTGACCTAGATTCAGAAAGTGTAACTTATGTGCCTTCCTAAGCATACCACTGAACAACTGAGTGGTTAGAGACTGCTCAGGCTGACCTCTCCCGTGTCGCTCGCTTGAGACCGAGCTTGTCAAAAGCGTACCCAAATAAATTCATTGTATACAGCCGAATTGTTAAGCTCATCTAAATTTGCCGAATTCCATACTTTAACCAGATTAGTTTGCAGCTAATTCGTTAGTTTATGACACTTTCATATTGGAGATCCTACCTTGTTTTCTTATTCGCGTAATTTCCAACGGAACTCCTGTTGATACATTTCGGTGGTTAAAAATTACTTAGTTGTCAGAAATATCGGCGTAGATTTCGCGATTAGTAAATCATTTGCAACTATCCTATTTAGGTGAACTTCTGCCGGAATAAGCCTACTCAGGTGCACTGAAATCCACTGCGAAGAGTTATAAAGTTACTAATGGTCACAGCATACCTGTGTTCTGACGGATACATAGTGGTAGCTGATATTTTCAAACTACTCAATGAAAACGTTTACCTCTTTTTCAGGTACTCAAAAGAGGGAAGGGGATTAGAACAGGTCTTACCAACAACCTGAGTACGCAACTGAGAAGCATAAGTTTTACTCGTTTGAGATTGGTCACGTAGACCGCTTTTGGAGAGCAAATGTTTAGTTTTGATTGTTTGACAATCAGGCTAGAAACGTTCACACTGACGTCACCAAAAAGTGAGAAACAAGGAGGGACTTGCCGATTTTCAAGTGGCTTTATCTGATAACATAAGGCAGCATCCACATAGAGTGTTAGCCATACATAGGAAAGACGTCATTATTGTCACCTCTTATGGCCAGCAATATAAGTTTATTGTAGGACCTCCATTATAGCGTAAGCTAACTACACTATGACTAAAGTTGCGTTTCGTCTTAACGGTATTCAGCAAAGCTTTTTGCTAGCATATCTCATTGGGTTATTGTAGGATGCTAGTTAGACCAAAAAAAACAGATTGCAGCTATCGGTTGTATTCTGTTAAACCTATCTGAGGATATGATAAGGTTATCTTCTGTCATTATAAGTAGGCGTTTGCATGCTTTCTATGAGTGGCTGATTTTATAAGACTGGAAGTCCTTGAAGTCATTTCGAAGTGCACTGTCACAGTTGTCGGTCCCATGTCACTCTTTTATTGCTTCTTTCAACTGATTATTGGACCATTCATAGTACTAAATCTCCCCCCTTTTCTGCTTTTTGAACAGACTATCAGTTTGATATCTTCTTCATTTTCACATGTTTCTACTTTTGATTAATACCAACATGTAGCGCCTGATTGCAGCAACTCGTGATGAATTTGCATAATGTTGTATAGTTGTGCAATAGTCGATCTGTGACATAATATATTTCAAGACATACTGTGCAACCGCCTAACCACATTTAGTGCAAGTGGAAACGCCAAATAACTCAACTATTCTTCATTTATTATGATAAAATATAAGATTGAAATCACAGGGAAAACCAGTGCCGTTTTACACACCTACCTTCCATTTTATGATAAAGTTCCAAAGAGAATCAGTAACACAACATTAATTCTTTGAAAGTAAGCTCTGTTCATTCGAAGATTAATAGATGTACGTGAAAGTTTCCTTGATGTAACTCAGAAAATATTAGCTGAACTAAGTTTATGGGTAACAGGTTTAGTTCAAGTTGCTTTGTTATGTGTTTCTTCAAGTTTTTGATGATTACTATCAGAAATTGTGCATGAGCTGGAGCAATTCTCGACTGCATTTTCATTTTCGTTGGAACAATAGTAAATAATATGCTTTTGAAAAAGGATGACAAGTGATCTTAAGTTCTAAAAACCAATTTTTCAAGTAAAATTACTAACTCTTTAAGTATTTGCAGAGTCAACTCATGATATGAAGCAGAAAATATTTTTGTGGCCATCCTAACTTGAAGATGTATTTCAGCATGATGTTCCAGTATCTTTTATCACATATACTCCCTATAATTCAGCAGATCTACTTGAAAAGTATATTTGCATAACGTGCACAAGTTAAGAATCGGCATGCAGAAGTTGGTTAGTAAAAGTTTTTTCAACTGATGAGACTAAATAGCCAGATAATTTCGTGAACAACTGGAACTTTAATTAGTGGAAAATAATCATGAACCTACTTTACCAAAGCATATCAGTCAGTGCTTAAGCATACAATGAAATTTAGATCCAACCCCCAAGAACAGGATAAACAACTGTAATTGTATACAAAGAACTTTTCAGCTTCTCTATTATTGTTGATTTGGTTGTTATATATCGTTATTGTTCACTTTCTAAAAATTTTTTTTTCGGAGACTTACGGTGTTACTTAAACATTAAAAAAAATATAGCTAAGTAACTGTACAATTCGAACGGAAGAAAGTAGAGAAAATTTATTAAAGTGACTTTTATTTTTTAAATTTTATTTATCATATGCATAAAAGTATATCAGTTCTGTTCATTTACGCCAAAAGATAATCTTACTTTTCTTTCTTATACGTAACTAACCAGCTTTGAAGAGTAGGACAGCAACATTTTGCAGATAAAAGTAGATGAAATTGTTGACTTCATGTGTAACGTAACTGTGAAGAAAATTTTTTAGAAGAAAGCATAATGCATGAGTTTTTTAATATTATGAATAATTAATGAAAATAACTAAGGTTTAAGTTTTCATATTGTAGTTTATTCAAGGAAATAATTCTCATCAATCTTGCTGGTTTCAAACTCCAACACTTCCGGACGAAGATGTTTTAGTTGTGTATTTAAGCCAATAATGCTTTAAGTTTCAGCTAATTTGATGCCCGATGCATAGTCAGGCTGTTGGATTATGCTATCTCCATAATCAAATAATGATTTTCTTTCCATATTTTTATACTCAGAAAAGTTATCTTCTCTGATGTATGAGTGCGCAAAGAAAAAAAATATAAAATTCTTAAGAAGATATACTAATTATCCTTATACGATTTGGTGCAGAGTAGGTGCCCATATACCTCCAAATTCTTCTGTTCAAAGCCAACATCAAATTAATATGAACGCAACAAAAAATTCCTTCTTCAGATTTGTGAATAGCCTTATAACTATCTAGTCTGAGTGGCATTATGAATCATAAAAAGATGAGATTCTTAACGTGACAATAGATAAACAATATCAAACCTACCTTCCGAAGTCTTTTCCAACAATACACTGCCATGCGCCAGGATATTGCTTATCGAATTCTTTCTTGATATAACTTGCAATATCTTTTTCAATGGAATGCTTCTCCATGGCAATAGCAGCAGTATCCACTGCAAGTTGTTGTGCACTTTCTGGCATATCAGTACTTTTTACAACAGCCTTCATTTCACTCATTTTGTTGGAAAATAATATAATAGATCACTGAATAATCTTGCCCACAGATTGACATGTAACAGAAAATTATCGCATTTATACAGTGTCTAGTGAAAATGACCTTAAACTTTCAGTGGATTCATCTTTAGTAGCATACCTTCAAACATATGAACATAATCACCTTGACACAATAGATTTGTAGTTATTTTTTTAAAAGTTGTGTTTATTGGATGGTTAATTAAATAAGAATTTTAGCATAGTATTATGTTTCGATCGGCAGAAGTATTTCTAATGCTATTTTTTCTTGCATTACTTGGACTGACTGTTGGTAAGATAAATAAGTATTGAATGAGACGTATTCAAACTTGAGAAAGTATTATGGGGCTCTCATAAGCAGTAACAAGAATGAATGTTTCCCTTAGTTTATCGCATTTTCCAGTTTATTTTGTCACAAACAGACTTTATAAAATGTTAGTTATTTGAAGGTATTCAGTAGGGTGTCCCAAATCTGCGCTTCAGACACTTAATAAGGGGACATGAATTCTCTAGAATGCCTGAGTGAATTTCATGTATCCTCAAAGAGCATAACAAGATCAAAGTAAACATTACCTACTAATGCAAAAGTCGACAAGTGAGTAAAATCTGTGAATTTAATGACAGTGAAAGCTGTAGTACATTTTGGTCAAAATAAAGAAATTCAACTAGGTAGTATTCATCATGGACTGACATCGGTCAGAGAACCATTGAGTACTTGAGAGCCCTGGAGGGCTGCTTTACCGTAAAATGGAATTCTAAAGAGTTATAAATCCATGATCTAATCAGAGATAAAGTCTAAAACCATCAGACTTCACAGTGATTCCTCCAATGCGTTAGAACTCAATGATACACTTCCTTCTACTCCTGTTGATTCAGCATACATTGACACTATCATCGAATGATACCGGCAAGATTTTGTCCTCAATTTCAGTTTAGGCGAAACTTTAGGCTGCGACTCTTCCCTAGAATTTAGAAAAGCTCACCTTAAGGTGTGTCTTGTTCGTTTGTAGCTATGGCTTCAATCAACCACAAACCATTGAAGTCTTCTACCGATTGATGATTGGGAAGATTTCTCATGTGCCAGTTGCATGTTCTGTGCCTATTATACAGTGAACTATTACGCCGTTAAAAAAGCTATAACATTTTATGCTTAAATTCCTTGTTGCAGGTTCATGGATCTGAAAAATCCATTGCATCTTTGTTCGACCAGTTTATATGTTTCAATACGTACATGCAAATTTGTAAATAACACTTGAAATACAGGGTCAATAGTTTATCCGCTTTTGAATCAGTGAGTCACCATCTGTTTTTATAAACTGATACCAACTTCGTTGCTTGGTAGACTAATGATTTGGTACTTCAAGCAAACCTGTTTATTCTCTTCACTTTGTCGCCCCTGCTGAACTCTAGCTTCAATATGACTGACTTTTTTAGTTTACTACGATCTTTTCTTCTGCAGTTCATGAAGTGATTGTTAATGAAGTTCATATGGTATCAGTTGTCTAGAAGAGATCGGCTGGTCACCTTTAGTTCAGCTTAAAGTTTGTCGTAAGGGTGTATCTTCTCTGCTCTTCGACACATTACCACCAACCCATTCTTGTAGCTGATTTGGAAAAAAACTACTGAAGATTAGATAGTGAGGTTACCAATTTGTAATACGGTGAATATTTGCCTTATTGTTACTAAGTTACTTGCGTTTTCTAAATATATCAAGAAAGCCCAGTTGGCGTACTTCTTAGCATTCCCTTGTAAATATGACGTCTTTTTCAGCATCACTAAACACTTAGGGGGATACTTGACGTTTGATACAGGCTGTTGCAATTGGCAAAGACACAGATGGCATTGCATATAATAGATAGATGTGTGAAGTACAGGTTTTAAGGCGAGTATTTCCAGCTTTTCTCTATGTGTCCGAGCTGATACATGTTCCACAGAATTAAGCTTAGCCACTTCATTGAACCATCTGGATAGTAAACCATGAAATTGGAACTGCACATCTCTCATACATGGTAGTAAAAGACTAACGGGTTCAGTTTCTATTAGATGAATGTCTGCTACGTGTCAACAAATATTGTTGACGGTCTCTTGTAAAGGTATACGTTCACATAAAAATATCTAAATCCTACTGTCTTTCGATAAATTCAAGTGTGCCTTAATCTGAGTGCATTGATAGCTTCTTTCGGATCATTTTAATTTCTGGGACCAACCAACATGCTGTTTTGTGGTGTAGGGAGCCTAAACACCAAGAAAATAATGCTGAGGGGTATCATACATTTAATGACCATACATGAGGTGTTGACAGCATCCTTTTGTCTAAACTCATCATATGTTTGGTAAGCAACCAGCTTTTCTTTGTGAAGTTGTCTAAGCTTGTTTATGATTTGTTTTCCATTAACTACGGTCTTATTTTTCTCGGAGTCATTTACTTTGAATCAAGGAGAATCTACGGAAATTAATTTCATTTTGCGCAAAAATTTGTTTTCATTGATTATTTCTACTTCAGGTTTAGAAATTAGAATTCTTTCATTAATTTTTGATTTCTTCAATACATTTTGATTTTCCCTAAAACGTTTTCAACTTATTACAAAATATACTTCTTTAGCTTTCAGACAGTCACCCTCAAGACTAATTACATATCATTTGTGGCCAGATAAGCGTTTCAGTGAATAGATTCATAAGATCCTAGTGAAAATCTGCTAATCACAAATGGCTGATTTATTTCATCGGTAGAATAAGCAAACAGATGTCTGTGTCACGTCGAAATTGGAAGATAAACCCGGTTTTCTAGAACACTTGGCTTTCACAAAATAACTTTTTTCCCACTTCATGAAACCAACGATCGCTTGACTAATGCTAAGTAAACACTTCAGGTCTGAAAAGATAGAGGTATTTCAATTCATTGACAAGAAGAGAAATAGTAGAATAAGACCACTGTTTTTAGACAGTATTCCGTTTGAAGTGCACCTTAAATGTAGTGTGGTACGCAAATATTAGGACTCATCAGAATTTATCACATGATTAAGCACAAAGACACAAGTTGTACATGCAACAAAGGAATAACATCACTGGAATATGAGACAGTTAACAGTCGAATCTTCTATCACTGATTTAAGTATTAACGAACTGTTCTTTATCCTAATGACTACAATTGCTCAGAGATGAAAATGGGCGATGTTCCTGTAATCAAATATTCATCTGTTCAGATATTCGCAATAAACTAGTGGCAAATGACTGCGGCTTCTCATAATATGTGATTATTGGCGAACCTAAACTTCCAAATAAAGTGTAGACAACACAGACGTAAATGGTGACACCCCACATCCTAGAATCACTTCAAACTTCTGGGTAACGACTACAGAAACGACCTATTAGATGTCAATATTTTAACTGGAATGGTAGTTTTGTGTGAAATACAGAAACTTAATCTGCTGGTTCAGTATTTCTAGGGTTGCCCTTAAAGTCTCTCCACGTTCTGTTCAATCCGTAGTCTTCAGCACCATAAAAGCGATAACGTTTATTACTTATTTATCGAATAAGGTCACTTCGTTCTATTTCATATATTCTCACCACCTGTAGATAACATAAGAAGATGAACTCAAATTCATGTATTTAAAATTCAATGCTCCACTGAAAAATACAGAAGATGCTCAGACCCACTATACGCTAGCTAGACTAAAATGTCATCATTCCAACTGCTTAGGATGATGAATGCTTTCAGGTAGACTAGAGGAAATCATATCGTTACGCAGTTATATAAAGCCCTAACTAGGTTAAAATATTAGGCTAGTAAGTGATGTCATTTTGAAAACAGTAACTGCGTAAATAACAAAAGATAATTAGTCACCATCTGTTTAGTTTTGATTTGCCTACTACTTTCTGTCTGTCTAGTTAGCCGATAGTTGATGAAGTGAAAATCCTAAGGTATCATCAATTAGAAAAATATATTACATACTGTATGTTAAAACTGTGTTTGGTTAGAATTAACCAATTCAAAAACCATTTGAAAGATAATATACTGAACATACGTTGAATGTACATGTACTTTCAGTAAACTGTTAATGAAATGAAGTAATGCATTATGTCCATCGTTCAAATTTATGTCACAGTTTCGTTGAAGTGAGTTGTTCCACGTATAAAACATCTGTATGACTGAATTAACCGTAACAGTATACCTGAACTAAACTAAGTCATTCCTAAATGGTTTGGTGTAATAAATGAGACATCTTGGAAACAAGTTATGTAATTCGGTAATAGCGATGGCTAATGGTTAGTAGCGGAACTCAGAAAACGAATTTCATGTTGTCTGAAACTAGTCAATCAGTCAATCAAAGCGAAATTAGTGGCAGTACTAAAGCGTGCATAAAAAAGGAGTATACATGCCAATTTTGGTTCAGCCTATAGAGAAAAACTAGAAGCTACACAAAATGTTGTGTAGTTCCTACAATTTGTCAATGAAGCCTAATTGTAAGCTGAAGGAAAATGATTACCTCTACGATTTGTAAAGCGGTTTCATGCACCTTTCTGTAGGCAAACTAATTATTTACAAGTAGTCATAGGGAAATTCATGGGCCAGCACATTCTTACTTTTACCTTAGATTCCAATTCACCACATCCACTTGACGTACGTTTTTCTCTCCCACCAAACATGTTAATGTGAATGAATAAACTCACCATGTAAAGAAAAGAAAGAGGAAATACAAGAGGAATGTGGTAAATAAATGTTCATCACAACATTCCTCAACGTAAAAAATGAAATCTTAGAGAAGACGCTTGTGGCACTTCAAGCATTGACCAATCCGTTCTACTTTTGACCAAGTGTAGCCGAAAAATTACGCAGTACATATGGAAATCATGAGGATATTAAAAAGGTGACACCTTTCGAGTTGTACGAAAGAAATACTATCATTAACAACTGATAGAATTTCGCCTTCGAGCTTGATTGTATCCACCAGCTTCCTAGAAGTATTGGGAAAACCAACTGAAAAATTATGATTCACCCTGTCTAACACAGTAGCTACAGAATATATCAAAAATGGCTATCGATATTATCGCCACTAACAACAGAATTGATGTTAGAAAAATTTATACACCCACGTATATTTGGAAAGGAATCATAAATCTGTTGGTTTATGGGGAACCGATGAATTTAATACAGTTTATTATCCTCAACTGAAATTCTTCAGTAAGCAACCGATAAATTGGGGCGTAGTGCGCAGTCATTTCATTGTACTATGGGACTCTTCAATAGTGAGTACTCATGAATACACATGTTTCGGCATCCATTATGGATCGTTAGATTTTTGCTAGGAACGCTAACCAATCAGTCGCTGGGATGGAATCAAAGCTAACGTGTTTTTAACGGCTGTTAGTGCACAAAGTAGTATGGTTTTCATTTAGCGTCATCAATTGACATCTGCTGTTACAGCATGATGATGCGATGCACCATGCATTTCTACTTAAAATCAATCACTCCTACAAAAATACACTACAAAGTTATTATAAACGATAAACATTTTTTGTATGTAACACATCTCAAAAAGAAATATCAATACCTACCGCAAATTCGTGTAAATGTACAGATTCAGTCAACCATCTATGATACACGTCCGAAGCTTTTTTTGCACTGAGGAAGCTATTTTCACAAGACATTGAAAAGTTGAACACTTTCTGTCCTGTGTGATTTGAATTTCATGAAAGTCTGTACCTATCTTTATTGTAAACACTTAACAGATGCTCAATTTATTCAAAGATATGACGCTATATTTCGAACCTGGTACTGAATAGCAAGAAGTCCTTTATTGGGTGACAAAATATTTTCATAAATGTAACAAGAAACTATGCAGATTGAAATGAGACGAAGATTAGTTAAGTCGAGGCTGGAAATGCACTGGCATGGTAACAAACTTTCAATGACTTATCGTGCTGTCTTCAGTTAACCACAGTTTGATAAAAAGAACTCGTGTGGTACGTTTAAATAGAGTGTGATGTGATTTTATTTCAGAGATTTGTCTCAGCTGCTTATGACCTAACATAATGTAGCTATAATCTTGAGAGAGACTTCACATGTTCTTCTTGATTTGGCTTACGAAATAAAAAAAATCGAACTAGCAAAAACAGACATCTTAAAATAAAGGGTAATTATAGGGTGTTAATTACCGACGTGATTAAATGAACATTCCGAAAACGTAGAAAACGAAGTTCGAAAGTCAAATAGAGATAAGTTTTCGAGAAGTAGAAAGGAGATTTGATGAGCTGTGTAAGCATCATATTAAAACGTATTGCACTATGTTAGACAGCAAGATGAGTTAAAATCAAAACCATGAATATGAAACATATCTGTGAAAGAAAATGGGGTGCATTAGTGAATCACTTCTGATCATAAAATGTTAAGAAGATTTAACACTATAATGAGATGAATAGTGGCAGCTATTTGTTGTTGAATGAATGAGCTTCATCTTATATATTCATTTACTGTCATCTCCATGAAACGAAGCAAACTGGGCTTCACTTACCTATTAATTATTTTAAGAGACTTTAGAACATTGTCACCATGATCATTTGTGACAATAATCAGTGATCCGACAACCAAAAATGTAAGTGCACTAAACGTTGAAACTCTTCGAAACATGTTCTAAAATATGACCAAGTACGGTTTTATTTGTCCCACTGATATATATGCCTTGATATATGCATGTTAACTGATAGAATCATTTTCAGGTCACCTCAAAATGAAATTCCTCGAATACTGTCTGTCCCGATACGGAGTTCATGAAAGTAAACAACAGGCTGAATATATCCTCTCAATTAGGGCGCTTATTTGAAAGTTGTTTTATCATACAATTTCATTACTCCCACAGCGAATTCTTCGTCTCAGTTAGTGTTAATTATTTTCAATTCTGACTGAACCTCCCCCTTTTAAACCAAGTGCCTCATTTTTACATTCATGAGTTACGAATAAAGGATGTTAACAAACAAAAGAAATAGTAACAGGACCATGAATATCCTCAGTCATAACAGGTTCTTTTATGGATGACTGGAAACGTATGGCTCTAGCAACGCTTAATCTTCTGAAAGTATGTTGGAAACATGTGAATGACAAATTTCTTAACACAAACTCGATATTAAGTGTGATTCCCTTAACTTAAGACACAAGTCTGGATTACAGTAGAACAGGATGAATTATGTGTTAGATTGAAAAATGAAAACAGAACAGGATGTTGGTCCACGCAGAAGTCATTAAAGGAATTCACTGCATTCTAATAGATATTTAGGCTTTAAGTTATCTCACATCACATCAATAAAAGCGAATTCATTTAGATGTCTAAGCCAATGAGCTAGGAGTCAACCTAATGATAGCTAACTTCGTCTTGGTCAGCGAAGAAATCCAGAATGCTCATTTCATTCTTTTGGGACTCATCGGCTGGATCTGCGGGCACCCAACTGAGTGAGGTGGTTAACACCGAAACTCAAACCTTGTACTCACCGCTCAAAACGCCGAAGCTTTATCCTCCAAGCCACTGGGGCACGATATCCAGACTAGCAACGAAGAAGATTCAGATGAAGAAATGAAGCATATTAGAGAAATTTTCCTACTCAATAACTCACTGCAAAAGTGAAAAAACATATCATCAAGGCTTGCTGGGACTGAAGTACTAATTCGGGCAGTGATCACAAAATCACCACGAGGGAATTCAAGACATCCATAGTGATGCCATACAAGGACGGGATATTAGAAACACTATCTCGGACCATGAATAACGCTAGGTTAGAGGTGGCATCCAAACCTACAAAATAACTTACAGGTGAACTCTGTCGGTTTAGGCATAATTTAAACTCCATTCGACAAAGTAACTGAATTTATCAGTTGCCTTCAAATGAGTGTCAGATCTAGTAAGTTAGCCGTACCAGTCGGATGGATTCAGTCAAGTAATGTCGTGAAGAATTCAGTCACAGTTATGCATCTGGCAACACACAATTACACAACAGAATGGGATAGAGTTCCAGGCCTGAAGACTAGGGTAGTTGGCTCGAAAGAGGTTGATCACAAAACCTCTGTTTATCGAGTCAACATCTATAACATGCAGCATGAGTGGTTCAATCATGAATCGAATCAAATCAAATAATGAAAACTAGTGAAACTTGGAGAAGGTTAAGACAAGGAAAGCTACATATCATTGCACAAAACCTCATCCGTAAATACTATTGGATAACTGTGATGTTATAAAACTTAATCTAACATGTTCCAGTCACTTTTTCACTTTTTAACTGTAAAAAACCGTTGATAAAAATTAAAGCATATCTATTATCTACTTAAGTTTTTCTAATGTTTTGGAATTCACTTGTAACCATTCATTCGGTCCGTTGGCATCTGTGTAACATAATGATATTTTTGCGCAAATAAGTATGTGTACCTGAAAAAAATGGTGTGTTTCATCTCATTTATTACAAAGTTCTAATAAATGCTAACCAGTTAATTTTTCACAGCACTTGTTGCGGTGCTTTTTATCCAAAAATATCGTAATATGATGAACCATATTAAAATTTTGGCATCTGTTATGGTAGGTATGCCCTTCTTACTTAGGAATTTATTCTATGTGTCACGCAGTGATAACATATATTCAAGAAAAGATATCTCAAAGCTAAGATTGTAAGGTGAAACGGGTGTATCAGCAAACGTTTAGAAGTCAGAATGATGTAAAAGAAACAGGTTGCATGGTTCTGCCAACCAGAAACCAGCCAATATGTTATCACTACGACTTTCTTTTTCATACAGTCATTCTTGAAAATGATGTGTAAGAATAATTGTTTAAAGAAAGTACTTCTCACTGAACTACGTTCGGTTACTTAGTATAAGTGGGTTCACCACTTGGCATCATTCAGGAGATTTGCAAATCGCACCAATTTGTTATTGATCGAACTGCTTGAGATAGTTTTGGTTTGTATGTACATCGTAATCAACAAAAGATATGAGACATTTTCATATTTTTTCGAGGTCGCAACTTATACCTTTAAAGATGAGTCGTTCATTAATATTCGCAGATGAGATACTTAGTAGCAGTTAACCTCACAACAATACTGATAGTGTCACCTGTCATCAGTGTTCCGTCTTGTGCATTAGACTGACGTCTACCTGTTATTTAATGTTTTACGGTATTACGGTACTAGTCTAATCAATCTTGATGAGAGAAACAGTAACCACATAGCCTAAAAATTGGTAATTGATCAGTTAATTTATAAAAGTTTCTAGAATAAATCTTCAGTAGTTTTTACTTAAACGGCATAACCTTAAAAATAACAAAGATATAATAAAGTTTTGGCTGAAATGGTTAAATATATCACCTAAAACAATGCACTACTAACTTCAAAAGCAACCTTATTCATTCCATACTTCACACAAACTAAATTGAAATTATTTGTGTACTAACATGAGAATGTTGAGCAACTCCGCTTCTTCATATCATATACACGTTCATTCATATTCACAAGCTCAAGAACACACAAACATACTTATGCAAATGTAGAATGTATGCAGAGCTATTTGTTTATTCACCAGCGGGTTATTTAAGGCCACGTACTCTGGACTCTTACAACAGATTTCTAATAGATATGTGTATTTGGATACAGTCAAAACTCAATTCTTTCGTTCAATACCTACCCACATGAATTCATTTTAAATGAGATTGAGTCTAAGCTACTAAAATTCTAATTAGGCTCTTTGTGTGAAGAATGATTGTATGCACACAAACTAACTTTCTATTTAGTCGACCTAATGGAGGAAGTCTATTTTTGAAATACCTGTGATAGACAGAGTATGATCATATGCATGAATATTTTGATGAAAACTAAATGACAGAAAATGTTGTTATAACTATACAGACTTGCTTGGGGTATATATGTCACCAGCTTCCAACAGTAAATGCACCTAGGTTTGGACAGCGTTGGTTAATTGGGGATTAAGTGTACAAACAAGTCACGTTTTAAAGTAGACCCAGAAGTTACACATTGGTGCCGTTTTGGTGGTAGGTAGATTTTTTCAAGCAACAGTGGGTTACGAACTGCGGCAAAACGTTTAATGAACTTTTCAATATTCTGTGATAATCTTATTTGCATAACATCCAAAAATGATTCTTTTATCAGGTTCAAAATGAAGTAAATAAAACCAGATAGTGTAAAGAAATGAAGCTAATGGTTTAATTTACTTAGAGGCCCTAAGAATATTCGTAGAATGTCTGTCATCTTGAAACATTTGCTGAAAAATGAAACGGTAGGCGAATAGATTCGATCGCTTATTATTGCGCTGATTGGCAGCAACAATAATCAAACATGGATCATAAATTTCAGCTTTATTAAGTGTTTACCTACTAGTTCACTGATTTTATTTGAACTGTAAGTTGCTATAACACTCGGTAGAACATTTTAAGATGGGTAGCTGATGGTGCAGAAGACATGTCTACTTCGTTGCATATGTGTACAAGATGTCATTATTATAATGGTAAATGATTTGATTTTATCGGTTGAATAAAGTAGATGAAATGTATCTGGATGAAACTATATACTTCATACTAATCTACACTTAGAATAATCATTTACTTATACTGAACTGAGCGGAGTTGAAATTGTGTTTGAATCGCAAAAGAGATGATGTAGATAACGAGGTTCAACAAAACTGTTTGAAAGACATGGCTTTTCAAAAGAATAATAGTTAAGCTATAATTACGTGAACAAGATTTTTGATCTTCAACGTTTTCTGTTTCTTGTAGTTCCCGGTGGTAAAGAATACACTTCAAACACCATGCAATACAATGATTTTACGAAGCGCTTCCTCTTTCGAGTAGTACGAATAAGCAAATAAGGAAAAAATCCTGTTTTTTAATACGAGCCTGTGACCACACCAAATTACTAACTATTCTTATCTCTGTATGCCAATGTATTTAGATGTTGCAACTTAACTGATGGCTAGCAAGACTCAGGATATGCACTTCTTTCTGCATTGTATTCGTCAGCTGGATATACCCACACCTCAGTCAGTGTTTTCACCGAGACTGGAAAGTAGTACTTACCTCATAAAACACTAAAATGTTGTTGACTAGGCTATTGAGATATGGCAGCTACCTTTTGTACAACAGGTAACAGTTGTTATTTGAAAGTTATTCAAGCAGAAGCCATCCATTCATTGTCTTTCTTATTTACAAATCAGTTAGGACAATAGTATACTCTAAGTTCTGATCAGGGCATTTAACTATATAACTTGGGCTTTTAGTAAATGATATGAGACTATCCGTTTACAGTAAGAATTCCACTCACAGGAAATACTAGATAAACCATCTTTTACACTTTAAACGTTTAAATGTGAATAAGTAAATTAGAAACAAGTCAATCACTGGATAGTAACAGAGACCGATTTGGTAAGCCTGTCTGCAACGTACCAACAACGTAGTGAAACACACCAGCGTACTGTAATCTAGGTGTCAGAAACCACTCAATAATAAGTCCCACCTAACCTAAATATTCCACTCCTTAATACATACTTAAGGTGTGTAACTGCAATAATTAAAAGCATACTTCTTTTGGAGACTTTACTAAGAATATTGATAGAGCAATTTTCAGGTAGAACAAGGTTTTATTTTTCGAAACTGATTAGCTGACTTTAGTACTATCCATCAAATCAACAGCCTTGAGAAAGGGAATGAAATGTAGGATTGCAAAAGACGAAGAGAACTAACTTTTTTCAACCAATAAAACTCTTGCAGCTCACTTCAGAATGGCTGAATGAAGTGATATCCTAAAGTCTGAAGTCGCCTTCGAAGGGATTAGGTTGAAGTTTTGTAAGTCTTGCATTTATAAACATAGTCCTTCTGAAAATTCTATCGAAATATATATTTCATCAAACTAGAACTAAACCCAAATTTTATTCTAGTTTTTAATAATTGTGTAGAAAACTGTAATTAAAAGCTTTCAGGGTGGATGGAACTACACTTGCACGCATAATATGTCGTATTTACCGTATCAAGGTTATAGTTTCTACATATATATCACAAAAACTAAGAAAAATATAGGAATGAAGTTGAAGGAATCTCATTATCCTTTTTCATCTAATATCAACACAAATGTGAGGAACTTTTCTTTCATTTAGCCATCTGCTCTTAAGAAAGGAACAATTTCGCTCAGGTTTCCTATTCCCAATCCTGAATCACAAACTTCTGGTGAAGCGACTGATAACCATTTTAAAAATCCTTATCAGTAACTGAACTCATCATCATAGATATCTGTAGTAATTGGAATTGGCTTGAGGTTAACTTAATTGATAATTTTTATTTAATTTCAAATTCCTAATCTAAGATAAAACTCAACTTATACCTCAAGGCATTAAAAGGATCACGAAATAGTTTTGATCTTACTATACTTGAGGGATAAAGTATACTATTTCTAACTGTTTTGATTAACGAGGTAATATTATGTGTTCTTAGCGGGGAAAAAATTATGGTGGACATTCGATCTGAAGATAAAGGCACAGTAGAAGGAAGTGTATACTCTAACCTGATGAGAAAGCCTTATAAGAAGGCTATTACTGAATATGAATTTGATTATTTAAGACCCATAGGAAGTGAATGTCTCCATCTATTTAGGATCCTGGAAAATATTATTCTAACCCTCTAATACGCCCAGTATTATTTTATTTTCAGTCATCCATGTACCCAAGCAAAATGATTGGCAAAATTCTAAAATCAAGTAATGATTTGTTGATTTTTCACACCAGAAGAAGCATCGGACTTCATTGACTAACTAAGTGATACTTATGTCAACAACTAGACCATGTGCCCTTTATTTACTACTGTATTGCAAATAAAGATAATCAATATTCTTTGAGAGGTTTTTTATCCTGTCTGCCGTATTTTTTCAAAACATTAATCATCAGTATGTAGCAATGTAGTACATTTCACATTCCACAGTAGACACCATTAGCAAATTGGTGATTTTACCGTGGTTAGATCTTTGAGATTCCTGCTAGCTAATGTCTCTATGCAATATGTTGATAATCTTAATATTGATCGTATTGTAATGGCTTCTATTTGTATGGGATATATTAGTGATATTTTCATTTTATGTAGCAAGTGCATTGACGCTAAGCGGTTATTCCGGATGAATAAGGTTCAAAACAGCATCAACTTTTCTTGCTAAGAAGAACTAAGCAGTTAGTTGACAGTTATAGACATAATAGCTAGTCGCTATATGTAATTTTCGGTTAAGGAGTCAACCTAGAGAATGGTATTTTAATTCAAGTAGCTGCCACCCAGATGAAATAAACGACGGTCAACCCAGTGTTTATCTAAAAGGGGATATCGAATGTGTACAGATGATACTAAAGCAGAAGTAACTAACGAAATCTTTTCCGTTTATAGTCCTCGAGAGCAATGTCTTTAGGCTGTAGCTATTTCAAAGCTATTTTGGTTAACTTCATAGCGATAAAAGCAATAGGTACATCGTTAGCAAAACGTACCATGCAACTAACACCATCACCGAAGGTAAAGTTCAAGCTTAAAAACAAAAAAATACTTAAATGACCGCATCACATTCCGTTGTATAAATCATTTTTAATGTGGGTGCAAACATTTACATAGGGAGAGGTAATCTTAGAATGCATTTTAGGGTAGTTGAACAGGTTCTTAATTGCCTTCAAAAATAAAACATCGAATGACCTCATAAATGTAGGTGACAAAACTCATCTTCACCAAAATACTAGATATTAATTATAGAATTAAACTAAAAACAGTGTTCAGTGTACTATGTTAGCTTCGCCAGAAATAAGTGCTTGCATCTATCGAAGCTCTTGTTACTCGTAAATTTTAGCCTGTTTTGTGTATCCTAAAATAGTTTGTACTCATTTTAAACCTAATTTAGTAGCTATGACTTCAGTTTACATACCAAGAAGGACATTTCTATTCTTTTTATGCTTCCTACAGACTTCACTGATCTTTCTTGAATTGTCTTATACATATTTCGACACGTTTATACTCAGTTAAGTTATTTGAAATGCACATAAATAATACGTCACATGCTTGAGTTATTCTTCTTCTTTTCATAGATTATTTACAGAAGTAATTTGACGCCTCAGGCTGTTACTATTTGTTGATTTCCAACACCATTTACTTGAACAAACGTATTCAAATCAAAAGATCAATTTTGAGAATATGGCCATGTTTCACTTGCAATAAACCTATTCTTCAATTTTTGATTCCAAAGTTTTGAAGAGTTCGCATTTGTGACTACAAATTGACACTTACGTGTTTATTGACCTTCACCTAAAGATCAGTACCAAATATGATTCGTACATTTGTCTTATATTTTAGAGAACTCAGTTTGGAGGTCTGATGGGGTTTATTCAATGATTTCAGGTTGATACATAACTGATATCAGTTCAGCGTTTCTTCAGTTGATATCAGTTTGTAATGAATGCCAACTTGATTTCAGAGAACACAATAGTTGGCTTTAAATTCTCAAACATAAAGTCACTAACCTGAGAATAATATTCCTGACAAGTTATACAATCTGACAAAAACTTATTTCGTTTCACAATACTATCTGATACAGTAGTAGCAGTCCATTTTTATTGAACGGTTCGTATCAAAACAGGGAATCTCACTTATACAGTATATTATTTTCTAAGGGTTTTAACCCTGTTTGCGGCCAAATTGGTAACAGGCATAGTGAACAAAATTCAACTAACAAATCATTTAACTTCAAATTGATGGTAAAACTTCTGAAAACTGAGTTAAAAATTCATACAGTAAATCATTTCATTTTGGATATCACATAAAAACTTAAAGTTTGCCAAAGTATTTGGTAATAATGTACATATTACTATTAAGAAAGATATGTTTCTAATAACTTGTCAAAATACCTCAGTAATGAATAAAATACTTGTCATCTATTTGTGAAGTTATCAGTACTCTGAAGTCAGTTCGTAATGCATAGTGGCTGCGTAATTTCAATCACTCTAAATAGAACTTCATTGAAGCTTTGGTGTGTAAAAGTGTAAGATAAATTTTCTTTTTAGCTACGTAAACAGTCATCATTATTTTGCCTTTATTTTATTCAGTGTTTTCCACAAAGATTGTAAACAATAGTACTTTTCAAGTTTAGGTTATAGTGTGTTATGTTACCTGGCTTCCATTTCTTATTCTAGCTTACTTTTAATATATTTATTTAGAAAGTCAATAAAATTACGTGCTGGTATTTATTTCATTTATCAAACCAGCTTATTCGAATCCACAGTCAATATATAGACAAAGAGGTCATTTGATTTGCTCTAGTGATTCTCAAAGCAAGTTAAAATAATTTCACTCTCAAGTAAGTCTTAATCACTTATTCTTGCAAAAAAGCAAAGAAGTAGCGAGAGTATGCAGACCTCTGATGTTGGTTTTATTTTTGAAATGAAGGTATTTTTCAGTACAAAAATTAATTAATTTTACAATGTCAAAGTTGGTTCAAGACTTATACTTTGTGAATACTGAAAGTGCAAAGTACATTTCTTGGTGGTAAACTAACTTTGTCCTGGGAAATATAAAATAAGAGATTTAACTGTAAGTGACGAACATCATCGTCAAATTTAATTATTTTGTATCCTGATAGTTTCTGACTTAATCTAATTAGTCAAACTTATGAATATTATCTTAATTGTCCAGAAAGCTAATAACAATGGGAGTCAAATAAAAATTGTCATAAATACTCATAGACTATTTGAATAGATTTATCTCGCATTCATACTTAATGTCATTGTAAAGAAGTTTGAAGTCACACATATCTGCTTTTATAATTAAAAGCCATTCTTCTTATCTCATGTTCTTCCTTTAGTTCAAATGACTTTATGTTTCTTCCAACATAACGTGGTTTTCAAGTTAAAATATTGATTTTTAATAGGAATAATAATTATTATCTTTGATGTCTCGGTTAAATGCAATCTAGACCTTCTAAAAATCTACTTCATGGAACATAAAATTAGTTTATGTCACGTAAGGGCAAATTACATTCCCAGTAACCATCTGCATTTATTTCCCACACTAAGTTGTGAATGCATTTTCTATAGGTGTAGAAAGAGAGATGAATTGTTGGTTATTTAAAACATAAAGACAAAAAATCTGTGACCACTTCCGCTAAATGATGCTGATTTCATGTCTGTTAACTTCTTAGAAACCTTTTATAGTGCTAAGAATTATGTTCTCCAAATAACTGGTGTATCATTGTAAAATCATAGTTTAGATGTCTTTCGAATAATTCAAGTTCCTCTATACAAACTTAGAATCGTCACTAAAGGGATCTTTTTCACATACATTTTGTTGACTAAGAGTAGTTGAACTGAAAACTAACAACCACATTCCAAACGTCAACATACATTCTGTCCACCAAGTGAAGTTAAATTTCGTTCAATTCAATAAATAATCCTGGAATCGCGTAACCTTTTAATCGCAATAAATTTAAGTGATGTTTTACCCTCTTTGTATTAAAGCTCAATTCAGATTTTTTCACACTTTTTTAAGTTACAAGATTATACCATACTGAAGAAAAAAAGGAATTTTTATATTGTTTTATTTTTAAGTACTTTCTGAACATCAGGCTACTGAAAGTGTGTATGCCTTCAGAAAGTAACTCCTTATTTTGGTTGTAAAACAGGACAGAGGCTGTTCTAAACAATGTAGACATTATTTTCAAACAGAAAAAATATTTTCGAAAAAGTTTGTTCTCTTTACGAATTCCGATAGAACAATAAGAAGACGTAACTTGTCTAGATCGTGAAATGTATTTATGCTAAAAAAGATACTGTCTGCTCACTAATTGCATAACCATAGTTGAAAGAAATGATAGTCGCGAAGAAAGACAAACAAAACGAAGCATTCTTAATTCGTTTATTTTCTAAACAACTTATGCACAAGGTGATTGAAATACAAAAGACTTCTCGATATTCAACTGAAGGACAATCCATGCTCCATCTTTTATTGATCAGAACTCATCCAGATTTGTAGAGTAGTATGGCAACATTGTTAAGGTAGAAATAAATGAAATGATGCGTTTCATGTGTGACGTAGCTGAAATCAGTGGAAAAACATTACCAATAAATGTTAATAACTAGCATCAGAAGATCATAAACTCACTGTCGCGGTATCATTATATTACCACACAAAGATTAAATATAGACTGAGTTGGCTGTATGATACTAACATTTTTTTAGGCATAGAAGTTGCCTTTTACGAATTTTCGATGTAGATCACTCTGTCTACTTCTTTGTGCTAACCTCTTATTAGTAACTCAACCCACTCATAATTGGTTTCATTCCAAGACTATCAAAACAATCAACACTATATTTGTGACGTTTGCTTTGTATCAACCACTGGTTTATAATCGCCTCCAAGCAACAATATTTTCCCCATTTATTTCAAATGTAGATTGAATGAAATGTGAAGTAAACGGAATGCTAAAGATTTGAATATTACCCTGAAAAGTTTATTCTCAAACAAAAAATGCAGATATATATCTACAAGGAAATTACTGACTACCTCCAATGAGTATTTGGTTTTATCTTACTAGGACGTGCTTCATGCAAATGTGTGTGAAAATCAGGTGTAACAAATTTTTGTTCAGAGATGTCAACTCCTCATGGGTTTATCAAAATAACAGTAAAAAGCAATTCAGAATGTTTGCAAAATTTAAAATCATGTAATAGTCAAAGTACATACCTTCCATAGTTTCTTCCAACAATACAATGCCATGTTGGATTATATGTTTTGTCGAACTCTTTCTTTACAAAACTTGCAATGTCTTTTTCGATATTGCAGTCACACATTGCTTTTGCGGCCGTATCCACTGCGAACTGTTGCATTTCCTCTGGCATGTCAGCATTCTTAACAACTGCCTTTTGACGGTCCATTGTTTAGTTTTATTTCACTACCGTTTTCTCCTCTGTATCTTAAAAAAGGTAATGGATTGGTTACCTTTGAAGTGTTCAATTTATACATGAAGAACGTTTAAATAGTTTCTAGGTTTAAACTGACCCTAAAGTGAACAAAAGTCAACTTCAGTAACTTAACTTCAGACATGTGACTAGTATCTTTTTACTCTTACCTTCGTTTGCCTTTGTCTTGCCAATTCAACAAAACTATTCAAACACTAGTTAGTTTAAATGCATAAACATGTATACAAATATGATGGTGACAATATGGCTTCAGTGTGTGCAACAATATGTAAAGTTACGTGTACATAAATTAGGTCGAATTATGCAAAATCAAATCATGCACAAAAAAGACTGTCTAGTTTATAAATCAATTCATACTACTGTAAGAAGTATAATGCAAGCGGATACAGAATACAAAATTCAATGCAGTTGGTTGGTCAGCTTATGTAGGTAAATCATACAGAGTGATAGCCCGATGCAGTAACTAATTTGTCAGTCTCTGTCTGTTTAACATAGTTCATAATAATTTGTCAGTTCTCTATAAGAAACGGTCCGAAAATCTTATGACATCATACCGAAGTGTTGGTTGGTTGCAAGCATTCTGCAACAAATCCTGGAGCTAGGTTTCGCCCTTATTGACACTTATCGTTAGGACATATTTGCAGCCTACAGGGAATTGATGTCCCCTGTGAACTCCAAACTAGAGTCCGGTCACTACTTAGAACTAGACAACGGAAAACTGGTTACTTCTCAATGATCAGTCGTTGTATCATTCTGAAGTCTTTTGGTGTCAAAATAGTCATTTCTCCCTTAAATCATTTCGAATAAAAGGAAATAATTATCAAGCTATGATTCCTAGAGAATCAATGTATGAAATTAAGATATTACAGTTAACTCAGATCTTAACTAAATGCCTCATTAGCTCATTGATATTGGTTACATGGCAAAAATTACTATTCAGTAATTTCATGGATTTGTATGGACATCCACTGTATATGAAAGAGCTTATGACTTCGGTAACCTGCAATCAGATGACTCAGACTACTGTCCTGTTTAAAAGGAAGGGAAAAATAGTTATGTTATCCCCAAAGTATAAGTTGAAAATGAGCTAGAGAAGCTTACATGTAGGCATCTGAAAAGTATTTCTCATTTGTGTGCTTCCAAAAACGCCAACAAATCATGGAATAACAATCTCGTTGTTACGAAAATCAGCAGTTTTAATTCGTCATTAGAACTTAGAATAGGAAACTCTTTCATCAGTATGTTATGAAAACGAGTGCAGTTTGCGACAGAAATGGCTACTTATTGTTCATTCTTACGGTTTAGGACAAGATTTGCAAAGGTGATTTGTAATGAAGCTCATAGAGTTCTGTAAAGTTCTCGAACAAAAGGAGGTTATAGCTTCTGTTCACTGGCTTGTATTTGAAAACCACTTCGAACCGACACTTAAGAGAGACGCTTTGAAAATTTTCCAAGCCTTAAACGATTAAAACGATTCAATCACATGTACTTTCGAATCACCGCTTACCCATAGTCTATTTCACAGGTTTGACAATGGGTTGTAAGCGTCACAACTAAATTAATTGGGATACATGATGAAGGTATCACCTTTATCTCTGCAAACTATGTGAGGCCGATAGGAAGTAAAGTTATTAACTAGGCATCTGACAAACTCAAACTTAAGCACGGCACTATTACATGAAGCCACTGAAAAATTAGAATACTCCCATATACGATTGACGTTTCTCTTATTGCATAACAGTTTATAACAGTTTAATTGTTCCGTGCGCTTACCCGAACGTCAAGACCTACTACTGAAAGTCTTAAGAAAGATAAAACTGAGGCAACAGAAAAACTGTTTATAAAAATTTGTAAAGACATATAAAGAAAATGTTTATCACTCACTGTGATGACTTAGGGTATCTTATTTTTTTCACAAATCTCATTTTTCACTTAGATTTATGCAGTTGGTTGAAAAAATCGCTCTTTCACTAATTAGCTTGTCTGCGTAAAGCTATCAAAAGATATCAGCGCACCCCTGAATTTGTTAAAAATAGAGTGCAAGCATTTGTAAGAGATAATACGGTCTCTGTTGACAAATTTTGTAACGTCACAACGAAGAATCGCCTAATAACAACGTAAAGAGATTTTATATCGGGGTTTTGATCTCCATTATCCTAGAGAAGAAAGCAAATATCATTTACTCACATGCAATAAAAATTTACAGCTTAAACTTAACTATAAATGTGGGCAGGATGGTATAGTTGGTGCGGTTCAAACTGACAACTTTATAAGGAAAGTTTAACGGAAAACATCTGAAAGGTACAGGGGATGGGAAACTATTATCCGTGTGTTGATGATGGATCTATTATTCACTATGATCTAGTGATGCAGCTTATCTACTGAACTGCTTACAAAACCACTTCAAAACACAGAGTTTCAGTAAAGCATGTGAAAGATTCGAATTTACCCTAAGTCTTGAAAATTAGCGGAGTGCAGATGGTGATACATAATGATTTATGAAATACGTCGTAATTCAATTTCATATATCTTCTTACCTAAAGCAAAGATGCTCTTCAACCACATGTAAAACTTTTGCTCAAAAAAAGACTTGAAGCGAAAATCTTGGTTTTTGAAAGTTGTCTTTGTGATAATGGATATCCGTAAAAATTGATTCTTATTTTTACCAGGAAAATAAAAACGAGGAGATAGGATTACAGATGAGGCAATTTACATTATTATGAACCTTGAACTCAAAGACCATGAAGTTTATAAAAGGACAGACCAATATAAAGACGCTACTCTGCAAAAGACCTGCCCACTTCCATTTCATATAACGAATCACTCTGTGAGACAAATTGATCTATACAAGTTTTTATTTTTATGCTACTCTGAAATGCATCTTCAGTATTTCTATTGCTTCTCCCTTTGTTTGTTCATATGCTTTATTCAACAGTTTGAAAATTGTAGAGGTGGAAAAAGACTGTAGTCTTAAAGTGATGTCTTCAAACGGTATCTTAGGTGTATGATCTAGCTCAGGATCACTATGAAATTCATTCCCGTTGTTTTGTAGAGCCATACTGCGATAGCATTTAGGTTTATCAAATCGAGCTGATCATTTTTTAATTCTTTTTTAAGTGAATATTATTTAGCTTTGTTTTATGTGAATTATTTATTCTAGACTTCAAATGGTTTTCAGCAGGATGTAATAGTAATGCTGAGTGTTTGGATAGTCCATCTATTGGGGTGCTATAAAGTCAGCTACCGGACCAATATGATAACCTAATTAATGCACTTCAATGGTACTATGGATTCCATTAAGAGGAAGAGGTTTACCGGGGAACCTCTGCTAATCGACTCAACATGCAGTCAGCGATGACTCACTATCAACTCCGGATATGAGGAAAATGTTACTGTCAGTTAAATCGAAGGATGAAAAAGGAACTTTAAAACTAAACCAGAAAATTTTGTGGTTACCTTGACATGACTGTGAGCAGAACGTCCCGCCGGAAACGTCACCTAGTAAATCATACTGTCACTATGTTCCATATCAGATGAGCAATACGGGATTCATTTTTCGTCGCCAGAACATCTACTAAATGTCTTGACATGCACATACCCATGTTACTCACTTTAGGATGCACATTATCTTTCGCTTAAATCCCTAAATCAATCAGAAATAGTAGGATAAATTGCGAATTACTGAGAAGTTTTCAGATGATTACATGACTTTGTGTTTAGATACATGATCAGATAAATTAGAGAATTCACTTTCGATAATAAGAGCTAAAAATAAATAAGATTGCTTCAACAGTTCAAGCACCTCATCATTTTGCGATAATTCGATTTCGCATTACATGTTCTATCTATCTACCGAAGAACTTAGCGACGCTGACTGACGCCTTTCGCCCCAATATACGTATATATAAGCTCGACTAACTGGTTATTGTAAATGTTATGAGTCACTTATTCTCATTTCGACCACGCAATACCAGTGTTAACTCCTACTCACTTTGTTGGCATTCTGTCTGACTGATGAAAGTATGTGGGTGTTTCCATTCCTTGTAAGAAGGAATTCTTTCGAGTTCTTAGTAGCTAAAGAAGAGAATCTGAACAGAATAGATGGACAGGATGCATTTTCTGCTGGAATAATTTTTATTGATACATTTGAGCATATAACAGTTGGCGAGTAAGGTAACACAATTGTTTCGATAGGAAAGTTACAAACCTTTCAAGCACAGTAAATTTTAAATGGCCCTGTTACAGTTTCTCAAGCAGTTGTGAACAGATACGAAAGGAGATATGAGGTTGGCTCTGACAGGTCGGACAGACAAGCAAGATATAAATGCAGTAGGTGAAGAGTTTTGGAATAGTGACTGGTTGACAGCTTGACTTATAATGAACTCAAGCCTTGAAATGTTATATACTGCATGATGGTGGTCTAGAGAAGAATATTTCAATAAGATTTATCCACATAAATAATTCACCTTACTACATAGTTTTCCGTTCGTTGATGAAATAGTTGAAATACGTTCACCAACCGCTGGTCGAATGTACTTTGAAAAACTTAGTTAATGATGAGGCCTAATTAACATAGTATCCACGATACAACGACGGTTTCCTTTGAAATGAGTTACTTATTGATCGAAGTACCGGTCGATGAAACTTAAAAATATCTGTCCATATATATTGGCAACCTTTGTTTCTTAATAAATGCTCTCAGGTGCATCATTTTGATGTGCTTTAAAGTTGTCCACTTTCAGTTTCAAAAGTTGATGTAGATGCAAGAGTCACTGAATCAGCAATTGTTTAGTAAATTAGTTTGTGATGACATCTGTTAAAATAAAATCCTCATGTAAATATGCTAACTGCAGACTCATTGTACCAATTAAAGATATGGTGTTATATCTCACCAAGAACTATACACCACTATACAAAACAGTACTGACTTTTCAACTATTTTGTACTTCGTAGTGCATTTAACTGATGAGGAGTGAGCATTCTGGGTAGCAGTTACAGAAAACCTTAAAACACTATACCATTCATTGTGAAAACGCTTGGACACACGTCCACCAGAGTAGCAGCAACCATTCTAAATGGAACTATAAACCTATACTGGATAAGACATTCTATACAAGACTGTTTGTTTTCTCCTGACAAATTTAAGCCAAAGACAATGATGTTCCATAAGGCCATAAAAGTAGATCGTCTTTCACAGAAATATGGAACTTTGTTGTTATAAAAATGAGAAACTCCCTGTCAGAAAGATTTTTATTCGGAGAAGCTTCAATTATGATGAGCTTACTTGTAGGACAACATACAGGTTGGACATTATTCCAGCTAGCAGACATACCAAAAAGAGGCTTTCTGAGCACTCAAGATTATCAACAAGTAGAAGTCCTTAGTTATTCTTTGCTTTCTTGACTCCACTGCAGTCAGATGCCTGAAACTATATTTGCTTGTTTCTGAGGGACTCCGAATGGCTATTATGTTACAATCTTCGATTACCAGATTTCATTAGATATCTGAATCTCAGTAAACCTCAATTTTAGTATATTGATCTAAACCCATAGTGTTTCCTATCAGTCAGCAACCATTCTAGTCATAAACTTATGAAAACTTACTTGCATAAACTCATAATATTCATGACGCTATAAGATATGTTCTTCTGATATAACAAAGTAACTCTTCAAAATTATTCTGATTGACTAGCTTTTTCCTCTTGCTACACCTTTCTCACGTTTTGACTTACTCATCGATAGTTGAGCGGTACTGTTTCTTACTTTGATGAGTTTGAACAAAAACCAAAATTTTGCCTATTGTGTGGTTTGATGCTACAAACTGAGCACCATGAAACTAAGTAAATTAGTGTCATTCTGCTCCAGCACTTATTTTTATTCTATTCCGATTTAATTTTTTAAACTACATTTGTAACCGGACATATTCGCTGATAACAATTCAACAAGGGATAATTCTTTCAATCAACCTTCTTGCCTTTAGCTAGGGTTCCTGTACTGCCAGTTGATATGGTGTACAATGGCGAACAGCTTAAGTTTTCTTTGTTCATTTTCAGTTTCATTCTGATGTATTTTATTGATATTAAGCAATTAGATAACGCCTAATACAATAAACGATGTCATCATTTGTCAGAAACTGACATCATACTATTTTGGTCAAATACTAGCTAAATGCTACCGTGGAAAGTAAAAATAACTACAACACAACCATATGAAACTCTTATTTATCGAAAATAGATAAACCAATTGAGAAAAACAATGTGAAAAGTTTTCCAGTCGTAGATGGTGTGCCCATAGGTTATGTCATCATATTGCAGTATTAACAAAAATTATGAGTTTGATTACGGATTTTCATTTTAACTCCATTTTGTTGAAACCAGGAGTTAAGCAGACAGCAGGCGATGCTTACAGGTAACCAACCTTGAAGTCATTGTTTATTAAATGGTAATCAGAGAACGTGAAAACACGTTTTTTTCCTTTCAGTTCCGAGAGAGATGTGGAAATTCTTTTCAGGTGCCTGGTTCAAGTAACTTTGGAAAACCTGGAGAGATATGCCATTCAAACTAAAGATGCTTCAATAGTATATCAGAAGACTTTGATCCGCAGTAAAGCTATCTAGCTAAAACGAAAATGATGGCTCAATATTCAACAAATTCACTTTCGTAAACTTTCTTAAACGATAAATTTTCATCCAACTTATACAGACTGAGCGCCAAAGTTAGTTAGCAGTGAATATTTCTCATTAGGCAGAGTATATCGTATACATTCAGACTGAAAAAATTATGAAGTGGCAATCATAAAGAAGCTATCAACCTACTATATAAAAACAAGGGTTCTAAAACTAAACAAGCACAACAATCTCAATAAACATTGCGTTTGAAAGGCATTTTCAGTTCATCTTGAAAGATTCCGTTTGATACAATGAGCGATCATTATTAAGTTAAAGTGTGTAGAAAATGAAGATCACTAAATAATCCCGAGTTTATTATTTCAAATATTTCTTTATAACCTTATCCTTAAGTTTTCGTGGGAGGCTATCCATGACATTTTGTACTGCAGAAATTGCTTATCCTTAAAATTTAAAATATTCCGCAATAATAACTCGTATTTCACAATTTCGATGTTGTGCAACAACTGTTCCATGAGTTCTGATGAGGATGAAAATTAGAATAACATCATACGTTCCACTGTAAGAACCACTTGCTGGAAGAACACTTAATAAAAACTTAAACTATCCATCAGAGTCAAAAGTCCCATATTCTTTTTAAGTATCTGTTTCATTTACGGGGTCTAAAATATTGAGTCCTGTAAATATTTTGAAGGAGGAGTTTTAGACCCCGTTCGCCCAATGATTATTTTAAAGGAAGTTTTAAACTAGATACAAATATTCCTGGTTTCAATAAGCGGTTTCTACCTGTGATGAACTTTAATAAGGATTAATCTAAAACAGCTCCCATTCAGTTCACAATAGTAATGGTCAGAATAGGGGATAAATGGAAGATACCGAAATCAATAAATGCTGTTATACAAGAGTCACACCTGAAGTAACATTTGGAAAATAAAGCAAGAGGAGTAAGAACTGAAGAGAAAAATTTGACAGATCAAGTAGAAACAAGCTGAACACCCACGTGTTTATTTTTGTTGGATAATAGCAGTTTCAAGTCCTGATGAACCGATTTTACATTATAAACAAGTTATAAACCCCTTCTTCTGATGAATGGCAGTTTTGCCAATCGTTCTTATTGCATGGATACAGCTTCGCTGCAAAAATGCTGTTTCATTTAAAACTTTATCATTGTGAAGTATATGTGTTAGATGCTTTTTAAGTATGCAGATTTCTGCTGCCAGAATTTTAATAATTCTTTACGACAATAGTTGTTGTATGAACTAGTTACGTCTCAGTAGTAGCTAACTAATAAGTAAAACAGTGCTACATAATGGATTTGGACGAGATTTGGACGTAGGATTATGTCAGTGGACATCTAATACCCATGATTTTCACACTCCTTACTTTCTCTGACCTTATAGGGCTGTATAATTTGATTAGCTGGACATAATAGTTGGCTAGTATATTTAACCAACCACTTCAAAACGTCGAAAGGCTGTTTCTTGGTATTATTTTTAAAACGTTACAAGGCATCTTTGCAGAATTCTTGTTATTAATCAGACTTTATCTTTGATCTAGAAGGTATACAGATATTCCCAAGCTCACGATAGGCAGAGCAGAATGTATCGTGGGAATGTTTTTTGATTTGTTTCCAAAAATATGTGGTGAGTAATCTGATAAAGTAAACAGTAACCATACGCTTTTATTAATGGCACAAAAAATTGATTTTTACCAAAAAAGCCTTGAAAAAGGAAAGCTTGGTTCTCCTTTAATCTCTTTGCACATCTCACTAACTTGAGTAAAAGAATAAGGTAACATGGCTCCATCTACCAAATCGATAATTTGCATGTTAACTTACACGTGATTCATGAGTCTGTACAATTTTGCGCGCGCATAAAATAGCAAATAGGATGGAATTACGCATAAAAACATAAATGACAGAAAACTGACAATATATAGCTGTCTGGCAATAGCTTTTAAAGTAATAATCAACTTCAAGTAATTGATTAGATCCATACGGTGTTAGTATATCAATGGAACCTGAGAAAGCCATCGTGAAAAGTAGTGGTATGCCAGAGGAAATGCAAGAGCATGCAATTAAGACATGCGTGAAAGCAATGAAAATACATAGATATGATAAAGATGTAGCTAGTGCACTGAAAAGAGAATTTAATAGTAAATATGGACGTACATGGCATTGTGTTGTTGGAACCAGTTATGGAAGGTAAAGTTACACTACTTGGTAATCTTCCCTGTAATGCTTTTTTATCATCATCTGCATTTAAAAAATGTCCTAATCATCTTGAAAATCAAGCATATTTCGTCAGTTTTATGTCATGTATTGAGCTTTCTTAGTAAAATCTGCAAGTAAATTGTGAATTATACTGCTGCGTAGAAATATTTCAATACTGTCTGCGAATGTCACAAATTTAAACAGCTTAACCAAAAAGAGTACCTGCATAGACAAATAAGAATTTTAAATATTCTGAGCCATCATATTTGGAAGTAATAGAGGAAGACTAAATTGGAATAATTAAAAGGATTTTAGGATTTTAAGGGTGCAGATTAACGAAGTTTATTTAAATGAATATTGGTAGTGGTAAAAGGTCAAAACCGTTTCAATGTGATCAATTTTGAGAGAAACTATAAAGAATTAGTGATATCTGATTTTCATTTTGACTAAGATAGCCGTGATTTGGTAGATTAGCATTTATACTGGATTATGATTGAAGATGAAGTGGAAATCTGGACCATGGCTGGATAAGAACCGGTGTCCGACAGGTTCCCTGCCCGTTGCTATGACGGTGAATTGAGTTACCTGTTAGCTCAGTTGGTAGAGCACCTGGCCGGAAACCTGGTAGTTGCTTGTTTGAATCTGACATGGTTCGAATTTTCATCTCTGCCTTAATCACCACTCAGTATAAACAACTGATTTGTTACCAATGAAGAACGGCACTTAAGAAGATTAAACAACTCATCATATAACTGTATTATGTAGAAGGTACTTCACAAATTTCACCTTTTTTCAAACCTGCTAATGTTTTAATAACCTTGATGTGCCAAGTATTGTCTATTAGCGTTTTAAAATACACCCTTAGTTTATTATTCAAACTGAAAAATGCAGAGCAGCTGGTCATCTGAAGGGCCGTTCCATCTTCGGGAAATATACGTATATTCTTTATTGGGATATTTAAAAACACTGGATGGATTTGTTACTTCATTATAATGATTTTGGTGTGCGTGTTTACACACAAAGTTTAATAATAATAGAAAGAACGCTAAGGTCTATTGTTATTTACTTCATCAGACCTATTTGTTGAACACTTTAAATTTTTTAGCAATGTCAGTCATGCTGAGGGTGGATTGATGTACTTCTTTCTGGGACGAAAATCTATTCTGTTATTCAAAACGGAAGGTTAATAATGAACAGTCGAATGTGCAAGGTGTTGGACGACATACCAAATTATTTCAGTTCAAAAAATCTCTGGAAACAATGTATAAAAGTTTAAGAAAAATTATTTTCCCAACTTTTTTAAATATTTATAAATACATACTTCGAAGTGATGGTAGTGCTTTTCAATTCCCATGATTTCAAATATAACTTCAGTCAGTGACAGTCGACTAAATTGCATTCGGATTCCAATAATTCTACATTTCACTCTGATACTGTGTTGAGAAAAAGTTAATTTACTAATAAAAGGAAGCCTAGAAATAAATTAAATTAAATTAATGTAACGGTAAAATTTGAGAGAGTAGTGGAGCATAATTCCATATTAGATTGTTTGTTTAATATAACATATAATTATACTTTGTCATTTACTGGATGACGTTCTGACTACAATTTATTGCTCGTAGTCATGTGGAAAAGGTCATACGACTTTTGAACCTCAATTATATAGTCCAACGGTTCTTCATTCTTTCTTTTTAAGGGTATTATACTTTTCCTAATATCCGCAGTATGTGACTAATCATTCCTGTTATGTGTTGGGTGTTATTCAATGAACAAAGATTTTGTAATCATTACCTCTCTCCATCTAGCTCTACTGAGTTTTAAAACTATAGCCCTGTCCCAACCAGTGGAGTGACAGTCAGTAAATGCAAAGCGTTAACCTAATTTCCCTTTTAATTAATTATCTTTATAGGTCTATTATACTATGTTTCACCAAATTCTCACTGACGCCATTCAGCTTATGCGACCTATATATTCTGCCTCACAAACATCACGTAATATTTGACAGATTGAATCATTTTGTCTAATTGCATCACATGGATCCATTAGCCTCCAAAATGTCTTTCTTAATGAATTTGTGGCTTCAAATGTCACCATGATACCAGCATTGTTATGAATTCTCGGTGAAACTTTCGAACTGTTCCCATTATTTAGCCACACCAATGGCTGGTTTCAATATGCCTAAAAGAGAATTCATCTAGATAAGAAATTTGTTGCATAAAAGACTTGAAAGCCGCTAGAATAAAAATAGCAAGAATTTCAAAATACTAATCTCTAACGGAATTTATATGCAAATATACCAATAGTTTTCATTAAAATACCTTGCAGTATAGTTATATTGAATCCATTATTCTATCTCTGTCCTAAGAATAGACTTCAAATTTGGTTTGACACAGATATGTACGTCAAAATCTATTTAGATCCATGTCATACGTGGGTCTGAATTAGACAAAATTCATGTATTAAATACGTTCAAACTGCTGGTGTTACAAATGTTCTGGAAAATGTTGAGTGCTGAACCTGATTTTATCGGTACAAGAGCATATTTTAATAGAATCTTAGCGTGTCAAGAAATCTATCTGTAAGAAATGAAACGGTTGACAACAGAGATGAAAGGTAAAATCAAAGTAAAATGTACAGCAAGTTTTCGCTTAAAGTCTAGAGTAGTGGGAATTTAGCAGCTTTACTGCCAGTAAGTCATATTCAAGTGTTGTAATAAACTAGAGTGCATGTAAAAGTATAAGTTTCCCAAACTGAGCAATTCTCGCTAACCAGTGATTCCTGGGGTGGAATCTATAACGTAGCTATTTTAGTATGAAAAACTAACCATCAAGGAAATTCTGAAACGTTTCTGTATGATTCATGGATTCAACTTTTTTATCATTTAAAACTGACAAATCAGCGTAGAATAGCACACACAGTCCTTTTAGGGATCACTGTTTTAATAGCTCTGTGTTGATCGTTAGTTTTTTCTGACAAAATTCTCAAGTATCGATGAAACAGAAAACATGCACAATGAGTGACTCAAAGCTGCCTTCTAAGCTGAATGAACTGAGCCTAGGATCATTACAAATGATTTGACATTCTAATATGATGAACGGCATTCAACGTGAATTATTTAGACTGACACTAACTTGATGAATTATTCATGAATCTATTCCTTGTTGAAAAATATTGATTTTCTTCCAACAATTTGTGCGTTGTATACCTTGGTGACGCTCCTTTTGTAGTTAAAAATTATGATTTTCGTATTTAGAATGCATAGCGTAGAATGCAACATAAGAGTCACCACGACTGTACAAATTAATTACTTGATATCCAACTGACGTATTTCACCTGTTCTTAGCACACAGATGCGAATGTATATTTACTTAGATACATGCTCATTGCATTGTTTGACAAACAAGGGAGGTGAATTGTTCACAGGTGTGTCACTATGTGTAACTAGCACTGGCAACAGATTTGATTACATTTATGTAGGAAAAAGATGTGCACGTTAATTGACGCCGCATATTCTACCACTAGCTACTTTTAAAATCACTACATCTTCACCACGCTCACTATATAGCTTAAGATGATTCATGGTTTCACTATTTAAAGCTATTTTTTATTGTAATGCAAAAACATTTGGCAAGTTTTATGACTTTGTAAGACTGCCAAAATGAATCGCATTTTATCATGCGTAAATTTCATATTACCACTTTTAAATGGTATACTTCAATATCGATAAAATTCTAAATTTTTTAACAGTGATAATGTGAAATATCTCATTTTTATAGAAAACAAGCACATATGGAGAAACAGTTAAATACCAGTGCCAGTGATCGACTCATCACTTCCTTCACACGATGATGACAGTAGTCATACACCATTCGGTCAAACATGGGTAGAATACGGAAGCATTCGAGAAGAAAATAATATGATTAGTGATTTTTACTATACAGATCTTTCCATATTATCAGTAAATGTTTAAAAACATCATATGTTATTATTAAAACAGCATTGAGTACTTTCATTTAGGTGGCTTGAAAATTAATTTTATTGTAAGGCTTTCATTGTCATCTATTAACCATTTGTCTTTTATCAAAAACTGATTCCTTTTTCTCAATCGCACTATAAAATGTCTTAGACAGTTCATCGCACTCCCGAAAATCGTCACTTCTGCTGAAAAAGGTACAAAGATTTGAAAACGAATATTTAAAAGAAAGTTTTAACCCATGGAAAAGTAAAATCAACACAAACACTCCAGCTCATCTGCTGCAGTACTTGCAATCCTACTAGATTCACCTAACAAAATTAGGCTTTTTAACATTGCACAGTTTTATAAGTCATTACCAGTGATAAATGGAATTGGTGATATTTTCAGATTGATTTGTGTATAATTAATTATTGGCACTCATAATTTCTCTTTGCTACACTTGATCAAATTGATCGACCTCTGTTTGCGAATAATCTCTTGTGCGGATTCCTCGATACTGCCTGATTATTTATTATGTTGTGATTTAATCGGTAGTGGCTAGAAGTAAGAATTTAGGAGGCGCATTTCGTTCTATTTGAAACTCGTTAACCGGATGTATCATAAACCAATTGAGGTCGGTCAATTCCATTAGGTATAACAACCAGAAACGACAAGTAGTAGCAAATATTAATAAGTGGTCTCCGTTGCATAAGCGGTATCCCTATGGTCTCATTGTCCTATTGAATAACTCTTTGGCATTTGAAGTGATGGACATTGGATTCGAACCTCAATGGGAACACCACAACTTACTGTGGTGGTGGGACATCCAGCTGATGAGCGCCAAATAGGGCGGAATGTGTGTCCTGGATTCTACTGCTAGCCAGTACCAGGTAAATCTTCACATGTTACTGTTTTTGCTTACAGCGACAAATAAGCTGATGTAAGTTAATATCGCGTTAGACTGAACCAATGTCGCCGTCGGCAATATGTAATACGAAGAAATAAATTGACATGACTTATATAATTAGTGCAAAATAATAGCTGTAAAATATATATCCTTGGCTCAGTGACATGATTTTTACTTTTTGTACACTTCACTATCTGAATGCAGATAGCTGTGCCTTCTTCCTTTTACTCACGTCCATGATTCATCAGCTGAACTGAACCCAAGACAAGTATTTGCAACCCTTTATCTATCAGCCTTCCTTCCTTTCCTGTATGGCGTTATTGATGAATACTATTGGCTAACTGTCTTTGTCCTTGTAATCTGAACCAAATACAAATATGAAACTGAATTCTATGTTCAGAACATACCATGATTCACAGAAATGGAATAATTAATTTTTCAAGTAGAGGTTAGGATAATGTATGATGATGGGTTTCATGTAGCACAATCATTTCGTAACCATGAATCGTATGGAATTGAGTGAAATCAATAAAATCCTCTTCAGCTGAGCTTTACAATAATACTATGAAATAAGTCTCATGTAAAATCTTTTAAAATAGAATAATCTAGTGAATAAAAGTTATCTTAAATTCCTTTCATCATTGCACTGATTTTTCAAAACATTTCCAGTGGGAGGTTATTTCTCATCACTTTGGATATTATAATCAGAATGCATTTACGAAAAAGTTACCACGTCTACGATACCAAGATAAAAATAAGGCATCAGTTATCCTGCGGAATTTTTATGGATCTACTCAACAGGGTGTTTTCTGCATAGTTTTTCTCTTTCTTCTTGCAAACTATCAGATACATGTATCCGTTCTTTCTAAGTAGTGACATTATTCTTTCTCTTTTTTGTAGCAGTTGGTAAAATAGTGTTGGAAAAGATATTCCGCTTAACGCGAGTGATAACTCTCAAAAACAACTGATAACTGTCTGAAAACATACAGTTTTGCATCATCCTGCTGAGATGCACTGCCCTAATTAATATGTTTGAAAACTATCTTCTTAGTTCGAAGCCAGCTTGCGTTGAAAAATTCTGGATAGGATTCAAGTTTTTGGATAAAGACTCAATCTGCTACGGATCGTAATAAACCCATTCATCATGATTATCTTCAAGCCCAAAGAGCCAAGTGAGATGTTTGTTTAGACTCTATTTATTCGAATGCTAACTCAGTCTTTTTATTCTTTTATACTTTAAACAGCTTTGAAAAGAAATACATTCTCGGATACGATATCTAGTGAGACTATCTCATATGATTCTTGCAGGTCACATGCTTTGTTTGTGAAATACTTTGCCAATTAGCCTGAGTCTATGTTACTAAAACCCTAATTCGGTCATTTTAAAATTGGAATCTTGTTTAGAAATTGGTTTTTGCCTATCCACAGCTGTTTTGAGCCAAATTTCATGTAAGGTAAAAAATAAACGTTAGGATTACATATATATCCAGTTACTTTGTTATTTCTCTCCACAAGTAGCATGCAATAATACTTCATCTGACAATAGAAGATGAACTGATGAATCTGGTTGACTAATTCACTTCTCCGAGGAGTTTGATCAGCCCTGACAAGCAAGTAACTGGTCCACATTAGAAATGTGAAGATATAGCGCAGAGCTTTGTACTAACAGGCGAATCTGCTGACGAGGTTATACAGTGTTACAGATTGAGACATCTAGGACGTGTGGTGATGGGTAGTGGTTGTCTACGTAGATGTGTAGTGCAACGCAGAGCAGGATTATTCTAGATAAAAGTCAAAAGAAGCCACATTAAAAAGTTACTTTGGTGTATAAAGTCTCTGACTGTTGATTTGAGCCATGTAATGAAATGCAGTGTATATACTGGGTAGAATCCTTATAAAAACCGATATCAGAAATTGGAGGCTATTGTTTATAGAGCTTCCAAATGATCCCACTGGTTTACATGTATGCTCAGATTATCGCCATTTTGTTTGTCGTATCATATCTTATTGTTGTTCAGTTCTTTATTCTGCTCTTTCTATGACAGTTTTGTTGCTTTTGAAAACATTTTTCTCTGTCACCATTCTGCCCTGTGTTTTAACGTACCGATGAGATTTGTGACAACTTGGACCGCAATGCATTATTGCTATGTTAAGTGTTGACTTTGGCTGACTAACAATATTTTTGTAGCAGACATTGAAAATATCAAAAAAATGTGAGATTCGAGCAACAGACTCACGATTTTTGACTGCCTAATTGTAAAACAAGATTTCATTAATGTAAACCATTCATTTCCTCTAAATAAATATACTAAGCTTTGAATTATCATTATTATTTGTCCCTTGGATTCCTAGTGGAACATAGAGTTTCGGTAGCACGTCTCCAGTGCACTCTGTTCTCTGCAGTCTTTTGAACCTGGGCACACCACAGCCCACAAGCTTTCATTTCTCCCTCACATGGTCTCCTCCATGTCACCCTCACCTCGGATGCCCAGCTTGTCGTTTCCTCGGTGGATTCCACTCGACTGCCTGTCCTGGTACGTGATGACCCCAATCTGCCTTCTGAGTGTATGCCCAATCCATCTCCATTTCCTTCTGCATATTTGTTGGGTTACAGATTCTTGGTTGGTTCGTTCATAGAGCTCATTGTTACTTATTGTTTCTGGTCATCTGATCCACAGTGTCAGTATGAAGTGAGCGTAGACGACAGCTCGTAGTGAATGTGTATAGTTTGTTGGAAACGCTTTTCACAACGTGCCAAGTTTCTGAACCATCACATAGAACCACTGACTTGACATTAATATTTAAAATCCAGATCTTCTTTACGCTTCATGCTGAGTGTAGTGCAGTAGATCTCCACACTGATTTTAGATTAATGAAAGCTTGTCTTGCTTCTCCGATCCTGACTACTTTCACATCCTCATCTGTGGCGCTGCTCGTAGTTGAAACGATGCTGCCTTGCCTAGGTAGGTGAAAGAGACAACTTCCTTTAGGTCCCCTCTTTGGTGGTGATTGATGCTTGTTGTTGATGCTGTTGTTGGTTGGTTATCTCCATCACCTCTACCTCTGTCTTCCCTAAATCCACTTGAAGTCCCTGGAAGATGTCTGGTATTTGCTGCCCTACCTCATTTATCAACTTGTTGGTTTCTGCCTATAGATCTTCAAGTTTCTGTGATATTAGACACAAATCATCATCATCATCCCCGGAGAAATCCGAATACTCGAGGCTTTTTTCATCCGTCAAGCCAGCGTATACCCGTCTCCTCGCTCCTCATGATTTGTTGAATGATCCAGTCCACCAAAATCAGGTAGATCATTGGTGATTGTAGGTGGCAGCCTTGTCTTAATCTTGTCCAAACTTCAAAGGCGTCATTTAGCTTTTCATTGTGAATCACTCGGCATATGGCGAGGTCATATAGCTGTTGAATGAGGTTGATAAAGATTTGTGGCACTCCGTAGTGCTCAAGCAACTGAAAAATTACTTCTCGGTCGATGCTATCGAAGGCCTTTTCAGAGTCCACGAAGTTGAGGTAGAGAGTGGACTGTCGTTCTATGCTCAGTTGTATGATAAGATGGTGAGTAGTATTGCAATTTGATCGGCACATGGCTTGTTCCTTCTGAAGCCAGCCAGACAGCTTATTGTGGTCGCAATTTTGAATCCATTGCGTTCGTTAGTCTCTCCAGGATGATGCGGTGTAATATTTTGCTTGGGATGGACAGGGGCAGGAGCCTGATTCCCCACCAGTTCTTACAAAGACTAAGGTCTTCCTTCTTTAGAAACTTCACAAGGTAGCCCTCCTTCCAATCAACCACCAGGTACCTATCCCTCCTCCCAAATCTCTACAGAAGTAGTACGAGCATATCCGCTTTTGTCTCTGCTACTATTTACAGTGACTCTGGTGGAATTTCATCTGCTCCTGCTGCATCCCCGGATTTTAGCGACTTTTTGGTGTTCAGGACTATAACTTTTGTAAGGGAGCTTGTGCTGACTGATAGTTCTGCTGGTTCTGGTGGTATTTTCGGGCGAGTTGTAGGTGATGGTCGATTCAAGATATTTTTGAAGTGGTCAGCCCATCGTTTCCTTTGTTTCTTTCTTTGGTAACTAGGTTTCCTTCACTATCTCTCATTGGTTACATCTGTGTTGATCTCTTCCCAGATAGTAGTCTGATTATCTGATATAATGTTGTCAGGTCTTTCCTACTAGCAGCCTGTTCTGCTTCACCTGCCAATGTGTCGTAGAAGTTTCTTTTGTCTTTGCGCGCACTCTTCTTCACTTCTTTGTCCAGAGTTTTTTATAAGTTGTACTCAGTTTCTCTTCTTATCATTCACCCTTGCACTGGTTTATCCTCTGCTTCACAATTCTACTCTCCCTGCTCCATCAGCTTCCATGTGTCCATCGAGATCCACTCCTTATCTTCTTTCTGCTTCCTTCCTATTACTGTTGTGCAGCTTTCTTTCCATATGGTTTTCAAAGACTTCCAGTGTTCATCCACACAGGTTCCTTCAGGGATGTTACTCAATGTCTCCCATTTTGTCCTGATGACTAACATTAAGATGTCTTCTGTAGTTTCCTCCTTCATCTCAGTTTCTGGGTGGGTTTTGAACTTGAATTGTGGTCTATCACCAACTTCTAGGACGACTTTCAACATGATTCTGAGGTCAGGTTCCTTGCACTAGATAGTGGTCTGAACCTACATCCGCTCCTCTTCTTGACTTTGAGTCAAATAGGCTGCTTCTCCACTTTCTTCACATCCATATGATGTCAGTCTGATTTTTAGTGTGGCCTGGTGTCTAATGAAATCCATGTCGCTGACTTGTGGATATCCTTGTGCCTGAACACAGTGGCTAGCCTCCAATCACCAAATCATTGAATGCACAGAATTCTGCAAACATCTCTCCATCCTCCCTCATCATTCCACCTAGCGCTTCTCGACCCGTGGTTAGTTCTCTTCCTGTATTATCCATTCCCAGTTTGGTACTCAGGTCACCTATCAGAATAAATTTTGATGTTGCCAACTGCTGTGCAGTCTTGTCCATTACTGATTGCAGTTGTCAGTAGGATTTCTCTTTCTTCTCTTCATCTGCATTATTTGTTGATGCGTAGCATTGGCATTGTATGTTTGTGACTTTCCTTCATTTTGAGTTGGACCTTGCTGTCATGATCCTACAGGAGGAGATTGGTTGCCACTGCATAAGAGCCTTTGTTGCTCTCGGGGATATCTGACAGTTTCTTCCTCAGTGTGCTCGTGGTTGTCGTTTGGGTGACAGTATCTGAGTCGAATAATGATTGTCCATTTGACAGTTTGGAGTGTCCACTTCCATCCCACCTGCTTTCCCAGCCTGGCACTTCTTTGCCATACCTTATCATCTGTTTTGGAATCTGGGTATCCTTAGTAGGTTTAGGCATAGTGTGGACATTCCATGTCCCCATGTTTATTTTCGCTTTCATCAAGAGACTGGAGGCACATCGGCCTATTGGCTTCCCGAAGTCTTTCACCAACCGGCGTCATTTCGCCTCCGATTCCAGTGAGAAATAAGTTTGTTTTTATTTTTTATATTTTGCTTGTGCTTTGAAGTTTGTTTAGCGGTTAGATTTGTTTTACGGGGTAGGGTTGCTAGCCCTATGCCCAACCTTCCCTCTTTACCCGGGCTTAGGACCGGCTAGTAACTATTGAACTAGTTAGCTAGTCGAGGTTTTGAATTAGGGTATTTAAACTAACGTATACTAGATTCATTGACTGAATGATTATATGGAAACTACAAAAACACAATATTCTGATCCTTTAGTTATTTAAATTATGGGTGAGCACAACTGAAGACAAATAAACCGTGGGGCTAGGCTATTTACTTGTGCCTTTGTTGAAACGCTTCATGGTTGATCTTATTTCATGAATAAAGCTAACTTAAATCATTATTTAAGTAACCGAGATGTATGCTGGATTTGATAAATCAGATTTGAACTTGATTCTCAAAACAAATATTCTTCGGTTGATTTGAAAACCATATGCTGACATATCAGGTAGTACATATACTACAAGGTTAGAATGTTGCAAGCTGAGGGTTTCCTGAACCTTGAATTTAGGAAACCAGTCTGTTATTGGGATTGTTACCAGTGTAAATTTCAAAATAATTTACTTGCAAAGGCATTAAGTTTAATTCAAGATCAGCTGCGTATACTATAATAACATTCATAGATTGTTCACACTGAATTTCTCATATTACCTGAATATTCATAAACAGAGTAGATTGAAACTATGGCGGTCAATTTAAACCATTTAATTTTGCTTTTTTTCCTAGTGTAAACTTGTAGTGCTAATTTTTTCGACATAAACCTAACTGTGGGTTTCAGAAAACGGAATCTTCACATACCAGACGAAAATGTTTACTGACTTTCTAGAATTTATTGGGTGTTTAAGATGAAAAATAGTGAAAGCAACTAATATCTGCTCTTATTTAGATATTACATACTTGAGTGTGTAGCTTTTACGTCATACAAAGACACAAGTTTTATTTTGTTGAAAAATGTCGCTTCACATTCTTACTACTCGTGAGCAGTAAGAAAAAAGAGATCAATATTTCAGTGTGTTGTATTAATTTAAGAATGATTTCTTGAGCCTCAATTGTAGGTAGAAAACACACAGTTTTGTACAAATCACCTTTGTTACGGATTCTTTGATGATTATGCTCATTATTGTCAAGGAAGAAACATAGAACATGAAAAAAAGCAACTTTAGAGCCCTAGTGGTTTGGTGGATAACGCTGTGGCGTTTGATGCGAAGGGTAATGGGATCCAGTATCAGTGGGGACAACGTCACTCACTGGGGTACAGGCAGCTCCGGCTGACGTGTCCTGAATGGGACAAAATGCGCCTCTTGGATTCCTCTGCTAGCCACAACCAAGTAGATTATCATACTAACTGTTCAGGTAGTATTGAGGTATCGGCATAGAATCCCATAAACGAATAGTGGTCTAACAGCCCGAACAAGTAAAACAACGGATAATTATAAGTACATCAACAGATGGTACTGAGAAAAGCTCGTTGTATAAGAAGTGGTTATCATGCCTCAGTAGCCTAGAGGATAACGCCTTGGTACGAGGTTCAAGTCTCATTGGGACCAACATCTGACAAGTCCTAAATAGGATGAAACGCATGTCCTAGATTCCTCCAGCAGTCAACAAGATCAATTTAGCATTTTAACTTAGCAGCTTGTGGTTCAGTCATATATTTCCTAAACATAGGTTAAACTGCAGTTAAATGTCACATACTTTGTGGAATTATGCTTTCGGTAAAGCAACAGACAGTTAGACAAAATACCTCAGTGTCGTCATTTCACAAAACAAGTTATACATTGAGCATAAATGGACAACGGTGATAAAAGCGTTTTTTAAGCAACATGTAAATAAGATGAATAAAAAAGTTTCCAGTTTCTCCGTATTCCACCTCATAAGTCCACTCAGATGATTGTAAAGTTCTCATTTACACTGTGCTTCTGACTATTCTGTGTTGGTAACAGCAATTTCTGTGTTTAAAACTCTCTTCAGCGATATTCGTCTGAGATGGTACAAACCACTATTATGTGTGGTTTGGATTATAATTTTGTTATATCAGTTGTTGGAGAACTTTATGTATTTTCCTATCCAAGTTTTAATGGCATGGCTTGTCATTATCTGTCAAAATTTTAACTGTAGTCTGGATAGAACAAGTTTTCCTGCAAGATACAAAGAATCAAAGCTTTAGGCTGAGAAATTAACCGCAAATTATGCCATACTTAACTTTGGAAACTTAATTATTAAGACTTTACCTTGTGGTGCGGCTAAAATCACTTTATGTGTATTATACTTTATGATTATGGCAGGATGAAGAGCAACTAAGATTTTAAAGAATAAAATGACAGTATCTCATAGGCCTCAAGTTTATTTGACGCAGCATTAGATTCCTTAGTTCTTACTTAAGTAATGTTCTAAACCGAAAAGAGACCACAATTCAGTGAAATGAAATTTCCTTTAAGAAGGTGTGCTTTTCTAAGGCTTTATAATCGTACATACAATTGTCAGAAACAAATAATTATCCGTTACCAATAAATGGGTTGAAGTTAGTTTGTTTGCTTTTAGTGCTTATAAAAGCAATGAAACTGTTTTAGTTAGCCACATCAAAAAGTAGAATTTTCTTCGCCTAGATGTTTTTCATCTTAGGAATAAATGGACAGTTTACATCGTTTTCTAAAAGTCAACCGATTATATAAGACTAATATGCTGCTTGTAACAAACGATTGAGATAATTTGTTGAATTTCCATACTTCGTTATGGCGAGATCAATCGATAAACTGAATAGTCACAAGATTACATTTCCAAGCGATGCACTTATTGACTCGTTTACTGATAAGCTCTCATTTCAGGTCCAAGAACTGTCATCAAATAAATGCAAATGTTCAACATGGAATAAATTGACCCGTGAAGAATGTGATGTGTAGAAATTTTTCAGAGTGGAATGAACTCATTTTATTGTTTTTTCGTCAATTGGCTCTTCAATCACTAGCAAGGTTATGGGTAGGCAGGGCTAAGGAATCCCATACTAGGACAAAACAGGTGTGCAGTACTTCCAGGTTTTTAAATGATTTCCCTAACAAACATCCAAACTGAAATAAATAATCATCATACTACTGAAATATGCTCTACGCTATGGACCATATAACGTCATCTCAAGCCTTAGAGTTTCAACAACAAAGTTGTAATTTCGTGATTCTTAATAAGGTCTGTACCCCTCCAATACAAAAGGAACCTAGTGAAATGCTTAGCATACCGTGCCTCAGCTATTTGCTTAGAGGATGCTATAAATGAAGAGTGCGCCACCATCCATGATCTGCTTAGTAGGAATGGCTACCCAGACAAGTCTGTAAATAAGCACATGAATATTACGAGGGTTAAGAAAACAATGCTAACAGTTCCTAAGAAGCAAATCTTCTTGAAACTGCAATTTAAGAGTGATATTTCCAGTGAGATCATCATACAACGCATAAAAAGAGTCTTGCATAAAGTATTCCCAGCCGCTAAATTACGTCCCGCCTTCTACAACCGCCCGATTCTAGGTGCAAGAAACAAAGACAAACTGCCTGATTCTGCCACTTCTGTGTGCACTTATCAATTCAACTGCTCCTGTGCAGCGAGTTACATTTGGCGTACAATGAGGCAGTTCCATCGTCGAATTTCTGAGCACTACCCTTCATGGTTGAACAAGGGACAAATTAGAACAATAAAGAGCTCCATACGTGCACACTGACACAGGACATCAAGTGGTTACTGGAAAAGCCTTCAAAATTATCCATCAGATTCCAATTAATTTACCTCATGGATTACGCACTCGGTTACTTCACATAGCACAGGCGATTGCAATCCACCTTTACAAGCTTAGCCTTTGTATCCAAAAGAAGTTCGTTCAACCACTTTCATTACCGTGTCCGTCAACATGAAGTGACTTCTAGGTTTATTTTGTGCACCTTTTCCCCTTCTTGTTTCGATCAATATTCATATTTCCAATTTTAGTACCTCTATTGATTATTTACATCATTATTTCTGAAACACCACGTGATTGGTAATTTGATTAAATTGTAAGCCTATATATTAGTGTAGAGCTCAAGGTGAAGACCTAATTGAAAAGAAATATATTTCTTCGCTCAATCAGTCTTTTTTAAATGTCTAAATGGGAATTTTTAAAATTGAAACATGTTTATAATCTTATATGTGGAATTTATTCTATCTATCTTTACTTAACTCTTCTTTCTACAGACTATCTTTCTAGTTAGTGTGTGGTTCAGAGAATTAGTCTTAAAAATATGCTTCTGGGGTACATATTCAATTTTACTCACTCCACAGTCTAAAATATACTGCACGTACATTAACCAAAATGTACGCTAATAAACAGTTTTAGCAACTCAATGAGAATAATAGTCGTTAAATCACCACTTTCCAGTTATATTTCACCTTTGGGTGATTTTGTAAGTGCTAACATAGAAATAAATGGTTATTGCCTGTGGGCACAAGCCTATAAACTCTGTTGCTCTATTCGACTGACTGATGAAAAGAAAAAAGGCTTTAATTTCGTTTTCACTAACAAAATGACCTAAGGAGAACTAGTTGCTCTCAGTAAGCCTGTAATGATAACATGATTTAGTGTTGTGGACAGCCGTTTATAAGCTACACTCTATTCTGTTGTTTGAATTCATGGATGCTAGGCCTGATTCTAAGTAGGGAAAACACCGCTCACTGGCACATTTATCGGTTTGATGAATTTTAAATAGGGCGAATGCACTTTCTGAGTTCCAGTGATGGACATCGTTATACAAATTACACCTTTCTATTATAAAGAACTGCGTTTCTTGTGCGGATAGAACAGTATCAGTGAATTTAAAACTATCAACTTTTGATTTAAGACAACTGATTTTGTAAAGCAATTAAAAGCAAAAGTTTCAGAATTTTGTTAGGAAGTATGTTTAAAAAGTCAATTTATTTGAACAATATTTTAAACACGACTTCCTTTTTGTAGGAATTATATCTCAACACTTATTTCTAGGAAAAGTATTTTAGTAGCACGTGCCATTTTGTGGGGCCGTCATACATCGTTTCTTGTTTTAATCTGAAGAGTTTGCCTAGTTTCAGACTGTGGATCGACGTGAAGGAATCGATATATACATCTTGATTTTATTGTCGTGCATTAAGTGCGTTAAAAGTGATAATCTAATTCACTCTTTATAAACACTCATTTTGTGATCAAGAACATAGTTTGAAACAATTAATCCCTTTTATGAATTTGGATGATGTATTTAGAGGACGTAGATTATCTGAAAAATGTGATGTATTAGCGCTATACATTTCGAACAATCTGATCACACATTAACTTGTTAAGGCATTATATATGAAAGCTGGAAGTGGGGGAAGGATACATATGACATAAACGAATTCAATAATAAGAAAGATAATGAGAGGAATAAAAGATAAGACTTGAAGACAATCTTGGTAATACGATAAAATAAGCATTACCAAGGTAGGCCTAATGTTAGGACAAACTGTTTTTGCACACACAATGGGGGGTTAAATTTATTTATGGCTAGCGCCTCAACAAACTTAAGTATACGCTCCTGACAGTTTCTGTACAAAATTGTAAAGGCTGTCTTGATATCAATTCTGTGACTCTTATCAATGATATGTTTCGCAATGGATGATGATGGTTGTCTGCCATCTGCGCTTATCAATATTTGTGAATCCAACTGCTTTCCTAGCCACTTTGGAACATGTTCCCCCACCCTCAAGTGCATATCACGATTCCTCCTCCCTATGTATGTTTGTCCACACACACACATGTAAATTTATAAACGCAATGGGATGTGACACAATCGTTTATACAGCGTTGAGGTCTAGGTAGCAGCAGGTGTTTGGTCTTCTCAACTATGATAAGCTTAGCTGCATAGTACGTTTTGCTAACAGCAGACCTTAACCTTCGTCTTAATATTATGCTATTAGATTCTCCTCTGTATGGTAACGCGATGTAAACGCATTTCTTCGAAACAGAGTACAGATCAGGCTTGAATTCTCGCTGATTTTTGCAGCGGTTTATGAACTTCAACGGATGTCCATTTTCCACTAATGTTTCCGTTAGTATTTTGATATCATCATAGTTGTAAAATGTATTATAAATAAGTTTTTAATAAAAAATTTACACACAGTGTTGCTATTATTTTGATAATCTTATCAGCGAAATTACTCCCTGTGATCACAACAACAGTTGGAAGTTTGTAGCAATATTTGTTCACATATTTACCGATAGGTGTCATACATATATAGTCTTTCCTTATTGTTCCTTAGTCGCTTTGCTAAATACATTATTAATATAAAATTGAAACAGACAAAATTGAGGTATCCGTACATGAACCCACCTGCCAATATACACCGATCAATTAGGTCTAATGAACGATGGGATAATACAAGTAACAACATATAGACGTCCCATATGATTGAAAGTTGTGCTGATTAACCTTCGTTGCGTGTGTTAGGAGTGACATGTATAAATATCGATCACGTTAATAAGTTTTTTATTTGTAATTGTTGGACATAAGTATGATAGTACTGTTCCAATCGACGTCATGTTTTTCGTCCCATGCATAGACAGCTAGTTGTAGAAGCTTTTATTTTTTCTGATAGAACTTCGTTTCGTTGTCATATAAGCGACGTTCGATGACCAGAACAAAGGAAACTGAGAAGTCATTCATGACAATGTTTCCTTCCCTTTATCATGTCCTTTAAGAGAAGAAGGTATAAGACATCTGATCAAAGGTGTGGATGATGCACATTGCTTTAGAAAATTCCGTTAACTGCTGCACTACTCCAACTTTCAATATAAAAATGAATTTGATAATTTTTAGTATTCTACAGAAGTCAGCATGAAGTTACTGCTAGTACAGTCATTCATTCTGATGCTAAAACACCCCGATAACTATGATAAGAAATGATAACTGTCCAATCTTTCCTGCAGTTAGTTCCCTTCATAAATTTCCGCATGGCAAGAAACACAAACATTACGATCTGAATCAAATTCGTGTGCTCTAAGTCTTCCACATAGGTACCAAGAATAAAACTGTGTACAGTAAGATGTCAGTGACCAGGAAGTCAGTTGATACATTTTCATAGTAAAATCAACACAAAATTCATCTTTCATGTCTAGACAGCAACACAATATATGGAAATAAAGAGGAATGACAAAGTGCGGGAAACAAGTTCCGCAGTAAATCACACTATAAAATCAATCAGCAAACACAAAGATTGGGATGAGAAGTTCTGATGTGGCAGTACGTGTAAGTGCGATCAAGCGGTAATGCAGTTTCATGAATTCATATTGTTGTCCAGCGAAACCCTTTGTGATTGAAGTGAAATAAAAATCCGATCAGTTGTAGGATCTCGTAGCTCAGTTGGTAGAGCATCATGCCAGAAATCACCTGGTCGCTGGTTCCAATCTTGGGTGGCCTGAATCTTCATTTTCCCAAGAGTCACTACCCAGTAACAAATGAAACGACATGACGTAATAGTAGTGCAAGAATATGATTGCAGCTCAAGGAGGGAGGAAATGTGATAAAAGGGAGAGAACAACAAATATGGTGTGCGAGGTGTATGAATTAGTGATAAAGAAATGAAAAAAGATGTGCGAACAATCACGATTAAGATATAATGCGTTGCAGTAATTTAAACTTGATTGGAAAATGAATAACGTTTTAGGATGATGTGTAAGGCAATAACATGAAAGAATAAGGAGGCATATAAATCCCTAGGTAATAAACTCATTAAAGCAATGAAAGGTGAATCACAAAGCTCTTTTGTATACAAAGTTTAGTTTCAGTTGATGGATTGTGAGGTGGAAGGGTACCAAGCTGCCTCATTGGTAAACACATCTTGCATACAAGTCATGCCGTGGACTCAAAATAAGCGTTTAAGGTAAGCAATAGGTAAAGAAGCAGCGGCTTTCTATGTAATACAGACGCACCACCAATCCGTCGACTGGATCCAAATTTTATGTACATTCACTGGCGTGTTTAATCATATTGAAAAGTCCACAAAGACGGCAACCACTCGATTGTAGGACCAAGCATCGAAAAATTTAAAGCTGTTACAAGCAAAACCATCGAAAATCGTTACATGACATACTGTCGAAGTCAGCCAAACTTTCGCAATCATCGGTACACAGTTAACAATCAGCTAATATCGTCCAGCATAAAAGGAGGACAGCTCGAATAGCTTTGTTGCGTGAGTTCCCTTTTTGTTTACCTTATGACATTCACTCGCTTACTTGAATTAACTCCTAAACTTTCAAATTTATGAGTGTGGTTACGTAACAGCTCACTTACACCTAATGCTACTACCTATCCCTAAATTTTTCGAATAGTTTCCATATTCTTGGCTCTAGCACGTTTTACTTTATGTATACACATGAGCGCTACATGTAACTTCTTCTCAGTTATCTAATATCCATATTGGTTTTATTTGACGGCGTGCAGTGAATTTCGAACTAAGCATTGATTTGGAAAGTTGTGCTTTTATTATCAATTTGCTGTTAAAGATAAGCTTTGTGATTCCAGGTTGCTTGACACTGATGAGGTATGGAATAAAGTGTGAGTGTGTTATTCTGAAATGTATTTTTTTCGCTTTGTTTGGATTTACTGAGGGGAAGAACTGTAAGAAGTTTTCTCTTCGTTAGGGTTTTTGTGCAGGGACCTCACATTTCGAATAATCATAGTTTGCATTACTAACTTGTTAATAAATCTACCCGATTCTTACTAAGCTGATGAGTTTGGATTTTTCAGCCTTCGCAGCTTACATACACATATGCAAAGGTACTTTGTTACCCTTCTGCATGTATCCTACTCATATGGAAGATAAACTGATTAGGTACATTATTTTGACGCACCAGACAGAATTATTGGTAAGGATTTGCAATTTCACTTAAAACAAACATCAGTTTCAGTGCTTTTTTGCTTCGCTTAACACTAACATCGTATTCCTAGAGTCGATAGCTTGTAAATTACTTTTGCTTATACTCCATTATCTTATACATTTCAGAGTTAATCCCTAGACGACTAAACTTCAGAATCTATACATTGACCATTTTCATGTCTTTCAGATCTAGTTTCCTAAATTATACGTTTGTGTAAAATGTGACTGATGTTTCCTAGGACTTATGCATCACTGATATAAAATAATGTTTACACAAGTGGAATGGAAAGTTGGGATTGGTAATTAGTGCATAATATAACACGACTTGTTGAAATCAAACTAACTTTTATTTTTATAAAACTATCTAGTAAAATGTTATAGGTAATAATAATAATAATCAGACTATAAGAAACAGGGGAAAATTTACTGGTGCCATGATCTATCAGGAGTCGAAATGTGATAATTTCAATAATACTCTGAATTTTAGATTGAGAAATAATGTATTTCAGACGTTGTGTTTCAAGGAATAGACCTTAACTCACCTAACATAAATCTCCCTTATATACCATCTGAAGGGAAAATGTTATTGAGGTGGATGATTTAACAAACAAGCTAGGCTTTAAATGAAGCACTAAAAGTAACTGAAAATCTACTGCATGACTTAATAACTTATGCAGTTCTTTGGAATGGTCTAAGAGGCTACTTTACTGACTACCGAAATAACTAATAACAGTTTTATATTTCGGCTGAACACAAAGCTTTCCATGAAATTTAGAGGTCAAATTTGCTACTTTAATGGCTCTAGTGTGGCTTTTTTACTCACCTGCTATTTTCTGTGTGAAGATAGTATAATTTTCTCCCGATCAGTAATTTAACTGTTATTCGCTATGCGGACGTTTTGAAGATATGCAAAAGAACATCTCCAAGAACCTCTAGCAAAAGGAAAATTTAAAAAAATAACCAATTCCATTCAGTCTTATCTAAGTAACGCTGGTTATAATGTATGGATTAGGTCGATTTTCTTGGGGATGCAAAAAATATCGAATAGAATGTAATAAGTAGTCAAAATTCACCTTCTACAACCTCGTGAAGCAACACCTATCTAAAGTATGAAACCTAAGCTTTGCGTACAAAACCATCTCATAAATTCTCCTATTCTTCTGTGGTTATCCATAATAATGGAATTCACATAATTCAAGTACACAATGACTGAACTAAATGATACACATTTTACTTGGCAATTCCTACACCTGTAAATTCTTTTTACTCATTAATTATTCAAACTCCTGTGAAATAAACTGCTACAGATAACCGTCGATATTCAAACCCATATAACTTGAATCATTTATGTTCCTTAGTGAGAAATATTTGAAGTTACAGCCTGATAAATGCTCAACCAAAATATGTTTTTGGTCCTTATAGTGTTGCTATAGGGATATTCCACAAACTAACTTTTTCGTCGTAGATTTGTCTACTTAGTATAGCACACGTGAATATCTACTGTATGGTGTTTTGAGAGAGCCGACGCTTTTCAGCACTACTTGTTTCAGTAACAAATCAATATTTAAATTTTGAGGGAGTTGTGGAGATTTGGAATTATTTCAAGTTGTTATTCATCGAAGACTGACATCAGTTGGAGGAACAAAGGAAACCTGGGAGCACTGGACAGCTGTTTCGTCCTAGCATGGGACTCCTCAGCAGTGCGCACCCACGACCCCACCAGCAGGGATCGAACCCGCGACCTTCAGGTTCCGCGGCCAGCACGTTACCATTGAGCCACTGGGTCAGAATCCAATGCTCCATATTTCCAATATCTGTTAGCTCACGATATATATATATATATATATATATATATATATATATACATATATATATATATATAATATTTGTACAACATAATAGTTCGTGAAAACTTGGAGGTGAGAATCATTTTACAGATTTTCATGTCAAACTGATTGGTCAAAAATAATATTGAAAATGAAATGAAAAACGTAAACACCAGGTTAAAGAATGTCTTTCTTACCTCCCTTCCTGAAAATATTTGGTGGTTGAATCACTTTACCCACATTAATGAATACAACGTTCAGTTAATAAGATGGAAGTAATTAATTTCTCTCATTCGTTTGCTAATCCTTGTATACGGTAGTCTAGTTACTTTCAAAACCCGTTTACACATTGACCACAAAGATATTTTTCAATTAGGACGAATCCGTGATGAATTTATTAAACTTCCTGTAGCAGTAGTGACATTTGCCATGAATGAAAAAACTTTCAAGCTTGTAAAAATGTTACCCATCACTTGTATTTGTACCCTTTTTCTGTTAATCAGGTCAAAGCGAGAAAAAGTGGCATCATTCTGGGTCAAACTTTAATCACAACATGCAAAATGCTTCATTTTTAGCCTGTTCTTATCTGAAACCAATCAAATAATTACTAATCTTACAGTATCATTCTTGGATTACTCCGTTCGAACATGGTGAAGTTTGCTCATATTTAGTATTCCAGTTGCTCTACTGAAAAAAACCGTTTTTTGACTAACTAGCTGCATCAGTGTTTCTTGACTTACTTAAATCTACCAAACAAGTCTCAAAACTTAAAAGTTCTCAGACACCACGCTGTGAATGATTAACTTTTCTTCTCATAAATAATCAGAGTTTAAGAAAATAAACTAAGAAGCTTCCCGAATGAAACTGCAGGTGAAGACGTTTTGTAGAGAATGTTTAATAGAAATATCTTTGGTTGTAAACCATAGTGTTAGTTGATTAAATCCATGAGAAAACAAGATTTCCTTAAAGATGAGGATACGCCCCAAAGATGAGTAACAGCAGATAAGAAGGTAAGATCAATAGATCCCTGCAAACTACCTTCAACAACTTACAACAAGCACTAATTGGGAAGTCGATTCATCTAGCACAGCAGTAGAGATAGCTCACGGTACACCATTAGCAACAAACATTAGATATTAGGATACCTATCACTGACAAATTGTTCATTCAAGATTGAGTATTTAAATATTCCCAATGTACCATAGAAGAATAAAGACTTCAGATAAGTAATTTATTTTCAGCGATACCATACTCTGCAGCTGTACAATTGCACTTAAATACAATGTGGGTATTATTCGGTAAACAAATGTCAATATACAATAAACGATAACTGTTAGTAGCATTTGGCCAGGAACGTAATACTGAAACGGAAATTAGGTAAGAAGTATGACAATATTTGACAACTTCAGTGTGAGTTTACATCAAGATATAAAAAATTCATAACAAAGTGAGTACACAGTTATCTGTGAGGAAGTGGATGTAGAATCAGTAACTGATCTATAAAAGACGTTAACCCAATATTATTATTATCTGCCCCTTAGGTTCCTAGCTGAACATAGGGCTTCAGTGGCACGTCTCCATTCCAATCTATCCTCTGCAATCTTTTTAACCTGGCTTCATGACTACCCAGAAGCTCTCATTTCTTTCTAACACGATCTCCACCATGTAACCCTCAGCACTGACGCCCAACTCATCGTTTCCCTTCTGGGTTCCACTGGAGGGCCTGGCATGACGCGTGATGTCCCCAGTCAGCCTTCTCAGTGTATGCCCAATCCAATCCATCTCCACTTCCTTTCAGTGCATATTTATTGGGTGATAGGTTCTTGGTTGGTTCGTTCCCAGAGCTCCTTGTTGCTTATTCTTTCTGGCCATCTTATCTTCCGTGATGAGCCAGCGTAGACAGTTGTTGATGAATATCTGTAGTTTGTTGGAAATGCTTTTCGTAACACGCCAAGTCTCTCAACCCTACAGAAGCACTGACTTGACTGAATTAGTGTTGAAAATCATAATCTTGTTACACAAGCTGAGTGCAGAAGACCTACACACTGGTTTCAGACTAATGAACGCCTTTCTTGATTTTCCAGTCCTGGCTTTGACATCCTCATCGGTGCCACCTCATGTAGTTGAAACCATGCTGCATAGGTAAGCGTAGATGAAAGAGAAAACTTCCTTTAAGTTCCTCCAGTTGATGGTAATTGGCACTTGTTGTTGGTTGGGTGTCTTCATCACCTCTGTCTTCTCTACGTTCAACTGAAGTCCCGTCTTCACTGTCTCGCCTCTTCTGTAAACTTGTTAGTTTTTGCCTGTAGATCGTCGAGTTTGTGTGACACTAGACACAAGTCATAGGCGGCGAAAGCAAAATCTTCTAGGTTCTTCTTCGCGGTCCAGCCAACGTATCCCCCTCTTCTCGCCTCTCACTGTTTGTTGCATGGTCCAGTCCACCACAATCAGAAATATCATGGGTGATAGTAGGCAGCCTTGTTTCACTCCTGTCTTCACTTCAAAAGCATCACTGAGCTTCCAATTGTGAATTAGCTGGCATAAGGCGTCTTCATATAGTTGTTGAATGAGGCTGATAAAGGTTTGTGGTACTCCGTGGTGTTAAAGCAACTGCCAAATTACTTGTCGGTCGATGCTGTCAAGACCTCAAAGTCGATGAAGTTGAGGAGGAAGGTTGACTGCAATTCTACACTGTTGTAATTTGGTCCACACATGATTTGTACTTCCTGAATCTAGCTAACCAGCTTGTTCCGGTCGTAGTTTTGAATTTAGCGCATCCATAAGTCTTTGCAGGATGATGCTGCTTAATATTTTGCTTTGGGTGGACAGGAGCGTGGTTCCGTGTCAGTCCTTGCAAAGACTTAGGTCGCCCTTCTTCCAGTCGCCAGGTACCTTAACTTCCTTCCACAGCTTCTGCAATAGTGGTGTGAGCATGTCTGCTGTTGCCTCTGTGTCTGCTCTCAGTGCTTCTGGCGGGATTCCATCTGGTCTTGCTGCTTTCCCACATTTCAGTAGCTCTATGGCGCTCAGGGCTTCGACTTTTGTTGGAGGATTTATGTTCACTTGTAGTTCTGCGGCTGCGGGTGGTATTTCTAGACGAAGTGCAGGTGGTGGTCGATTCAAGAGCTTTCTGAAGTGGTCAGCCCATTGTTTCCTTTGTTTCTCTTCTTTGGTAATTAAATTTCCCTCATCATCTTTTATTGGTTTCATCTGTGTTGATCTCTTCCCTCCCAGATAATTGTTGTCAGGTCTCTGTCTCTCCTACATGCAGCCTGTTCTGCTTCGCTTCCCAGTATGTTGCGGAAGTGTCTTGTCTTTGCGCGCACTCTTCTTCACTTCTTTGTCCAGTGTTTTATAAGTTGTACTCAGTTTCTCTTCTTGTCATTCATCCTTGCACTGGTTTTTCCTCTGCTTCACAATTCTACTCTCCCTGCTCCATCAGCTTCCATGTGTCCATCGAGATCCACTCCTTATCTTCTTTCTGCTTCCTTCCTATTACTGTTGTGCAGCTTTCTTTCCATATAGTTTTCAAAGACTTCCAGTGTTCATCCACACAGGTTCCTTCAGGGATGTTACTCAATGTCTCCCATTTTGTCCTGATGACTAACATGAAGATGTCTTCTGTAGTTTCCTCCTTCATCTCAGTTTCTGGGTGGGTTTTGAACTTGAATTGTGGTCTATCACCAACTTCTGGGACGACTTTCAACATGATTTTGAAGTTAGGTTCCTTACACTAGATAGTGGTCTGAACCTACATCTGCTCCTCTTCTTGACTTTGAGTCAAATAGGCTGCTTCTCCACTTTCTTCACAACCGTATGATGTCAGTCTGATTTTCAGTGTGGCCTGGTGTCTAGTGAAATCCATGTCGCTGACTTGTGGATATCCTTGTGCCTGAACACAGTGGCTAGCCTCCAATCACCAAATCATTGAATGCACAGAATTCTGCAAACATCTCTCCATCCTCCCTCATCATTTCACCTAGCGCTTCTCGACCCGTGGTTAGTTCTCTTCCTGTGTTGTCCACTCCCAGTTTGGCACTCAGGTCACCTATCAGAATAAATTTTGATGTTGCCAACTGCTGTGCAGTCTTGTCCATTACTGATTGCAGTTGTCTGTAGGATTTCTCTTTCTTCTCTTCATCTGCATTATTTGTTGATGCGTAGCATTGGCATTGTATGTTTGTGACTTTCCTTCATTTTGAGTTGAACTTTGCTGTCATGATCCTACAGGAGGAGATTGGTTGCCACTGCATGAGAGCCTTTGTTACTCTTGCGGACTTAATAATAGTTTCTCCCTCAGTGTGCTCGTGGTTGTCGTTTGGGTGACCGTATCTGAGTAGAATAATGATTGTCCATTTGACAGTTCGGAGTGTCCACTTCCATTTCACCTGCTTTTGCAAATTCCTAGCACTTCGGTGCTGTGATTTCTCATCTGGTTTGCAATCTGTGTAGTCTTGCTAGGTTCAAAAATAGTGCGGACGTTTCATAATCCCACGTTTACTTTCGCTTTTTTCGATAGGAAGAGAAGCACATCGACCAAATGCTTTACCCAGCCGGCGTTCTTTCGCCTCTCTGATTCCAGTGAGAAATAAGTTTGTTTTTGAGATTTGTTTGTGCTTTGAAGTTTCTCGAGCGGCTGAATTGGTTTTAGGGGGTAGGGTTGCTAGTCCTATTCCCAACCTTTCCTCTTCACCCTGGCTTAGGACCAGCTAGTAACTATTGAACTAGTTAACCAGGCGAGGTTCATTTCCCTAATAACAACATGGAAATGAAAACATTAGTTAGGCATTTTCAGATTATCATTTATTACCTGTGGATATATTCTTTTCATTACTTGTTAAAAAAATTAATGAAATTTTTCAAAAGTTTCTCTAATCCATATAAAGACAGAACCAGCCATAAATGAGTTTTGTACATCCCAAGATAACAACTGAAGATGGTAACTGCTCTTCTCGATCTTCTCAACAACCTACCGTGAATATACAGTCGATGGATTATCTTTAAAACTAACTCAGAAAAACTATACTACCAGTGACGAATTTTTATCGTCTAAACCTTAAAACACAAACTTGATGCTTTTAGGAGGCTACTCACGATAAGACACAAGTAGACAGCCATTCATTATAGTTTAAAGTCGCTCATTAGTGTTTATTTACTATCACGTTTGAGATCTTTACTGCCGCTTTTAGACATCAAGTCTAGCATTACCTTATAAGACAATGATATGAAACTGGACTGTCTGTACCTTCAAACTCTTATCCCTTAAGCACACAGTCCTGACATCATTCATTGATCTGGACAGCCATCTATTCTCACTTTAAGCAGTATCAACTGCACAGGAAATCTACCTCAAAACCAGTTACTGATTGCTCTACCCGCATGTTTCAAGTTTTTGTAAAAAGAACCTACTTTCATACTTTGCTATAAATTCTCTTTTAGTGTCATCAAACGTGTTCCACCTTTGATCCATGATATGAAGTTTGCGACAGTTTTCCTTAGTTATGTAGTTATAATGGAAGAACAAAAAGAGAGTATTATCTGTAGGTCAATGATTTCTAAAATCTCAACTAGCATGGAATATTACTTAGCAGTTAGTCCTACGCTAATCCATCAATATTTTTCTAGAAATTTTTTAGGGAAATTTCAGTCATTTGTAAGTTGAAAGGGGAGAGGCAGAACTTTTAAGCACCCAATTAATATATTTTTCACTTTCGATGCTCTAACCATATTGCTGTATCATATTCCACACAAAATGTAAAACACAGTAAAATGGTTTTATACTAAAGTATAAAATTTCCTTTTCTTTCATTGATTCAACCTTTCTGATAAATCAAATTTCGACTTTGTTTTGCGCGTGAGTAGACATGTAGTAGAAGGACAGACAGTCCAAATAATATATTCGGACTAATTTTCTGCTGACCAAGGTACTGTGATGTGCTTACATTAAGTGCAAATTAATGTTCATAACTTCTACTGCTTCGTCCGTTTTGTGAAAAGTAAGGTTCATTCTACCCACAAACAAGTTCATACAATCAAATACCCTAATGTATGCGCATAAATAGCTTAGTTTTTATTTGGAACAAATCAGGTGGTGTTAGTCCTCTACTTTAAATAAGACTATCTTATCGTCTGTAACTTAACAACACTTGAAGTTTTCTCAAGAGGACAAAAACTTGAAAAAAATGCCGGGACTGAAAGCTGTCATAAAAAGTGTTGATATGCCTGACGAAATGCAACAGGATGCTGTGGATATGTGTGCTATGGCGCTGAAAAAGTACACACTAGAAAAGGACATAGCAGCTTTTATGAAAAAAGAATTCGATCGAAAGTATTTACCAACCTGGCACTGTGTAGTCGGAACTCAATTTGGCACGTAAGTCGAATGATAATATTTGTACTAAACTTCATGTCGGATTTCATAATTACTACTGATTAATCATGACATCATTCGAAATAGCTTCCATTGGCAGGTGCAGATTTCGTTTCTGGAATAATCAGGGAAGTTACGATTTATGGAAGCACGAAGGTTCGTCAAGTTATCCATCTACTGTCGTCCTAGTTAATCGATAAGAAGATTAGTCTCACTTCAGTCAACAGTTTGTTTTTTCGGTTATCAAGTGAAGTGAAAGTGTAAGATTTTGTCTTATGTTACGCTGGCCACTAAATTAGGCCTCCTCAACAACTTTTAAATCAACAAAGTGACTAACTACTTATTCATTATATTTAACGAAAGAGTCTCTACTAAAGGCTAATAGTTTTGTCTTGGCGGTGATAAGGATAAAATGTATAAATTCTAAACATAAGCGTTGGTGACCAGCTGGTGACCAATATGTCGTCACAATTCATAGTTCACAGAATGTTTAGTATCCTAAAGTGAGTACTTTTCAAAATTAACTGCACCTGTATTTTATAGGAAAAGTACATATGCGACACAATCTGAGACATCAATAGAGGTATATTGTAATAGAAATAAACAATTTTTGTCAGAAGAGATAATTTGGAGCATAGGTGTGGTAAGTGAAATTCGTAATTAGAGATTCTTTATGATATGCCCCAGAATCAATCTGAATGATGCAGATGCAGCCACATCCTATGCTGTCGTGGCCATAATGCCGAACTTAGTTACTATTTCATTCTCTTTTGTTCTCTTCTTTGAATTTCTACTACTCTGACTACTTCTTTTCTTACTTCACTGTCTCAGTCCGTTGTGCCTCATAACTTCGGATGATGATAAATGGGGCAACTTGGAGCCCTTTGCGGTATTTCCAGGCTCAATGTTGATACAAGCTGACTAACAGACCGATTAGCTTATCGTTTTAAGTATAGGCTCTTAAAAGTGTGTCCAAGAATACAAGTCGTTTTCCAAGCCTTGGCCATGCTAAATTACTTACGTTTGCTAATACAAGTGAACCAGCATTCGTAATTTCAAATGGCGTGTCGATTATTTGTCTGTAATGTACTTTCATGTTACTGAACAATATCTTACACAGCAAGACCAGTTTCGTAGTACGAAATGATCCTAAGTAAGGCTTTTACTTGGTAATTCATTTTTTTCATTTTCTGGCTTCTTTTTAATGTTAGCTGGATAAAGAGCGATCTCGTTTTAGTTGAATTGCTAGATATTTGTGAGGACATTTATTCAGGAATAAATGACAGTAAAAATTTCAGGATTATCGTTTTCCTGATGACATTACTCAATAGTAACAAGTCCTTGTCCTAGCTCAACTACTGTGCAGCGTTTCCCATCTCTTGTTATATGGTGTTCTGACCAGTCCGTTTTATGGCTTATCAGGTTAAAGATGCATGGGTTGAAACACTACTCACTCTATGTTTCCGTGCGATAAAAATATATCCCATCATATTTTAGTATGATTACTAGATGCAGAAGGTAAACGTTATTACTAACCTCCTGCTCTATTATCAGTCCATTGGTAGCATGAATTTCGTTTAGTACTTGCGCAGACTTATTTCTCGACTCAGCAATAAATGTATAAAATCTTGCTTCATTGTTTACGGTGGCTGGTTTCGCTTAACCCGGGTTTAAAAAAAGTTATCAGCAAGATTCGGTCACATAGATTTACTAATAAGTACCTTATGGATTCGAAGACATAATTTGTTTTTGGATTTGAACTGAATATAGTGCATAATCCCACTAAAGTTTTGGTATGGAGATAGATTTTGAGTACTTAGTGGTGATAATTACAGTTTTTTTTCCAAAAAGACGTCAGTAAATAGAGAGTGTTACTCATGGGAAAGCAATAACTGGTAGGATATTTTTTTCAGTCAACTTTTTGTATGGATGTAAAACTTCTGTTGAAGTCATAACTCTATACCTTTTCCGGAGCGGTTCCAGCTTGTATTTTAGCAATTGTATCCGTTTGTGGCATGGTAAACTTATTGTGAAGATCATGGCGATTGAAAAAATATCAATTTTATTCAGCTTTATCTGACTGCCTAAATGGAAGGCCTTAGTCTTTTGGCTTAGGACTATTACAGTTTGTTAAACTGATGGTTGACGAATTATTTAATTTGTCTTGTTAGCTGGCTTTTCAAATTGGGAACTATGTTTATTCAAATATCCAGCTTTGACCGTTGAATGAATTATAAAATATTAACGTTATAGTTTGTATTTAGTCTGATTTATTCACTAATAAAAATCCAGAAACTTTGTCTAGTTTTATAAATACCATATGATCATCATTCTTCATTTTAGTTACAGAACCATAATATACATCTTTAAAAATGCCAAATATAGAAAGTAGTGTGCTTTCTAATTGATTTGCTATGTCAACAACTCTGACTTAAACCAATATCTTTGGCACCCACTCATTGGTTTCAGACCATGTGGTTAACTTTAGAAACTTTTGAACTGAGTCCCCAAAACATTTATTGACAAACTTGATACAGATGGAATTCAAAGTTAAAATCTAATGATTAGTACTAGCTTTTTCTGAGTATCATGTGTTAAGGACTAAGTGCGTAATTCTCTAGGTATTCTAGAAATTCATCTTGCAATCCAGTTTATCATTTAACTATCTGGGATAGCAGTAGATTGGCAGAATAGTAGTCATACTGGATGGTGATCGTAGCTCAGTTGGTAGAGCATCGGGCTGGAAATAGGTTAGTCTCTGGTTCAAATTTCCATTTCCCCTCCAGTCATCAACCAGTATAAATCCAATTTATCCCAACAGTACATTGGACCGGTTGTCATTATCATCATCAGTTTTGTAGACTTGTCAATGCATTGACGATAAAAATTTTCCCCAATGTTATAAGTGACTGCTTAATCAGTCAGCTCGTAACCAACTTATTCACCTTTTAAACGGTATATTACTGATTATTGTTGGAATTTCTCCACAAGTATATGTTGTTCATTCTGCTTCATCTGCGATAACCATAGAACTGGAAGTTTGTAGGTTTCACAATTTTTCCAGTTGATCATAAATCTGCCTGCAGAAATCATGCTGATCAAATGGATGCAATAGTAGTTAGACAGATATCATTGTAAATTTGTTTATTTGGAGGTTCTTGCAAGGTTTCAAATCACTTACAAAATGCTGTTCTTTCCGCATTTATAAGTGAAACAAGTGCCTTTTAATTGTTAACTTTGCTAAATATGAAAATATGCTAAGTTTTGAATAGTCAGGGGTTTCATTTCCCCGTATAATCAATAGCAATGTCACTGAACCTATTTAGATGCAAGACGGCATGGGAATAAATATTACCTTCATCTTGCTTAAATCACTGGTTATAACGACATTGTCTTGGATACTAAATGGGGGGAATTCGACTTCCTACAAATAAAATAGTTCCAATGGGATAGTGTTTTAATAGTATAGTGTTGAAACAGGTATTCTGAAAGTCTTGTGTTCCATACAGTGTTGGTTTTGTTTTGTTAATGAACTCCTTACTATGATTGCTTTTATTTGCTTGAAATGTCAACTTTCCTGTTAACAAGTTCCCTAATGTATGAGGAAGAAAGTGAGGCTAATCTCAGCGCGTATTCTTTGCTAAAGATGACAATTATTTATGAAGCAGCGGTTCACAACTTTCAATTATTTCATCATATTTTGGTGAACGAAACAACTTCACCGCTTAAGTTGAACATGTTTCGACTCAATACGGTAAAACGTGTCCAACAGTAATGTGCATAATTTTCAGAACTGTTTTCTTTGTAGTTTTGAGCTTCAGTACCCACTGTTAGATGATCAAATTTACTTGGCAACTAACCGTTAATAGTGATTTCTTAAGAATATCTCCGAAGCCACACATCGCTTGAAAACACAAGCAGATTTTTGGTGGGAATAGCGTAATTTATGCACGGAACAATCATTTCTTTATTCCTTACCTGAGTTACCTGTGACGTTTTTCACCATTTCATAAAATTGTATTATTGTCTGGAAACTTTTTTGAATAATCTCAAACTGAAGCATCATTAGCCCAAAAGTCGGTTGTTCAGGTAACCACACCGCTGTTTACGTAAATCGTATTTTGAATCATTACCAAAAGTAAATAAAAGATATAAAACTGTCCGAAATTCGACTTAAACTTGCTACTATTCGTGCAGGTGTGCTTATTCCTCATCTTCCAAATCACTGTTTCACGCACTTCAACCCCTTCGCCTCCCTTTTCATTCTTGTTATATCTTTTAACAATAGCAACAACTACCATTACCTTCATATCACTAGTTATGCTACTCTTGCGTAACACTTAATTATTTATTCTATCACGAATTGCAGCGATTTGAATTGATAGACAGTTATGCTAGACTGCATATTGTCTCACTCTGTTTCTCTTTTCACTGCATATGCCGCAATTAATTTTAAGTTCAGTGATTTCGCATTCAGGTTGTTTAGCCATATGAAGGTAGCTACTTGGGTAATTTATTATTTTGTCTTCCATCCTCGTAGTCACTACATTAAAACATAAGTTTGGTGAGTTCTATTCCCTTTAAACTTATCTTAGTATTTAATGAAAATCTGATGTGTTTGCTTCTTAAGAGTCTCAGCGTATTGTTTTACATCTGAACAAGTTGACATAAACTTCTGCCTGTATTCATACTTCTCAATGGAATTAAGTTCTTATTCTGCAGCTTTTTTTCTTAAACAATTTATTTCAGGTATATATCACATGAAGCAAAGCATTTTATCTATTTTTTCTTGGACAATCATGCTGTAGTTTTATTTAGAACTGGAGCAGTAAACTGAGTTGGAAATGGAGAAACATCCTGTTGAATTTTTATACGTTTACGGTCAGATCTGCAAATTCATGTTAAAAACTGTTGTATTTTTCTAAATATTTCACAAGCTTTGTTTTAATTTGAACATATGCATTTCCTGAATATTTTGCTCACTTGTAATAACAATGTGGAACAAAGGTGGAAATTGTTAAATGCATATACAAATATATGTCTTTCTTTTCTATGTTCCATAGAGTCAGTTTATATCACTGACCTTAAAGAGCAGTGAAATACTATTTGCAGATCTCTGTGTAAACGTTATCATCTATTTTGTGCGTTTTTCTATGCAAATAAGAATCCATAACCAGAGTATTTTTCTTTTGGCTTCCATATGAATGCTAGTAAACTTACCTCTGTGTTCTATGATGTAGAAACTTTTCATCAGGGATTACATTTACATTACATCTAAATATGCACATTGGACTGTTTCAACGTTGAATGAGTATAAGGAAACAGAATAACTGTCACAGTGTAATTAGAACACAAAATTTTCCTGAAAAGATTGATTGATGTGTAGCGAATGACAAGTCATCAGAATATTTACCTCATTTTCTGAAATGATTCTGAATTCTGCTAATTCCTCCTATTGTAACCTTGAATTTTGACCCTTAACGACCCCTGAGACCCAGAAAGACTATTTTTACACGTACTCATTAGGAGTTATCCATCTTAATCAATAATAATGTTTCTACAAACAATAAGAGCCATTGACTAACTGACATGAGTAGTTAAAAATCACTCGAACTAATCTGTTATGCTCGCCAGGTACATCAAATTGATATAAGCACTAAACAGTCATTTCGCTTGTCCCTGAAAGACCTCAGAGTGTCAAAATTTTCGAACTATTTCTGACTAGCTGCGTGAGTCAGCTGGTTCTGTTTAGAATGCAATCAGGCATTTGCAAAATATGCAGTCAGCAGTAAGAGTGACAAGGTTATATAAAGCCTAATATTAAATTTTCACAGTGATTTGCTGTGGAAAGTAACATATTTGGACCATATTATTCAATGTTTGACATTACAAGAGGTGGCAAGATTGAGAACGAGGAGGTCACATGAAATATAACTCATTGACATTTATATGTATCTGGAGAATAGTAACGCTTATAAGCAAGTGTTCTGTACAGTGGATTGGATTCAGTGTTATCTAGGCAATCCTAAATAAAATTTTGCCGCAACCATTTGTCAAAGTAATTACTTGTATTGCCTAGTTAAGTATATCGTGTCTATTCCTAAAATAACTGGTCATCGACGCTTATGATAAACAGTCATATTGGATTCCCGGCATCTGAAAAATATTATGCATGTAAATGCGTTTAAGCAAACTTGGCTTTACATCGTGCCTCAGCACTTCATGTATCGATAAACATACATATTCATCCTTATAAGAGACACCACGTATTAATGCATATACAGATGAATATTTATGGGACGAATATTAACATTGAACTCCAACTACTATCATTGATAGTATGTTGTATGTGTTTATGATGGCGTAATGCGACGACAAGATAATACTGAAAGAAATAACATTTCCCTATTCGAATGCGTTTCAACTGCCTCCGTAGTTTTCTTATAGTTTAATCGTTTTATTGTCAACATGTGAGAAAAGCAAAAAATAAAAGCATCCGAAACTTATATGAAAAATATATTTATTACTTGAAAAAGCATATGGACTTTTATTTTGCTTTACTAACCCACCTATCCAGTACATCGAAAAAGTAAAAGACTAACTTCCCCACAATGTATATAAATAAAACATTTTTCGTCGTGTGTAACCGACCTGGAATGTAAAATATAAATAAGGTGGGAGGTAATTACTGAAAATACTAGGGGGAAAAAAGTGTTGTGTCTGTATAAATCTATAAAATGACTTTAACTCCTGTTATTCTTACAAATCTACGCATTTTTCTGATACTTTATTTCCCAAAACCGCTTCAGCTTAAATTCATTGTAGAGAATAAAACATAAAATAGATTTACCAGTGACAAAAATGACACTTTGACTATTTACTGGTACAGTTAACCTTCATATGCATTGCAACAAAGACAAGAGAGGGTAATGTCCAAAGAGTAAGTTCGTGAAGCCTTAAAAAATTATCGTCGTCTGGTTTGGTATACAGATAGGTGAATACTAAAGTTGATTATTAAATTTGAAATAAGCGAAAGATATAGAAATTAGGGTTGAATGAATACATAAACTTTTATGGAACTTTTCACGTTAATACGCTGAATGTTAAATTATATGTACTGTGGTGTAATATAGAGATATAATCACCTAAAGCCAAGATAACAAATAACAACCAGGGACTTTGTTTCCGTGCTAGATTTCATGAGTTGATCAGTACAAAGACATAAACCATGGTTTTATGCTTAGTAAGACTAATCAGCAAGCCAACTAAGCAAGAGTCCAGGAGACTTGTTCATACTAAAGTCAGGGACTTAATTGCTGAACTATTTAGTTCATATAGAACTTTCTGTAGGATAAAAGTATCTTCGTCAACTTTCATCAGTTTCGTTTTATTTAATTACAGATGCTCATTTAATACAGCGAGAACAAAAGGTTTAACATAATGGCAGGGATTCCTCGCCAACTTCTTGCACCTCAAAAATATTTTAAAATCAGTTTATAAAGAATGCTTGCATACTTGAATCGATTTTTCTGAAAAAGGAGGAAGGAAGAGGTGGAAATCATCAGTATTGCCGCCGTGATAACGGAAAGCATATCAGCTAGAAATGTTAAGCGCGAAGTATTCTGGAAATCACCTTTCTTCCTCAATCTAGGCACGAGGTGATGACGTATCTCTGAATATTAATTGCACAATAATCACTATCCTAAAGAGGATCGATCATATTTTACCGGATGAATTGCTCACTGAGGCAGTTTAAGGTTAATAAGACTTCTTTTTGTGTTATCTCCAATCCACATGTACGTAGCAAAGCATTACACAAAACAAACAGAGATAAGGGTTTCTGACCGTACTTCTGAGTGCATTCCAAGTAGTTTGATACCGAGAGAAGAAAACGTCTTCAATAGCGAAAGTGCTCGTCACTTTAGTGACAAGGGATGTGAAGTCGATATCTAAAAACCATTTGAAGTAACTATTAAAAAGGTTGTTACGTTTCGCAGAAGTGATATCTATTAAACGACTCAAACCAAAATTATGTATTCTGAAGCAAGTATCCTTGTACGTTTTAGATGAAGACAAGGCAGGAATGCATTTATATCACTACAAATGACTTTGAATCATATCATTTACAATCTGTAACCCTCGACTGCCATCATTATATGAATACTAAACAGGTATCATGAACGTTACTTCACAGATTATACCAACTGCAAGTTACTTCATTGTTTAGCTTCTGTTAAACTTTTTGTAACCAAATTCAATTCCAGCCGTCATTATGGATTGTAGGAGATGCTGGTTACGCGAATCTAATAACTAAGTCTTCAACCCAACCATTCAACTTAATCTCTTAGTTTATACTATGCATTCAACCTGTGCATCGCTCACTTGGTTGTATCACTACATGCGAATATTATTTCCGTTTGAATTGGGAGTCAAGTGGGTGAAGTCATAAATATTTCTTCCTTCTATGTTTTCGCTTCAGTGGGGTAGAGCAGAATATAATTTATTGTCACGCAGTACACTTCAGTCCCTTATGCTGACGGTAATGTAGCAGGATATATAAGTGAATGGAAATCACTTTCTTTTAGTGTTCCAAGGACCTTTTCAGTAAAGGAAAAACATTTTTGTTTCACCCTTCATTTGTATTACAATGAGTTAGAGTAGGTAATAAATTCAGTCAACAAAACTAAATGCCAACTGTTGTCACACAGATTCCGTTCAATAACAAGTCCACTAACAAATAAACTGATTTTTTATGTAGGCTGGCTGTTGAAGTTAATAAAACTTTAGTTTATATGCAGCTGAAGACTCAGTTATAATGATTTGCCTAACTTCGCCATGAATAATGAGTAATCTAGGTGAAACGGCCTGACAGACTGCTGACTAACGTTTCAAGATTCTCCATCGTCCTCTTGTGACGTATCTCCATTCAGTTCTTAAGAATTGCAATGGAAAATAATGCAGTTGTACCTTATTCTCTTTGCAAAATCAGCTGTCCATATAGACTGAATATTTAGTAGACAACGACTGACATAATTCCGCAAAACAGAAAACTGGTCACTTCCTTAATGATAAAAAGTTAAGTATCTAAATACTATAGCAATCGTTGGTGTTATTATTCCAAGATTCAGAGCTGATTTGAATTTGCACAGAAACTGTACTTACATAGAGCTCTAAGTATCAAAACTTTCTTCAATCACGTCACAGTTCACGCTTCCCAATTGTAATGGCATACCTGTATATTTTACCTTCATCTCACATGAAATTATAATCAAGTAAACTCTGATCGTATAGATAATATTTGGAAAATAAAACGATTTGGCTCATGTACTTGTCTACCATGAGGCTTTTGTTGATGAAAGAGTACTATAAATTGATTTCAAAAGCTAACAAACAACCAACTTATTAGCATACCATAAATTCTTTCATTTACATAAACACAAAGTATGTACTCAGTGACTGAATTTGTGTTCCTTGTTACTTACTAATTAATTCATGAACGCATATAATTTAACATAAGCTTTCACGTTTTTAATTTTATGTGTTAAATGAAATTCTATCTTCTATCAATTATTGTCAAAGTGATTTTGAAGATTAGATTGGATTTTGGAATGTGTTAAAACCAACATTCTTTCTTCGGTGCACAAAGTAAAAACACGTACACACCATAGGAAGTTTAATGTGAAGTGAGGTGGATGCTAACCGATGACACTGGAACTTAGGTGTGCTACATCGCGAATTGAAATCTAAGAGACTGAATGATAACATGATCACAATAAAACCTGATGGTTCTGAGGTCTCTTGCTTATGAATTTATCATTGTACACCACTGAAAATTCCCAGTTTTGGACGAAATTAGTATCAAGTAACCACGATATTTTAATGGTTCTCCAACTTATTTCAATCTATGATGTAAACTACTTTTAAATCTGGAAATTCTTACATATCCACCATTGAATGGGGAAGAGAGTTAATACATTTTTCTAAAACCTCTTACTTCATAATCAGCAGCCAGTTATCAATCATCTTGTAAAGAACATTTTTTTATCTTAGGGTGTAAAGTTACATCGTTCGTAATCTGGTTCATATCACAGTTATTCCTCGTTACACTGATTGTGAACCAGCTGAGATTGATATATATGAATGTAAGAGGGAAAGACACCAAACTACCAATTTGTCAAGACTGAAGATATCAAAGTGCAACTCCACAAAGAATAACATCCAACACGTTTATTTTGAGATGGGTGTAAGACGCTTAGTATTCTGTCTGTGACTGGTTGACCAATAATCGTGATGAGACAGATTAAGATGAACAGTCAACTAATGGTGTAGTATCGTAGGTCCATTCACCAACTATTTTTACTTATGATAGCTTGTTTGAGCCACTCAAACACTTTGGGCTTTATTTTGTTCTTACTGTTAGGTAATACATTTAGCAAAGCGCTATGACCGGATTCAAATTTAGTAATTTGGTAGAAACGATAAACATCCGATACATTGGTTGGTAATTTTATGATCAGTTGTGTAAGATTTTGGTGTAGTAACTGATGGCTGAACTCTATCGATTGAGTCTGTAATCTGTTCTTCATGGTACGCGACTGTGTCGAAATTACTTGTCTCTCCTTGTATAGCATCAGACTAAGAATATGTGGAAAAATGTCTCTTCTTAATGAAAAACAATGGCAATTAATGCTAGACTGACAAATTATGGGGTCCTCAATACTTATTCGACAACTGAGAAAATAATCCTTTAATATTCTCTCATTCAGATGATTAGGAATGTCAACATTTCTGTTCATCGAAATCCTTAACATGACATCTATTGACTAAAGGTGAATTTAATATTGTTGACAATGAAGAATATGGAGTTGATGTTATTTAATTTTGTCACTTCTAACATCATGAAATGGATCCAACTAATTATTTCTGATATCAAGGTATAACTTAGCTGACTTGAATGCAAAAAATGATCACTGTTGTAGAATAATAGTGATAGAGTTCAGAATTATGTGAAATGGCTTTAATTTATCTTGAACCTAATTAAAAATTTAAACAAATGAAGAAAACATCACATCATAAAACTATTTAGCGCTCCCCTCAATGCTCTGAAACTCTGAATGCACTATATTCGAGTACAAGTGGTCGGCGAATGATTCAGCAAGGTATGGATAATTAATTTCAGTCAAAAAAACTACTTATTTTAATCATCGGAATGAAATAACAGTAAGCTTTTATCTCGATAGCCATCATTTACTTAAAACGTCTAACAAGAAGCTAACAAGTTTAATTGGTATTACTCCATTTCAATTACTTTTTTCAAAATATGAGTATTCAGAGAAAGGTTCCCCATGGGATTGTTAAAAAACCTTTTCAATAAATAGCTATTAAGGTGGTGTACTAACCAAACAGACGTACTATCACTCATTTGCAAGAATCTACTGAAACACTCACTAAGATCCTGATTAGGATATAATCAGCACTGAATAGTTCTTAATATATTCTGCAGGTTATTCTTACAACTAGTAGCACAATAGTTAGTTCAAAATCTCCCTAGAAGTGTGTTGTTTTAATTATATTGAACAGTGATTGCGCAACAAACCAACAAACAACATGCACGATGATCCTATACTGTTCAATTTATGTACGTAACATACTTTTATCTTATGTACCGAAAGCCATTTCATCATCAAAATGAAGATCCATATAGAAAATCGATTCCTTGCGATTCTCTTATTTCTTGAATGAGCATATATTGAGTCCCATATTCTATGTATTCACTTTATGTCGAGCACATTAATGCAGTGTGGTTTGTTAGATACCCCCTTTTTAGCACAGTTTGTTACATACAATAGTGGCCCTGTGGCTCATCGTTTTAGGTGTCCACTTCCAACCATTGGTTCAGGGTTATAACCTTTCTTGCAGCTAGATCCTGTCGTTAGCCATTATATAACAGATGTGGCTCACTACTTACTGCATGAAAGTGTACATAACGTAAGAGCTGATCATAACTTTGTAAAATCGAACTTGCCAAACAGCCAAAAAATAAGAATGAAAAGGTATATATAAAGTGTAAAAATTCAATACTAGTGAAGTATAATTCCTCATGGAAGTCATTATAATCTAAACGGCATAGTTTAACTAATTGAATAGCTTGCATTCTACCATGCTAGCTGAAATTTCACTCCTGGATCAACACCAATTTCTTTTAAAGCCTGCATATTTCATTAATTGGTGTAATGTTATTTTATTTGCTTTAATTGACATAGTTTAAGGTCACATGTTTTCATACGCCACTGGAAATGTTTATTTTTAGATGGCCGGGAAAAGACGTTATTCACCCATACTAATGTTGTTACATCCAATTAAATACTAAAATGTTATCCAAAGAAAAATACCAATGTAAAAATAACCTTAGAAAAGAGTGCATAGATTTGTCATGATCACCATACTGAAACCCTCCAACAAACGTATGACAGTTATCGTTCATCAAAGCACTTACTATTTTCTAGCCTGAATAAAATGGTGAACTTTAAAAGACACTTAAGAATGACAAAACCCATTAATTTAAGTTCATTTCAATCTATATGCCTAGTATCCTGAATTACGAGCGAACAATAGACAGTCACATGGATCAACATATTACCTTGCACAGAAGCGCATATACTGAATTTTCTGCACATCATAACAGTGCACAAAAAGGGAGTAAAATCAATTAAAATGATACGAAAAATAACAAAAGGGGGTATGAAAAGAGAGAATTCTTATTTAAAGGTCGGCAATTCAAATGTTTATAAAGGTTCAAACTCCGAAGATGAAAAGTAATCAATGAATCCTTGCCATCGCGATAGATTCTAAGCCGTGACTGAAAGTCACCAAACGCTGACTAACACTACATGTTTTACGATAAAAACGCTCAAGTCTCTCCACACCTCTCAGAACAACAGTAATACTACTCCATAGTGTGTTTATTTTAAGCCTTCTGTAAGTCTTATCCTACTTCAAATAGTATTGATTGTCTGAAGGAATGCATGGCTCAGTTTTCTCATTCATTAAAGGTTCCCAATTATATTGAGTGGCTCATGTATCTTACCTACTAATGTGTATCCAACCATAATACATCTGACTTCATGCGTTATTTTTCCCACTACTACAAATGGAGTCAGTTGGAAAGTGGTACAAAAATCTTCTGCATCGCAGTGAAGTTTCCAGTGACCTGATTTACTTCCAGCAGAATGACTTATACAGAAAGATGTCGGAATATTGCGAGTCAACATTTCGGATGCATACCCCTGATTTTCGTTAACTCATATGGTAACTGTCTTGATAACCCTACACATCTGCACGAATCTGAGTGGATGGTCAACCAAATCTCGAACTACTTTCATCGAGTTAATATATTATTCATCCTGGTAGTCGCTTGTTTCACTACCTTGAGATAAGTGAGAGAGGAAACATTTATTCTTAATCGCTTGATAGTGAGTTTTTCTGGATCATCATATCACCGTATCATGAAGTAAAGTGAATGATCCACCGCTAATGAAAATATCATTTGCTTGAGGTCACAAAATTTCTCGGAGTTGAACATTGCTCTTGCACACATAACAATCCCATATTGAAAAGTGTCTACTGTTTCGATAATACCTTTATACCCTTAAAAGATAAATCTGTTAGGAAACGTAATCACGCCAAAACGTTCGCTGGAACACATTTTTGATTCGATTGATATATACGAAGCATATAATTTCTAAATTGGGTGAAAGTAGCCGTTGAAGCCATTAAGTTTTATTATAGCAGATCGAGAAAGTAAAAAAATAATTTCACTCACAGTTTTACAAAGTACACTTATCAAGACATTTTTCTAGAGGCAAGTAGGGAATTTACATGAATGTACCAGTTTTACTGTCATGTATAACATCGATTTAGTCATGTAACATTTACTGACTTAATATCTGCATATCTGCATCAACATAGAATAACTGATTTGTTAGCTGTCATTTGTGAATTTCATAAGTGGACTTATACAAATTTGCATTCTTTTCTTCAAGTCACCAACTGTTATACATAATCTGATCAAAGTGAGCCAGTGGAGGCTGATTATCAGAAAACATAAAGTCAGTTCAAGAATCTACTAGTTACATTATAGTCAGATAAATGCACTATGAAGGACGCTGTTAATTGTTTAACATGTAAGTATGGAGAAGCCGATCAGGACTGCTGCCTATTTGATGAATTTCTGCTTAAAATAGTGTGAAGTACACCTTGATAGCCGATTATTTTCTCAAGTTTAAAACCAATAAGGACAACTATAATATATTCAGGGATGTCCGAAAGTGAACCACTTAAATAATATTCAGTCTTGAATGAGTAGTTAACTTACTTTCATAAACATAAATGCATATACATGTCTGTATTCAGTTTTCAGGGAACAGTATTCAAAGGATCTATGATTACTATTATACACCCCCAAGCTTGTTTTACAAATCCAAAAAGATTCAAGCTACCTTAGATAGTTAGGGTTACGGGACTCAGTACCATAATCAAATTGCGGCCTGCTCAAACATTTGAATTATCGAAACTTCTACTCTATTTATTGCACAAAGTTTACTCGATTTAAATGTCTTCTGATTGTTCCATTACATTTTCCGACAGTTTCAAATCCTCAAACGAATTTTAAAATTTATCTTAGAGTGAACAAAGCCGCATCAAATAACACAACTCGAAATACTGAGCTTGAACTGCAGATGTCTGCAATATGAGGCAGACTATTAACAATGCTTTTTTATGCTCTAGTATTTATTGCTCTTTTTGGTGAAATACGAGAAACTTGTTTCCACGATGATTTAGTCACTTCGAACAGTTTCAAAATTTTCCTACAGAATTGATGTAGCCCAACAGAAATTTGTGGTAAAGATGTGTACAATTTCATCAGCAACCAGTTGTGTTGAATAGTCATATCTATGTCACGTATTCTACTCACTATCACCGTTGAGCGTCATCTCAAACATTTAGATAGATATGATTTCACTTATATCACAAACGCTTTTCGAAACCTGGTTGCAGCTACTCTCAGTTTTCTAGGGTTCCCAGTGAATTCACTGAATTCGCAGATCTTATAATACGTGGTTCATAAACTGTAGTTTGCAGTGATCTCAGGCCCTTAAAGTGCAATTTTCTAAGTCCGCCTGGTCACAGAATCTTAATCGAATTTTCGACTCGTTTTGATGCAACATAGGACTTTGTCTTCGCTAAAGAACTTGGTTTATGTTGAAATCGGAAACAAGTACCATTAACGAGTTAAGACCTTCCGAGAGTGAATGGTAAACTGTAGAAAGATACTTTTTCATGTTAGACTTATTAGACTATTTGCAGGAGCTATACATACGACACAGGCGGCACAGACGAGGATGTCAAAATCAGGATCGGAAAAGCAAGACAAGCTTTCACTGATTTGAAATCAGTGTGAAGATTTATTGCACCAAGCACAAAGAACAAGGTCCAGATTTTTAACACCAATGTCAGTCAAGTCAGTGCTGCTATACGGTTCAGAAACTTGGCGCGTTGCGAAAACCATTTCCAACAAACTGCAGACACTCATCAACGGCTGACGCCTACGCTCACTCGACAATGAAGATCAGATGGTCAGAAATAATAAGCAACAAGGAACTCTGAGAACGAACCAACCAAGAGTCCATCGTTCAACAAATATGCAGAAGAAAGTGGGAACGGACTGGGCATATACTGAGAAGGCCGACTGGGGACATCACGTACCAGGCCAAGCCATTGAGTGGAATCCAACAAGGAAACGACGAGTTGGGCGTCCGAGGGTGATATGGGGGAGATGATGATAGGAAGAAATGAAAGCTTGTGGGCAGTCATGTCGCCGGGTTCGAAAGACTGCAGAGAACAGAGTGGAATGGAGACGTGCTACTGAAACCCTATGTTCCACTAGGAACCCAAGAGAAAAAATAAGTCATGATAATAATATTGATGACATGTCGCAAAACACAAAAGAAGATTTCAAAATGGTGCGTTAGTCGACACTGCCGATCCCGTCAAAAGCTATCTTATATATATATATATATATATATATATATATATATATATATAAATCAGCCAATAAGGTACAATAGAATTCTATCGTTAGTGTCAACATCATTTTCTAAAACTACAGTTACTAATTAAGGAGCTCAGAGACAATGACGGAACACATTACTTTGTAGGCTTATTCGTTAGACATACTGAATACCAAACTAAATTATCTGTACGACAACTTTTTAATGTATATTATCGTTTGTGATGGTGACGAAACATTCTACACTAGCTAAAGCTGCGTTTATCAGTCTGGATCCTCTTTATCCATTTGGCTTTCCTAATGAATAATTTTAATGCGGTTAGGTAGTAAGCTCATGCGACGATCAATTTCGTGATACATTTTTCCTCCTTTTTTCTGTTCTGAATGAACTTCCAGTACTGACTAAAAGGAAATGGAGTTGCTTTATTCTGACAGTCTTTCATATTGTTCATTTTCCTTACTATTCTACTCGTCATAAAAATCTATAGTTCTTAATAACTGACCCCCTGATTAAATATTTTCAAAATCTTGTCTACAGATGGTGAAAAACGTATACAGTGTCCCGGTTCATTCTAAAAAACGTTTTCATTGTTAAAATGCATCAAAGGAACAGAATGTATGAAGGTGGTCCACACACAATATTTTGTCGTAGAACTTCATCCGAAGTCGAGAGCTATCAATGACTAATACTTGTGCAGCCTCTCTAAACACAATGCCCTTCCTTTTTTTCTTTTTGTGGCACCCTGTTAGTTGTATAACTTCTAGTTTTGATGCTCATGAACCAACTGAACTACATTTTACTCATTCCAAACTAAATCGAACACCAATACTGAAGGCTACCGAGTTCCGAATGTTTTCTAACTGATAAAAGTAAACTATCTTGAAGTCAGTTGGGTTCCCTGCAACCCTCCAATTAAAAATATTTTCAATCCTTAATCTCCATCAGTAATACATAAAATCAAAATTTTACTTGATTAGATTTACTTAGTTTTAAATTAAACCAGTATATGATTTAAATGATAAACTGGTCAAACTCACGTCCCAAATTCATGCCCTATAACACATTGCCAGGTTGGTCCATAAAGTTTATCAAAATTCTTCTTCATAAACATTGCAACTTCTTTCTCAGTTCTGTAATACTCCAATGCTTGTATACACAGTGTTAACGCAGTGGCTTTACGTTCAGGTGGTAGTTCGTTGGCTTCAACGACAACATCGTAAGCTTTCATAATGACTATGTCTTCAAAATTTATTTGATGGTTCTGTTACTTAGCTCAAAGTCAGATCTTTTAGCTTCTATTAACGTGTTAAATAAAAACAAGAAGGAAAACAACAGAAACGCAAGACATTGAGAATCACTTTTATTCATCTTTTTTGAAAATAATTTGGTAAGTCAGCATATAGTTGGTTGTTGTTGACAATGATCTAATTTGGTATTTACCGTTACAAACAGTCAGTTATTAATAAATAACAAACGAATCAACGGCTATATACAACTCAAGTGTGTTATAGTCATGTGAGTTTTTAAAGATAATTAGAAATATTATTGATTCATCGACAGAAGTGTTTGAAACTATTAGTGTATTACAAACAAGTAACTTAAGTTGATGCACTCATATGACTGTTTCGATTCAATAGACTATAGGAGGAAAACAATGATAGGCAGCTAAAATTGAATAGTGTATCAATCTATAAAATGACTTAACTCAAGTTGATAAATGTGTGCTGTAATCTGAATCAAATTTGGAAATACGTAACGAGATCTACCTGTCGCCATTAAGCGACTACAAATAATACACTTCGGAAACTAACGAGGATTGTTGAATAAATCTATTCATTTATTCCAAATAACTGTCCACTGTTAGTTATTTTGTGAAACTTTCTTCGTTGCACGCTAATGAGGTATGCTGATCATGAATTCTTTCTTTGATCTACATCAATTTATCTTTATTGTAGATGTTTCCTAAATACTTGAATAACTGAGTTCAGAAAATAGAAGGCCCAGTTCCCCTCTCTTGATAGTGTATGTAATTTCACCCTATATATATTGTTCTTGCTTAAATATAGGAATTTTTGGTGAGTAGTTAGGTTTTAAACTAGAGAAGACGACTTCCGATGCTTAGACCGCTTTAATTTGACTAGTGAGCGCTGCTTTTCAGCATAGGAGCTTCACAAACATTTATATTAGTCAATAGAGTATTTCCTGCAATTTTCGTGCATGAAATCTTGATATTATTCTTAGAATTCAAGCAGACTAGACAATATAGCTTTGACAATCTGGTTTCTGTGGAAAACCACGGTAAAATTTGTTACTATGGTTTGTGTATTTAAAAAGTAACTCCTTTGAGTTTCTCTTGATACTTACTCATAAAGACCATGACATACAGAAGAAAAATCTTGATCCAACATATTAATTGCCAGCACACAGTGATAAAGCCAGTATACAAATTCCGGTTAACATAACTTTTTTCTAAACCTAAAATTTTTACTACATATAAACATCATCCACACATTTTCAAAGAGAAAGTCCATATGCATGCCGCAGTTTCGTACCCTTTACAATTCTATAGTGCCATTCGTAGTTTGTACATGTACAGCTAAACAAGTATCTATAACTTTCTCTACGTGATTTTAAGCCATATCTTGCGTGTGATAGCTGACAGTACCAATTTCAGAACGACAATACCATAAGTTTAGTGATATGCTGGCAATCTGAAGAGGATTTGGATCTTCAACAAAGTCAACGAAGCAGTGAAACAGTTACGTAATGCCATCCTTAAAAAAAATTCAGTTCTTTCCTCGTAGAAGCTTTTAATTGAGAGTTTTACTACAAATATCTGTTCAGTAATTCAGAACACATAGGTGTTCAAATTGTAAATACTTTTATAAATGCTTATTCAAGTGTATACAACAAGATTTCTCACGCTCTGATAGTTAACAGCCCTTTTTAATTACGTTCTATGTAGTTTCTAGTTACGATCAATAAAGCATGACCTGATTTTGTTCCATTCTAGCCGAAATGTATTCAAAATCTACTTCCGTATGCAAAATAAGCAAACAGTTACTGTTACCCCAACAATGTCAAGAAAAATAACAATACAAATACCGATCTAATCCGTTATGTCTTACATGAAGAACATTAAATTGAATAAAAGTATTTTTTGTGGGTGTTACTTCACATTTTGAAGATGAAATCAACAGAATTATTATCGGCGAAATGTAAACGTTTCTCATCGATTCATATTATTTAGTACCTTGGTAATGAAAAAGTATTAAGATTATTCGGTGCGGTATAGAAACAAGTTGCCTAACAGGACAAAGACCTGTGGGACTGTTTGCCTTCGCATATATATGAAAACACTTTTCTAGTATGTTGAAGGAAAGGAAGTCAAGTTTTGCGTCACGCGAATACTTTTTGTACATATCCAGACCAAGTTCAGATTTAGTCTCCCGGAAATATTTGGAGATTGGATAAACAATACTAATTATCGTAGAATCCTTATTCCACAGCAAATGAAGAGTATTACAAGGGTATTTTCATATATACATATATATATATATATATATGCATATATATATATATATATCTTCATATATAAGAACTTTGTTCAAGTTACCTTACAAAACCTTGGACATATTAACATCTACTCTATCATTACCCTGATAAAGCTGTTTGCCCTAAATGGCACAACATATGTGAATACTATCGCTTTGTTAATTTTTGAAAACATCAAACCTAATTTTCTTCAATAAAAATATGTGACTTTTTAAACAGTATGCCTTTCAAAGTGCTTGTTTTAAATCATGAAATTTTAAAAATGTTAGGTTTTTGAGATTCAAAGAGTACTTTATAAATTAGTAATGCAATCCTAAATATGCCAGCAATTTTGACCATACCTTTAACGCAATTTGTACATGAACAAATACAAAAATATATATAATATCTAAGATCTTGTTTTAGTCAGATGCTTTTCGTATCAATATTTTGGTTGGTTGTCAACAAAGAATTGTGAATCAATGAGTAGTTGAATAATTGAACGCATAGTCAGCTCCGTTGTAAGGTTTTGATTATATCCGTCTATGAACCTGACCCATAAAGTCAAACGAAACCGCTAGAAAGACACAACAATTTCAAAGAACGTCATAGTTGACTATGCATTTATTGAGGCATGATATCTGTGTGCGCAGTAAAAATGTACTATCTATAATTCTACTTTTTTACCAATTCTTTTATTTTTTGGTTTTACTGTTTTTCAACTAATCCAGTATCATCACTCTCATCTGAACCTTGGTTTTTCCCTCACTCTTCTTTCACCTTCCAACTTGACACTGGGCTTTGAAACTTAGAATAAAGAAGTTATGTATACCTAAAGTTCCGGGCGTTCCTTATAACCTGAGTCATCTTAAGGATTACTTTTAATCTTTTTCGCATATTCATCTTTTCTGCCCATACTACTGTGGTATCAGTGCAATTCTGATTTAATATTCACCATTATGTCGGTTTTTCTGAGGTTCTGTCCAGTAGCCTAACAGAGTCTTGTCCAGGGCTCTGCCTCCTAAATTTCGATACATATCGAAAGAAGTTACAGTCACATCTGCTGACACTACCGATATTTTGAGAGTAGTACATGAGAACTAAAAACATGCAGAAGAGTCTCTACGGTTTGTAATAACTATTGTATCAACACAGCTGTCTTGAGAGCCTTAGAGTAGATCATTTGTTCAGAACAAGAACGTGGATTGTCAGATATTTCATTGCTGTTATACTCTAACGAAATATATCTCATTCATTTCATGCATCTGATTGTCTTAACTATCTTCAGCGAAACAATAAAAAAAAGTTCATTCCCAAACTGCTTCACTTTTCATAACGTAAGGTACTGGTTTCTATCTACTCCCCTCTCAAAATATGTCATACGTGAAGCATTTGTACCACACTGCTAACTATTTTAGAGAGGACCCTTGACTTGACAGTACGTGGTAACATTGAAACAATGCATTAGTGAAATGAATTGCAAATATCTCCTCATCTAAATTTAATAATGTTTAAACTATTTCCATGTTTGCATATATATATATATATATATATATGTATTAATGTATGCTTCTTATATGTTTAGAAATTGGAATCAACATGGAAATCATTTCTGAGGTTATTTTCTGCTTACTCTCACAACCAACAGTGCCAAGACGTAATAATTAACCTAGTGCAGTAAAATAATTTCTACTGAGTTGATAAATTTCCATAAGTAATAAAACCGGTCCATTATCCTCCCAATAGTCATAAGATGGACCTTATTTCTTGTGAAGGTAGCATCTAATCGCTCCCGGCAAATCTCCAATTTAGGTTCATTTGTATTATCCACCAATTTACAAAGCTGCAGCGAAGAAAACTTTTTCTTTCGATGGAATCATCCTCTTAGCCGTATATTCATGAACAATACAACAGAAAAAACGGAATAGTCCAGGGTAATTTAAGGTTAAAATAAAGTGAATGACAAAGAAAGGTTAAGTAGTACGAATAAGTGTTTAAGATAGAGGAATAAGCAAATTATAAACATCCGAACCATAGTTGTTACGGGTCTGGATGAATCATCAGAATTATAAAAATAGATTCCTATAACAGAACAAATCATAAGAGGAGTATCCAGAGCGATTGATCCTATACGATGGCCATGGCAAGGAAAGAGGTTGTATATACTTCTTTCGAATGCATCGTGACGGTTTCGAACTAAAGAAATGCCAAGATATCGGCTAGAGGATAGGTCATTGTGTGCCCTTATGATGGATGCAATTACACCTTATTTAGTAATCATTTGTTTATTCTCCTATCTTAAACATCCAAATATACCACTTAACGTTTCTTCGTCATATAATTTATTTTAACCCTAAATATCTCTGAAACGTTCTATCGTTTCTACTATATATTCAAGGATGTGCAGCTAAGAAAATGATTTCGTCAAGGACAAAATTTCTCTGCCACTTCAACCCTCTCCCTTCCTGTGATCACATGGGCCTGTCTTGATAATTCACACAATTAATGTTACTACGTTAAGTATAGAACTAATTTCTGGTTTCTTTCTTTCAGTTAAAACAATTCTACTGCATAAGCATAACATCAAATGTGTTTATTTGATTCACTGTCAAAAATATACTTCGAGGTGACCAAGTCTATATAGAATTTTTACTAGTCAACATTTTTGATACCTTAAGAAGAAAGTGTGCTCTCACAAGTAAAAGGAATTTTTTAAGCAGGGATTGATCCCATATTTTTAGGTACTATTTAAGTCAAAGAAAATAAACGAGAATATTTCAGACTTAAGCTAAGCACCATCTAGAATGATTACAATTCTATACTGGTAGGAATAATGTTTCCTCTGGCAAACACATCCAAAAAAACGTCAAATATGATTTATGCCACAAATAAATGAGGTTTGAAAGAATTTATGACCACTGCAGTGAATTAACATCTAAATATAAATATTATCGGCTTTGTAGCACATGTGAACGTTCATAAATTGACTAGAAGCACATCAATAGATTTGCTTCTTTTGTTAACATTAAACGAAATCATACAACAGAATATTCATTTCAGGGATTTGCAATATAGTTCACACGTTTTCAGCAAGATAACGTCGTTAAGTGCCTATCAGCTTCCGATAATATGCCATCTCTCTGTTTGCTTAGAATTTTCTTCGATTAAAGTCATGTACTGAGATGAATATTGCCCTCAAAGTCAAGAGATTTAGGCTATGCTGATAAATAATTGCTTTTTGTTATATATATCACTGGATACATTTATACGTGTATATGTACATAAGCGTAGTGACGGTTGTATGTCCTCTAAGCAGGACGTTTTTATAATCAGTGATTGGCTTTCAAGCTTGGAATGTAACTATGATTTACAGTAGGCCTTTTATAAAGTAAACCTTGAGCTGCATCATACAGTACAGTTTCAAAGTATATTTGTTTATTTTTTATATAGCACAACTGACTGGATGATGGTTCCGGCAAAAATCATCGTTCATACTCGTATCAAGGTGTTTTTGTTTACTTTTGTCGTCTCGTATTTTTCTTCCTAAGTGACGACAAAATTTCTCACATTGTCGGAGTAGGTTTCCTGTTATTTCTATCAAACTTTGTGAGTATTGGTTCGTTTCACTAAAAGTTAATAGTCAATATATGTGTTTGCCTAGCTATACTGGTCCTTAATGCTGTTGGTTTTTTACTCAGTAACTTAGGACTGTATGTCTTTCATACATTACGGTAGTTGAGTTTTCTGTTCTGATGGTTGATCCTGGTAGGGTCTTTTTTCATAAATCTCACCAATTTTCTCCACTCAAATTACTCAACCGATCCTAGTTGACTATTCTGGTAGATATATATTTGAACTCTTAAGTGATACAGGAAGTCAAATGGATCAAATCATTTTGTATGACTAATTCACTATGATTGCCAAACCAAAAACGTTTAACTGCGATTGAGTCCATGAAATATTCTAATATACTTTCTTCAAATAATAATGATAAGGTCAAAGTATTGAGGTCCGTTTTAGTTTTGTCGCAATTACTATTCACAATACTGTTACTATTTGTTTCCTTGTGCATTTCCATATGTTTTCAATGAAGTCTCAGGAACAGATATAGAGCAGTGGTGGTCCCTTTATCTGCTCCATCTTCTTATTTAATTACTTCCCTTAACAATCACATTTCCAACTTCATTATGTAAGCATTTCACAGCCTTATTTAACTATTACTGTATGCACTGACCTTAAGTCTAAATATCTCTCACTTTTTTGGCTTTCTGTAGATTGCGGTGTCTAAACCACCATTTTATTTTGGATTCTGAAATACCTCAGTTTTTCTTTTGATTTTTAATAAGCAGGTTGCTTATATTTACTACTTTTTTTGTAGGTAATGGGAAACCAGCACTGTGCTTTTTTTGAGCGCTTGGAATGTGTCATCCGCATGTCTGTATTGTATTTTGAGCATAGGAATTAACTCCCGTCACACGTTTCGGACCAGTAGGAACGACTGAAGACAGTGCTGAGCCTACTGCTAATCTGGCAATCTATTCAAAACTTTGTTCTAAAACTTGACTACTGGAACTTCAACATAACTTTACAAAAAACACTTCTTTCACCTGGTACTTTACTCTTACTAGTAAATTCGCAATCACTATTATGCTGACAATTACACGGATATGAGCAATAATTTAGGTTTGGTTTTGAACCATTTCCCTTCAGATATCCGATATCATTAGAAGTTTATAAAGCTAACGATGCATAGTTTAATTTGATTAAGTATTCTGTGCTTACATTTGCTTCCCTCACAATTGAATAACTTCAAATTACATTCTCTGTTATGAGACTGAAATCGTTGTAGAACACATACTTTGACTGCTCAGCTCCGATGAAGGATGAGTGTTGAATCCACGTGTTTCAACGCAGGACTGAATAAACGTCGTGCCACATATATAGATATTTATGCTCAAAAACTAAAGGCACCAAATTCAATAATCTTTCAGTAAATAAATTTAACTTTTTCTGACAAGCTAAGATAAATTTGTCGTTTAGTGAAATTAAGTTATCTGAAGAATAGAAGTAGATCTTTTGCATTCAGTTTCAAAACACAAAGTGTTTATCATCTAGTAAAGCTATGGTGAATTAGCATAAGATCAAAAATTAAAAATCAAGCCAATAGACGTGAGCAGTTCGTGACTGAATAACATGGCACACCTGGTCAACTCAGGACTACTCATATGAATGTAAGTAATTCAGCAAAGAGGTGATTATGTCAGTCAATGCATAACATCAATATCCCTAAAATACGAAGCTCTTTCATGGTATGCTTTGTCTTAAGTATACAACGACTCTTCACTTGGTAAAAATGTAAAAAGTAGTCGAAAATCTCACCTTAACAAATGTACAAAATAATACGTACCTTTATAAAAAAAGTTTAACAGATTTCTTCAACAACCTCTGGATTCAATAATATAAGCTTAATTTTTTAATGATAAGCTTGTTCATCAACGCATACACGTGAGCAGACACTTAGCTGAAATTCGCACATGATAAAAGAGATTTGTTTTAATGCCAATTAATTAAAAATGTCTCATAAGTAGATGTTGCATGCGGATAGATCAATTTTTCAAGGTATGTTGAAAATAGGATTTTAAATATTTGTAAGTCATAAGATTCATTTGTGCATATACCTGTTGTATGTTTACGATTCTGTTTCTGTTCGCAGGTGTGCTTAGCACATTATTTGCATGCGCTTGCTAATGTTCAGTAATATGAAATCGTGTAAGGATTTGTAGTAATATGGTGTTAAAAATGTCATGTCACATTCACACCCATAAAACCATAATTTTATTGTTTTTGGAGTTGACATGTCTTGCCGTCAGCATTGTTGCCACTTTGCTGAAGTGAAAAACTTTCGATGTCATTCTAACTAGCCTATTTACAGTCAGTCTCAAATAAATAGTTTTGTAACTTCTCAGCAAATACATGATGCGTCAATTTTCAAAGCCTTGGATTTGGTTGATTGTCTTCTGAATTGTTGTAGTTAGTTTTGTCAACAACAACGTTTGCTGTATGTCTGTTTGACTTATTTATTTACTGACTACATAGATTATATGAACGCGGCTAATAATGGCAGGGTCATCTGTGTCTCAGAGATTTCTAGCATAACAAGTTTTCTTCAAAGTCCTGATGGTAAGTGTGACTTACTTTCCAAAAGCAAAGGTGAAGAAGATGGCTTACTACATCTTTTGTAAACGAAAAAATGGAAGTAACAACCAAACGCCGAGAAGCATTTTTTCTTACGATTAATGGGATTTACCATGAAACTAACAATTAACTTTACTTGTTTCACTGCTGCCCTGGCTAATCCACGTAAAATGAAGTAATTTGAATACCAGCTAGTGAGCCACAATAATTCAAATATACTTATGGTATTTCAATACACGATGCGACAAACATTTCTTTTGAACTTTGAAGAAGATTTTGAGAAATAGAGCTAATTTACATGACGTGCTGTCTAGGTGGATGACAAAAGAAGTATGCTTCTCCAACTTTGCTTAAGAAATGTGTATATTATTTCTTTACTCTTATCTAAACCGTCGATAAATAGGTTCTGCCTGCGACGAGTTGTTACAGAGCTCTTCTGTTTTTACCTTTCCTATTGGTATTCTAGTCATCAAGACATCAAACAGCTTAGGCAAGTTGTTCTACACTTTTCTAGTCATAAGGTCACTCAGTCCACAGAGTGATTCACTATTCAAATCATCCGCCTCAGATGTAAATTATGTTCATTAGTTGGTCTTGTTTCAGGTTTATCAGTTAATACACTTGTGGATTAAACTTTGTTGCAGCTTCTAGTTGTTTTTAAAGAAGTGATCAGTTAGTACACGACCCTACTCAGCAAATAAGACCGATTAGAAATCAAATAAAAACATAGGAACAACAAGAGAAAACCACTTCGTTTTCTCAGGAAATTTTTGAGCAGTTAGCATGATTGTCCACTTACGCAGTCTAGGTTTGATGGTCGGGATACCAATGTGTAGCAGCTGGGTTAAGTATTAGTGCTTTATATTTTTCAGTCTACTGTAGTAATCAACCAGTCATGTGATGTTTACAGCCAAAGTTTGCTTTCAACCCTCAACCCATATACTTTTGTTTGTAGGATGATGAGAAGAACATGCAGGAAGAAATGAATTTGAAGTAATAAGACAACAATCGTCTTCCGCGCATAAGATTATGAAAATTGACCGACAAGCATTCTGTCAAATACGCATCTGCTAAATAGTCAATATTCCTTAGTTTAGCTAGCAGCCATACATTTTAACAGTTGCAAATATAACCCATCTTCGATCAGCATTACTAGAATAAATCATGGATGTGTTTAAGGGACACATACTGAATGTCAGTTTTATCCGAAAGGAACTTAAGAAAAAATTCATTATTTATACAGAATAACATACTGTTATCTTGTTACCCTGGGTTTTCATTAGTAACTTAGAGATTAAACTATTGTGGCTTCATATAATTATCGTACATCTATGGATTAGGTATAGATTAAGACTTGCATAACTAACTAAGAAGATTATCAAAGTTGTAATAAAATTGTGAACAACAGCGCAATAACATTAGACTTGAAATAACAGCGTCAGTGATTCACTGAATAGCTACAAAGGTTTAGGCAGAGAAATAATTTGGAAATATTTTGAGCCTGATTACGTGAAGTGAAGTCAACAATAAACTTAGAACGAATTAAATAAAAGTAAGATGTTATCAAATCAGATTTGAATAGCAGTACAAAAGAAATATTATAACAGATTTCTTTGGTGTAATAAATACTTTTAAAGTGATTCATTGGTGTAGTCATAAAAATCCTGCTTAACCTTGAGTAGCTTCATTTACATATCATTTTGGATTTCAGGAGGTTTGTTTAACACTTTCTCTCAGTCATTTGACAAATAACTACAATAATAAAAGTCTACTTTTCCTAAACCACTTAAAGAAAGCGAAAGTACGTCGTTATATCTGCCTTTCTACCGGCATCGTCTAAACAGATACATGCGATTGAACAACTTTAGCCAGAATTAACTCAGAATATCGTTTAATACGAAACAAAATATGGTGGTAGAAGCAGTTCCATTAATTAATTTTAAAACTGAACTTTCCAACTGCTATAATCATCAAAACTCATAACATCAGACTTGAAATGATATAATTATAAGACTTGAATTCTGCGTCTAATTTAATCTGAATTATAATAAAAATATGAATATTAGTTTCATGATACTGTCCACCACATGAAAAATACTAAGCCGCATCATCCTGGAGACACTCAAAAATACTCTACATTCAAAATTACAACACAAACAGGATGACTGGCTGACTAGCTGGCTAGAGTCAGGGAGAACAAATCATGCATGGATCAAATCACAACGCAACGCAATGCAACGCAACGCATCATCATAGAACACAACACAGAATCCCAGTCAAATATTCACCTCATCTCTACTTCATACACTCCGAAAAAGCCTTCGACAGCGTCGATCGAGAAGTAACTCGGTGGACAGCTGCTTCAACACTACGGCTCTAGTGCCACAAAACCATCATCAACCTCATTCAACACCCATATGAAGACGCCACACGCCGAGTGATTCACAGTGGAAAGCCCAGTGACACCTTCGATGTGAAGACAGGAGTAATACAAGGCTTCCGCCTACTATCACTCATCATCATCCTGATTGTGGTCGACTGGACTGGATCACGCAAGAAACAGTGAGGAGCTGTGAGAAGATGGGCACACGCTGTTTGACCGATGAAAAGACGACAGAAGAAGATGTGGATTTCGACACCGATGATGACTTATGTGTTACGTGTTGTCGCGTAGACGTGAAGATGCAGAGGCATAAGGCAACAAGTTGACAGAAGAGGCAGTGCAGTGCAGTGCAGTGCAGGGCATGGCAGGGCATGGCATGGCAGGGCAGCGAAGACAGGACTCCCTTCAGTTGAATGTGGAGAAGACAGAGGTGATGAAGACACCTGACCAACAACAACAACAACAACAACGACAACAACAGCAACAGCAACAATGACAGGGAACAATCACCATCATCAGGAGAAAACTAAAGGAAGTAGTCTCTTTCAGCCACCTAGACAGAGCAGCATCGTTTCAACTACAGTCGGTGGCACAGACACAAATGAGGATGTGAAAGCAGCTAGGATTGGAGAGACAGTAAGACAGGCTTTCATCAACCTACTGCACTCAGCATTGAGAAGAATATCCAGATTTTGAAGACTAATGCCAGTCAAGTCAGTGCTTCTATGTGATGGTTCACAGAGTTGGTGCGTCACGAGAGGCACTTCAAACAAACTACAGGCACACATCAACAGCTGCCACCTGCGTTCGCTCACTGGATACTGAATATCACATGGATTACCAGAAAGAATTAGCAACAACGAACTCACTCTGTTCAGCCAACGAACAAACCAGGAAGCGGTCATGTAACAAATATGCAGAAGTAAGTGGAGATGGATTGGACATACACTGAGAGGACCGACTGGGGACATCACGTGCCAGGCCAGGCCATCGAGTGGAATCCGCAGGGTAAATGACAAGTTGAGCGTCCGAGGCGAGGGTGACATGGAGGAGATCATGTGAGTAAGAAATGAAAGCTTGTGGTCATTGGTGTGTTTAGGTTCAAAAGACTGCAGAGAACAGAGTGAAATGGTGACGTACTGCGGAAGTTTTTTGTTCCATCAGGAACCCAAGGGATAATTAATAATATAACATCTTTATTTCGGACAATAGTTGTTGTACATTATATAATTTTCAACATGAGATGATTCAACAAATTCATTTATTGTATAATACCCTTAATTTAAGTAATCATTGCATTTAAACAATGTAAAGAATTACGGTAACAAATGTTATAATGTTAAACAGGCACCCAATAATAAATTACCACGAGGTGTAGACAGATGAATAAATAGAATATCGAGGGTAACTTTGATGGTGATAGTTTATTCAGCCAGTGCCAAAATTATCAGTCCATCATTTTTAACCAGGGAATGGTAATATTCTTTATTTCCGTTCAGTTGTAAGCCCATCTATTGCCGGTGTATTCTTTAATCTTATTATTGTTGTTAGTCTAAAAAGCGACAGTTGAAAACCATTCTAATTGTGTGCAAGAGTACTTGACGCGTTTCAGAGACATATTTAAAAGGTTAAAACAAGTTTAGGGGGAAAAAACTGATAAGTTTTTTGACAAATTTTCGGTAGCCCTAGTTTAGCAGGCTGCCGTTGACATTAAAATGGAAGATGTGATTCCTTCAACTTGGTAATTGCATGTTGAAAATACCTGCATGCAAGCAAAGGCTGATCTTTCCGACTGGACACCAAACCAGCACTCATTGTTTTAGATGTCAAACTACTGGTCACTGAGCAATAATAAAATTTCGTTTTTATGCTTCAGGGCCTTTCCCATCTAATCATACCATTGATTAATCTCCAAACCACACAGTTATCTGATGATAGCTACCACAATAGTAAATTGTAATTTTTCGAAGTAAGTTAACCTACAATGATATCTAATACATAACGTCCTTCTTAAGCTTGACCCTGATATACCACCTACTTCGAAAGCTTAATGACAAGCATCAAAACAATAGCTTGGAGAAAATCAAATTTTCAGAAGCCAGACGCTGGTTGCAACGCTATTTTCTACACATTGTGTATTAGATGTGAGCATCCATGCAGTATATCATGTATAACAAACAATTGAGTGGATTACCTGAAATAACCTAAGGAGTGCAAGACAGATAATAATAAACTTTTAAGGGTCAGGTTACATAATTCTTCTGCTAACAAACTCACTTTGTACCATACAAAATATAATTTTCCGAATGATCAAATATTGGAAACAACTCTAAAAAATGTGTACAATCTGTTCAGAATATCTTCCGTAAGATTTCGTGTCAAATTTATGTTCACTACGTTCTAAGTGATGACCCGAATATGAACGGAGAGCTAGATGAATAACAGATCCATAATTCTAATCCTTTAATCACATTTTCCCCATATTCTAATAACAAAGAATGTGCCAACTGTCAATAACTTTTGTGTTCTGCAAAGTTTGAATTTAACCTTTCGGTGGATGCGAGACCTACCAATTTTTTTTCAAAATGTATCCTGACTCTCCAGATCACTATTTAATAAAGAAACTTAACAACAAAGAAAGGCTTAACAGAAACTACTTAAAAATCCAATAATGTTGTTTTTCATGTCTGATAATCTTGTTTGGGCTCTAGCAGTTAAATATTATCAATGAAACGTGATATTATTGAATCTGCTGAAGACAATCATTGTGATTAAACAAATATTTTAAAGTATGAACGGCTTTTTGATATTTGTTTAGCGTTTACTTCAGCTTAATTACTGATTATAAATCTTTCACTACTTAATGAAGTAGATACAAATGAAGTTGTTCAATGTAATAACTCGATGTTTATCACTGAACATCAATGCTCAAAACAAACGGAAAAACTGTTTTGTAAATTTCAAACTTTACTGTGCTAAGGGATTTTTATGATACTCCGTTTAGTGCAAATATAACTTTTTCCAAAAATGTTTTACAGACTGATGATGATACAAATCTCAAACCCCCCTAAAAACTAAGGGAAAAAAGGGGTCGATACGCCCATGATGACTGGCTAAAATTACCTAAGTCTCATCTGCTTTACGATTAGAAAGTGACCTCAAATCGGGGTCTTAAGTGAAGAAAACCAAAAAAAGTTTACGGAACAGCAATGATATGGTTTAAAGCCGGAAATCTAACCATTCGAAAAATTGCATCATAACAGTAATCTACTTATTAGTAGCAAATAAAATATTAGAACATTTTTCCAGTGCTGCGTTAAATATTTTCAAAGTTCCAATCATCTTATCCCTATTTTTTGAGGGAAATTATGAATAATGTAACCTTGTGTATGAGATGAGTTTCTTCGCTTCGTAGATTATGTGATATACTGAGTGGGTTAGATTTATGTGAAAATTTACATTTCTAACAAATCGTGCATGTGTCTCTTCGTCAACACTTTAAACTGCAATCCACGTTAACCTCTTATTAAAATTTTTATTCACAGGCTTAAATCACCTGAATGATGATCTAGATTTAAGTGAATATTAAATATATACCAAGCCAGTCAAAAAATGCTTTCAGGAGTTCAAAATATCCTCTTATGGTCTTTGCTCTTCTTAAGGCTAATCAAAATGAAGATTTTCAACATAATTCTGAGGATGAATGGTAAAGGAATACAGGAGTTATGTAGACTAGTATCCATCGCAATATATCGAATTCAGTTGAATCATTATTCTTATCGACTATGCTACACACAGGACACACAAAACTATGTCCCCCAATGAGATATAACATAAATCTTTCCGATATTTAAAAACATTCAGTCAATCGTTAACTTAATGCATCATTGACTATTCATAAAACTATGAATCTAAATGTTATATACTTAAGTTTCGGAAGCAGAAGTGGTTTTAAAATGAAGAACACAAATCACTGAAGAATATTACGAAGTAAAGAAATGAGACAGAAGGAGAATTCCTTCCAAAAAGCGTCATATCAGTGAACTGCTCTAACGCATAGGTTTATCATGGAGTCATTCTGCTTATTACAAACATTACAAATAAGAAAAAATATTTTTATTCACGAATGAATTGATATGTTTCGTCAGCTCTGTAAGACTGATTAACGAAATCAGGTCAACAACGATGACTGAACAATGTGATGCTGGCTCGTTCTCAGCATCATGTAGATGAACTATTCCTAATCACAGTGAAATAAAAATGCATCAGTGGTTGAGAAAAATGAAAATTAGGATAATTTGTCTGGTTTGGTTAGCTGACGACTTTTAATTTGCAGAATGTCCTGGATATATGTCTGGATATATAAGTCTCAGTCTCCTAATGTCTGATGCTGGGACCATAAAGTAAACATAACCAGAAGACTTGGATCAGTATCACAAAAGTAGCACATAGATGGGTCATCATTCCTAGTCTCATTTGTAGACCAGGACTTTATTTTTCTCGACATTTGCAAAATGTGCAGAAGTGTAAGTTAGAACTGTATTCTATCGGAAAATTAGCTTCACTTGCCAAACGCTCTGTACTCCCAAGTTCACACAAGGTTTGTCCTGATAGCCTTTTCATCCTAGAAATTGAGACATTTACTAATAAGGACCCTGTCTCAGTAAACGATTCCGTTCAAACATCCAAACGTATAAATATAAACGTATAAATATTCTCTTCAAAATAGAAAAACAATGGGATTTCTACGTCCATTTTTTAAAAAGGTGTCAGTCAGGTTTTTACTTGAACTCGTGAACTGTCGGATAAAATGGGTTTGTTGACTCACCCAATGAACGAAATTATTAATTTGTTCTGCTTAATACCACACCATAATTGTAAATTCACTCACATGTGTCTAAAATGCTGATTAGAGTCAGTTGGGTTGGTTTGGTACATCATGCAGTAAACAATGATGTATTACTGCTCGCTATTTTGTATCAACAACGGCAATATCGAACTACAGTCACTTACTGACTTTACATAATCTTTAGCAGTATAATGACAGATAACCCTATGATCAGTCATATAATCCTAATGATGAACATTGCATCACCAACTTTCAAGTAATAAAATGTAAACAGCTAAAGCTGCCACCCACTTCAGAAGTGTAGCATTTCAGAACCATTAGTCAAAGGCTAAAATTAGGCAACAGGAAAGTTTAAATTCCAAACCAGTAGAATCAACGCCTTCATTTGAGTAACTAATCTACAATTACAAATTTATTAACATATCACTCACTCAATGAGGCAAGCATGTAATAACATAAATGAGCAAAAAAAAGGAGTTCTCGAAAACTTATTGCTTTTCTACGAATATTCTTTGAAGGAGATTAGACGCTGATGAGTTCCTTCTGTTATGGACGGAAAACCAAAGCAAAATTAGCTTTCAAATCATTTGTTTACCTTGTTTATAATCCTACTTCTCAAGTATTGCTCCAGTAAATTGACTGGCCATCATTTTTTAATTGCAAACGATACAATAGATGTAAATCAGTCATGAAACACCAAATTTTAAAAATATATATATAAAATTGTATGCAAACTGCTGTACAATATAGTCATAAAAATAAAATAAAGAGGTTCGGAACCGCCAAAAATCCTCAGAACTGATCAACATACTTCGGTTTTACGCGATACGATGTATATTACGTGTGAAGTTCACATTGATCGGTAGGATAAAACCTGAAACAAATGCCTGTCTGAAGAATCTTGAGATGGCCAAGCCCACTACAATTAATTACAATAATTATTCTGTTGGGTTACCAGTGGAACACAGGGTTAAGAGAGCATTTCCACTTTGCACTCTGCAGCAATTGAAGTGTGTCCGTTGTTTGTTTGAAGTGCCTCTCGTGACGCACCAACTCTGTGAACCATCACATAGAAGCACTGACTTGACTGGCATTAGTCTTCAAAATCTGGATATTCTTCCCTATTGCTGAGTGCAGTACATTAATGAAAGCTTGTCTTGCTGTCTCTACAATCCTAGCTGATTTCACATCCTCATTTGTGTCTGTGCCACTGACTGTAGTTGAAACAATGCTGCTCTGTCTAGGTGGCTGAAAGAGACTACTTCCTTTAGTTTTCTCCTGATGATGGTGATTGTTCCCTGTCATTGTTGCTGTTGCTGTTGTTGTCGTTGTTGTTGTTGTTGTTGTTGGTCAGGTGTCTTCATCACCTCTGTCTTCTCCACATTCAACTGAAGGGAGTCCTGTCTTCGCTGCGCTGCCATGCCATGCCCTGCCCTGCCCTGCCCTGCACTGCACTGCCTCTTCTGTCAACTTGTTGCCTTATGCCTCTGCATCTTCACGTCTATGCGACAACACGTAACACATAAGTCATCATCGGTGTCGAAATCCACATCTTCTTCTGTCGTCTTTTCATCGGTCAAACAGCGTGTGCCCATCTTCTCACAGCTCCTCACTGTTTCTTGCGTGATCCAGTCCAGTCGACCACAATCAGGATGATGATCAGTGATAGTAGGCGGAAGCCTTGTATTACTCCTGTCTTCACATCGAAGGTGTCACTGGGCTTTCCACTGTGAATCACTCGGCGTGTGGCGTCTTCATATGGGTGTTGAATGAGGTTGATGATGGTTTTGTGGCACTAGAGCCGTAGTGTTGAAGCAGCTGTCCACCGAGTTACTTCTCGATCGACGCTGTCGAAGGCCTTTTCGGAGTGTATGAAGTTGAGATGAGGTGAATATTTGACTGGGATTCTGTGTTGTGTTCTATGATGATGCGTTGCGTTGCATTGCGTTGCGTTGTGATTTGATCCATTCATGATTTGTTCTTCCTGACTTCAGCCAGCTGGCCAGCCAGCCAGCCAGCCATCCTGTTCGTGTTGTAATTTTGAATGTAGAGTATTTTTGAGTATCTCCAGGATGATGGGGCGTAATATTTTACTCAGGGTAGACCGCAGCTAATAGGAGTGTTCTAACAACATTTTTTCATATAACCGAGTTACTATTAGCGAAGGGCTTAACGCAGATGAAATCATTAAAAGATGACGAATGAAATCTGATTGCCAAAGAAGAGAAACACAGGAAACGATAGGCTGACCACTTCAGAAAGCTCTTGAATCGATCGCCACCTGCATAAAACAACCAAGAACCTACCGCTCAACAAATATGCAGAAGGAATTAAAGATGGATTTTGCATGCACTGAAAAGACCATTTAGCGACATCATGCCCCATGTACTCGAGTGGAACCGAGATGGGTAACGACGAGTTGGTCGTTCAGTTCAAGAGTGACATGGTGGAGATCGTGTTAGGACGAAATGACAGCTTCTAGGGAGTCGTGAATCCATGTTCAAAAGATTGAACAGAACAAAGTGGAATGGAGACATGCTACTGAAGCCCTATGTTCCACTAGGAAACAAAGGAAGAAATAATAATAATAATGGTGACATTCAGGACTTATGCGTTTGTCAAAAAGCCTGTGTTCACTGGTAGTTCTTTGTTTGCTTTTGGTATATCTGTTGAACTTGAACTGTGGTCTATCACCAGCTTTTTTCAATTGTAGGCAATCAACTTGATTTCGAAGGTTCCTCTCACTAGATAATTGTCCGAACCTACTTCTGCTCCTCTTCTTCATCTTGTGTCCAGTTGGCTGCATATCCATCTCCACTTTATTCACACTGAGATGAAGTCGATCTGATTTTTAGTATGTCCATCCGGTGAAGTCCATGTCACTTTGCCAATATCCTTGTCAATATCCTTGTACACACTGCCTCCAATCATCAAATCGTTGAATGAGTAGAATTCTGCAAACAGTTCTCCATCCTCCCTCATCATTTCACCGAGTGCTTCTCGACCAATGATCAGTTCTCTTCCTATGTTGTCCGCTCGCACTCAGGCATTCATGTCATCCATCAGAATAAATTTTGATGTCATCAACTGCAGTAGGGTCCTGTCTAGTACTGATTGCAGTTGTCTGTATGATTCCTCTTTCTTCTCTTCATCTGCATTATTTGTTGGTGCGTAGCATTGGCATTGTATGCTTGTGACTTTCCCTCCTTTTGAGTTGAATCTTGCTGTCATTATCCTGATGCTGGAGGAGGATAATGGTACCCACTGCATGAGAACCTTGAGAACATCATGATTGCCACTCCAAAACTCACTGTGCTCGTGGTTGTCCTTTGGGTGACAGTATCAGAGTAGATTATTGACTCCTCTCCAGTTGACAGTTTAGAGAATCCACTTCTATTCCACCTGCTTTCACAGATTCCTTGGACTTACATGCCATAAACTCTCATCTCTTTTTTGATCTGGGCTGCCCTGCCAGATTCAAACATTGTGCAGACATTACATGTTCTACATTTTACTTCTACTTTCATCGAGAGAGAAGACACATCGGCTAGTTGGCTTTCAGAAGGCTTTAACCAACCAGCGTCATTTCATCTCCCCGATTACAGCTATGTTGGTTTTACTTAACAGCCAAAAACGTTAGACCCTGCTTTATCTTTCTTTTTTTGTGACTTTCCCTGCTTTTGAGTTGAATCTTGCTGTAGACATAAACACTAAATAGCATTTACGTAATTATCCTGGAAGTAACCCATCTCTTTTCTTGCTTCACTTCATAATATATATATATATATATGTATATATATATATATATGTATATATATATATATATATATATATATATATATATATATATGACTGAAGATATAAGATTTTACGAAATTTTTAAAGCTAATGTGTATTCAGTCCACTAAAATGTCTTTGTACACCCCCTGCCCACAGAAAACCTACTGAATATGGTTCTTCACAAGAAAATGACAATTGAAGTGGTAAATGAAATCGTCTTTATCAACTAATGTGCCTAGTGCAATAAATAAGGTTGCATCAGTTAACTGAAACCATATGAAACCGTGAATTTTTCAATTGCTTGTAACCAAAAATGCCACAGATAACAAAAAAATCCGCATCGACTAAATTATGCCTTGGCGTAAATCTAGTCGGTAACTGTTTTATACTTTCCTAGCAGTAGTATTTAAAAAAAAGGGACCCGTCTACCGGCCCACAAGTAGAAGTAGTGGCAAAGTAAACTAGTTGTCTGTCCCAATTCTTCAAGAACCTGTAAATAATTTACAATATTTATAGCCTTGTAACATAAAATAAAGATTGACAGAACTCCGTACACGTACAAATCAGTGTGAAAATGAACAGAGTAGGAAGTCATTCCAGAAGACCGAACAAATCACCAGCTGTTTTTATCAGCATAGAATGGTGTCTTTTCAAACTCCCATACACTTGTATATCTTTTCATCTGGAATTCCTGTCGAATATCCGTAGCTCAGTGTGTGGATTCTTACTTTCAACTGTAAACTGCAGAAAAGAAGTTTTGTTTTAAGCCTTTTATTTGAAGATAAATATGCGAATATGAGACAAATACCTCTAGATTTCACACTTTTTCATTCTTTGGTATGCATTTAAAAATGCTTGAAATGTCTCAATGTGCTCCAGTTTTCAATTTCTCTCATTCCTTCGACCGTACATTTAATATTAGTTTTTCCATAAACATTTACTAACATGTTTACACTCATATTCTTCCTAAAGCGAAGATTCCATCGTTTAGTCGATGTTATGTAAACGCATGTATAATTTCATAGTTGCTGAATTCCTAGAATAAAGTGACAGCAGGCTTATATTAACTTTAGAAAAAATGAAAATATGTGTGTGTTTTGTGGTACAAAATGTTTGGTACCTAACTTTGGAGAAGTGGTTTGTAAATTTCTTTTTTTTGACAGAATATTTCTATAAAGAGAAAAATATTTGTTTTTCAAAACTGTCACCAAGTCAACTTGATTGAGATTCAACTGCGTCAGAACGGTATTATAGAAATCATGCTATACTGACTGAAAAATATTCCCGCTTCAAATTTTGCAATATGTTTTGTAATTTGAGCGGTCCAGTTAGTGGCTGGATCAACCTCAGCTTAAGAATCTGATAATGAGAAATTCATCAGTATAAATGTTATGAACAAGGTCCATTGATATGGCTGGTTAGCTAAATGTAATTAGCGTGACTCATCAGGTTTACATTCACATCTTCTGGTTTATTTCTTAGAAGATGCCTTCATCGAATTCTTCAGATGACAGAAATTCAGTAAGTCATATGAAAGTGTTTGCCATTCACTTTTCTTGTTCTTGATGTACGTTTTCGCTAGCAAATTTTGAATAATTTCTGCCTAATTTTGATGACTTTAGAAAAGGTAAGATCTGAAAACTGATAAAAAACAAGAGATAGTTCCTCTAACAAATCAAGAAGCTGAAAATTGTAGCTGAACTCAAAAATACAAATAAGAGATACTTCATATTTCGGATAAAACAAGCAGACTACTCTTCAACTGACAACTTCAGTTTTGCATACAAAATTTAATTGGTCAAATATTGGTAGAGTATTATGTCATAGAATACTGATGAAATTACTTAGTGCAAAGAAACGTCCAAGAACAAAATCAAAGTTCGGAGAACAACAAACAATTATTATTCTCATCTTGATCTACAATTCTTTACTTCTACCTCAAGACAAAAATCCATTCGATGAGCATATTAAACAAGGAAATATAGAAGATCTGAAAACACTTGAAGGAAGAGAAAATCAGTGAAAGGAACAATTAAAAAAACCAAACTGAATGAGTCTGTACTTTATTAGTTCTACTGGGTACTGTAAACTTTTAAATGAAATGTACGTCTTCAAACAGCCGTTCCACTCACATAAATCTCAGCTTACAACTATCAGTTCATAGGGTATGGATTTCTCTGTTATAATGGGACTGAATGGCATAATTTGATCTGAATATTACTCTTTAATCTGGCATACAAGAATATTTTACAAAAAATCAATCCCAATTTTAGTCTATGCGTCTTACAATCACATTCATAGCAGGTATTATTTTAGTTATTTTGATACTATATTTTAGAAGTCCATTGGATATTTTGATAAAGCCTTAACCAAGAAAGTTGTTCTTAAGAAAACTCCCTGCAGATTACTTCCTCACAAAGCAAATTATTCATGGTAAGAATCATATCCAACTCAAACAAACGAGCGTTTTTCTACGTCATCTTTCACTACTGATTAGTTAGAAGTTTGTAATTATGATTCCTAATATCTGAAGCAATGTCACCTTAGGTGCTAAGGCTGCTTCTGCAGTTAACATAGATAATTTTGACATCTTTAAAAATCAAAATATTTACTTATGTTAGACTTCGGCTTAATTTCTGTGTTACCAGATATCTGCTGGTGTATGTGAAAAGTTGATTACCTACATCATAATCATTAACAGTCTGAATGAAAGTCCTCGTTAAGTTCAGTATTCCGATCCAGATATCAATCCTGTAAATTTTTGAGTTAACTTCCAAACGAAAACTTTGACTGGAACACTTCTGTTACTGGTAGAAACGTGACGATCTGTGATGATGAAAACTTATATCACTGACTTTATTGTTACACGGTTTGTATGCGACATTCAGCTGTTAATCAGCTTCACTGATTCTTTCCAAATTACATAAAAAACGACTTCTTACAGATGGTTCATGCTATGACTCGTTGGTTGGGTAGTGAGTGCTTTTACTTAGTATCACTAACCATACGGTAATTACATTTATTTTTTGTCACTATTAGAAATTACATCTGGCGAATAGACTACTCGTTATTTATGCTTTTTTCGCTGTAGGTTCATAAACGGTTACGAAGTATAAACTGTTGTGAAAAAATTTTAAAATTTGTTGTTGTCCGCTCTGTATTGAAATTTACTTGATTTATGGTCCATGTTTCAGCTTACGGGCATAAAATTTGATGTTAACAAAAGGCGTCTTAGAAGATTATTTGCTTCACTATTCTTAAACGTTCGGAGAGTTTTTATATGACTAATGCATACATAAGTGTTGGCAAAAAGGAACCAGAGGAAATATTTTTTCACTCACCAGAAAATATGTTTGGAAACTTGGATGGATTGAAACTCAGTCTATTTTTTAAACTTATACGATGCAATATTTCAAAGAGATCAGTAGTCCTCAAGATTCGTCACAACCAATAAAAATGTTCCGATGTTTCTAGAAAAACACTTAATTAGACATGCAATCACTGTATAGCCTAAAGGGATTTAATCAACTCAGAATACCCTTCTTGATATACTGGAAACAAACTAGGAAACTGTATCTATTCACATAGATCTATACCATGGAATTTCAAAGTACTACTGAACTTGTAACGTTTTTCCGTTGTCTCACCGTCTTTAATTTCCAGCGAATTAAGCAACCGCCAAGCGTGGAACCTCAAGGTTATTTTACAATTATTACAAGCACACATCAGTATGTCGTGCTATTTTTGGAAGTGCCATGAATTAGCAACTATAGTAGCCAAATTTTGTACATATTCAACACTACCAAAGATCAGTTTCATTACCTTGGTGGAACTCAAAGTCAGTTATGTTTAATCTAAACTACTTAAGAACTAAATTCAACATAATTCACATTTAGCCTGTAAAGCACAGGAAAGATTGGATGGTAGAATTCGCATTCTTCCCAGCAAAACAATTTTATTTCTTCACAAATAATGAATACTGAAGAATGCGAGTACATGTCCACTAAACTCTATGGGAAACAAGAAGTTTAGCATCTGTATCATTTCTAATGGTTTCATTCGCTTCAGCAAGACAACTGAATAGGATGATAAATCGAAGGAAAGCCTATTTGGAATGACTTACTCACATTCATTGGCATGTATTAAAAAATGACAGCAGGATTCTAATCGTGTTTTTTACTTTCGAAAACTCTGTAGCCCTAGTTTTAGAGTTCAAAAAGTTCTCAGGAAGCTTCTGGGTGAAGATGAAATCCCAGCAGGATTTTTAAATGAAAGTATGTAAGATAAATTCCTGTGTCTACGTTTAGCTGAATGCGTTGTTATTACAATTTTGAGTCAAGGAGTCGCTTTGACTTCCCAATTTTAATACTTGGTAGGCAATTAATGTTTACTCTACTTTTCAAGATCTTGATACTGTATATTCCGAATAGATCGCAGCCCTGGGATTGAATTTTTTTATTGCTGTTTAGTAAGAATTTATTCCTGTCATAAACTTCTCTATATGACAACTTTGTGACATGTCTTTTCAATATTTTTATCGTACTAACAAATTTCTTCATTGCCAAAGTAATTTTGCATATGAAGGATTATTCGTTACTCGTAACTTATGATTACGAACTAGAAAATACCTAATTTAGTGATTGATCTTTAGATTTTCGTATTTCACATTATCACCTGATCAACAATGCTGCCCACGTATGACATACAAAAACTCTTACATTATCGTTTTGATTCACGTAAACAATAAACTTTGTCTCACTTTGAAATAGTTGATTTTTGTACACTGTATTATATCATGTTTTAGGTTGAGGTATGCAGATATTGATACCCATTTTTTTTTCTTTTACAATAGTATTAACAGCGAAATCGATTGCACTTGACACCACCCACATATTCTGGCTCATGTTACTGAGAAATCATTAGTTTACTCTCAAACTGGTGTTGGAAGAATGCTTGTAAATCTTTTTCAACAACCGATAAATACTGAATAACAAAGTAACATATAGGTTAGCAAGAATATCGTCTAGAGAAACAGAGAGACTGGAGTGTTAAATCTTTTTCTTTGCCAACTCAAAAATGTCTATCACCAGTACTTTACTCAACATATATGAGTTCCACGATAAGTGGTAATTGAAAGTTTCTTAATACTAAGACATTGACTCAAACTGAGTCGCACTAGCGAGCACATACCACAGCAAGTTGTGGAATTCGACTACTTGTAGGAAATACTGAAATAAGTAATAACATATCAGACGAAGTGAACCAGCAATGTTTAGTACTTTTAACAAGCCTTATTGATATGTATTGGAATTTTACCTTCCTACTTAACCAATTATTCTAGAAAAACAATGACTATAGGAATAGAATTGGACAAGGAGATTGTGTACACGTCTTCAAATTCCCTTAATTTTAAAGTTTTCACGTTTGATTATTTAGCTTAAAAAGCTTGAACCAGACTTTCGTACGCAAATTTGGAACTATTTTATATCAAAATCGCTGTGACTCACTCTAACATAAGTTATGTATAATGTGAACCTTTCAATCAACGCCCAATATTTACGATGCTGTTATATCAAATCTTGATCATAGTTTCAGTGGGTTTTGTTCTATGAGCTATGGGGAGTCAAACAAGACGCATTTCAACCATACGTACTGAGTATCTTTTCTTTGAAATAAGGCAGCCACCGTCGAACAACCTGTCTATGACTGTGGTTGTCGACAAAAGCTTTTTCAATATGCTTAGAGAAAAAAGTAGTGAATAGAATGAATTACTATACGTTTGCGAGGAAACTTATCTTTCCACACCTTGCCGAAATAATAATTCACTAGAAATTATCTCTCCCTTTCCTAACACAGTCTTTATGCATCATGCCAAATGCTAACTGAGATAGCCAGAATTGTAATAGTATATCTCCTTTTAACTTACGTTGCATCTACAAATGTTTTATATACCTGCCTAGGCAAATAAACTGCACGAATACAAAGATGAGTTCTAGATCACATTTCTGGGCATTTATGAGTTGTTTTGACAAACAAAAGATTCACAAGCTTTTAAATCTAAATGATGTCGAATATGCATTTAGTTGCACCCCTAAAAACACTTCAAAATAGTTCAAACACATAAGAAGACCAAAGGAACCAAATGTGTTAAGTTTACTAAGGTCACAGTATTCGAAAAGCTCAGAACTCACTTCTCACTTCATAATGACTCATTTGTTAATCTTAAACTAACTTACATCACCATCCAAAAGCTACGTCTGAAGACACTCAAAAATTTCAGACGCTTCGGTTAATTTAAAATGCTAACCCTGTCCACCTCAAATCCTCCATAAGCACGGGAAACAGACACAGAGACAACAGCAGACATGCTCACACCACTACTGCAGAAGGTTTGCAAGGAAGAAAGGAAAAGTATCTGGCGGGTGATTGAAAGACGGACTAGCTTATCAAGCTCCCAAATAAGAGCGACCTAAGTCATGGCAAGGACTGGCCCTGACTCATGCTCCTCTCCTGTCCACCACACGAAAAATACTAAGCCGCATCATCCTGGAGACACTCAAAAATACTCTACATTCAAAATTACAACACAAACAGGATGGCTGGCCAGCTGACTAGCTGTCTAGCTGGCTGGAGTCAGGAAGAACAAATCATGAATGGATCAAATCACAACGCAACGCAATGCAACGCAACGCATCATCATAGAACACAACACAGAATCCCAGTCAAATATTCACCTCATCTCTACTTCATACACTCCGAAAAGGCCTTCGACAGCGTCGATCGAGAAGTAACTCGGTGGACAGCTGCTTCAACACTACGGCTCTAGTGCCACAAAACCATCATCAACCTCATTCAACACCCATATGAAGACGCCACACGCCGAGTGATTCACAGTGGAAAGCCCAGTGACACCTTCGATGTGAAGACAGGAGTAATACAAGGCTTCCGCCTACTATCACTGATCATCATCCTGATTGTGGTCGACTGGACTGGATCACGCAAGAAACAGTGAGGAGCTGTGAGAAGATGGGCACACGCTGTTTGACCGATGAAAAGACGACAGAAGAAGATGTGGATTTCGACACCGATGATGACTTATGTGTTACGTGTTGTCGCATAGACGTGAAGATGCAGAGGCATAAGGCAACAAGTTGACAGAAGAGGCAGTGCAGTGCAGGGCAGGGCAGGGCAGGGCATGGCATGGCAGGGCAGCGAAGACAGGACTCCCTTCAGTTGAATGTGGAGAAGACAGAGGTGATGAAGACACCTGACCAACAACAACAACAACAACAACGACAACAACAGCAACAGCAACAATGACAGGGAACAATCACCATCATCAGGAGAAAACTAAAGGAAGTAGTCTCTTTCAGCCACCTAGACAGAGCAGCATCGTTTCAACTACAGTCAGTGGCACAGACACAAATGAGGATGTGAAAGCAGGTAGGATTGGAGAGACAGTATGTCAGGCTTTCATTAATGTACTGCACTCAGCACTAGGGAAGAATATCCAGATTTTGAAGACTAATGCCAGTCAAGTCAGTGCTTCTATGTGATGGTTCACAGAGTTGGTGCGTCACGAGAGACACTTCAAACAAACTACAGGCACACATCAACAGCTGCCACCTGCGTTCGCTCACTGGATACTGAATATCACATGGATTACCAGAAAGAATTAGCAACAACGAACTCACTCTGTTCAGCCAACGAACAAACCAGGAAGCGGTCATGTAACAAATATGCAGAAGTAAGTGGAGATGGATTGGACATACACTGAGAGGACCGACTGGGGACATCACGTGTCAGGCCGGGCCATCGAGTGGAATCCACAGGGTAAATGACAAGTTGAGCGTCCGAGGCGAGGGTGACATGGAGGAGATCATGTGCGTAAGAAATGAAAGTTTGTGGTCATTGGTGTGCCCAGGTTCAAAAGACTGCAGAGAACAGAGTGGAATGGTGACGTACTACGGAAGCCTTTTGTTCCAGTAGGAACCTAACGGACAAGTATCGATAATAATAAGTTCACTTCAAAACTACTTTTCTTTTTTCGGGTTTTCTATTTTTACTACTGAAGAAGAAGTTAAGTCTGAAATCTCTTTACGCTCCTGAGAGATAGATGGCTGCAAATTTTTACCAGTTTCATGGTGTCATTTTTCAGAGTCTCCTCTTAGCTTCAAGTGCTTTATGAAAAACTTATTCCATAAACTTTTGTTTGTTCTTATCATCTTGCATCTATGTCAACAAATGCATGCCAAATCTATCAAAGCGCTTTCCTTTTGTCGCTCAATACGATACACCTCAGGGTTTTGTAAAGAAGCTGATGTGTATCAGTGGAACAAACGTAAGCAATTTCGGATACAATTCATTCTTATAGTATTACAATTATTAAGATTTTCATTTCAACAACGGATTATTGTCATTATAATTAAAATGATACACTTTGACACGGAGTTTAATTGGCTATAATTAAAAATGTACTATAAATAATAATATGCACTCCATCTACACACCCATTGAAATCCGCAGAAGGCTTATTTTGCATTTTTTGTTTGCTTACTTGCAAAGAGAGCAATAATAATACACTCATCCGGATTTGTAAAGCAAGATAGCATACTTTTCCACGAAGAAGTAGATAAAGCTATTTGGTTCATGTGTTACGGAACTGGAATTTAAAAAAAATTGTATAACAGACTGAAATATCACTCTCTTGAGAAAGGACAGGAGAAGACACACTAAATTTAAGAGAATTCAAAGGAAGTACGTTATATTTTACCCCTATTATGTTCATCATTTAAGCACTGATAATTAAAATAACTGTGTTGCGTAGTTATATATGAATTATCATGGAATGCGCTTACGTTATTCTTGGTGTTAACATTTTTCTGACGTATAGGGTTTTCTTATTCATAGTGGGATTCAAAATCAATAAATTTAGGTTGTTTGTGGTTCGAAAAACGTTAAAAAGCATGGACGAAGCAAATGGCTTGGTTATACATATGTTCAATGGGTACTTGATGCAGATATATAGACGATACGTTTTTATTTGCTATAAGAAGCTGAAGGTAAACTAACTGCTGAATAATTTAAATACGTATAACATTCTCCCATGAACTGAGAAATTCTATCAAGGTCAATCGTTTAGATGACTTTCAAACTGGATCATATGGATGGACGATATTCAGAAGTGTTTAATGTAAACTATTTTTGCGGGGAAAGTATAAGCAGTTTTATAGTTTTGTCCCATTGTGTCAGGAAAGGAAATTGGTTTGGCGCCTGTTTGATCAGACAAAAGACTTTCTCCCGACACTATGATGAATAAATAGTTACAAGATTTAACAAATAAATTCAGACAAAGTGCATACTCTGAAAATTTCCTTCATAAGTATATGATAGGCACAGTGGAAAACCCAGTCATCTGCACTTGCGGTTAGAAGTATATACTCATCAGGCTTCCTTTCAAGGAGGATAACCTGGTGGAAATCGTTTCAAGCAGACTTCAGCTTTCATTAACAAAGACATTTCCTGAAGCCACTCTAAGAGTGATATTCTACAATAAATGTTCCTTACTACCACTTCTAAAAAATAGTATCTTCCATATATCCCAGTCCATATTAATCTTCAGATTTAGCTGCATCTGTGGAGTCAGCTATTCAGAATTAACTATCACAAAATGAGAAAGGCCATCTATCAGTTTGGCTTGCAAAAGCAGAGATGGTAAAGATTACGAATTTCATTCAATCTCATTAGTCTGATTTAGGTCACAATGTCGACATTAAGTCTGTTTTCTTAGTCATCCAACAAATACTAGATGAAGTGTCACCTGCAGGAAGGATTCGCCTTCTTGAAACTGCTGAAGCTATTGCATTAAAATCAACTAATTTTTCTATGCTCTCTAACAGTGTGATTTGACAATTTTCACTTTGGTTTACATTTTCATTTTTCTCATTATCCCTGCCTATTACGACTTTTAATTTTAGTCCAATTTGAATTGAGAATCTGTATACCTATGAGTCCATTTACATAACACTATTAGAAATCTTCTGAAACAAACCGTACAAAGAATAATCTTCCTTTGAGTTGCGTTTAAGCAAATGTTTCTTTCTTCTGATGCATAACAACGAAAACAATTAAATAGGGTTTCGACCTGTATTTACAATAACCTCCATTCTAGCTTGCTAATGAGGTAGGTGTCTTACACAGTTAAATTCTACTGTTCTCTGTTTAACATCCGAGACAATTTATCATCTACAGTCTTATCAGGTTGATGTGGCCCTAAGATCTGTCATAGTGTAGAGGCTTTACTTTCAAACCAATGGCGTTCAACCCATAAGAACATATTACAGCGTAAACTAATAGCTAGTACTTTCACTAAGTGAATAACCAGTGTAATTTATTTGACACATTCTGTTTAAAGCCAGGGAAGAATCGACTGCTTATTGAAGATCACTTTGTACCTTTCATTTAGTGACGGTGGCTCAAAACTGAAATGAACGGCATATTACTGCTTCCCCTGAAATTATCATAAGATGACTTGTGACTCAGAAGGTAAATTTCACCGATGCCGTGAACAAGTACAAAATCACAAGGAAAATAAGAAAATTTTGAAGCTTCCATGCAGGAAAATTGGAGAAACTCAGTTTCATCAGGTCGGTGGACGTAAAATAAAAACGCTAAGCTGAGAATTTTTAATGACTGAAAGTTTAAAACGTAATTTGCATATTTTGAAAGATGCACTTAAGAATCTTGATCTGTCAAATTATATTAGATTTTAAAAGTTTATCTGAAATCTAGTTTGCAAAAACTACAATGAAAGTACACATATTGAGAAAATAGTCAAATGTGTGTATCATAAACAAGTAAATGATCTTACCTTCCAAAGTTTTTCCCGACTATACAGTGCCAAGTTGGTCCATACTTCGTATCAAATTCTTTTTTTAAGTGATCAGCTATATCCTTCTCTAGCTCGAATTTCCGAACTGAATCAGTTACAATTGCCAAAGCGTGTCTCTGCATCGGACTTGACATATCAGCATTCTTTATCACCGACTTGTTCATTTTACACTGTTGTGATTTTCTTCCGACCAGCCAAGACGGATGAGAAACGGCTGAATGAAAAACTGTTGTGCTTAGACGTTGACTTTACGCAGACACCAGTTGTCACAATTTTTATTTTCTTCAGAAGTGTAGACAAATAACGTTTGAAAAACAAACTGACTATAAATTATTATTCTATAACAATGACGTCGTTGTTTTGTCGTCAGTATATGAGCAGAAGATTAACTGTTACCAGAATACTTCACATATAGATTAGTATTTATTTCATGTGAGTTATTTCTTGTTAAAGACATTTCTTTGTGTTTTGCATCCAAAACCTAATCTTTGATTGGCTGAGGAGTCATGTGTGTTTAATTTTTATCAATAAAACAAGCACACTGTGTTTTTCAAACTGAATTATGAGCAGATTATTCAGACTGAAGATGGCAATTGCCACTTTTGTGTTTTGCATAGTTTCTTATAGTTTATCATTCTACTCTAGCTTTGCAACTGATTGCACAATCTAAAGTAGTATTGTAGCCACTATTAAGTAAAATATTGGGATGATTTGCTTTGGATAGGCGATGAATTCTTATTATGCAGTTCTATGCCATTATGTACTACATAGTTGTCAGTTACAGTCATCATTTACAGAAACGTTCAAAAAGAGACATCTCAAAATCTCTATGGTTACCTTTATAAAGCAATGGAGATACATTTTTCAGACAGAAATATAGCTAACTATAACCGAACAGTAAGCTTGCTGCCTTCCATCGTCGAAAAAATTGGCAACAGTAGGCAGTTCCACTTATAAGAAAATAAATAGATATGACATGTAAGTGAAGGTCATTTGCAGTTATAAACCTTCATAGGAATGAAAAACATCTTTTGTGTTTAGGGCACACAGTTATTCGTAAATTATCTCCAAATTACCGTAAATAAACACCAAGACATTAGGAAAAATAATTTTTAGCGAAGAAATATTTTTCCGTTCATTCATTCTCTACAGCTGTACATTCACTGTTTTGTACATTTTTTTCCCATTGTATGGCTTAATTACGAGCACGATACAATTTAACCTAGTAACAAAGATCAAAAGTCACAAGTGTGATTTAAAATGAAGAATAATAGCGACAAACGTATTTAGCGCGATAGAATGTAAATTTGTATAAAATATAGAAATAATTTTAAAACAAAGCGTAATCAATAGAGACATCGAAAAAGTGAAACTGATATTAAGTTCTTAAAATATCTAGTGAGATATAAACAAAATTGTAAATAGTAAGAAAGATAAAGCAGGGTCTAACGTTTTTGGCTGTTAAGTAAAACCAACATAGCTGTAATCGGGGAGATGAAATGACGCTGGTTGGTTAAAGCCTTCTGAAAGCCAACTAGCCGATGTGTCTTCTCTCTCGATGAAAGTAGAAGTAAAATGTAGAACATGTAATGTCTGCACAATGTTTGAATCTGGCAGAGCAGCCCAGATCAAAAAAGAGATGAGAATTTATGGCATGTAAGTCCAAGGAATCTGTGAAAGCAGGTGGAATAGAAGTGGATTCTCTAAACTGTCAACTGGAGAGGAGTCAATAATCTACTCTGATACTGTCACCCAAAGGACAACCACGAGCACAGTGAGTTTTGGAGTGGCAATCATGATGTTCTCAAGGTTCTCATGCAGTGGGTACCATTATCCTCCTCCAGCATCAGGATAATGACAGCAAGATTCAACTCAAAAGGAGGGAAAGTCACAAGCATACAATGCCAATGCTACGCACCAACAAATAATGCAGATGAAGAGAAGAAAGAGGAATCATACAGACAACTGCAATCAGTACTAGACAGGACCCTACTGCAGTTGATGACATCAAAATTTATTCTGATGGATGACATGAATGCCTGAGTGCGAGCGGACAACATAGGAAGAGAACTGATCATTGGTCGAGAAGCACTCGGTGAAATGATGAGGGAGGATGGAGAACTGTTTGCAGAATTCTACTCATTCAACGATTTGATGATTGGAGGCAGTGTGTACAAGGATATTGACAAGGATATTGGCAAAGTGACATGGACTTCACCGGATGGACATACTAAGAATCAGATCGCCTTCATCTCAGTGTGAATAAAGTGGAGATGGATATGCAGCCAACTGGACACAAGATGAAGAAGAGGAGCAGAAGTAGGTTCGGACAATTATCTAGTGAGAGGAACCTTCGAAATCAAGTTGATTGCCTACAATTGAAAAAGCTGGTGATAGACCACAGTTCAAGTTCCACACCTAGTACAGGAACTGAACTGAAGGACGAAACTACAAGGGACATCTTCATGTTAGTCATCAGGGCAAAATTGGAGATATTAAGCAACCTGCGTGGAAGGACACTGGAACTCTGAAAGAGATGTGGGAAGAAACACGCATGGCCGTGTTAGGAAGGAATTGGTATTGACGGAGCCATGGAAGCCAAAAGATTAGAGGAATATGGTTAGGCAGAATATTTACCAGTGCAAGGATGCACACTGAAAGAGGAACTGAATACAACCTATAAAACACTTGACGAAGAAGCGAGGGAGAATGCACGGAAAGATAAAAGACAATTTTACGATACACTGGCAAGTGAAGCAGAACAGGCTGCAGGTAGGAGAGACAGAGACCCGATCAGATTATATCAAGCAACCAAGTTACTATCCGGAAGGGAAGAGATCAACAAAAAAGAAACCAATGAGATATAGTGAAGGAAATTAGTAAGCAAAGAGGAGAAACAAAGGAAACGACGGGCTGACCACTTCAGAATATTCTTGAATCGACCACCACCTGCCTATTGCCTAGAAACACCACCAACAACATCAGAACTACAAGTGAACAAGAGCCGTCCGACAGAAGCAGACGTCCGGGGACCCATAAAGCTCCTGAAAGCCGAGACTGTAGCAAAACCAAATGATAATCCTCCATAAGCACTGGAAACAGACACAGAGACAACAGCAGACATGTTCACACCACTACTGCAGAGGGTTTGGAAGGAACAAAGGAAAAGTATCTGGCGGGTGATTGAAAGACGGACTACCCTATCAAGCTCCCAAATAAGAGCGACCTAAGTCATGGCAAGGACTGGCCCCGACTCATGCTCCTCTCCTGTCCACCACACGAAAAATACTAAGCCGCATCATCCTGGAGACACTCAAAAATACTCTACATTCAAAATTACAACACAAACAGGATGGCTGTCTGGCTGGCTGTCTGGCTAGCTGGCTAGAGTCAGGAAGAACAAACCATGCATGGATCAAATCACAACGCAACGCAATGCAACGCAACGCATCATCATAGAACACAACACAGAATCCCAGTCAAATATTCACCTCATCTCTACTTCATACACTCCGAAAAAGCCTTCGACAGCGTCGATCGAGAAGTAACTCGGTGGGCAGCTGCTTCAACACTACGGCTCTAGTGCCACAAAACCATCATCAACCTCATTCAACACCCATATGAAGACGCCACACGCCGAGTAATTCACAGTGGAAAGCCCAGTGACACCTTCGATGTGAAGACAGGAGTAATACAAGGCTTCCGCCTACTATCACTGATCATCATCCTGATTGTGGTCGACTGGACTGGATCACGCGAGAAACCGTGAGGAGCTGTGAGAAGATGGGCACACGCTGTTTGACCGATGAAAAGACGACAGAAGAAGATGTGGATTTCGACACCGATGATGACTTATGTGTTACGTGTTGTCGCACAGACGTGAAGATGCAGAGGCATAAGGCAACAAGTTGACAGAAGAGACAGTGCAGTGCAGTGCAGTGCAGGGCAGGGCAGGGCTTGGCAGGGCATCGAAGACAAGACTTCCTTCAGTTGAACGTAGAGAAGACAGAGGTGATGAAGACACCTGACCAACAACAACAACAACAACGACGACAACAACAGCAACAGCAACAATGACAGGGAACAATCACCATCATTAGGAGAAGACTAAAGGAAGTAGTCTCTTTCAGCCACCTAGACAAGGCAGCATTGTTTCAACTACAGTCGGTGGCACAGACACAAATGAGGATGTGAAAGCAGCTAGGATTGGAGAGACAGTAAGACAGGCTTTCATCAACCTACTGCACTCAGCATTGAGAAGAATATCCAGATTTTGAAGACTAATGCCAGTCAAGTTAGTGCTTCTATGTGATGGTTCACAGAGTTGGTGAGTCACGAAGAATATTACCAAGAAATGTATACTGCTATACTTAATTTTGCAGCATAAGTTTATGACTTGCTGGACTGCACATGTACCCCTAATCTATCACACTTTGTAGAACGCCGTTATGGAAACACGAAGCTGGATCAAGGTATAAGATTGATTAACTTCTCATTCGTTTATATACCATACTAATGACTTTTATGCTTGCCACATAGTTTTGGAAATCGATACTTTCATAAATTAGAAAAATGGTTGCAAGTGTTATATTTTTGGCATGCGGTTTGTGGCACAAATACATGATGATGAATGTACAGTAGAAAAATAGCTTTACTTGTTCACTTATTTTGTTTAGAGATCTCATTTTTTTTGGTTACCAGTGGATATAACTGAATGATTACAACGTAGAAACTAGTGTACAAGCTTTGATCAGTAGTGTTTTGCAGTTCAGTGTGTTTATATTGATGTCCAGCAAAAAGCACTCACAACTAATTAGTTGTGATAAAGTGACGTAAAAATTTGTTGGTTGTTGTGATCATGAAGTGTAATGTTCTCAAGAATAACTTACTAAATATTAGCAAAACAATTTGACAAGTTCCTTTGAAGAAAGAAAAACCAATAACTCAGTAACAAATAAATTTACTGGAAATTTACTGAAACATTTTAATCATGAAAATTAGGAAACAAATTCACTCACAAAAGCCATCTTGAGAAAACATCATAAATTTGATGTGGTATATGCAACCTTTATCGTATCTTAAGGGTGCGGCTCAAACGTCTGCTTAATCTTCTTGACTATCTGAGACTCTTGAATCATATGCAGCAAGAAATATATCATTCTCAAATGCACACAACGTAACAAGTCATGGGAATGCTATCAGGGAAGTTAGAGATTCGAAAGTCCTGGTTGTTAAAGTAAAGCCATTGAAAAGCTATTTCTGAGTATTCTGAGTTTCTTTTTACCACCTGTATAATGATTGGAAGCTGATCTGTCCAGTCAAGGCTTAATTAATATATTTTTCAACACCACATAGCTATCCTGATTCCATTCTAGACATTGCTTAGATGTATCAGGGGTCATAAATACATTCTAACAGTGGACAAATCCTAAATCCATGTCATTTTGAGGCAAATTTATCTTTTTGTTAACAGAAACCGTCCTCAGACTCTATATGATTCAACTTTTGTTCGGTAATTTGCCACTGGTCCTTACAAGTATGCTTTCACTAGGAAAAACAAACAGATTGAACCCTACTTCCCAAATCGAGATCTGGGAAACTGGATATTGGTATTAGTCTTCACACAATTGATGTGGCTTGTAGTCCATTTTATGAAACGTTTGTGTGGTTGCTGATTAAATTTTGACCCAGCAATATATTTGCAGCTAACTCAACGGGATTTTCTACGTTTTTCAAAATTTTCATTGTCTCTGTCAAAGACTTCATCAAGCCTTTCAGTAAGAAATTAGATTTCACACCTCTAACAACAGTCATGGCTGAGGTCACCATTTGAAGTTTCTTTTAAAAAGCAGCAACATCTAATTTTAATTCTGAAAATCACTTTTTACCGGGGTCTTGCATTCCATTCCTTCACAGTAGTTAGATGAATTCCGATGGGGGAAGGCAATCAGAATAATTATTGTGTCCCTTGTGACAAGTCCCTACCTAGTAGTTTCTGTGGTAACTCTTCTTCCCATGCCTTATTACTCCCACTGCGTTTAAACCCCGATTATCAGCTGTCGTGATGAAGGAATACTGATGCCTAGAACAGATCATCTTGAAATAGGTCATTTTTTCACATATATTTAGGAGGCTTAAACTTGCTTATTTTGGTCAACTTCCTTATTTCCTAATGAACACTAAGATCAGTTTTTGAAAACGTCATGGTTTTCTATTTGAAGCTAAAAAATGATATTATAAAAAGATTTTACTAAGTTTATTTGGAACAGTCTATGTGCGTAAGTATATAAACGATTTTTTAGAAGCTTCCAACTTAGCTGCTTCTAACAGCCTTCTGTTCCACGTTAAATAAACCCACAATGCTTTCCGTGTAAACTCTTATGTAATTCAGTTCCACCCAGTAGATAATTTTGTTTGGCTTTTCACGTCACCTATTATGATACAAGTAGACAATTACGCGGAAAATTATGTCAAGTTACAGGCTGCCAGTGAATGTTAGGGACTAGATATTTTGTACTGAGATTTTTCTCTGCGCAACTCACTATTTAGCGAGATTTCGCAGGTCATTCTTGCTCCCTATGGATTTATTTAAAAGTACTTCAAAAGAAAAGAAAAAATAAATTACATTTCGTTTCACATGGTCATTGTGTTGATGAAACTCAAGATAAAGTACATTTTATCCTGGTAAGGTAAAACCACTATAAGTTTCTAATTGATTTTCCCTCACTTATATTGAGAAGTTGGAAATGTTTACTATTTACAGAAATATAAATACCTTGGTTAGTGCATTCAATCATTTAAAAAACTATGTCCGGTGGTCAGTTGAAGGTGTTAATGGCATATATGCCCAAAGATATGGAAAATAACGCTATTACCTGGTTTTCTGAAGCATTCTCAACATATTCAAAGTATAAAGATATGGCTGATTATTTAAAACAAAAGTTTGATCATATTTATGGAAGAAATTGGCAATGCGTGATTGGACATGACTTTGAAAGGTAAGCGCTAGGTACTTACAACAACATTTCTTAAAATATTACTGATGGTAATGATAAACGTAGTGAATCGTGTTTTCAAGTACGTTGTTCACAGGGACATGTTTCATGTTATTGTACTAAACAAGATTACTTCGATAAACTGATGTACTATAGGCAACCTATTATTAGAGATTAACTAATATTAAAATAATTGCTTTTCCAGAAGACAAACAATATCAATGTATTTTTTGACGTAGTATCACAAGTCAATGGAGTTTACCTGTAATATGATATAGCAATGCATTTCTAACAATATGATCATAAATTTACTTATTAAGGCGTTTTAAAGATGAAGAGTAAAAATAGGATGCAGGCCAGACGAATAAATTACGGCGAGAGTTTTAAAAATATTGGGAAAAACGTACTTTCATGCCATCCTTGCAATAAAAATAAGGCAAAGATTAAATAGCAGGGTTCAAGTTAAGGATTAATAGTTTTCAAGCATACAGAGAGACAATGAACATTAGTATGACTAAGGCATCATGGGATCTAAATACCCTATCCTTACAACTTTAGTATCGCGAACTGAAGGTTGTTTTGAGGTCAGTATTTCGACTGGGTCCTACACAGCGTATATCCATGTACTATCAAACTTGAGTGGCACTCGTATTCATCACACCATTCGAATGTTATCATTTTGCTAAGCAGGTCGATGGATGACTTAGTAGTTCGACTACTGCTCCCAATGAATATATGTCCACACACACATGCGAGTTAGTACACACAACATGATATGATGTAATCATCTTTACTGTGCTCAGGTTTATGTTGGAATGCAGATTTTTTCTGTAAGATGATAAGTTAAGCTGCATATTGAGCTCGTTTAATAACTGAATTATGTGCTTGTTTTTAACACTGTAAACTTAACATTGTTCCAAGTGCTCCAAACACTATACGGTATGAGTTTTTAGTCAGAAAATTGCCAGTCAAATACGTTCTAAAAATTTTATTCTTCCAGATCAATTTGAAAGCGGCTAAAAAGTTAACTAAGAGCATATTTTAAAAAAAATGCACTTCAACCTACGTAGTTTGTTTCAAATAATGGAAATTGAGCTATTATACACTCATTTGGTGATTTACCAAGTATTTATTTGGACATTCTTTCATGCAATTAAAAGTTATCACGCCTTTTAATCTAAGACTTATAAACTGGTTTCCTAAATGGATTCGAAATTCATACGGTATAATAAACTAATAAGATTACCAAGCATTAAGTGAACATTCAACTCTTAGAAGACCTAGTTCATAAGTCGTGTTATTGAACCTGTTCAGTTGAAACGGCCAAATTTACTTAACCACCTGAGTTTCTGAAAGTGGTTTACAAGGACAAACTTTACAGAGCAAAATAATATTAGTGAAATTATTTGAGATGTCAATGGAAAACTTTACTGTAGTTTTTTTTCAAAGATTGAAACAGAAGTCAATTTACATAAGATGTAGCGTCGGCCACCTTCGATAATAAAAGAGACTTATTCTCCCTTCAAATGGAGTTGATGTTATAATTACCTTTGATGAGATTTAATTTAATAATCAAAGACATGTAACTAGAGGTGTATAGATGTCGAAATCATTATTTATAATTATGTCAACCATGTGTTGCATACATCTCACAAGCTTACTGAGAAACTCTACAAAACAACAGTTACAGTGCATAAGAAAGTAACTGTAGTTTTCATTGCGCAAAATGATGATTTTATTATGAACAGATAAGATTATTGGTTTGAACCATCTTTAAGAAAACTCAGTCTGACTCAGCACGTTGCAAAAGAGTTGCTGTATGAGCGAGAACAAGCCAAAGAATCACCAGATCACTAAAGAGGAATTCTTAAGGCTTTTAGAACTACGAACATCAGAGTTGTAACAGGACTACTTAATTTCGACAAAGAAGTCGTCATTAGATTCTCTCACTCAGACCTGGACATGTTGAAGGAAAGATTAGTTATCTTTTCTTATTTTTGTAAAAAAGGGTGAAAACCGCACTCACTTGAACTTTCGTTGGTTCTCTTCTACTTCATTCTTCTTTCGATTCAGTGACCTCTCGGCCTGTCTCAGCTATTCTTTATGTAATCAAACGTCTAATCATATGAGAATCTTCATGATGATTTTTGTGTATTCTTTATACTTGCGCTTCCTAAATCTCCTCTGTTCTCTCACTGAGTGTAACTGGCTGATGATCATCGTGCCATTTAAAGTGTTAACGTGCAATCCTGTTGTACTGTTTTTAAAACTCCTATGCTTTCAAGTTGTTTGAAGCTAATGAAAAGTCATGAAATTCAGTACACGTTGCATAATCTATTTATTTTTCATCATTGGACTTGGTAGCTCTCCCATTTGTCCTTCTATAAACCTAAAACATATAGTCCTTTGAGTAATCTTTGCCATATCCATTTTTTCAGATTATAAGATCTTATTCAAGGCCAGTTGGTTAGAGTTTCGCCTAAAGTTTGTCTATATCGTCACATTTCTCATTTTTAAATCTTACTGAGATTGTCTAAATTTTAATGTTTGCTTTCTTATAATGGTTAATATTTTGCTGAAAAGAATAATTTTATGGCACATTTGTTGCGCAGAAATTTTAAATTCATAAACTAAATCAGGTACTAGATGTCTAACAAACTGCTTTATTTTTGTTTGATTTCTTCGCAGTTCAATTACCCATTTGGACCATAATCTTATCTATTTCCAATCAAATGACTTAGAAGTGCTGCTGTTCAAAACTGCTTATTAGAAGAATGAATTCTGACTATAGCTTCTAACAATTGTTGCTGCTCTTATACGTCAGTATCAACCACAGTGTATGCACATGCACATGAACAAACTGTCATATATTTTTTGAAGTAAATTTCATAGAAGCCATTAGTTCTTTTTATCGTCAAATTGTAGCTACGTAAGATGAATTCTATTTCACAAGAAATCACTCTAGTAGCTTTTAAAAAAATAATACATTATCTATATGAATCCCTAAAACACACACAAACCGCATCATATTCAAAACTGCACATCCTTTCACCTTGCAGTTTGCTTTCATGATATCACTTTCTTGTTGATAGTGGCTTAGGCGAAATTAAACACCTCCCCATAACCAGTCATTTTCAACTCGGCCTCATCCCTTGTTTCACAAACTGATAATCTAGTCAGTCTAAGCATGACATGATCCGTGTGAATGCTTTTGCTAAAAAGATTTAAGGACACCGTTCCAATTAAATTTCCAGTGTAGTTAAATATGAGTTTCAAGGTAGTAAAGATAGCTGAAGAAAGCGAAATGGAAAGGAGTTAACCACCAGTTGTTGCCCGTGGTTGCCGTAAATAGCCTGAAAGGTGAACTAGTTCGATATTTCATAAAGAAACTAAATAAAACTGATAAGAAAAATCAACCCGTATTAGGCAAGAAATTTCCAACTAGTAATGTCAAAGACGACTCCTTCACACACTTATCCGTGGTCAAGATGCATACGAGCGCTCCAGTATCACTTACAGTTCTTTGCACATCCACATCATGACTTTTTTAGCACATTCCGATACTCTTCGTTAAACACCTCGAAAACAAGCGAAAACATGTAAGTGGAAAATAACAGTGGCAGTATGCAAGACTGGACCAAATTGCAACGCTTTGCATCATCATAGAACAGAGTATAGAATGCAGGCAACTCAACTTTATCGACTTTGAGAAGGCTTTTGACAGCGTCGACCGACAAGTAATTTGCCAGACAGCTGCTTCAACACTACAGAATACCACAAACCTCTATCAATCTCATCCAACAACCATATGAAGACGCCACATACCAGCCAAGTAATTCACAATGAGAAGCTCGGTGACGCCTTTGAAGTGAAGACAGGAATGAAACAAGGCTGCCTACTACCATCCATGATATCCCTGAGTGTGGTCGACTGGATCATGCAACAAACAGTGATGAGCAAGAAGAGGGGGATACGTTGGCTGGACCGTGGAGAAGAACCCAGAAGATGTGGACTTCGCCGACAATGACCTATGTATAATGCCACACAAACTCGACGATCTACAATCGAATACTAACAAGTTGTCAGAAGAGATAGCAAAGGAAGACGAGGCTTCCTTCAGGTGAATGTGGAGAAGACAGAGGTGATGAAGACACCCAACCAACAACAACAACAAGAAGTTCCAACCACCATCAACAGGAGAAACTCAAAGGAAGTGGCCACCTTCACCCATCTAGGCAGCACTGTTCCAACTACAGGCGGCACAGACGAGGATGTCAAAGTCAAAATCAGGAAAGCAAGATAGGCATTCATTTGCCTGAGACCAGTGTGGAAATCCTCTGCACTCAGCATGTGGAACAAGATTCAGATTTTTAACACCAATTCAGTCAAGTCAGTGCTCCTGTATGGTTGAGAGACTTGGCGCGTTACGGAAGGCATTTACAACAAACTACAGATATTCATCAACAACTGCCTACACTGGCTCCTTTCTGAAGATCAAATGGATTGCCAGAATAATAAGAATAAACGACAAGGAACTCTGACTGGGAACGAACCAAACAAGAACCTATCGCCCAATCAATATGCACTAGAAGGCAGTGGAGATGGATTGGATTGGATTGGGCATACACTGAGAAGGCTGACTGGGGACATCATACGTCATGCCAGGCCCTCGAGTGGAACCCCGATGAGAAGTGACGAGTTGGGCGTTGGAGGTGAGGGTGACATGGAGGAGATGGTGTGAGGAGGAACTGAGAGCTTATGGGTTTTCTTGGAGCTAGGTTGAAAAGATTTCAGAGAGCAGAGTTCACTTGAGACGTGCTACTGAAGCCTTGTGTTTCATTAGGAACCCAAGGGACTGATGATAATAATAATAATAATTCAGGACTGGTGCTGTCTGGAAGTAAAGGATCATTTGCTTGAGGATACAGAAGATATACTCTATTAATCGACTCACAATCGAAGCGCTGCTGATGATCTAAAAACCATATACCGTTTCTGATTACGAAGTCTAAGATGAAAATAATGCACTACCTCTATTTCTGTAAGATGTACTCAGTTGCTATCCTCGTTCACTTGGATACAGTCAATTCAGCTACTCAATCCCAAGATAGGACCAAAGACTCCAAGACAGAAGGTGGAAAAATGGTGTTCTTTTAGTTAAATGCACGTTTTATGTCAATCAACTTGGATCTTGACAAAGAGGTAGTGGGTACCATTATGTAAGAATAAAACTTGAGTGCTATGGTACAGTATAACCGTGGGAACCATTATGCTCTCACTGGTATTCAAATTAATCACTAGAGCAGTTGTGCAGAGATTAGTACGAATAGGCATTCCACTAATCAAAAAAATCTGAATTCGTTACGTCGACAACACTTTTGTAGCTATCGAAACAAGTGAATTGAAAAACACGTTCAATCTCATCAACAAAATCTCTGAAGGCATTCAATTCACAAAAGAAGAAGGAAGAAAAGAAATCACATTCATTTATGCGCTTATTAAAGGAACACATAATGAAACCTTAATAAGTTAAGTGTACGGATAAATGATGCATACAAACCAAGTTTTCCATAACTGCAGTAACAACTCTACGTCTCATAACGACAACTTTTACCAAACACTATCCACATATGCCGAGATCCCTTGCAGCGCTCCATATACATGGAACAAAGTATTTGGAATCAGTGCATATCTAGTCAACTTTATCGCCTGTAAAAAGAACATGCTTTGAGATATCAGTGTTACCCTAAAAAACGAATCATTTCATCATGCATCAAAGATGTCTCAGAATATGTCAGCCGTTTAACTCATCTATTCAGTATCAGAGAGGTTTGGAAATTAACCGAATTCCTGCAGAAGACCTTACGCAAACTAAAGGATCTACTGTCCAAAGAAGACAAGACGAATATCATCTACAAAACCAGCTTCGGGGACTGTCAGTATCAAAATGTCAACCAACCCAGTCATCGAATGCGTTAGGAAATTTATGACTGCCAAATTGCAATCAAAAGGGGTGATGTCTTTTCACTGATATTCATATATATATATATATATATATATATATATATGAACACATCTACAACTTCGATTAGGAAAAAGTGCAACTACTACTACAAGCAAGCTCAAGAACTGCCGTCGAGTTCATGGAAGCATGGTTTTTCATACTAGTTGTAATCAACAGACACATGGACACTGATCAGCATAAGGATTATTGAGTGGGAATAGGCAACTGGAAACTAATCAAAAAAATTACCAATTAGATATTAAGTCAACAACATAGGTAAGACGACAACAACAATTATAAAAGGCCAACCTTTGATAAAAAATAAGGACAGCTCCCTCAGGTCAGTCAAAAACGCTAGAGATCATCATTTGATGATTATACACATTCATGACGCTTGGAAGCACCTCAATTCTATATGAAGTAAGTGTTGATGAAGTCGCCTAGCCTGATGATGAAATGTTCAAGAACAAAGCTCAAACCTAGTAGAACTCCGAAGAGTTATCATGTCCCAAGCTTCAAATCTTCTCTACTGTCATAGGATGACTTACAAACAGTTTATTTTTCTTACTGATATCTTTTTACATTCTCATAACCATTCTTCATTGTTATAAATAAGATGAGATCTGTGCTGCAGCAACGTAATATGAACCGGACAGCAGTATACCAAGGATGACTTTCAAAGCTAAAGTGCCAATTACAAAACGGAATATAACTTTTTCAACTATAACTTCATAAGCTATTATTAACTAGTTTCAACAGGTTGCTGATTTAGTAATTCGTATTTTGATGAGCACAGTTGCATAAATGTATATCATCGATATTTACACAATTTTTAGTAGAAAACTGTAAACTCTGATCGACAAAGTCCAATGACATTTACACGAAACAGCATCTGAAATCGCTGTCTTTCTTAGAGAGCCATCATATGAAATCACTAAATCTTTTATTTACCGAACTAGTGTAACGACTGACAAATTCGCGATATAGGCTAGGAATAAGATATGCAGCTGCATTACGTTTTTAATTTAGCATATTCAGTCTACACAAACATCACTGTCAGTATGGTAGTTAACCGAGTAAATTTGATCAACTAATACCACTGTATCAAGTAACTTTCAACATTCAGATTTTATAATCTGTATAGGATGTAACCTAACATTACGGGGGTTATTCGCAGAGTTGTAGGAAAAATTTTCAATTTTTAATCGAGAATTCCTGACGTATTAATTTTTCAGTCATTTAAGCCAATGGTATTCGTACCATTCATGACTATGATAGATTTTCATATTGCCACTGCAAATGAACATGGTCGATTATTATGACCTCTGCCACTGACCTCACGACGGTTGTGTAGAATTTGATAAACTAGATTATTTTGTCGTACATACTAAATAGAATCCTTTGCTCGGTGAGTTTTAAGTCGAAATTCTATCCAAATACCGACCTTGTTGAGAATTATGTACAACATTTTTGAAATGCCTTCCCTGAATGGTAACATTTTGAAGGTTTTAAATAATCCAGGCACAGATAAGTTGTATAGGAATGACTGTTGTACTAAGGAGTAAGAACTAGAACCCTTGATATAATTTTGAACGATAAGTTTATTTTGAAACGCCATCCAGTTAATAATACCGTTGCACTGAGTGAAATACTCAAAAAAAATTACTATGAAACTATGCACTACGTCGGGCCTAGGTTCTACTCTAACAGTAAGAATATCATTCGAGTTAAGTAATTCAAATGGTAATTACCAAGAAGGAAACAATAACTGAGAGGAACTTTGTGCTCTGTTACATCTTTTAGAAGCCCTTTTTGTTTTATCACTTAAGCTCAAAAACATCTGTGAGAAGAAAACGACCTATTGTAGGTTCAAAATTTAGTGGACAGTGGACAGTTGTGCTCCATATTCCACTTTATGTTCGATGTAGCAAACATTACTACAGTATAACTTACTGGGTAATATTTTGAGGAGAATGTTTCTCTTGTATTATTGTTTTACTTGTCCATTAGTGCTGGACACATGTGAAGTAGTGATTGAATTTTTTGGATCGTAATTTGAATTATGAAAGTGGAGTATCAGTCAGTAACTAAAGAATTGAACTATTCGTTAAGTACACTGCATTGCTGCGAACTCTCTAAATTTAGTGACCAGTCCGCAAATTATTCACAGATTACATGTTTTACTTAATACTACTCAGAATTAGTGGTGTCTAGTTGGAAAATATTGAGAGAAGAACGGAAAGGTTGATCTGTAACACACAACTGTCATGAACTGTTGACCCAAGCTACAGAAAACAACGAGTAGTTAGAAACCACTAGCATTGATCCTCAAACTCTAATGTTTAAATAACTGTCGTCTAGCTAACGAGATATGCACATCAACCAGCTTGATTACTAACTACTATTGTTCCTAAATCGTATATATACGAAATATGTGTGACTAACTCGCTAATTTTAAGCACACATCATTCTTTTTACACTCATGCTAAAGAAATATTAGTCTTCTTTGCCATCAATATTCAGTGATTGCGTAAATACCCTGAGATAAACTTATAGCCATTTTGATGAACTGATGACAACCCGTCTGTAAGTCAATGCATTTGCAAAAGTACTAAGTAAACTGTATATCTAACTGCTCTAAAACAAGTCACTTTTGAAGCATTGCTATACAAATAGCTATTTCATTTCAGACTAATTGTTGCTTGGTGAGAAAAAAAGCAAGATCCATGTATTACCATTACTATGAATTGATTTCAATGAGTTTCAAGGTTTATCGTATTGTCACAGTTATATTACAAAGATTAACCAAAATAGAACCATCAAATTAGTGACTGAGGTTTTCTGATAAGATGAAAATCTGCATTAAATTAGCCAAGAAATATGTTTCTTGTAAACTCTTACAATGAACATGTTAGATAAAATGAGGATGATGCAATATGTCTCAGATTGTGACATATTTCATTAGTTATTCTGGCAAAATTCCTAAGCGAAATTTTTCATTCCATTAAAAAAAGTGTTCCACTGTGTGATGTATCAAATAAACTCATTTAGTAGGAATTTATGCTCTACCACAGTGCTGAAATTCTACTTTTACATTCCACTGCACCGTAAATCCGGTTGACAGTTTAACTGAAGTGAAACATGGAATTACGTACAGAATTGTTTGGAACCAAACGTTATGCAAACCAGAAAATAAGGAGTAAGTTCTGCACATATACCAATGAATTTAGCGAAAAAAATTGTTTTAAAAATCTTAAGATCCTTTATTGGATAAAGACAGTAAGCCAATGGAAGGCACTAGTTATCATCACCGTCAACTAATCCTTTGAGAAATTACTTTGGTAACTAAATGACGTGATAAATTGATGCCAGCGTTTGTGAAATGAATAGTCTTTGAATCACGAGTGGTTAGGAATTCGAAAATAATGTACAGGTAAACTTCTAAATTCATTACTGTCATAAGTGAACTACTAATAGGCGTACCCATGTAATCTCACTAATAACTGTCCTCTTTATTATGTGTCACAAATGAAACAGAGATTATGAATAATTAGCGTTATTATTGCTAATAAAAAGACTATCAGAGATAGTTGTGGTTTGGCAGACTGATATTACTGATGCTGAGTGGTGATTGGAGGGTGGATGAAAACCTTGACCGTAGGTGGAATCGAACTAACAGATTTCACGTTGCCGGCCTAGCGCTCTATCAAGTGAACTACTATTTCAAACAACTAGTAATCAGTCTTGAAATTTGCGTGTGTCAAAGCCTTCATCATTTATGTATGCCATGTTTTAATATTCAGTATGTCTTAGTCCCTCATTTAAGACTCTAGTTTATAAATCACTAGCCTCTGAGATGCAACATAAATCATAAAATTCTCGATTTTAATTTACCACCCTGTAAGTTTATTTTAAGGAATCTACATAACACCTAACTGTTATAAAAGCGTATTACTCTTTAAAAGTTCCTTAAATCAACAAATCTAAGATAAATCTAGAAAAATTTTTTATACCTGATAACTGAAGTTTATTGTAAATAAATATTTCCCAGTTGTCTGTTGAGTAATCTATGACATGACAGGTATCAAAAGTATTTTCTACACTTCTAAATAGCGCCATGTCCTGTAAACGTTTTTAGGATGTCTGGTATCCTGAATGACATATTTCTGTGTACGTTTTCTGAAGTTATCACTTTTAGCGCGTTTCGTTTGCTTGGTAGTAATCGATTTTGGTGTTGCGGTGAATATATCGATTCTTACCACTTGACAGCGAAAAACATTCAACCCGAAACCCAAACAAATAAGAAACCATACTGGATTTACGGGAACGAAGATGAAATTCAGCAACGGTTAGCCCTGGAGCACCAATCCAGAACTGCATACACACATGAAAAATTAAATTATTAGCTTGTGACAAAAATAAAGATACTGAAGAGTCAATAGATCGGGTGGATGTGTCACGCCAAACAGGCGGAAGACTACAACTCTGTATCAAACACAAATCTATTTATTCAACGAACAATTAGTTGTAGTCATCGTTAACCGAATTAGATATGAAAATTATGGCAGTCACACAGTTCTAAGAAGAGGAAACACTTACCATCAGAACATGAGGTAACTGCTTGCTAACTTCAACAGTACATAGAAACTTTACATTGAAGAAATGAGGTTTTATAAATAGATAAATTTATGATTACTTATTTCTGTAATCCTATAATTGTATCCAGAAAAGATAGTTTATATGTCGCATAAAGTTTAAATAAGATATTCACATTTCCCATAATGTATACTTACATGCAGCATGCACTTTTCACTCTTCGGTAGTGCAGATTCCTGTTTATGTGGATTAATTCACTCACACACTAAAATAACCAAGGTGTACTAGGGTGGGAAAATTCTAATATTTAGTATTTTGAAAATGTAGAAACTTTACACCTTTGAAGCCACAACTTACAGACTTTCTCAGATGATTGATTTCAGTGATTTTAAAAGATTAGTTATTTTAGCGACTTTCTTCTAAAAAGAAACCCATACTATTCGGTTGACCACATTTAAAGTTTGTGCTTTCAACGTTGTGTAGGGTAGTGAATGCGTCTAATCAGTGAATCACAAAACAAGATTTTGCTGATTTATTTATAAACAATTTAAAACGTAAGCTGATATTCATCCACAGAAAAAATTCCACACAACATTCTATTAGGAAACGGATAGTCAATGAGATTCATCCACTTTGATTTTAAAGAAAAATTAAATACAAAAGTTATAGACCGTCCCAAGAATACTGGTCAAGTGAATCAAGAATTCAAAGGTGGTATTGCAACTGAAATTCTCAAAATATTTGAGAAAGACGTTTCAAATAGCGAGCCATAGAATCACGTTCCCCAGGAGATAATCATTTCATCAGTGCATTAAGAACAGAACACCACTTTTGGTCATCTCAATGGAAATCTATCCGTGTATTTGTTCCTGTGTAACAGTTTACATTGGTCGAACAAAGCGTCAAGTTTAAAGACGTATAGTGGAATGTTACTTAGTTTGGTTGTTCTGATAAAAGAAAGAAACCAACGGTTATACTCTTGAACACCTAACCATCTCAAGATGTTTGACCCCTACTAGGAGTCCTTCCATAGGGCTTCCCTATAACTCCAAAACTTTTGAACTGCGTTATCTATATACATTATCAAACTGCTAGCAGTTCGCAACCGTCAACCAGATCTTTGTGTTCAAAATAACGAAGTGTTACTAATAACTTTACGGTGGATAGAACGGTAATCTTCGTCTACCTTCAGAAACTTTTTATCCTACTTTCGAATACTATGATATTCACGTGGCCTTAACAACAGACTATAACTTGTATCCAATGACAGCAATTACAATTGTACAGCTTTAATAAAGAAAGTAGTTGACAAGAAAGCTTTCTTCACTGTTACCCGTTTGCTTTACGAATTGTGAAAATGTTAACCTTCAAAACTGTAGTAAGTACCAAACTGAATGTCAAATATTACATCAGAACTTGTTTTAGCAAAACTCGTTAACGTCTGTTAGTCTTTTCTGATTATGATGTTGGGTAGTTTTATTCAAGACAAGTTCAGAAAAGATTCAGGTGCATCTTTCAGGTTTTCAATGTACTTGCCTCCACAATCACCTGTCAGTCTGTCATTTCAGTTTGAGATCATTTCAGATGGCCATTTCCCTACTTTAGACACGGGTTAAATGTAGTATATGCCGAAATAAGTTCAACAGCTGGATATGTTGTGACGAAGGTGACTTAATCTTTCGTTGATATGTTGTGATCATAAGTATTTACCAATGAATCTCTTGAAATAGCCCTTTTCTAGTGAAAAAGCTCAAATTTATCAAACAATGTAAATAAACAATTAATAATAATAATAATCACTTTATTCCAAACAGTATATCTGACAGTATGGAATTTTTAGTATGTAATTTTCTAACACATTAACTCCCAGAACAATACTTTCAGATGAATTGGTTATTGCATCTACATGATGTTAATAATAACAGTTTTCAAGGCAATACTATGAAATAGCTAGCTGTTTTTGGCTGGGTATCCAGCCCATAAAGAAGAATCGACAGAAATAGAAGCGTAATTTTGATGGTCCCGGTTCATTTAAACGGTCCAAAAATCATCAAGTAAAACGAAGCATCTGACTGATAGAAATATGATGTATTTTTTGCACTGGATGTCCATTTCCATGTAACATAAAATTTCCCACTGGTTTGTTATTGACTTGAGAAATGGAGAGTTGGAAACATTTTTAAAATGTGCGAGAGTGCAAGATATGTTCATAGAACATATTTAAATGATTAAAATCAACTGAAAAGAAAGAATTTGATGAAAAATGTCCAATGGATAAATTTGGTAGCCCAAGATTCAAGCAGTCCGGTATGAAGGCTGAGTATGAAAGCCATTTTGATTTCCTGAGTTTCTCCATGAGTATAGTAAGGAAATATATGGCAGTATTTGACTGTCTGAAACTCCTGAACATTGGACTACCAACAAAGATCACGTATGTCCATGCTCGGTAAGTTGAGAAAACTCTACTTTGATTATGAACTTTTTAATATACAAATTTTCCTTCAGAAGTATTTAACGGAAAGGCAGTACTCCTAGACGTCTATCGGCTAATAGGATCCAAAAAAGAAGGATAAAAGGGATACTTACTCAGTTCACGAAAATCACATCTCTATTCATTTATCTTTGAGGGAACTGATGTTTCAGAACCCATTGTCAGAAAATTAGTAGTTAGCTCATCAGAAATTATTCAACTGTTAGACACCTACCCAAGTGCATTTAATGCTGAATGAATAGGTGTCTTAATTTATCCAAATATTCAGATATTCTTATAAGAAAGGCATCTATAAACGTTTCTGCACCAAAGGTGATTAATCCTTTACAACAACATCTTGTCATCTAAACAACTGGGGATGCAAAAGGGATATATCAACTCCCTTTAAAATTATAGCGATGAAATTAATGCAGCCTAATTTTGATTAACCGGATCAGTTGCAATCAAACGATTTCAGCCTGACCTATTCATACATATGAACTCTGTGGTTAGTCTTTATTTTGCACTGATCACATAAACTTGCTAAATAAGTTACTCTAACTCAGCTCACTGGCTTTTGATCTTTTGATTTTATCTACACTCAAACTTTACAGCAATCTGTCTACTACCTGTATGTTCTCATAGTTAAATAAAAGACTTGGGTCCTCCTCCTGCTCATCTACAACAATTTCATTAATGTTTTTTTCCTTACTGATTCGTCAAACTTCACCTCTGGTCAACAAAGTTAACGTTCTAATCTCATAAACTGTATGTATTTCTTATATTGTTAGCAAGTGAAGGAAAGCTTTTAAATGAAGTTATTTCAAAGTTTTCTGTTCCGTTGGTTTCTGTTATTATTTTAATACTTATTTTCTAAAAGCCAATTATTGTTTGGATCTAAAAGAATTGTATAAACTATAGTTCACTTCCTTACAATCCTATCTACTTATCTAGATCAGCAACATCCTACAATCCAGCGTTTGCCCTTATTCTTTAGCTGTTGAATCTATGACTACTATTCCTCTAGGTATACCTTAATCCATATCGGTATTCCAAGTAGATAAAGAAAGCAGGCTTAATAATTCACAGAGGAAGAAGAAGGGACGTTTTCACTGGTCTACCACATTACGATAGCAACATCTCGAACGACTAGTTTCCGTTGTGTTTTGAGTCTAGGACTTCATTTGTAGCAATATAAGAACGTCAACTCAGAGTTCTATTTGGCACTTGCTAACACTTAAAGTATCTCTCATTTTTTCCCCACGAATAATCAGTATAGATGATTTCCTGATAATGCAACTATCTTTCTTTTATTAACAATTTGTTTATTTTTCACCATATATTAAGTAACTTTCTCTCCATTTTGCTATGTATACTGACCTTTAAGTGCAAGTTAATCTAGAACGTCTTAACACCTTCCACCATATGTTCACCAATGTACAGCTAAGAGGAAAGAGATGGGTATACTCTGATATTTCCCTTTTCTGGGAATAAAAATCAATGGTTAATAATGAATTCACCCTTGTGTATAGTTACGTTATTTATTTTGTTCTTCAGATAAAAGATTGCTCTATTATATACAAATCAACAGGAAAGAAATTTATACTATCTTTGAGAACTAACCCCATAAAAAGTCATTCAGAGAGTGAAAAGTATGTCATAATTTGATCAGTAAAAACATGTTTTTCAGTCAAGTAATTCGCAGGAGTGTTAATGACATGCTATCTGATTGATAAAAAGGAGACGAGTTAGCAGTAATGCTTGAAAATATTATATTTAACCGTCGACGAAAAGTCCCAGATGGAAAAAGGGGATCTGTTAGCTGCTTACTTATATTCAGAACCTCTACAGTAGACATCAATACCGTACAAAACAGTACTGAAATTATTTTAATTATGAAACAAATGAGAAAAATTGCAGTAATTAATACCATAACAATACAGAATTATTCGTTTCAGAAAAATTATTGCACAAAATGTATGAATTACTTTTTATCTTTTCCTTAAAAAACCTGATTATGATTAGAATTTTTGTGCTTCACTAAACTGGATATTGATTATCATTTTTAGTCTACAAGTCCCTTCTAGTCAGTGTTTTTTCACGCTACAAAATAAACTTTTCAAGGTCTCAACACTAGCTTCCATTAAAATCCATTTTTTCTTTTAATAGCACGAAATTAAGGGATTGAATTTACTTTCCATTATTGTTCACCTCATCAAAGCTTCATATCTCTAACAGCTTACTCCTTGCTTCAGGTTCTTTCTTTTCCTGTATATCCTTTCTTGGTACACCACTTAGTCTACCAAGTACAAAATAACTATTCAATAACATCGTCCTTCTTATACTGAAGTCCGTTTATCTTCAATAACTAAAATTTTATATAATTTATGAACCAAACTCAACTGGATGATTTCACGAATATTTGTTAGCGAAACGAAATTTGATGCTAGATCACTTACATGACGTCGTAGTCATTCTAAAATTGCCCGTGTATTCATGGTCGGGTAAAAGAGAGGGATATATTTGGTATTTATGTCAACAGGTGTGAAATCATATTGGTAAATTTCCCATTTTACCTTCAGAAGGATTTCGAAGTGAATGTTAATAAAAAGGTGATGATAACAGTGACTCATTCTAAATTTTCTTGCTGGGTAAAGATAAGTAATATGAGAATAACAATGAAAGTAAATGCATTAGTCACAGTTTCCACTTGAAAATTATTAGTTCCTAAGATAAAGTTAACTGAACTCCATCTTCTCTGTGCCAGCTGTTCTGATATGCAGATTTATGTACAGCCTCAGTAATCAATGATTCCTGGAGTGACCCCAGACTAGTTTGTAGAAGCTCGGTTTCAACAAAATCAAATGTGCGCCCAATTATTTGTAATTTCAATATAATGCAGAAAAAGAACAATTGAACCGAACGATTATTTTCAGAAACTTCCTCTTCAGGTTCTAAAATGGTGTTGAATATTTGGAACCAAGGTAGGTCACCTAGATCATTTCATGTTGGATCTACGATTTACTCAGTTCTCTAAGTCACACTGTTCAATCATCAATTTCGAGTTCCCTCTCTAGACAACATCATGCACACTATCTGTGACAGATTTGCTAGCCTACCATAACAAACATGTTACCAATTAGTAGTTCCCTATGTATGTGTCATTGACTGCGTACGTTCTCTTGTTGGCTGTCTCCCTATCTAATCTCCAACCTTGTAACTGTTTATTCCATTTCTCGGTTGGTTGGTAGGTCAAGTCCATGTTCTTGCATCTGTCAATCACTGATTGACCCGAATGCCAAGTTCCTAGGATTGCTCAGATATTCTTTGCAATTCCTTTGTTCCAAAAATCTTTACATTCCCAAATTTAAATTCAACTTGTATTTTTCCATATGTATTGACATAAGCCACGAAATGTCTTGACATTTACTAGCAAACTGACACCCATGTAAACGAATGCAAAGAGGATGATCACTTTGTTCAATGAAGTGTTGATAGCAGTTGATGAAGGCGATTTTGTAAGTGATTTTTAATGTTTCTAAGTTGGCTGTTGCATCCTACGGTCGGCAATATATGAAATGAAGTGATACAGTTGATTTTCAAGTTACACAGATTACAGATGGTCTTATTAATCATGTTGTGACTTATGGCATGTTATTTATACATGGTAGAATGATCCCCTTAGTAGTTTTTGCGAATGACTGTACTTGATGTCAAGAGGATAATCATCTGATGAAGTTTCACTATTCTGTTTTTTGACAGTCATCAAGTAGTTTTCTTTTCTTCTTCATGAATTTGTACTGCAATATACTCCTGCTGTTTTCAATAAAGTATGTACGCAAGTGGCTTTTGTGCGTTGTTGTGCAGTTGCTATAGTAGTTGAAGATTCGATCAGTATGCGTTGACTTCCTGTACATTCGAATTTCCGATTTTCCAAGGTTAGTTTTATCTAATAAAACACCTAGGAATAGCAGTCCGCTCGTTGACTCCTTTTATATTGTGAATTTGATGTCGTTGAAAACGTTATTGGACAAACTTTTATTGTTTTTAAATTCATCCTTTTTGATGATAACAAAAGTATTTATCCAGCAGATCCAAATTCTTGGTCTCTTTGCGCGTAAAATGATGGCTTCCAGTCTCTTCGATACCGTTTTTGCAGTCAATTCAGATATCGAAGGTCTAAACGCAGTTCTTTTCATTTGTTCACATGTCTTCCCATTAAACTGGAACAATGTTGCCATACAAGGATCAACATGTTTCATCAAACTTCAACACTAAGATTTTGGGTGTTCCAAAAGTTTTGTGCTATCAGTGAGAAGGAGAGACATAATCTCCTCAGTCATTTGTGGCCCAACTGATGTGCATAATGCTATGACATCATAGGACAATATCTATACGTCGTTTTCTGTGTCAAGTCCTCTGAAACTCTTAAAAACTGTCGGCAGTTTTATAGAGTGTCCGCACAACTTTACAAGGTACCTCAATTTCCTGGAAAACTCTGTAGATAAATTGTAGATTGGGGTCCCAAAAAGTGAGACTACTAGTGGTGGAGAAATCTCTAGTTTGTAAAACTGATGAAGGACAGGTTCGTTCGATTTCATTCGCCATCTGACTTGTTTGGTGACTTCACCTGTTTTGATAACCCTGTTCAAGGTCTTGGTGATCTACTGATCAAACATTTTGATAGAGTTATTCTTAAGTGGTAGATACACGTTCTTGTCTTGAGTAGATCCTCTATATTCTTGATGTGGTCTTCTCTATCCACAACAAGCATGTGCGCCCTTTTGGTTGCCGGGAGTATAGCTTTGCCTTTCTCGATACTAATGATGGACAGTGACTAGCAGTGTCTTCCTCATTTTGAAGTTTTTTTAATGCATGATAAAGTGATATTAGAACCCATGTTGAAAGCATTTAAAATAAAAATCTCTGCATTATACATTCAAGGTGAATCGATCATCAACTTCTGTTACTTCTTAATTTGCTTTTTGTTTTTTTTTCTGTTTCTTCTTTCCTTTTTTATGGAACCATTAGTCCTAATATTCTGTCTGCGGTTAGGAACCAGAGTTGCTATTGTATAAGCTACGGAGACAGTGAAATTTCTACTGATAAAAAGTGTAAGACCATAAGATATGAGAAAGAAATAGCAAGAATATGAGGTAGCGATTATCAAAATGGATGAGCTAAACGTTGATACATTATTATTTATTTCTGGATATGTACAACACTAATGGATATTTTCAAGGATTGACTGGAAACACAAAATTTAATATATAAAAGGAGACGATTGAATATACCTTGGATACTAAACATCCGTTAATTACTGTGAAGGCCTACTGACTAGATACCCTCATTAATTTTTCGAGAGAACAGTACTAACTGCAGTGGTAAGTGGTAGGACAAGTGAACGTACAGTTATTAACGGAAGTTATTTTAAATGTCTGCTTTCAACAAGCATGAAGGCCAGCTATCTGTCAACATAGATGAACCTAAAACCACTTTATTGCTGTTGTATAGCAGTAGATTCTGTACTGAGACTGAGTTCGCATATTCTCCTTACATGTTTTTGAATTTAAGGAAACTCTATTTAGATTCAGCGTCGTATTTCAATCATATCAGACTCGGAGAAACAAACACTTACCAGCCCAATTCGAATGATGCTGATGATTTACAAACCCTAATATTAGCATTGATATAGCAGTTGTTGGTTATTATTTCCAGTTCGTAACTTTCTACATTTCAAAGCCCGGTCTTCACTTTATAAAAATTATCTTGACATGTATAGAAATGCCACCTTCATCTTTCAGAAAGAGAGGTACAATAGACAGTTTCCAGCTGATTAAATCAATATAGAAACTCTCACACATGGGCATCGGCCCAAGCTGCCACACTTCACAGTAATATACAAAGAACATGTGAGTAGGAAACGAGTAATACTAAGGCAGCTAAAGTAGTGTGAGAAAATAAACAACCTTAAAATAAACTTTAGTTTGCATATTAAGGCATTAGATGTCAAGGAGTGAATAGATCTACGCCACTGCCACCGATTTTCAGCCAGTTTACCAAGAGTCTTCAACCACTAATTGTGTTCGTCTCGAGGAACCCAGCCAAGAAATTTTCATCTCCTCACCCGACTCAGACCAAAAGTTACAGGCCTCGTCAGCCGATCCCACATCTTGGTCTGACCACTGTGAACCGTCCTCCATCATAATCCAACTTCCCCTAAAATGACACTTTGAGGTAGGTGATGGACTGGTATGATCAACACATGTCAAAGCCATCTCAGTCAGCTGAAGATCACAACCTCATCAGTCGACTTGCATTTCATACCTGTAATCCTTCGCCTTACTCCAGAATCGCTAACATAGTGAATCCAACACAAGCAAACAGTGCTACAAAAATACCTGTGGTTAAAACCTTCCTACTGCTCCATGTCATCTACTTCAAACGTCCATGTCTCGCAGCCTAACAACAAAAGAGAACAGACTCCAGAGCAATATACTCGTCCTTTGATAGATAGCTGGATATCTCATCAGTTGACTCCACAGGTGACACAAGTCTGGAAATGTCCAACAGGTAACCAGCCCATTTGGCGGGTTGATGCAAGCTTCCAAGTGAGTGAAGTGGTTAACACATTCCTCTACTTCACTCCTTATCATTAGATCAGGATTACTTACAACTGACAAATCCTGTACCATCATCTGACATTTGACAGGTGCTAGCGGAACGCATGCCAAATATACAGTTTCCCAGTCAAAGCCTCCGGAAGACCCTGCATTGCGTCAGCGTCTTCACACAAGCATACTCCAAGTCAACCAGATGACCTTCAGGCAGTAAATCAACCCCTCTCAAATCAGATATACCAAAGGTTATTCCTGTTATTACATTGGTGACGAAGCTGAAAGGGAAAATTGACAATGAGCTTCGCTGGCCAAAACCACTTGTTGTCGTCGATTTACATGACAACTTCCCATAAGCCCTTACATAGGTGTGTAAGTTCTAGTAAATTGCTTTGATAAGCATTATATACTTGCTCGACACTACCTTCACGGTTCGACACCGGCAAAAACCTCACGGTCGATAGAGTAGAATGCTGCTTTCAGGCCAAGAAATATGATAATCATCGGCCACTCGTAATTATATCTGCGATCCAGAACCTGTCCGGGGGCGGAAACATGATCGATGCGATTGCCACCAGGTCTGAAGCCTGCCTGATTTTCTCAAGTTTGTTGTTCTCCAGCTCCACTTAGGCATTGGATAACTATACACGGTAGGGTCTTGGACATAATATTAATCAAACTAGCTGTCCTATGGATGTGACAATAAGATTTCCCCCACTTTTACAGACTGACGTGATCAGGGAAGTAGACCAGTCCTACAGGACTACCTCTGATTCCAATACACTACCTAGTACATCCGTCACTCTAATCACTAATTACCTACCTCCATCCTTAAAAACCCCGGGTGGCAAACAGTTAAGTCCTGCCACTTCCTATCGCTTCAGGTTCGACATAGCCTTCCCATCTTGAGCGAGAGTTGGAGGACCGATATCTACATTCCATCTAACTTCAGGCCCCATTCTAGGCCTCTAAAGCGTTGCTGAGAGTCATTTAAATTGTGCTTCAAAATGTTCTGTCCATAGCCCTAGCCGCCTGTCCGGACAAGTTATCAGTATCCTATCTTTTTCGGTAACTAGTAAAATAACCATCGTCTTCTTCTTACCGGCATCCTCAATGATCCTAAATAGTTGCTGAGTGTTACCGCTTCTTATGCCTTTTCCACTTCTTTAACTTTTGCCACCCACCACTGCTTGCGATCGATGCAAAGACTCCTGATCAACTTATGTTTCATTTGCTTATGCTCTTCTTTGTCATCGGAACCGGCTGGAATGAGTCTCCTAACATCAGTCAGTTCGGATGATGTCGTGTGAATTCAATGACATTTGCTAATCTTCGGTTGCAGGTTACTAAATGTCTTTACCGCTGTTTCTACAGCAGAGTGAATATCACGCTAGGTTTCTTCGGGATAAGCATGGACATCACGTTCAGATAAGTGCTTAGATAACTCCTCTCGTAATACATACTTGACGTCTTGATCTACTAACTGAGTTCAGATAGGCCTCACTGTTTTATGTTTCCTGCAACCAGTAAGGCGCAGACAGACACTAGTACAGACAGTTTCATCAAAAGTAGATTATCTTTCTATAATATTTTACTTAACTACACGTTAATTCGGTAACCGTTGAGCGCTTCCAAATACTTTCCTTGTTTAGAACTTCACATAACTTATAAATACACATATATACTTGGTTTTATTGTGTTCGGAGAAAACAGAATACTACCATAACCATCCATCTTATCTACAAGTAGTCTCTACCATCTCATAAACCCATATGTGCGTCAAAGGTTTCAGACAAAGTCCTAATGTATATTGGACAATCCTAAGAGAACAATATTCACTAATTAAAGACGTAAGAGACAGGAAGAATTACGTCTTGTCATTCAGAGCAGTCAAAGCATAATTTATACCTGGATCACAAGTTCATCTTCTGACTTGTGGGTCTCATGATGATAATAGTATCATTCATATCGAAATGCAGTAAAGTTGAAAAAAGAAAAACTTGGTATTTAACTGAAATACTGAAACATATAATGTTGAAAAACAATAATTTTACATTGATTTAGTGTCATTTAAACAAGTAGAACATGTTCGATATAAGAATATGATACATAAGAGTTTGTAAGCAATTGGAAATTTGGAAAGTGATAGCTAAATTTACTCCAGGCATCTATCACTTAAATGTTTGTAACAACAAAGAATTCATTAGAAACTGTCGGCACTTTGTTCAAATCTGTGAAACTTTCTAACTAATTTATAGCTGACATGGTTTTCAACAACTGGTGTGTTTCATAACCGAACAGACAATTCAGGACTTCTAGGATCAAACGGTGATCGGCTGGAGTATTCATCTTTATGATGAGGGAACCATATCAGTTTACTTTTCAATGAATTGACACCATCTTCGCTGTAATCTGTCAACTCAGAGATTGATTTGCTATTTATTTCGCTTTGATATGGGGTTTCTCTTGGAGTATTGTAGCATTCATGTGTTTGAGTAAGGTATTCAGTCTGTGAAGTACTTTCCTAGAAACAGTTGATAAATATACAAGGAAAAATGAACTAGCAGTTATACTTCTTTAATATTAAATGAATTATATTCCTTAGGTAACACCATGCAGAAACGTTATTAAGTAATTTCTTTTCTGACTTATGAAAAAGATCATCGAACTTGTTGACCTTCAACACAAGTGAACCGTAGTATTAGGATTATCTCGTAATTCCAACCTGACCATCCATTAACTATTCACTTTGGATGTGATGAAATCCTTGTTGCATACTAAACGAAATAAAATCAGTATTGTTTGCCGATTGGTAAATGTTTACAGTTCGCTGTTCGGAGCTTTCAGACCTTGATTTCATCCTTTGTGGTATCCATCTGCAGGCTGTAGCCTTAGCCTTGTAGAAACTCAAATTTCTTTCAGGATTAGATACTAAATCACCATGGAAGAACTTAAATATGACCAAATTAAGTGAATCAAAGCTAGTACATATCTCATATCTCATTAGTCGTTTAAAAAAAGTTAAATAATTTGTCGAAAGCTTCACCTGGTCGAAACTTGTCGTGCCCACACCAGTTGATTATCACAGTTTAATGGTTTAGTCGTTAACGATCGAGCATTAAAAGTGGTTGACGATCTTTGTCAAGTCTCACTCAGAAAGCATATTAATGTACATATTCTTGCAAGACTTATTCCCTTTACTAAAATCAAACAAACGTCAGTAGTCTGCTGATAGAACCATAACAAAAACCTATAATATTTTATCTAACACATAATAACTCTAAGCTTCTACTTCTTCCTCTTATTGTGCATGAAGTGTGCACTGCTAAGGTTACTTATTCTTTCATGAAATATCCGTAGTCAGTAACTTTCAGTCGGCTAGAAAACTGATATAACTTGGACTTCTGATATCTTTTTGAAAGTTTAATATGATAGAACTCATATTTCACCCATGATAGTCTTTAAAATTCCTCAAAAATAGAAGTAGTAAGACAATAGGAGGTTAGTTGTCAAGTGATCTGTGTATAAAATCCTAACTTTTGCGTATTTGTACAAGTAGCTTTGACTTTCCAATACTTTCAGAAAGTTGTTGTCAATCATTTTTGATGAATTATATAACCAGACGACCAAACGTTTATTAATGCGGTTCTGTCAAACATTTCCAACGGTCTAGTTGGCTCTGTATACTCTCTTGTATTTCAAGCTAAGTGAGGGTTTTTGATTACGATAGTGAATACCATAGTATGAAAGGTTGAAGCTATGATTATAGACAAAGTTCAGTATTGAAATATGCCATATGTATCGTCTTTAAATCAGAAATTTAAGATAGTGAGTTCTATTGAAAACCTTATTGGTCAGATGTCTATTTTGAGAAAAATTTAATGACAACTGTGATGATTTGTAATGATTTGAATGAACAGTTAAAACATGAACTGATAAGTTATGTTTGCCTGCCTGAATTCGCTTCCAACCAGATAAGTGTATCCTTAAGATGACTGGATGCGTCAACCGAATGTCAATGGTTACCTTGTACATATGATACTGATTAACCTTGTTCTCAGTATTCGTATTTTTATGCATAACATGGGATTGTCTCATTTCAGACCTCTATCTGAGTTCAAGATACTATGTCAATACAAAACTATACGTTTTCTTCTTCTTGAGTGAACCTGGTTTACAAGCTCTATTTAGTATTATGGAGACATTAATCTATAAGTTGATTCCAAAAATGTAAAACAGATCAAATTTTACCCTTTTTCAATAGAACATGTTACAGTTTGTTATGTCTCATTCTTAAATCTTATGACTAACTTCGTCGACTAGTATTACGCAGTTTGATGTTACTGAAACAATACAGAATATTTGGAGCTCAGGTCGGCGGTCTACATTATGTTGTCTACATTACGTTATGAGCCACACTATTCAGTTTCTCATTTCTTGTCTGGACAATTGCATTTACACCAAATCCAATATGATCTGAGCTATTAGGATTTTTCCGTGATGGATTCGTAGTCCTGTTCTAACAGAGTGGTTTGTGGTTGGCGGTTTTCTACGCTTGTTGTATGATTGACTGCATACATTTTCTTGCTCACTGGCTCCCTATCTGATCTTCAAACTTGTAGTTCTTTGATTTTGCTTGTATTTTCCCGTCATTGGTTGGACCGAAATGACCAGTCTCCATTGATATATGGGCATCTATGCAGATTTTTCGATAGTCCCTGTATTTTTCATTTTGATATTATTGATGGATAGTGCCTAACAGTCGAATCCACGACTCACGTTTCGTTCTGTTTAGGACTCATCAGCTCAGTGTGCCTGTCTGGCAGTAAGCGATGTTGTTTCCACTTGGACTCGAACTCAGAACCGGTTGTTCCAAACGCCAGAGCATTCTTCACTAAGCCACTCGGCAACCTGTTTTCTGACTGAAATGATTACGATAATTTATTCATTATTTTGAACCTAAACGAAATTATGAATATAACAATGAAGTTTCAGGATACTGTATAATGAAACAACATACTTATTGTTTCATTCGAAGTTAGCTTATACAAATTTCCTTTATACTTCTTGTTTTATTCGTGTTATAGTGTGCTTTATACATTGACCTACTACTTATTCTGTCATCTGATGTAGTAGTCACATCACATTATTGCATACCTAACATTTGTTTAATCTAGACTATTCTTATATTTAACACTGTACTATAAACAGTATTACTAAAATATTACATGAAAACTCTGTTTCTAACCCTATTGGTTTTCATATCTTCAATGAGGGTCGTTCGATTTGTGAAAAGTACTATTCTTGCTGATCCCTGTCACTTGTTATTTACCTTTAGTGACTGCGTGTATTTAAGACTAGTAGTGTGGTGGTCGCGGAGTGTAGAATACCTTAAACAAAATATAAAACAAATCAAAACTTGTACTCAGTTTGATTTATGACAGTACAGCGAAACAATAATGAAACACCTTTAACTCACAGGTCTATCAATATGAACGTTATTATGTTTTTTAGAGCATTTATTATTTTCATTATGGTTATTATTTCCTGACTGAAAAATTGATATGGGCTGGATCTTTCCGTTAACGCCATTTTTCGATCGTAAAGAAGAACTTAAGCGTTCTGGATTATTTGCAGTATTAGCTAAACCGAAATTCGCGTGATATTGAGCTGCTGTTATACGGATATGTGGAATTTCACCCGTTAAAGCAGCCTGACGAGCGGCTTGAAGTTGATTTTGTGCTACATCAAGAATGTTCATCCGATTCCCATTAGCATCTTTGAAATAGTGAGGACGAAGTAAATCTTTACCATCAACTTCCAAAATTATGTGACCTGGTGCAAGGCTACCTTCAAAACTTGCAGGTGAATCGGGTTCAATGCTTTCAATGGTCACCACATCAAATCCCATATCTGATCGTTTAATATCTACCGGCTGGAAAGCACCACCTTTACGTGACCGAATTCGTGCTTTTGGACCTTTTGGATTACTAAGTGATTGAATACTATTGATGCTATCGTTCGACATTCCTTTCTCGTAAATCTCATTATTTTTCAATTTCTGAAGAGTGTCAGCTCTTTGTACATCATCCAATGGGAATTTGGTTAAGCACAAATTTAAACCAAGTTGATCGCTCAAACTTGGAAGATTTGGATCCAGTAACACACGGTAAATATCACAGTGATGTAGAACATCAAAAAGCGAAGGGTATGATTCAAAATATTCCATGTCGTGTACTGTCGCCTGAGTTTTTTTACATCCATGTACTGGAATACTTACTCCATTGTGATGCTTTGTATTTGATGGCTTGTTTGTTGGTTTCAAATTCGCTAGGTTGTTATTTCCTTTTACTTCTACAGTTTTGTCATGTACAGCAACAGAAACATCTGAAGAATACTTATTGTTTGTAGGCTTACGTTTGGCTTCAAGATTATAAGTGTACAGTTTATGTACCTGTGATGGTGAATGCTGTCGAGAGTAACTTGAGAATGAATCATCATGAAGAAAGTTATTTGGGGACATAATTAAGTGAGACCCATACTGTTGCAGTATACTTGATTGCATTAACAGGTTAGTGGCTAAAGTAAGCATATTTTCTTTTGAAATACTGGATATGTTTACATCTGAATCATGAAATGAGGTAGGGACAGTTAGATGCGATGTTGTACTATGACTTCCATTGTTTGGGTTTTGAAAACCATTGGACATGATTCGATGCTTATCCAAGCTGAGATCTTCACCGCCTTTACTTGAAGTAAACGCTTCTAAAACAGAAAATAATATGAAAGTTTCCAGCAAAAATATATGTCTGTGTAAACGTTTGGTGTTTTCAAGTGAAACATATTCTAAATTTTTCTGCAGGAAAACAAAGCTGATACTTGCGCTGGATAGAACAATGAAGCTAAGTGTATCCGTGTTTCCAGACGTAATACATTTACCGTGCATTGACACAAACTCTATTCTCAATAAACGATCTTCAACAATGTCTTATCCAGTATGGATTAAAAAGTACTCAAACTTCATAGTATATAGCATTTCAGAAGTGCTAGTAACATTTAATTTGATGTTACATGCACGAATTTATTAGTAAGATAACTGGAGAAAGTATACCTAATATCACATTTTTTTCACTACATTTTGGAGACTGAACAACAGAACACAAGGGATCTGGAAAACCAACTCAATGTATACCTCTTAAAAGAAAAAGGAAGCGGCGCCACTTGAGACTTTATTCTAGATTAGTCATCTCAATAACTGAAGCTAAGTTTACAGGACTTTATAGAACCTTTGGTTTCTGAAGTCCTGCAGGAAGCCCTCACTGGCAGTGATAAATTTGGACGATTCTTTGGTCCAATCAGGAAAAACTTGCTTTAACTCGAGTAAACCTGTAAAAGATCGGATTTTCAATGACTGGTCGTGAATATTTCCAAACAATTTTCGGCTTCTTTACCCTTCTGAAAAGTATCATTGGTACATTTTATCACAAACTAAGCTAAGAAATTTACATATTTCATTTGACACTACTTGTGGCCACTTTATCACACTAATATGATAACCTGTTCTGTTATCTGTTAGATGTGATGCTAATATTCTACGGCTTGGTATATGTTTTCAATTTTAAGATAAAGTATCTTAACATTACTAAAACAAAAATTAGTGATCCTGCATGACATATCTGTAATTTGGCAGACTGGCGTCCTCGATATTGCATGTTGATTGAAGCTGAAATGTTAACTTTATATCCTCCAAGATTTGAGCCAGCGACATCGGGACATAAAGTTAGAAGCATCAAGAAAACAATCGATACTCGTCGCACAAGATACTCCTATCATGCCACTGTGTCCTAGTGGACAATGCTCTGGCATTTAGAGCGACGAGTTCTGGGTTCGAATCTCAGTGAGAACAATATCACTCTTTGAGGTGCAGGTACGCCCAACTGACTAGTCTAAAATAGGACAAGACACACATTTTAAATTCCAATTCTAGTCATAAAGATGAGTATAACAGTGACATTTCAGTTACCGGGAGGGCACTGTATAAACTTACCTATAAGACCTAACTTATAATTAAATCTGAAATTCACTTCAGTCACAATAGATGGTAATGTATATATGTGTATAAATATAGATATTTTGGTTAAGGATGAACTGTGGTATTTTGTTTTGGACACTTCATCACCCGGCTTGGTGATGGTGTCAGCCCAAACTAAACAAAACAGTCAAACAGGCTTTCATTATTGCAGCTTCACCGTCTGTGAACAGTGACACTAACTCACCAAGGTTTTTCACTTCTTCCAGTTGTACTGATTTGAATGAAACGTTTTCAGTGTTTGTCGCTAACGTCAAATTGATTGGTGAATTCGCTTGACTTGGAGAAACATATGCCTTAAGCCCATTCAAATGACATTTCACAGGGAATAGATCGTTAAATGATTCATCCTAAATGTACAAATAAAGTGACGCATTTTGAGTTATTTTAATCAATATGAACTCTACTGCAATACAGTATAAGTGCAGAGAAATTGCTTGAAGTATTTTGGTGGATCAATAAACCTACGAATAACAAACTTTAACGTAGATCTGAAATTTAGACAACACCTCATAGAACATGAAGTACCAGGGTTTACTAGAATCTATGATTCAAACAACATTGTTATGCATTCTTCATTGTTCGAGAACATGTATACATAACTAAGCCTAATAATAACGCTGGACCAAGGACTAGACAAATGTTTTTAGTCTTTATAAGGCTGCAGTAGTAGTACTTTAAAAGCTTATTGTGCTTATGAGTCATTGTTCATTGAGTATGTCCTGAACCAATCTGAAGATAATAGAAACAAGAATATTCAATAACTATAAAAGGATGGGTGATGGGATTAAAGTAAAAATGTTGGTTAGCCTTATTTTGTAGGTTTTTCGGAATATCTGTGAGCACAAGCTGCTAATGAGCAAAACCGACCGCGTATTAAGCCGATATATATATATATATATATATATAATTGATGTTTTAGAAATTGTCATCGAACAACTATCAGTCTATCTCAACCTGTATTGTTCTCATGATTTCCTGCATGAATAGCAATGTTTGAGCCTTCATTTTAGTTTTTAGTAACATATTAAGGGTTGAGGTTTCTTTTAAATGTTTACTGAAGTAGAGTGAACAGTTATATATTCTTGACATCCTGCTTGACTCCCATCTGTTATTTTTACGTATAACCTCACAATCATTTTAAGGCTATCCATAAACAAAACGTATTTGTCAGATTTGTTTAAGAGAACCTTGGAGGCATGTTAAATTTGCCTTTGGAAGAATTCGTAGGTTTGATTGTCAACGTAATCGCAGTTTTGGTCAAAATCCTTCATACAACTTCCTTAATTTTTTTGTTTACAATAGAAAAATTGTGATGGTACCCCAAAAAATAACTATTTATGTATATTCACTGTCTCATAATCCAACTGTGAGTCATAAAGGAATGATAATTTCAAATTTCTACATGGCAAGGAAAGTGGTATAAATTGAATAATAAATCTTTCTTAACCTCAACAATATCTAGCATATGCAAAGAAAATGGCCCACCGTTTCCAGCAAATAAATTTGAAAAACTCTACATTCGCTTAAAAAAATAAGTTGTTGAGCAAACAGGAAGTTCTTAAGGATATGATTATCTTATAATGATTAGGTATCGAGGTGGATAATACTGTACTTTAGGGATTATGCTCTTTTGTGGTTGCAGAATTTTTCTCCAAGTGTATAGAAGCTTCTCTACAAACGTACTAGTGATTTTTTAACTGAAAACCTAAAAACCCTAAAAAAAGTGAATAATACGTCTTTCGGCAGATTACTAGAGAAGTATGTCATATGAACACTGTTAGAAAATAAACTGTGTCCCAAAAAACAAATCCTCTTCTGATAACATCCCACTCGAGTTTTTTTAAAGTTATTGCTCTAAAAAATGCTCTTATGAACAGTGAAAGGTTTATTCACCGAAAAGAACAGCCTGTTGCTAAATCTGATTTTTAGCGGCTTTTCATGCTACTACTTCAGTTAAACACTGATTTGTATTCATAAACGTTGATTGAAGACATCAATTATATGTCACAGTTACCAAGTATAAACGGTGTTTCCGATTCAACGCTACTTATCTTCATGAAGAATTTCGATTGATTTGTTTTTTTATCAGTACGTAGGAAGTGTTTACAGATTATCTGTTGTTTCATTGTGTTAAGTCGCCTGAAACTGACGTATTCAGTTATCCATACATCCATGCAAAAAGGGACCAATATCTTGTAAACTATCTACATAGCATACACAACCTATTTGACTGCACTGAATCTGTTATACACAACTGCTGAGTGAAAATGCAATGGATTAGCTATCTATATTTAAATATTGCTGACATCCATACTGAAACATGTGAAGACGAAACGGTGATCTCATGAGATTTCAAAACCCTCTTTCATCAATAGATCACAACCTGGTATGGGAAAGTATTCTGCGTAGGCTTCAAAATGATGATGATTTACAAGTTCATATGAGTAGTGAAGTACCGGATTTATTAGACCAAATAGACTTTTGCTTATCCAACAGTGATTTATGTGGACAAATAGAAGGAGCTCCAATGGAAACACTAATCTCAAAAATCACTTAAGTAGCAGCAATACAAATACTGCAGCTAAAAATCCTACCAAGTATCAAGCCAAAATATCTGGGATACGACAGCCATATTCCTGAATCAACTTGGAATCATTGTATCAAATGTACCAAAAACAGTGCTATAACATATGCAAACTAAAAGATCTAGACAACAAAGACGAAACAACCAATCTTCTCGATGGATTTAAGTGCAAAAATTACTGACACCACTATGTGACACAATAAACAAACCAGCATTACAATGCCTGCATGTACGCTAGATAGCTTTCAGACGTCACGATGTGAATTCTCTCATTCTAACACACAATGGCAACTGCGACGACTGGGGCAAATACAAGATACTTGGGTGTGAAAACTGGAAAGCAATTTGAGAATCTTTAGAAAGCTACACTCAAGCAAACCTGAAATAAATCGTCACATTGGCCTAGACATCAGGTACCAGCCTGTACGAAACAAATCGGTGATAAGAATCAACTAATCCAAATACCTGGAAACTCTCGAGTACCTCATGAACAACTTACTAGACTGCTGTACTTAACCTACTAGTAAACGCTAATCAACCAGCGGTGACAAAAACACCCCTACCGTTGGAGTATATCAACTATTCAGCGTAAAACACCCCCGATCGGTACAGATCAGTCAACTATTTACTTCAGCAAGACCTTCACCACTTCAGTCAGACAAAAATGGTTGGCTGGTCACAACGAAGCGATCTTGAAGTACCGCATTTAAACCAAAACGTCGGCAATTTAAGAGTTGCACTGATCTCCAAAAAAACTAGAGGCAACGACCCAGTCAGTCTAGTTCAGAATACCCCCCACACACCCACCAAGCCAACAATCAGGTCGCATTCAAGCAGAGTAGCATGTCATAAATATCCATGCATTATCACTTGTTTTACTCCTCTGGAAAGATCTGATATATTGCTGACGATTTCTAGTGTAATGCTGGAACGTTAGCAAGCGAAAAAGGCTTAGAGATCAATTCACGTTAAAACTGTCGTTAATCAAGATGAAAGCAACTGATATACAGACGAACTTTTAAGTATGGTTTAAACTCATATCAATCAGTTGTTGATGATACGGTGTTTCGGCCAAACCGTTTATGGGTAAAATAAATTGTCATCAAAGATCTGAGTGCGAAGAATATAAAACAATTAAAACAACTGTGTAGCCAATGAAAAATATCAGTTTTACAACAAGTTACGTCAGAAATCCATTCAGACCATATAGTTATCTGCTTACATACACAAAAAAGGAATTTCTGTCTATAAAATGCCTTCATAGCTCTCGATAAAAGTTGTTCAATTCAGTAATACTTACGTAATCACCATTTACTCCCTGATAATTGGCAGAATTTGGATTGATATGTTGTTCTTTTTCACTTTCTTCTGACCTGTCCCCTCTTTGAATCTTCCTTTCTTGATATTGCTGCCCTGCAATTACCTGTTGTGCATTTAAAACAAGTGGAGGCTTGTGTGGGGATGAGATGGGGCTTTTTGTTCCATTAAAGCATTTCTGCTTTGAGTATATATCACGCATGAGAGATATGGGACTAGAATCTCTTTGACCAGCAGTATCAGCAGGCACATCATATTCTGCAGCTGAAAGATTACACCCGTTGTCGTACGTTGTATGTACATTTGCTGTATCTGCCGCTTTATGGTGGTTGATCTTCATGTTCTCCAAATGAACTGGAACAGGAGTTTTTGACGAATCAGTAGAGTGAGCCCTTTCAGAATGATCTTCAGGATTACATTCAGTGGATTGGCTTATACTTGCAAAATCTGTAAAGTACTCATCTTTCTTCCAGACACTGAAGTTACCTATGTTTTCTTGAAATCTGACGGCACCTTGTCTGTTTTCACAAACACGATTTGCGTCAAAAGCTAAAATAGGTGATGCACTTTTTTCTGGTTTGCAGTTCTTATGACTTTCAGTAGCCACAGCGTTTTGACGAGATGGTCTTGGTTGTTCGACTGTTCGTTTCTGATCTAGATAAGATGAACAACTACCAAAGTTCTGATCTTTCATTACATTCGCGTATCTTGCTCCAGAATTTACTGATTTAGGTGGTAAGGGTGGAGTATTGGGTGCGAATTTAAGACCATGGTTTGACAAAAGTCCTTCAGATGGCCCTAATGACCACTGTGAAGAAACTTGGTCACTATTCACCACATGACGATTCACAGAGAACCTTTGATTAGCCGGTGATGCTTGATTATCACACTTCAAATCATCGGAAGCATTTTCATTATTTGGTGAATCAAAAATTACGAATTTGTCACGACTACCCACATTTTTCATATACCTCATAATAGATGTCTTTTCTTTAGGTGAATGTTGAGGCACTGAGAAATAATCATTCCCATTGTGATGGATTGTTTCTGGTTCAGATTCGATAAAATAACTTTTATCAACTGATGGTAATAATCCAGAACCAAAACTTTCAAGCGTACGACTTCTCGATAGTCCTTTGAAAATACATGGAAATGGATTCAACCGTTGTGTTAGTGTTTGTTTCACTGGTGAAGGTGTACGTGAACTCTTAAATGCAAAGGAAAACAAAGTGTTTATTATCAAGTTTCTTATCTAAATAGTTCGGATTTCAGAATATTGAAGTAAAACATGGCAGTAAAAGGATAACCATTTAAGTCATTGTCTGGAATACTTTGAAAGTGCTAGAATTAAAGTGAGTCACTTGAAATTCTGCTGATTACTTTGGCTGTATAGAATCTTCAAAGAGTTGAACATGAACTCAAACCCAGCACCAGTCATAGCATCTCGATGTACCTCATTTGACGCTTGGAACACTTCAGAATCCGACACAAGCAAACAAGTGTTCAGAAGATTCTTGAGTACCTGAAATGCAGTAGGCATTTATGTCCTGTTAGTCTGCGGCTTCGAAAATTCAGAACAGTCCAAAACTAGAACTAATTTGTTATCAGTCGCTGTCCTCTGCGCAACAGTTTTATAACTGGAGTTAAGCTCTGATGAAGGCTAATATAAAGCCGCTTGTGCCTTGGTATGCTTGATTCTGGTCACGCGCGAATAATCTTAGACTAGCGTGCTAATAGTTTTTAAAAAAATACTAATAATGGGAAGATAGTGAAACAAAAACTTGAAACCTCGACAGACTTATGACATAGAGAGGGTATTTCGGAGACATTGTATAGGATTATCAATAAGGCTTGTAATAAGGAGGTAGTGCAACCTACAAACTCATTCAAATACAGTCTCTGTAAGTAAAAAAAAATCCAACTCAGTTAATAAGGAGAAGAAATTAAGTTTATGGGAGTAAAACTTGCAGAATGTGGTCGATTGTCCATAAATCGTGTCCTAAACGTTGTCGAATAAATAATAATGTTTCACTGTGCGACATTCCTAATAAACAGACTAAAACGAAATTAAGTTTACTAAATCTTACTATTATAATTGTTCACGTTTGATTACTTTTTCCTTATTCACTGTATCTCTTGTAATGAAACATGTATCTGAAATTTAATACGTTACTTGCGATTAATTTAAATTCTAAGGTGGAAAATACACTAGACCGAAATTTTTAATCACTCATTTGAATTACAATGCTGCCTCACTAACGATTATGCATTTCTTCGAATATTTCATAGAATGATTGTTCTAATGCATGAAAAGTCATTTATTTTGAAATAGTGGAGAATATTTGTAGCTAAGGTGGATGGTCTTGGTTTTATTGTGTTCTCTGAGCTGGGTTGAAAGCTTCACGAGTAAACAACCCAGCTCAGAGAACACAATACAACCAGGTGAGTAATTGCATATCACAACATCTGTCTTGTTTATACACCAAATGACTATCGGATGGTAATCATTGAAGTAGTCAGGTTTAACAATGATCAAATTCTATTAGTTAGGATTACAATTTAACTACTACACTTAGCAACACCACACTGCTGTTCACTGAATTTTGATAATTAATGTAACGTAACAGTCGGTAAGAAGCTGGAGTTTTTCTTCTTTCATCAGTACCATTATTCAATACACAAGAAAGTAATTACGATATTAATTTCAAGAAAAACTTGCTTCCCCATCATTGTGATCATGAAGAGGGTGTAAGATATTTTATAGACATTACTAAGTAGTTTATGAAGCTTTCTGAAACAGAATGTTATTATTCATGCTTTTACAAAACACCTGCCGCAGAACAAGGCTATTCATGATCTTCTTCAAACAGCCGTGGAACTTTCAAAAAACATACGGTGTTGATGTTAGTAGTAGACGCAAACCTTGAACCAAACTATTCCTCATCAATTGTAAAAAGGCATAAAAATTTCCTTCTAGTGATATCTTCTCCCTATCTTACTATATCTTACCTCTGTTATTTAAATTTTACTTTGCTTATCTTGTTTTTTTGGACTGACCAAGTTTTTTCACATTTATAACACCATACCCTTTTTAACACTTGACTTTCCCATGCATTTTTTGCCTTTCAGTTTGTCATTTTGTTTTTGCGTACATTACCATTATCCGACTGGTATCAATTGGCATTTGCTGGAAATACTGTCGTAAAGCTTTTAAAAATAAGATAATTAGAAAAATCTCTTCTTTGATGCTTAGTTTTTGTTTTGTAAAGCCACATTCGTTGGAAATATTTTAGGCAGTGCTTTGTCAATAACTTCTACATCAACGATATGACATATCAAGATCTGATTACCAATTATTCCCTAATTAATTCATATCAATTTTGTTCTCTAAATTCGAGGATTCCCGTTTTACTCTTTACCATCTTCACTGTTATATCTATGAATTTTCCAAAAAAATACAAATCAAGGTATGTAAATCTATCATATCATCTAATATAGCTCTTTTCTACTAAGGTTAACTGTGTTTTCTATGGTTTCTTGAATACAATTTTTTTTCTTCATTTCTCACCAAACCAGCCTCTTCAAAATTTGCTGTCACTTATTGTCAAGTAAAAAAGTGTCAAGGAATAAGCAAAATTATTGTGATGAAGAATAAAAAATATATTTCCAGCATTTAGTGAGTTCATTTTATTTTCCTATTTGTATTAAGTTGCAATACAGCTATATGAATGTTATGCATTGCTCGAATCGATAAATGCACTGCAAGATTTTCATATGTAGAAAGAAATTCAAAAGTTTAACTCAGCTATGAATAAAGAATCAGAACATTTGTGGGTCCCTTTAAATCTTCATGATGATGATTAACCGAAAGAAGTTATCACCTTAAAGCATTTTCAAACTGACCTGTGTGTGCAGGAAGAAACAGTAACTATCCTTTCTTCATTCTGCTCACCGTATGTAGTATAACTGCGTCACCCTAACAGTTTTATTTGGTTTATGTAATTCACTGATTGGTTACCACTGTTGGTTTGGCGTTTCCTAACTGTTCATGTCTTTAAGTAAGTCATCAGCGCTTATAAGCAACTTCATCTACACTCTTACATGCCACCTCCTCATTTGATAACTCTGCCTGATCGTATATGAATTATTATTGGCTTTAGGTAGAATTTGTTGTGTTTGTTTACCATATTTCCTTGAGTCAGTGACCAATTTTAGTCCTAGACTTCGGTTTTCCTCGATTTCCATATACGGAAACTATCTAACGTAATTAACACTTTTAAAGCTGTATTACAATTTAAATGAAACCATGCAATAAAATGAGGTCATTTCAATTACAAACATCTATTTTCGCACCAAGTTTTATTAAAAGAAACCACTGTATAAAATAAGTGATCACTAAAATAAATTAGAAAATAAAGTTTGGAGAGAACCATACCATAATGATCAAATTCCTGGCTACAGTAGAAATAACCGAACAACACACAAAACCAGTTACATAGTGCACACTGTTCGAAAGAGTGAATGCACATTCAATAAATCAATTTATTTAGGAAAGAATAAATCTACTTAATATTTATCCTGCTGAAGAATAATTATCCATGTCCCCCTATCAAGAAGTGTTTGCCAAGTAAGTCTTCAACCAAAAAGTCACCTTTACAAACAAAGAAACAGGTTGTTTTACCTTAGATGAATAATGCTTTGACATTGTAACTAGATTACTGAGCCCATTCATAACCCCTGTAGCTTTAAAGCCTACAAAACCTTTTCACTTCATGTTATGCAGGTCGGAGGATATAGCAGCAAAAGAAGACAAACCCAACATCATCTACAAAATAAACCGTAAAACTGCGAAAAGCACTATATTGGACGCAATGGTTGCTCTCTTCCACCAGAAACCGGTCGAACAGTGGGTGTTCATTCTCCGAATTGTAGAACTAGTCTCGGGTTCGGTAAAAGTTTTCGAAAAAGGACTAAACTTCAGTGTGGCAGTAGCTCAACCTAAATCTGAAGATGTTATGGCCGGCATAGGAGTAGCATTGAGCTCAGTATATAAAACAGTTGCTGATCAGGTACATGAACAATGTATACTGACGTTAAGACACCAAACGAAAGAGAGGAAGAACGTAACGAGACGAGAAATATTGGTGCGTAGAAAGTTGCAAGATGACAATTGTATATTAATTAGACAACGTCAATGAACATATCAAAACAGGACCATACGAGGAAATTAAAACCCATAGACACAGTAATGAATAAGATTAAAATGTCCACAGCTGATCTAATATGCCTTATGAAGACAATTCTGGGTGGGTCTCGGTGGTTTAATTTAATGCCTAAAACTAATAATCCTAGTACAATGTAAGGTGTCACTAAGTTTCATAAAACAAATTATCTTATCAGGCCAACAGGTGACTTTATAAACACACCAATATATGATTGATCCAAATATTTAGCTACAATACTATCTCCCATTGGAAATCTAGGTTCACCAATTCACTTGAATTGAAACAAAGAATAAATGATATAGAGTTACAGACTGGAGAAAAAGTGGTTAGTGTTGATTTGACTAACCTTTATACAAATATATAAATTAACCTAACACTTGTGGCAGTCTGAAATGAACTCACAAGTGACTATGAACTCAGCAACATAACTGAAGTTTCGATTGAGAAAATTATTTATGTTGGAGATACAGTTTTGTCTAACGTCCACGATTTCCAGCTTTCAGGGTGAAATTTGTAAACAAACAGGAGTAGCGACAGCACCTTGAATATCTCTAATCGTAGTAGACATATTCATGGACAGTTGACAGCCAATAGCATTAAGAATATTCCAACCCATATCAAAGGTATGGTGGGGATATGTAGATGACATATTAACTTTGTTGAGATCAAAGAAGATCCGGAGTTTTTCAAGCATATTAACTCAAAAGTAGATGGAATCCGAATCACTTATGAATTATAAAGCGAAAAAGGAGAACTATCGCTATTGGAGTGTAAAATCAAGAGGAGAGATGTAAGTTTAGATACTACTGTTTATGGGAAATCAACATCTTCGAATAGACACTTGGAATGCACATGATATCACTTCATATCTATCAAGGTAGTCCTCGTAAAATGCTTAAGTAATCAAGGTGGGATTTGGACGAGTAAATGATAAATCGTGAATATGGAAGTGAAACACATCAGAGAGACACTGCTTCCTAGTGACTACCTTCGGGATTTTATTAAAACTTTTGTGAGGACTAATAAGAGAAGGCGGCAATCTTAATGGGGACTGTAACATGTCTAAGAGAGAATTCAAATCCGTTGTAGTGTTTTCGTATCAGGAAGGCACATCATAGATTTTAATTAGAATTCCTGACAATACCGGGGTTAGGGTGGCATTTAAACCCACAAACTCGCTCAAAGATAAACTTTGTAGGCTAAAAAGTCAGTAAACTCAATAAGGAAAAATAACTTAATCTATCAAATACCCTGTACCAGTTTTAAGGTAAAGTACATAGGTTAAAGCAGCCGATAAGGGTCAGTCACAATAGCAGAATACAAAAGTTTAGCGAAACACAATGGTAGACCCTACTAAGATAAGTAATTTAAAGAAAATCTCGGCTATTGCTCTGCATGCACTCACCCATAATCACACTATAGCGTGGGATACGATGACAATTCTGGGTGAAGGGAAAGGTTGATAACGGAATCTTTGTTTATTGGATCAACACCTAACACACATAATAGGGATGACTCATCACTTACTGCAGATACACGGAAAATTTTCCTACCATTGAAATAAACGAACGAAGATCTGTTGGACTATGTAAAGGAAGTTTAAAAGTAGCATGAATACTTTGACATGAATATGAGAAACAAATTCTGCTCAAAATGTCACTCAGTAAATAATACCACATCACCGTGTAACATACCTAATAAACAATGTAATATGGAAAGAAAATGACAAGATTTTAGCAGAAATAACCAAACACACCCAAGGTAATCAGAGCAAGCTACTAAGCCATTTGTGAAGAAATTCTTGTATCTAACTTCTTATTGATGTTATCAAGCATAAAGCCACTAAAAATATCTCTGTTTACCTGTGAATTAAGTGCAGAGCTCACATAAACTATTAGCAGGTATTCTGAACGATATGCTGGATAAAATGCTGTGTAAGAATACAACATAGAGGCTTTCCGACTTGAAACTGAGAAAGTCCAAAGTGAACCAATATTTTAATATTTTGTTTATTCAAAGTACTATCATATTATTCATGATTAAAAGGATAAAGATACTAATAAAACAAAAATCTCGTGAATAAATGATAATTAACTTGCTTTGTCAGATGCTGAACGTCGGAAATATGGTTTCGTTTTGTTTATCTAGAGTACAAAGGGAAAAAAGGAATGAAGTCATCCAAAACAGGTGAAATTTCAGAAATAGAATTTAGATAACTGAATAAACGCATATCTTAGTACTTAGGTGCAGCCTAATAGTATGCTAACGTTAGTATTTAGGTACTTGCAAGCTAAAATTGAATATTAAATCCCAAATGATAAAAAATATTGGTAGCTTATTATAAAGATGATTATGGTTTAGTGTTTCATTAGCTTTCAAAGTTGATTTCTGACACTGGATCACCAGTTTTCATTATGTCATCATCAATCACAAAATATCAAAGCTCAAAGAACATCAAACCACTGTCAAAAATAAATTCCGTAGCTTCAAATCGAAATCCTCCATAGGTGAAACGCATCTTTCAAATGGAAAACTACCAAATATCTACCATTCGAGCACTATTTTTTTCTGGTTGAGCTGGTTAATATCATTTCTTTTTGCATTTTCATTCTCCACAAATAGTTTTAATTTTAAGTGTGGCATATCTATCTTAGGTATATAATTTCGTAAGATTTTTATCTGTTAAGGAAAGCATTTATCTTAATGTCTCTTGTTTGCCATGAGTTCTACTATTAACTCTGCAAAAAACATTTTTGGATGCAAATTACTTTACTAGAGTCCATTCCACAGTGTTCAGACTTCAGGATAAAAATATGTTAACACTTAAGCTTTTTCAGGTGCGCCAACAGCTGGAAAAACAGTAATATTTTCTAATTAACAGTAGGACGTAGCTGCATGTAGCTATAAAGAAACGATGGTCGTTGTATTACACAACACATCTGAGATGTAAATTTTGACGAGTGTTAATCAGCAAAAGTAATCTTTTCCACATCCAGTGGACTACAATCTCATTTCCTAAAGACATTTCTAAAAGTTTAGGTAAAGAATTCAGAAGTAGGTAAACAAGACAAACTAAGTAGTTTTCTTCCTATCGACAGAATACTTCTTAATACCTGGACAGGACTTCTGTAGCGTTTAAACGTTTTATTCTTGAAGTGGAAATTCCATTAAAGCAATTTGATTCATCCAATAGAGGTAGAATAAAATTCGAAAATATCCTAGATGGCTCTCTGTACACTAACAACTTCTGGGACGGCATTAGAAAAATATAAGTTGGATTTGTTCTTGTAAAAATGTATTTGAGAGATAGATATAAAAGTTTAACAGCATGAAAAAGTTTGACTGAAGAAAAATTAACAGAATTCTCCAAGCAGCATGGAAAGTGATCATTATCACACTAGATGGTGTTTGTGCCATTGAGTATTCTTATCACATAATTTCTAGATTATTAATTGACCATGCATCTTGGAACTATCACATTTGTAAAGTAGAGGTCAGTTACAGAGACCTAGGTACAAGTTGTAAGTCAGTTGATAAAGACCTATAACTTTAGGTGGTTAGGACGTGGGTTGTGTATGCCTAGTTACCGGCTACCTTGACACGTAATGTTGGTCATAACCGCTTTAGGTTGGAAAAAGTGGCCAGATTGAAACGCGGTGTCGGACCATCACGCATCTGAATTTCCACGGGAGCCGTACAGGGCAATACAAACTTCAGTTTTAGTGTCACAGTGGCAAGTGTAATCGGTGGTGGAAGACTCTAGATAACATGTCCAGGATGCGATCTTAGTGGTGCAGGTGATACCATTCATTTATTCATTTATACTATTAGGCGAAAGTCACGCAAGGACATTAACACCAGTTAGGCGAAAGCTATGGTTTCAAATTCATGAGCTAGACCACCCACAAATTTTGTGCAAACTAGCACAAAACATAGGACGATGAAGGAAAAATTTCATCTGTTTACCCTCTCAGTTTACCTTATGAAGCATACAGAGTGACAGAGAGTCACATCAAATAAATCACTATATCTCATATTGACTTCTGTTTTTAAGATATATAGGAATTCTTACCTGACCGGAAATTACTTTAAGGAAATATCCTACACCTTCTTCCCCTTTTAACAGTATTATCACTTTAGAATATTTAGTAGTGGTTATTAACATACAAAGTCAACAGTGATTTATTTTGCTGAGTACGGTAGATATGTGTGTGAATATTTATCGAAATAAAAAAAAATTTTTGGATGAATATTATAAGTGACTTACCCAATTTGAACGCTTTTTAGCCATTGATAAAGCTTCCTGCTTTCTACGTAGTACCAACAAACCTTGTGATTGGGTATTCTGGACAATCAGTAAAGGGTAATCTTTAGGACGAAGAATCCGACCTATAAACAAAAAGGCAAGTGATGTACACCGCCAGAGTGAGTAAAGTATCTGAATAACATAACTGTATTTTCTTCATATAAAAATGAAATATAATTATTGTATGGGTCATGGACTATTCCTAACTCTGTAAATTTAAAAAATTGCTACCGTAGAAAATGAACAATTAAGTTAGTCTCAGCAGTTTTTCTTATTCACATTCAGTTTATCAACTACATTTTAGTCATCTAAACCAAATCCTTAACTTCATCGACTTTGAGAAGGCTTTTGACAGCGTCGACCGACAAGTAATTTGGCAGACAGCTGATTCAACACTACAGAATACCACAAACCTCTATCAATCTCATTCAACAACTATGTGAAGACGCCACATATCAGCCAAGTAATTCACAATGAGAAGCTCAGTGACGCCTTTGAAGTGAAGACAGGAGTGAAACAAGGCTGCCTACTACCATCCATGATATCCCTGAGTGTGGTCGACTGGATCATGCAACAAACAGTGGTGAGCGAGAAGAGGGGGATACGTTGGCTGGAACGACGGAAAGAGCCTAGAAGATTTGGACTTCGCCGACAATGACCTACGTATAATGCCACACAAACTCGACGATCTACAATCGAAAACTAACAAGTTGACAGAAGAGACAGCAAAGGAAGACGAGGCTTCCTTCAGGTGAATGTAGAGAAGACAGAGGTGATGAAGACACCCAACCAACAACAAGAAGCTCCAACCACCATCAACAGGAGAAACTCAAAGGAAGTGGCCACCTTCACCCATCTAGGCAGCACTGTTCCAACTACAGGCGGCACAGACGAGGATGTCAAAGTCAAAATCAGGAAAGCAAGATGGGCATTCATTTGCCTGAGACCAGTGTGAAAATCCTCCGCACTCAGCATGTGGAACAAGATTCAGATTTTCAACACCAATTCAGTCAAGTCAGTGCTCCTGTATGGTTGAGAGACTTGGCGCGTTACGAAAGGCATTTACAACAAACTACAGATATTCATCAACAACTGCCTACACTGGCTCCTTTCTGAAGATCAAATGGATTGCCAGAATAATAAGAATAAGCAACAAGGAACTCTGACTGGGAACGAACCAAACAAGAACCTATCGCCCAATCAATATGCACTGGAAGGAAGTGGAGATGGATTGGATTGGATTGGGCATACACTGAGAAGGCTGACTGGGGACATCACGCGTCATGCCAGGCCCTCGAGTGGAACCTCGATGAGAAGTGACGAGTTGGGCGTTGGAGGTGAGGGTGACATGGAGGAGATGGTGCGAGGAGGAACTGATAGCTTATGGGTTTTCTTGGAGCCAGGTTGAAAAGATTTCAGAGAGCAGAGTTCACTTGAGACGTGCTACTGAAGCCTTGTATTCCATTAGGAACCTGAAGGACAAATTATAATAATAAACCAAAACCTGTAAGTAGGAATTAATTTGTAATCAAAAAGAGATATGATATCAATAATCGGAACTATTTCAGCAAACATACTGAATAAATTGTCAATGTGACATGTGCATGAATGCCAACATATATGCAGTTTATGAACTTGAATGAATTGATTCACCATTCAGTGTCATTTTTGTATCATTTACCAAATGTCTTCATTTACCGAATTTCTGTCATTTATGATTGAGTGGAACTAATCTACTAAATCCTTGGAATGCAATAAATCAGAATTCATTTAATTATTCTAGTAGTATTTCACTTCTTATTCAAAGTATAACTATGTCGAACTAAATAAAGGTTGAACGACGACAAAAAGCGATTGATCCTATTCCTCTGTTTGAGTTGCGTTACAAAATACTTCGATATAAAAGCCATCATCAAATGACTTAAACTATGAAGTTTGGAATTTCTGACTTTACGACATTTAAATTTACCCTGGGACGTTTGCTTGCTCTTAACTCTGTAGTGACTAGTATATCATTAGGTGTATAAATATAGACCTTTAGAATGCAGTGGTATTATTGCGTGATGAAAACCACTTTGAAACTAATGAATCCCTTTTAGACGAGGTACTGAAGTGCTTCCAATGTTGATTTGTGACACATTTCAAAATGAATTTCCCAAAGTTCTAATTTGAAGCCATGATCTGTGGGGTAAACAGTGTTAAACGTGACAACAAATACTCCCCAGCGGTGTTAAATGATAGTCGCGCTATATAGTGAATTGACGGAAGTGAAAAAATATGAAGGGATGGTTTCTAACTCATTGGCTGCATATTAAATTCTCACCAGGGTCCGGGATGCTCACTTAATAACTGCAACGGGGATGACTAAACACCTGCTCCAGATGTAGGGAAAATCTTACTAGCCGCATGAGGAAGGAGTTAGGGAAATAAGACTATATAAAGGATTTCTGAAAGTTGTGTAGTTATCTTGATATGACAGTGGATAAAAAATATGTCCAAAACAAAAGTGTTCCACTGTGTGATAAATCTAATAAATCAATTGGGATGGAATTACATACTACCATAGTGTACAAGCTTTTCTCTTATACTAGATCAAGTTTTACTTCATGAATAGCTAAGACCTCCACTGTTTTGAGGAGTTGCATACGAAGAAAACATGGAAGCTTTGGCGGAATTCGATAATCAGTTATATATATATATATATATATATATATATATATATATATATATATATATATATATATATATATATAGAAGGAAAATTGTTATGGTAAAGTAAAATGAATTGAGATAAAATAATGAATCGTATGCAAGCAAATTCGTTATTGTCCACTCCAATATATACATTGATGTGACTGTACAGCATTTTAAAATAAAATCGTTACAAAGAGAAATTTCCTTTGCAGAATTCTTCGTTTCAAGCGTTATTACTTTGATATTTCTATGAATAGTTGCACGATGCATGGATGTTGCTTAATAAAGTGATAGTGTATATTTTGGCCTCTATAATTTCTTTGCAAAAAAACTTTTCAAACAACACAGAATCTGAGTTTCACTCGAATTCAGTCAGGAAAAAAGAGATATAGGATATTATGAACACAAAAATACAGCTCAAAATTCATTCCATCTGGGGCAGAAGCTTCTCAACTCAAGGTAAGTTTTTAAAGCGACTAACGTCTAAGCTCTGAGGTATGTGTACTTGTATTTCTAAGGTAGATGCATAAATGATGAATAGCAGCAAACATGAAATATTCATCTTGTGACCTTTATAGCCTATCATTTGCTATCAGACACATTTCTGTAACTGTAATGCATCTAGATTTGATAAAACTGAATGACTTGTAAAAACGTGGACACAAAACTAATTCACTATCAGATTGTTCGATATTTTATTTTGGCTCTTGCTCAACTTAACCTTATAGTTACTATAAATTGATGAACTGTTTATTATTCTGTAATCTTTGAAGCCAAGTTTCCATTTTCATCAAATTACTGTCTATATTCACATCTAAAAGTTATTCTTTAAAAATATTCTATTAGTTACGTATGCCATTCACTTTATGAGTAGTCCTACAATTCCCATTGAATTTTACGTTGGCATTTTGACCACTAAGCCATTTCTCATTTACATAAAGAAGTTCTAACACATTCAAGGAAACATGCACAAATTAAGCCTGATATAATTTGTTTCTAAAGCTAACTGCATGCACATGTATATCCTTAACAAGTTTAGAAGTTGTAGCTTCAAAAACAGACGTCTAGCAATTAAGTCCACAGATTATAAGTGTTGGTAAACAAAAGCCAGTTCTCGCTGTACAGTGGTTGGCTACTGTGTCTCAGTGAACAACGCTCTGGTGGCTGAAGCGATTTGTACTAGGTGCCTGTCTTAGTACGAACACTATATATCATTGCGGTGCAGGTTCAAAACGCCTGATAAGTCCTGAATTGGACGAAACGCATGTGCTGGATTCCACCACTGGTCATCAAGTAAAGTATAGGACAGAACAATGCCTAAATAACATGCATAATTCTGATATTTGAGTTTCTAGCTTAACAGAAGAATTTTTTTCCGTTTTTCGTTCTGTGTTAACTATGAAAACAAAAATGAAAGTTTCATTAGTGTGAAATCGGTTCCAGTAAAACTGTTTTAAGCATGTTTGTTTCGGACAACTTTACTTGCTATATGTCTCGTGCACAAGTTCCGCATATACAATACATCTGCTCACCTCATTTCGTGTTATAGATTAATTTATGGATATAACTTGATAAGAGTTTACTGTACCTTCCTCATTGACACCTTCTTCCACAAGACAATAATTGTTTACTGGATCACTTGAACCGGCAACAGTTAGTATCAAGTCAATCAACTCCTCACTGCATGTTGTCTTTGCTATGTGAAACTGTCGAATAGAAGCCTGAAATAAAAGGTATGAGGATTAAAATAAACAAAAAACAAATCAACTCGTTATGGTAACAACAGGTGTGTTACAGATAAGTTTGACTAGTAGTGTAAGGCATACAGAGATTAGGTTTAAGACATGTATTTTCCAAACTATCTGACTTTAGCTACATTCGTTGTTATATAGAAATACATTGACATTTGTAAGTGCAGTCGAATATTCTAAGAATCCACTCCTTCGTACCCTACGACGCAGTTTTACAGCTTTTTTTACTTTCATTATTAGAGTAAGCTATATCTATTATGCTTAAAAGTATATCTTCTCAGTCTGAATTTTCCTAGAAGGCTCAAATTGTTATCAATTCATTTTGATGACCACCTGTCTTTCTGTACTTTATTTTTGATACTGTACGACATTTAGCTTTCTCCCTAGATTACTCACCAGAGAGTGAAGTTTTACCTATCTCAAGGCCATCATTCTAATCGCTCTTTGAGTGAATGCTAAAATAACTTATTTGCTTGACTTGATTCTTGTAGGTAGAAATTTAGTACCCTACTACTAGAAATACTTATGCTGACACTTAGTTACTTCCCAATTGTATTTCTGGTGGCTATACTTTTGAAACAATTAGTCTCTTTTGTGAATTTAGATAATGTAATTAGAAGACGTAGATTATCTGAAAAATGTGATGTTATATATATATATATATATATATATATATATATATATATATATATATGCCTTAACAAGTAAATGTGTGATCAGACTGTTCTAAATGTATAGCGCTAATACACCACATTTTTCAGATAATCTACGTCTTCTAATTACATTATCCAAAGTTATATTTTTGCTTATGGTAAATTCATTCTGTATAGGAAAAGTCATTGGTTGCATACCAAGGAAGCTGCTTTGTTTGGGCACCTATTTTTTACACACGATGTTGAGATTTCATAGTACTGTTAATAACCGTAATAACAAATGTTATGATGGATTTACCGTACAGTTTGGGCTACCCTTTGCTTCACGAATCAAAGACTAATATAAAAACGATAGCCCTTATTCAGTGTAATCGAAATGAAGTTTTTTATGGATCATAGTTTACGTTTGGACCAAAAATAAATGTGTATATTTTGTTGCCGTAGATTAAGTGCATGTACACATCTTCAAAATTTCACGAAACTAGTGACAGTTTTCCATTTGGCTGAGACCTCTACTTGTGTCTAAAATTAACAGCTGCACTATTAAAGACTGTTTTTTGAACAGAAAGTGAAAGTAAGGAGTGTATTTTACTGCTCGTTGTATCGGATAAATTGCACTTGTCAGCATGATCAGTCTGCTTCGACTTCAGTACAATCAAATTGCTTATGCGAATGCATATTTACCGTGGGTTTTGTTCAGGCTTAACCAATGATTTATTAAAGATATTTCCGGTTGCTGGTAAAAATTTCAAACTGTTTGAAATTTAAAAGCATTGAAAGTGGATTTATTCTTTAAACTATGTAAGACATTTGCACTTTATACGCTGTTGGTTGATACGAGTAATCCTAGGCCACTTATATCAACCAGCAGTGTTTGCCATCCATACCAAGATGATCTAAGCACTTGTAAGCCTTTGAGCTTGTTTGGGACTGAGCTCATACGTGGTGCAGGTCGACTAATTCGGTTCAGAGAGCCAAATATTTCAAACTACTAGAATTTAGGCTAGCTGTTTGATCATTTAACACATTCAAACTTGGAGAAATTATCAGAAATAATATTACTAGTGTATTTATACGTCTATTTACATCATATATCATTTACTGAAAAGATACTACCCTAATAATATTTTTTTAAATGTCTGAAAAAAGAAAATCACACAAAAATATGTTTTCTTTTTTTTTATGTAACTACTCATAAGTAGGTGAAATGGTACTTCACAATTTTTAGTTAGTATGGAAGAGCGTTTACGACTCCACTGATTACAGCGAAATTCAATTTTAGCCTTATGCGCGATCTCTGAATAAGCAGTTAAAAAAGCTCTGATCTGGTTGAAAAGTATTTCTTACTGTTCATAATCCTCAGTAGGAGGCTTCGTTAAAGGAAACCAACAGATGTCTGTTCTGGCGGTTTTGGTAAATTACATATAGAAATTCGGAAACAATCATAACACTTTGAATACTTGAATTAGTACTGTTTAACATCACCTATTGCATCGTACAGATCTGGCTGTCTGGAATACGACTGAACTCTAGTGAGAACTATAGGCAAACCAGTTGCTTCACTGATGGAAAAAAAATTAATCATGGTACTGATGGAGTCTTATACATCAAGCTTGCAGTGTCACCAATGGGACCAGTAAACCATTATGCAGTGCTCTGTGTTTACCATTAGACTATTATAGAAAATGAAGCCTTTTTGAGCAACTTTGAACAGTTGAGTTTTTGGTTGGACTTAAGGAAGCAGGGTCAGTAAACAAAAAATAACTTCTGATTTTTTTCCCCTATATATTTTTATTGGACCCATTTTCCATTCACAAAAATTTAAAATTATACTGGTTTCTATATCTGTGGCTATCGAAAGAGCATTACGCTCTGTGAAAACTTCTGGAGGTCTTACACAGCTTCGCTTTTGCTTTCACCTATTCCATATTGTGAAGCCAATGAAATCACATGCAAGCTAGCATTTTATTAATCGCTTATTTTAGCGAACCATAGTTAATAATGCTATAAAACGTACAAATTTCAGTAGAGTTGGTATCGCTTCCTGCTGTTTTATTATCAAGCACGTGAACAACACTAACTAAAAATGAATATCATGAATGACAGTTGACACACAGAAATATGATTTTGCACTTAATAAATAATGTCAATACAAGAATGCTACAGTTTTAAAACTTGATGTCTGATTATTCCCAAATGCATATGTGTGTTATTGCCAAATTATCGTTTCATGGTGAACTAGGATGGAAAAGTACGAAAAGCGCTTCAAAGTTGTAGACGTTTAGGATGTCCTAAATCATTGGCTCATCAAACAACTGGTTTGTCGCTCATCCAACCATTCAAGGGAAGCGCTTATTTTTAGTTATAACTAATGTAATGTTCCAGCATAATTCAACATGAAGCTGAATTTTATAATCTCTAATATAACTGGCAATTTATTTCATGCTTAAATGCATCTGCATAAGTTGAATTCAGAATTACTTGCTTCAGAGATTATGTAGCGTACCTGCCAATCAATGGGCATTTTTCATGGACAAATTGATAGATAAGGTTACCCCAAAGAATTTGCAAGTAGAACATTACGTTAACCAACAAAATCACTTAATCATATAGCTTAGGCACTTACCGGATTTGAAAAACAGCTGTCGTACACCTTCAAAACTCCACCTGTTTGCATGTGTAAAGTTAACCTGAATGATTGAAATAAACGCAAGTTTTAAAACTGTATCCATCCCTTTTGACGGTCAAATTTCAAAATCAAAACAAACAGTAACATCTAAGTTATTTGATACCTGAATCAGTGTTAATCTATTAAAATGTGTGATTAGGCCGTATATATGAATGGCCAGAGAGATTTGAAGTTTTTTCTGTCTCTTTGAAGAAATGTCATTAGTTTCTGAATGACTGTAACCCTAGTGTTTTCTTGAATTTCTGTATGGATTCCTTCGCAATAAGTAGTTGATTCATTGCAAAAGCTACAGTAGTATCCTACTTCCTCAGTGGTTTTTCGTACTTATATTCTCTTCTTAGAACTTATGATAAATAAATTTCGCTTTCAAAGCCGTCTAACTTCTTTATCGTACATGCTTTACTGCATAATCTCTTCTTTATTACGCTAATTATTTTAATAACTGATTCATTAGGCTTACACACACACCAGATACTTATTACACTCTCAATTCTGACTTCTGCGTATTTATAATTACAGGTCTATACCTATGAAATAATAGGTCGTCAAAATGTCATTGCAGTCTACTAAGAAAAGTTTATGACTAACGAAGTGATACTAAAAAATTGTCGAATTAAAATACGCCATACAGATAATATTTACCGTTATTATATGTGCTTTTTGTCTCGGAAATCACTATATTAGAATTGGTGATCCCCTGAAGATTTTCAAGTGTCGGTAATTCAGTTGACCACTTAAATACAACTGAGAAAATGAAATTATTCTCAACACACTATCAATACTCTTTCGTTTTCTGGCAAGTTTGGTGAATTGAAGAGCAAAGAACTAGGCATGTTCAAATTCTAAATTTTCCAAGGACATGAAGTAGTCAAGTATCTGTGAGTTTCATAAATCATCCAACTGATGAGCTCAAAATTACAAACATCAAAATTGTTTAATGTAAGCATTCTATAAAATAACCTTGCCTGGTTAACTAGTTTACTAGATACTAGCCGGTCCTAAGCCCGGGTAAAGAGGGAAGGGTGAGCGTAGGGCTAGCAATCCCACCCTACAAAACCAATCCAACCGCTAAAGAAACTTCAAGATACAAACAAAATATAAAAAATAAAAACAAAATTATTCCTCGCTGGAATCGGAGAGGCGAAATGATGCCAGTTGATGAGAGCCTTCAGGAAGCCAATTAGCCGGACCGATGTGTCTTCTCTCGATGAAAGCGAAAGTAAACGTGGGGACATGGAATGTCCGCACGATGTTTGGACCCAGCAAGACAGCCCAGATTGCAAACGAGATGAGAAGGTGTCTCAATGAAGTGCTAGGAAACTGCAAAAGCATATCGAATGGGAGTGGACTCTCCAAACTGTCAACTGGAGAATCAATAATCTACTCCGACATTGTCACCCAGACGCAACCACAAGCACATTGAGTTTTGGAGTGACCATCATGATGTCCCCCTCCCAAGAGCATCAAAGGCTTCCATGCAGTGGTAACCAGTCTCCTCCAGGATCATGATAGCAAAGTTCAACGCAAAAGTAAGGAAAGTCACAATCAAACAATGCCTCGCTATGCACCTAAAAATAATGCAGATGAAGAGAAAAAGGAGGGATTTTACAGGCAACTACAATCAACACTGGACAAGACCTCAGTTGGCGATTTCAAAATTCTAATAGGTGGGGTGACAGGAATGATAAAATGGGAGCGGAAAACACAGGAAGAGAACTAACCATAGGCCGAGAAGCGCTAGGTAAAATGAACGAGAATGTAGAATTGTTTGCAGAATTCTGCACATTCAACGATTTGGTGATTAGAGGCAAAGTGTTCAAGCACAAGGATATCCACAAAGTGACATGGATTTCACCAGATGGACACACTAAAAATCAAATCGACTGCGTCTCAATGTGAAGAAATGGGACATGGAGACGCAGCCTACATGGCACTAGGTCAAGAAGAGGAGCAGATATAGGTTCAGGTCACTATCTAGAGCAAGGAACCTTCCAAATCAAGTTGAAAGCCTTCAAGGAGGCTGGTGGTTGACCTAAGTTTCAGTACAACACTCGGAAACTGAAGGACGAAACTACAAAGGAAATCTTCACGCAGCCATCAAGACAAAATGGGAGACATCGAGCAACATCCCTGAAGAAACTTGTGTAGATGAACACTGGAACTCTTTAAAAGCTGTGTGGAAAGAAACCTGCATAACGAAGATACTATCCAGGAGGGAAGAGATCAACACACATGAAACCAATAAGAGATGATGAAGGAAATTTAATTATTAAAGAAGAGAAACAAAAGAAGCGATGGGCTGGCCACTTCAAGAAGCTCTTGAATCGACCACCAGCGGCAACAGCGGACAAGCTCACACCACTATTGCAGAAGGTCTGGAAGGAAGGGAAGGTACCTCCTCACTGATTGAGAGAAGGGCTACTTTTTCAAACTTCCGAAGAAGGGCGACCTAAGTCTTTGCAAGAGTTAGAGCGGAGTTACGCTCCTGTACCTGTCACTCCAAGCAAAATATGAAGTCGCATCATCCTGGAGAGACTAAAGGATGCACTGGATTCGAAACAACGACCGGAACAGGCAGGCTTCAGAAAGTACAAATCATGTGCCGACCACATTGCAACGCTCTGCATTATCAAAGAACAGAGTATAGAATGGCAGTCAACTCAACTTTACCGATTTTGAGAAGGCCTTGACAGTGTCGACCGACAAGTAATTTGGCAGACAGCTGATTCAACACTACAGAATACCACAAACCTCTATCAATCTCATTCAACAACTATGTGAAGACGCCACATATCAGCCAAGTAATTCACAATGAGAAGCTCAGTGACGCCTTTGAAGTGAAGACAGGAGTGAAACAAGGCTGCCTACTACCATCCATGATATCCCTGAGTGTGGTCGACTGGATCATGCAACAAACAGTGGTGAGCGAGAAGAGGGGGATACGTTGGCTGGAACGACGGAAAGAGCCTAGAAGATTTGGACTTCGCCGACAATGACCTACGTATAATGCCACACAAACTCGACGATCTACAATCGAAAACTAACAAGTTGTCAGAAGAGACAACAAAGGAAGACGAGGCTTCCTTCAGGTGAATGTAGAGAAGACAGAGGTGATGAAGACACCCAACCAACAACAAGAAGCTCCAACCACCATCAACAGGAGAAACTCAAAGGAAGTGGCCACCTTCACCCATCTAGGCAGCACTGTTCCAACTACAGGCGGCACAGACGAGGATGTCAAAGTCAAAATCAGGAAAGCAAGATGGGCATTCATTTGCCTGAGACCAGTGTGAAAATCCTCCGCACTCAGCATGTGGAACAAGATTCAGATTTTCAACACCAATTCAGTCAAGTCAGTGCTCCTGTATGGTTGAGAGACTTGGCGCGTTACGAAAGGCATTTACAACAAACTACAGATATTCATCAACAACTGCCTACACTGGCTCCTTTCTGAAGATCAAATGGATTGCCAGAATAATAAGAATAAACGACAAGGAACTCTGACTGGGAACGAACCAAACAAGAACCTATCGCCCAATCAATATGCACTGGAAGGAAGTGGAGATGGATTGGATTGGATTGGGCATACACTGAGAAGGCTGACTGGGGACATCACGCGTCATGCCAGGCCCTTGAGTGGAACCTCGATGAGAAGTGACGAGTTGGGCGTTGGAGGTGAGGGTGACATGGAGGAGATGGTGCGAGGAGGAACTGATAGCTTATGGGTTTTCTTGGAGCCAGGTTGAAAAGATTTCAGAGAGCAGAGTTCACTTGAGACGTGCTACTGAAGCCTTGTATTCCATTAGGAACCTGAAGGACAAATTAAAATAATAAATTTTTTTAAAACATCTGAATAATTGGAAGCACTTCTTTCCGCCTAATCACTAGATCATTTTCTTTTTAAACTCTTAACAGGAAGTGAGCAAGACAACGCATGATTAAAACAATTAAAATTTGTATTCTCACGGTTGATTCTATGAAGCCAGCTCGACACTGAAAGTATAATGTGGAGCAACTGGAGGGCCACAACCTTTTGTTGGTCGTAAAAGAACTCTTTAGATAAGGTTCTTGGTGTGGTTGCCAAGCTAAGTGATTTGAAATCATAGTACATTTTTACCGATGGTTGATTATTGAACCCAACTTTCTGATCTTCGGTCATTACTTAGGTATAGAAAACAGTAACGGTACTTATCAGGCGCCGAAAACCGCCTAAAACACTTTGTCAATTCTGTAAAGAACCATAATCCAGTTGTAACGGATAACTAACGTCTGCTGTGATGCTTACAACTGCTTCACATTTGTGACATGATACTGATGTAGATAAATACTGCTCATTAGTCTTGGTGAATATAACAGTAAGGTGAAGCAGGGCTTTTCATCAATTTTCTTTTTATGATCTGATAACGTGGGTTTATTTTTATCGCTATCAAATAACCAACTGTTGTTCTTGCTCGTTTCAAGTTTATTAAGGGAAATTCACATATGAAAAATCAGTATCAGCTTAATCAAACCACTTTTCTCACAAAATGACATGCTTGTTAAGAAGTGAAAGACAAGCATCCATCATTAGGAATATGATACGTAGGAAATAATACTCGCTAACTTATTTCAGTGTCTGATACTGAGGTATTTGTACTTTTGTCAAAAATATAAACGATACTAAGCTGAAAATTTTCCAGTTTATTCCAGCTTTTATATTATTTTGGATTAGGAAGAACCATGATGGATAACCGTGGAAGAAATACAAGTTTTAGTCAGTCTGGAAGTGGAAACCAATGAGAATTCAAGCAAGGAGCTGGACTAATCAACCCCTGATACATAAGAAACAAGCACACTTAGGTAATAATTTTCCGTCTCATATGCATAGGAACTTAAAACATCTATCGATTGTGATGAATTTAAAAGGCACCAAAAATCAGAAAGCGTAGCATAATGAAGCGCTCAATGGTAGCATATTTGACTGTACCACTGAATGATGCGGATTTCTGACAGGACATAAGTTCTGTCTATGATTTGAATACTCCTGGCTGACAAGTGCAAGAAAACAAGAAACTTAGGTCGAGCAGAACATTCCACCAAATGCCTTCAACCACTCAGTATAACTAAACAGATAAATTTTCATGGGGCATCCCCGATGGATACTCAGAACATTAAAATATTCATGAAGTTTCAAACATAAATGAAATGATAAGTAACTAAAGATAATGCAATGAACGTCGACAAATCAATTTGTGTTTTTTGAATCAAATGCATTACATATGTCGAAAAGTGTACTAAACAATTATTACATTCTAATGATATCTCAAGAATTTGTGGCATACGATAACTTTTAGCTGACAACAATAGTACTGATCAGTTTCAAAGATTTAGAGCTAACAATTTCGGTTATCACAGCCCTGTACCATTCGACTGCATAAACCAGATCTTGGCATACTTTAAGAAACAATTATATATTCTCCACCTTCATGTCTATTCTCCTCTCTTCTTTTTTGTTTCTGTAATGCAGTGCAATACCAACTTTTGATAGATGCAATCTGAATGATTTGGAACCTAACTGTCACTACATTTCCCATGTTACTATTCCCTTCATGCATTTATAGTTTTGGCCCTCACTACAGCACCATACAAATCTCTGTTTATCAACATCCTATTGAACTCCAGATTAACATATCTTGCTATGATGTTTGCCGTGAAAAAGTTATTTACTATTTAAATATGAGCTTTTCTAGATTTTAATAACTACTATACCTGTTAATAATCCATTATACCTAATAGTTTCATTACCAACTTGTTCATGTGCATGTCTGTGCTGAAATTTTACACAGATCATCATGCATACTATATATTCATCTCATATAGCCTAACGAGAAAAGGTATTCATTCAATTCTACTATACTCTCGCACTATTTGTTTACTTTAAAATAAATATCCAGAATAATATTGTTAAGGTTTCTCTACAAACCTAAATACATCAGTGTATACACGCTTTAATATAGCACACAAATACATACGTGAACAAGCATTCAATAAAACTTTTATCATTTGTTTACTGTGAAATCTACTCCATGAATGATTGGAAACTTCAGTTACTACATTTATAAACAAAAAAGTTACTAAGTTCCAGCTTTTCATCTCTTCTTAACAGAATCTACAAAGTAGTAAATTTTGTCTACTCTTCAAATTTGTTGTATAGTGAGTTAATCAAGAGTACAATATTTTGGCGTAACACTTCTTACTTAAAATGCTTAACCGCTTGTGAAATACTTAAACTGAAAATTAAGCCTAGTAGTTATCCAGCTAACTATTTAGGAAATCTGGCATCATAATTTTTGTATCTAACAAGAGTTTACCGTTTCAGTTGAGATTCAAAATGTAGCTTATTTACTTTAACAAAATGTAAGTGGTATTGTTTAATTCTGAACACTCGCACCATTAATCCACCAAAATAATCGAGGAAACTGATTACTAACTAAACTTTAGTCATATTCCAATTACTAAAATGCTTGATAGCATGAATTATGAGAAACATATTTGCACATCCATTCACAGTTAGGTTAGTCAGTCATCTAAGTAAAGAAAAGTGGCCTTTTTAAGTACCCACAGAAAATAGAGCTATCATTACGAGTTCACAAGCAGATGAAAATCTCAAATCACTTTAATCTGTCAGTAATGCAAGAAAGTAAAACATTAGTAGTATTGGAAAAAACAGGATAGACAATAACCGTTGTTTAGTGTTATAATTCACTTGGCTGAGGCAGCAGGAGAACCAAGAACGGGTGTTTTGACCCATTCGGGACTAATTGTCTGAATGTACCTGCACAACAGTTAGTGCTGACATTCCTCCTGAGGCTCAACCCTCGTACCCATTGCTTCAAAACACCTAAGCCTCCGGCCACTTAGGTACTAAAGTCTCGGGAGGAATGACAGTACTCACTGGTGTTCAGGTACATCCAACTGACAAGTCGAAAATAGGACGCAACTTGCATCCTGGCTTCTTCTGCTAGCCACAACCTGGTAAATCATAATGATCTAAATTCAGGAAATGTCGAGACAACCGCATAGGAATCTATTAGCCAACACAGTTTAATCAATGCGATCTAGTAAAACAGCCCAGAACTACAATTATATCAGCAAGTAGTCATCTTGTTTAGTAATTTACAGCCTATATCTTGACAATTATAGTACTACTTTACCGAACAGTGTTTCTTAACATTATCCAAACACAAAAGAAGTCATTATTTTATAGCTGGTAATATACCTGAATTGCAGACAGTAGCACAGTGAAAAGTATGGATACATATATGCTTTAGTAGAAGATAGAGTTCATTTACTGATTACAGTTTTACATTGCATTCATCTACAACCGTTTTTTCATACCTGTTATCTTTGGTTAAATCCAGAGTCCTGGATAAAATTGCATCACTGTACAGGGTGACATCGGCCTCTAAATAAAAAGTGAAGAAAACAGTCAGATAAATCGGTACTTACTATTTTCATGTTGAAAAGTTGTATTTAAATAAAAGTACTATGCCTTAAATGCTGAATTACATCCCGCCACAAAAATAAGCTCTATACTTATCCTATACTACTACTTAACTGTGCTACTTATACTATACTCTATACTACACAGCATTGGATGCATTCAGAGAATGAAGTGTTTTCACGATATTTCATAGTCATCCATTAGCCGCAAATAGCCTCAATTTCACATTGAGTTAAAGCGTTTGACAAACATATACTCCGAAAGTAATGAAGTAGAAATGAAGGTCTTCAAAAAAGTAAAGTAGTGGGTTGAAGAAGTACAAGAAAACAAAAAACACTAATTCTTATCGAAAATGTATTAACATACGGTTCTTAAAGTACACGATCAACTTCCAGTGATTAATAATTTCAAAGTAATGTTCACCCCCAACTGACATCACTTGAGAAACCACATAAAAGTCATGAGCAGTGTTTAGCTTTTTTCCAGTTTGGGACTACTAAGTGGTGCCCATCTCTATTTCTGTAGGGGATAAAGTACGTTGCCACTAAGCCATAGGATTAAAATCTGATGGTTCACTCATTCAATTTCTGTCGATTCGAGGTACATTACGATAACTTTTCCATACATCCAACTTGTTTGACCCTACAAGAATTAACCATCCACTAAAATCCAGACCAATTCACCTCAAAATAAGTCATTAATGGGTATGAACATTATTCAACAGGCAGTTTGTGGGGATTGATTGATTCTAAAGTACTTTTTCATCATCGACTGAGATCACTTGGAGAGGCAGCTAGAAGCTGCTAGATGAATTCCCCGGAGTTAATATGGAAAATCATGTCCAATAGCGCTAACCAACATTGAAACAGCTATAAAATACTCCCAGGTTTCTGTTGCCTTTCTAACTAATGCCAATTCATCATAAAAAAGTACTACCGGTTTTGAACTGATGTTGCTTCAATTTTTTCTGATAATTCATTTCCTTATTCAATTAAATGTGATTAGAAGGCAACATCAGGAAATTTGAGATCTGACAATTTCAGCAAGGCACTTTCTTGTCTCTTTTAAATCCTAGTCCTACACTTGTCTTTTTGATATTACTGAATCCGATGTTTTCTATATTTTTCTACTCACTGTTTTACTGCTATTACCGAATTACAGACCATGGTCTCAATTTCAACGTTTTTGAACTATGTCAAGTATTCATCTTATACAAAAAATCGTTGCGAAATTGATGCCGTATGCAACAGATGGGAAATCATTCTGCAAGTAACTTTGACAATTTGATTTCATATTGTGCTACACATATTGCAGTTCTCCTTTAGTCAGAACTTACTTATGTAATTATAAGCATAAAATTCGTTAGGTCAACAATGATCACAGTGAGTAAATTACATCCTGAGATCTATTGGTCAAACTTTATTAACAACCCCTTAATCTAACGGATTACTTGGCATTTGAAGGTCAAACTGTTGTTATTTTACTTTGAGCACAGTTTCACTCTCTCAACAATTTAATTTGAAAACCTATGTTCAGAAACCGACTGACCGTAAAACCTGTTAAATTTACATCAAGAAACCATGCTTACTTCAAAATAAAACATTCTGTTGTGTAAAACAAAATTTTGAAAGGTTTTTCTAATCAATATGACTAACTGTCTAATTGTTAATCTGTCGATTCGTAAATACTTGGTAAAAGTTTTAAAAAACGAAAAGAATTAATAGCATACTTTAAGTGCCTGTTGTTTTTAAGTTTCAAAATTCCTGATAAAAAGAAACTAAAATGGTATGACATCACATAAATTTCTGTATAAACAAACAATTTTCATAGCATAACATTATGAAAATGTTTTTATTATTGTGTATATATGCCATATTGTTTCTTTTTTAAAGTTATCGGTATCTTGTTTTTCACTTCGTTTGTTGCTTCACATTTGGTTCACGTACTAGCCCAGAGTAACAGTGCACGCAAACAGAGGCAAAAAGAAAACAAAATTATCTGTTATGCTTAATGTGCTTGTCTGCAGGAGCACTCAAATTATTTCGCTTGATTTAAGTAATATGACAGAATCGATCCATATATTTATGTGCATATTTCTTTAAGTCGATGTTACAATCTAGAAATGAGAATTTTAAGTGATGAATTTACTTAAGTGAAGGTTTTTCTATCTGTGAAATGAGAAGTGGAGTTTACTTACTTTGTAGCAGAGAAAAGATTATTTGGACTTTATCAATGTAAACTTTTATCGACATTTGTAATTTCCGCCACTTTTTGTGCAGAAAAAGCTGAGATAGTTATTATGAAGAGTTAGTCTAGTGCAAAAAGCTTTGGAAGAACTAGGTGCAGCCTGTTGCTCCAACATACACAACAGTACTTAGGGCTGATGATTGTTAAACAAGGTGAAAACTACATTGTGGATTCTGCCGCTGTCTATCATTGAGAAAATAACTTCATCAGTGTTCCTCTATGAAATGTAAAATATGAACTACAGGACAACACACCTTATTCATTGTTCGAAACCAGTGTTCAACTTCTCATTTATACCTTCTCAAGTGACGTTTTTCACTCTGTATAAAACTTGATTTATGCTTTTTACAGTTCGTCAAAGTACTCTGTTTGCTTGGAAATAAAGTATGCAAACAAATTTTTTATTCGAATTCAGCAAGCTGGCAGAGATGGTTCCAAATGAACTACAAAAATTGGACTAGTAATGTATACTGAATTATTTGACAAAGTGTTTCCACATCATACTCATAACTATGCAGTTGCATTAAAATATTCTATTCCATGGAATGATAGTAGTATACAAAATATTAGATGACTGTTATTGTAATTCTTAAGCTTTAAACGTCTTCTAAGATGTATGTCTTTGCTGTAGCATGAATTTTGTACTTTTTATTTGTTCTTAATCGTCCCGTTTTCTGCTGAGTCCTACCATATTAGAAAGGTCTTCTAGATAGTGGTTAAACAAAGAGCAGTTATCGTTGTACTGTAAACCACCACGTTGTGATGTGAGTTAGAGATTGAAGTCATACTACTGGCTGGATAGGGTGTGACAACAGTAAGGTGTTTTCCTTGTATGACGACTGGTCTCATGCCTTTGCAAACTTCCACACGGTAAAGGGAGTAATAAAAAGGCCGGTAATAAGAACAGCAAATTCTTCTCTACCCCACGGTATTGTGGTCCTGGCGATGCGGATTCATATTTGGAGTCGCAAATGACAGACTTATATCTCGAAGTTCTAAAGAGGCTGTTTGTGATAAGTCTGAAGCAGACAACCCTTGAGCGATGCCGCTACACACGAAACCTTTTTCCAGATGCATCAAGAAAAACGAGCTTTCCGTGATGTGGGTAGCTGAGAACTGTCAACTTCCATCGCAGCTCTGTTAGCGCTTAAGTTCCCTCAGATCACTGCTCACCTTTTATAACCTTAACTTTCAACCTTCTTTCAAGTCTCTTGGCCAACATTTCCACTTTATCTCTGAATTCTCCCTGCTTTGGAGCTCCTGACAAAGACCTCAGTTCACAGAGCTGCATCACCGATCTCCTGGAACCATAATCCACACTACATATTGCAGCTTCCAATGTTTATACTTGAGATCAAATCAAAGGCTTTAATAGCCGAAACTCTGCAATCTCAATCTGTGGGTGTGCTGTTTTTGAGAGACAGGCATACAGGACCCAAGTACAGTTATCCACTAAACCTCACGTGGTCAATATGATGAATCTGCGAAACTCACCATCTAAGTTTTAGGATTTTTGATTGATATTTTTGGCAGTCTTTCAGATTTGGGTACGACACAGTTAACAGTAGTCTATGCGCTGTTCCACCAAACGACACATTGAGGACTGAAATGAGTAGTGGACATCATTGCTGTCTGTTTTTAATCTCTTGCCACGCATACACCGACCCCATTTCGGATGAACGAAAGGATAAGCTTGATCAAAAACTATCAAGCCTTCAACTGGAAACGAAACCCTCAGATGTGGTTGCCATAGCGGGTGAAGTCAGCGCACTGAGGGGTCAACTAAATGTAGCAGAAAGGTAAACAGGTGGCACTTTTGGAATTCTGGATGAACAAACTGATGACAGTAATCCCCTACTACAACTATGCTCGGAGAAGCACCTGTTTCCAGCCAGCATTTACTTCAGATATAAAGACAGACATCGTCTTATGTGGCATGTGCTGAACTCAGCTCAATGGTAGTCGCAAAAGAGAACGTATTGCTATCAGTTGCCACTGAAGAGGATCAGTGGGATATTGCTACTCCTTCAAAAGTAGGTTTATGGACAGTGATAACGCATTGGACTTAAATGGACTTAGATAAATCACTGCTAGTGCACTCGACAATAAGAGCACTAAAACCACTTTCAGTGGAAAGTTGGTTAGACAGCTGCCAGGATAGAGCAAAATCATTCTTCCGGATCTCTCTCCAGTCAGCTGTGGAAACAACGTTTAAGATAGTAACCAACCCTCAGAAAGTATTTAAAAAGAGCCAGTGGATCTCAGTAGCTTCTCCTGAACAAGTGGACGCGAGCGGACCAGGACTCATAGTACAGCAAGCGAATTCAACTCAAATGTAGACAAACAAAACGTATACACAGTGACCGCGAACAGTGGTTTGCAGCAAAAACTAAATCGATGAAAAAGACAGCAGTTATAAGTAACAGCAGAGAATTATTTAGACTTATCAAGGAAACTGAAAAGAAAAGGTCAATGGTTAGTAAGAGGATAAATGAGAGAGGTATGTCTGCGATTCACTCGTAGGAGAGATGACTGGGTGGATGTATGTAACACCCAGAGAAACGGTTTTAATGACCTCCAGCTACTATTTTGTTGCCCGCTATCCAGCCGGAGCCTGAATGGGACGTCGAGTCTGGATCACCAACACTCGCATAGGTCAAAAAACTCTAATTAACCTGAAAAAAATGATGACTAGCAAGGCCAAACAGACTAGTGCCAGAGCTATTAAAGGATGGTGGTCATGAATTTTCAATCAGGTTAACTGAAGTGTTAAATATTGTGCGGAAGTCAGATACGATCCCTTCTAACTGGCCTTAATCAATGATTGTCCCAATTTTCAAAAAGAGTGAGAGGTCCTCCTGTGATAGCCGTAGAGGAATCGTCCTGAGGAATACTGTGTCTACAGTTCTGGGTTCTGTAAACATTTGACGACTGATTGGATCACGAGAATAAAAAATGCCAGAAAATCGGGCCAGCTTCAGACACTGTCGTAGGTATATTGAACAGGTTTTCACACTTCTCCAAGTTCCAGAACACACCCACACTTACCGGTACCAGATACCAGCTCTTCTGAAACCATAGAAGACGTCTGGCTCCTTCTATTTACATGTGTTATGACAGTGTCTCTCATTGAAAGCTATACCAAGTAAGTATAGCACTATGTTGAAGGCTCTATTGCGAAACACCCGTGAGTGCATCAGAGCATATGATGGGTAACCAGGTGAAATGTATGTGTCAGAGTGGTGTCTATTAAAGATGTTCAATCTCCATTCTTATTCAGTTATGTCATAGATGCATTTATGGGAGCTTCCATCTCGTCGTATGACTTCACAGCAATTAATCCTTACACTAGAGAATAGCTTACAATTCTGGAGTAACCAGATGACGTTTTCCTGTTAAGTGAAAACGCTGACAAGATATGAAGTCCTCTGGACATGCTGAGTGTCAAACTGAGAAAGTCTAAGATGAATCTCTCCCCAACCAACTGCAAATTTTTGCACTAGGAAAGATTTGAGTTGGCAGTTTTTCTAACAATGAGGAATAGAGCACGTCAACTACCTCATTAACTCCTCCAGTCGTATCAGCCCTGGTGGGTCAGTGACCGACGAAAACTCTGCACAGATAAAAAAACCGGTTTACTTCCATCAACGTACCCGATTTATTGCGCTACCGCGATGATGAAGATAACGATGATGACAAGACTCAAAGGTCATAAGTGGTCTAGTCAATCCGCCGCAAACAAGAGTATTGATGGAACGACCACTTTCACATACCATCAGTTGACCGTTCCTCTCAATTTCTATAGTTTTGATTACTGGTGAACAGGTCACGCATACAAATTATGACACCCTAATACCCATGTACTGACATAATTCTGATGACTTATCAAAGTCACTGACTGTGAAAACAATAAACTCTTATTCGACTACTCAGAACTAATTAGTAAGAACCATTCTCTTAAGCAACATAATTTTCCAAGAAAACGAACATAAAAGCGAGATACCAACTGAAGTTCGTCAGATCATTTCAAAGTACAACAGTCTAATTCAGTGATATATTATAGACCACGTCCAAATTATTTTTTTTACTTGTATCTCAATAAATATCTCAATCAAATCGCTTACCTTTAGAAGTCTGTTGTAATGGCCAAGCGGACGTTAATTGTAAATTTGCTTCCCCTGCTTCATATATATTGCTTTCAAATCTACCTCTTCGTGAAATGACATTTTTATTTTTTCGGAACCTGATAAACGTCTATATGTGAGATAAAATAAATTTGGATCCTTGAGACTCAAATGATTTCTTGCGAGTATTTGCTTGATGACATCTTTAACTGTATCTTTTGAAGAAATTGTATAAATCTGTGTCATTTCCGTGCCCTGCGCTAAATCCGTATAGATTAGAATCTGCCAAGAAAAAAATACCAAAATCATTTCTTATCAAACACTTTAAGCACTTAATACAAGTTGAACTAATAACTGTGGATATATTACGGGTTTAAAACCACCTTTTAAATAGTGCCTCACTTTCTCAAATGAAAACAGTCTTCAAGAGGTAATCACGGTAGCTAAACTGCAGGAATTCCGAAACTGTTAGTACTGCATTATCATGTATTAGTAGTGTTGGGGGTATCGGTATATTTCAGGGATGGGTCAAGTAATACCCGCTGGTTGGAAGTGTAACAGAAATCGGATGAAGTACTTGGAAGGTAAGCGTGTTCTTCTTGCAGGGTGTGACAATTGGGCTGAAATTATGCGGCAGATATGAATTTATACAGATTACTACTTTTATTAGACAGCTAATTAACTGAAAAAAAAAGTGAAGAGCTTGATAGAATTATTATAAGTAAACTGCAATCAACGGTTCTTTTTGTAAGTAAAATAATAAAATGGTCACTTTTTGGCTTCTAGTTTGTCTTTTCCCTTACTGATGTAGTTAACTATGTGAAGCGACAAATAACAAAAGTCTGTTCACTGAAAAATCAGTTTACCTTCTCAAGACTAAAATGCTTCTCAGATGTAACGTTAAAGACACCTTACTAGTAGCATTGACATTTACTTTTCTTTACGCTCTCCATAATGGAACTTTTCATCCTCATCTAACAAGAGCACCACAAATGTAATTTGTGAACAAGACGTTTGTAGTTCACAATATGACTGTCATGCTACGTAAGTATTCACAGAAGTGCTTTATAAATACCTGGTACAATTTGGTAAACAGTTTACCTCCACCTGAATATCTGTCACGATGTGGCGTCCTAGAGGTTCACTTAATTTATTAAAATCTTCGTATGTCTGCTGTCAGATGTGTTTATTGAGATTCAATGAGGTTAAATTACGCAAAATCTTATCTTTTTACTAAACAAAACAGGTTTTCTTCCTTCCATATGAAGAAGAAGTGAACAAATTTTTTCACCCCTGAGTTACTTTAGACGCAATAATTAAAGAAATTCTGAGTTTTCAGTTAACCGAAATCCGGAACGACCAACTTTATTCAAGTACGTCATTCAGAACAATGTTAGTTCACATCTATTTTAATAAATCCACTACTTGCCATTACAGCTCATATTATGCAAAAATATCAGATATGCTGCAGTTCTTGATAGAGGTATCAACAGCAGAAATCCTTAAGGGCTTGTAGGTGAGATAAATTTCAACAAAAACAGACATACTGTAACGTATTACGGGTCAGCATAACACTTTTGTCAACACACAAAACAACATGCTTCATAAGTTAACTTGTTATGTTTCACCCTATGTACAAGGCTAGTTAAATAAGCTGACAACTGCTTATCAAGCATCAAAATCTTCTCATACTCTTTCTATCCTAATTCAAAAAATAGTTTAGGGTTTGACGATGGAAAGTATGTTGGCATTCTTATAATATGAATAAACTTCGGCTTACATAGTAATAGGTAAACTAATTTCAAAGATCTGAAAGCCATTAAACTAGATAAAACAACAGTTCACGAAAAAGACGGTCAGTTTTAATACACGTGTTACTTAATATTTTCACTCTTTACAGTTCTCATCAGAATATATAGCCTTTACAAAACATACATAACAAATAACGGTAGTAATGATGAGGCAGCAAAACCACACTAAACAGTAGACTACTTACTCTCATATCTTGTCTCAATCTGAACATATTACCGCTTGATCAGAAGAAATACCTGACTGTGTTGATTAAATATCTCAGCTTCATAAGTAAACAACTTTTACAAATTTCAAAGTCTGTTTTACTTGAAAATCAGGCAATATATCATTGGAAACAGGCATGACACCGAAATGACTTCTCTTACATGTTAGACATAAATCATGCACATACAGACACATTACGTGTATCAAGAATTTGTGTGGTACATTAATGTCATCTTTCATATGCCATTTAACAACATATTACCTACTGCACGGTATATAAGGTAAAACCCAGGATTTCAAAGTGAATTTTGATTCAAGCTTCACTTTTTCTAAGTACGGCAAGAATCCAATAACTTGCACTAAGTAAGGAATTCATTGATTTTGAATTTGATTGAAAGATTTATGAATTTGATAATTGATGTTAGCTCTCAATACCAAGTGAAAGCTCACTTTATAACAGAGATAATCAAACGAGTCTGCTGATAAAGCAAAGACCATGTGATAATAATTATTCATGTTAGTGCTCATTTAGAGCCCAAAAGTTATATATTCACGTAAATTATTAGTGTATTCATGAAGGTCATATGGACCAAAACGATTTTTTGAATGTTAGAAACAATAAAAAAATGACAGTATCAACTTTTTCATACTGTTAGATACATTAAAATACAACATGTTTGGCACTTCTTATGTCTCATATTCAGCAGTACTGAAGGTGAATACATTTTGAAAATTTGATATAGTATGCACAAAAATTTCTGAATGATTTGCCTGTAAAAGCTAATCATCATGCCAACTTTTTCAAGAAGTATTACAAAGTGATTACGAGAAAAAAGTCCAGTCACAAATTCTAAAAACATAATACATTAAGATTATATTGAAAACAGATAATTAGTAGTCGCCTGATGAAGACTGCAAAAGCAGCTTGATCTACTTGAATTTTTTACACCTATTTACAAAATGTGTTGCGGATGGATCGTTAAACTTGTTGAGACCTTAGCTGTTAGGAAGTTGAAACCACCTTTGTGTGTTCATAAACAATTTGTCATCAAATTTTATCTTTTTTAGTAAATTCAATTATGAAAACCGAGTTCTGTGTACTACCATTTTCATTGTTATTTGACCTTTAATTCAGCCTTCTTCTTGACCTCCTTTCATTTTCTCACCCCTTATCCTCATGAATTTTCATATAAATACCTATGACAAGTACGTGTGTGATCAGATAGTTCGAAATGTACTGCACAAATACATTACACGGTCCAGACAATTTACGTCTTCTTATTGTTTTTTTCAAAGCTTATGAAGGGAACTAATTGTTTTAAATTTGGGTTTGTTTTCATTAGAAGGACCATAAGCACATGATTACCCACAGAAAACAATCGTTCATCAGAACCTCATGAAGTAAAGCAAGTACATCGATGTACTGTGTTTATATAGAGTTGTCCTTCTGCTCATTATTTTACTATTAGCTCAAGTTTGGCCACATATTCATTAGACGGAAGCCAATTCAATTCAACTGTACAAATTCAGGGAGATTATTATAAAGAGTGCTCAAAACCTAAGTTCACAGCATCCTGGACATCGTCAATAAACATCTAACATCAAAATACAATACACTTCATTGTCTTCCCGCTTCACACTACATAGGTGAATTGACAAACTACAATCACTGCTGAGCGCTAAGAACTAGACAACACATAAGTTACCCACTGGTGACCAACTTTTGTATATGACTCAGCCCTATAAGGAGTTATCCATCGCCTACAAACCTAAATGGTCAGTGTTCTGACTTAAGAACAGCGTGGAGCATGTCTGAATCACCAAAGAAATACCAACGTCCTCTCGGTTACTTATACGCTTTGCTTGTGAGTCCAAACAGGAACGAAAACTAGTTCCAGGGCTTCCAGTCGCTTTACGTTTAGAATCTATAGCATCTCTTTTGGTAAGCTATTTGAACCAATTCGTGAAAATATTACTGGATAAACAATAATCACTGAAAAACGTGTGACATTCAGACACAAAATCGTGATCATTCTTCACAGAAATAAATCCATTCCAATCTTGGTACAGCGTGGTACCACACTTATTACTTTGTACCAGATAAATATGCTTTGCATGGTTTATTCTAATTTCTTTGTGATCTCAGCAACAGTTATATACCACCATTTTATTCATAACGTTTTTGTCAAGGCATCTTTGAATTACTACTTCATATCATTATTTTAGCTTGCGATAACTGTATGTAACACTGATGCCTCAACATAACATGTTTAACTATATCACTCATTTATCTAGATTGGTTTTCAGATTTGACGTAAATAACCACGTAAGTAGGATTTTCAACTGACGAACCCCAATCATGTATATAAGTCAACCAAGCTGTTCTATTTACACTCATTTCTCTTTTTAAAGTCGTATGTTAATAAGTGAGTTAACGGTCAAATCGAAGTGAAGGCGAAATTCAAGTACGACCTTTATTAGATGTACTTTTGTCTTCTTTTTATTCTAAAATCTAATACAAGTTGTGACTCATGTTTAAGTTGGAAGCCATATATCAAGCAACATGACAGACTATCACAGGGAATGTTTGACGATTAGAGGAAATAATATGTAAGGGAAGCTTGTGCTTGTGAATAGAGAGAAACCTCAACTGACAATCAAAGACTTCTAAAAGTCATTTAACCATTATTCATATTTCCTTTGGTTAAGAAACCTGACACATTTTTATAGATATACTTCAAAAAAGTTGATTTCAACTGACATATACTTCTGTTCACCAGTAACAAGTCTGATATCCGGGGCAAGATAATGTGATGTATAAAAATGAAAAGTTATTGGTTTTAAAAAACCAACATGCTTGGGGAAAAAAACTTCTTACTTAATGTTAAGGCCAGGGAAAATAAAACATGCCTCCTGGATCACATGGGTAGCCTACTTTGTGGAAAATCATAATTTTATTACTAATAGTAACGCAGAATTCTCAGAAGGAGTGCATGTACCAACACAGGTCAACCGAGTCAGTTTTTTAAATAACTGTAGAAAACTGAAGACTTTAACGACTTGCATACAATCTGTATTGGTTTCACTTATGTTATCTGCATCACATTCAACATACAAATAGAATAACAAAACATCAAGATATAAAAAAATTGGTGGATACCAAGACTGTACTTTGGATGAGCTATAATCAAGACTCAGTCTGGTATTATCTCAAATATTATGCGCTGAGCAAGAAGCTGACATTAGTTACAGATTACATTTGTATAAATCACAGCGTATTTGAAGTAAAGTAATTTCAACGTTTTGCGCGGAAGTCCGGCCCGAGCTTCTCCAAAGAAACAAACAGAAATAAAGTATCGAAGACACAAATGAATCAAAAACTCGTACTCGATCTCTATGTCCAGTCGTGTTTGCATAATGACTATTTTCTAAAATATAATTACTAACCATTCTGTACGAAGTTAAAAGTCTCTAGTTACGTCATGTATGTCCGTTTTTCGTTATTCATATTCTCCCGCATTGTAAATGTGAGACAATAAAAGTCAAAGGTGACATTGTGGTCTTTCGGTAACTTGTGTAATTACAATAGGACATATGATGTGGATATGTGTGTCATATACTCCTAATTTCTATGAAACCTATCCTCCAAGATATAAATATAGTGGTACTCTATATTATGGTACTCTATATTCTCAGACAGCCCTAATAAAATACCATACGAAGATATCGTACGACCACTGACGGGGTTTATTTAAATTCTCTAGGCTGCCTTTGCACAAACTTAAAAAAATAAGCAGAACAGAAAACTTTGCTTTACATTAGAAATAGTTTTACTTTCCTACCTCTGACTTTCCTTATGACTAAGGAAAACTGGCCTGATAATCTGTAACCATATCACTAATGGTACTTGGTCTTTCAGAAAGGCATTGGAAAATAACCATGCCTACTGCAGAAGTGAATGAATACAATGCACTCTAAGGGTTAATAAATGTTTTATGAAGGTTCGGTTTAGTATTTGAATATTCCTACCAGCTGGATTAAAAGATGACGTACACAGCTTCTTTTCATATTCGAACAGCTAATACAACTTAAATTCTATACAGTGTTAAACAGTTTGTACATTTTGCTAAAGTGATCATCGTAGTTTTCTTAACATTGAGAATGTTTTTGTTGAGCTCAAAAATAGGAAATTATTAGGACAAATAGAAGCTCATAATGTTCTAGAGAATGACATTAAAATCATGTAGATATTCATGAATAAGATACAGAGTTCAATACTATCATTGTGCTCCAAATATCAGTGGAAGTTCTTGCATTAACAAGATTAAGGGGTTTAATAGATTCTGGAAATTTGTGAAATTTACTTAAATAAAATATATAACAGGCTTAAAATAATAGAATAAAAACAATAAACATTCTCAATAATTATCGCTTTTATTGCTGAGAAATAGACAATAATAAAAATCAACTTTATCGGTTTGAAGTAACAACTTGACGAAATTTTGATTCTCTAAACTTCTCCATCTTTAAATTCAGTTATTTGCTTATTGCATCAAGTTACGCCATGTATGTATTAAGTCGACAGCTGTCGGCTTCCTGCAATTAAAAATTCAACTTTAAAACGATTAGCCAAAAAGTGGCAAAAAACTATTTAGCCGCAGATTTCCTAGTGATCAACAATAACCGAAGTCTGCTGAGCAAAATGAACTCTTCATAAGTAGACAGTAAGGTTTGACTCAGGATTCCATTGATAACTTTATCATTAGTGATCATCCTGAATTGCTGCTACTATGACTGGTCTTCCACAAGTTTATGAACTCAAGATTGCCCATTTCACCTCGGCCAAAGTTGAGTTATTCTTAGGGTTAAGTTTCCGTGAATAGTGGAGCTGGATGGACAGTCGTGAAGCTCTTATTGGCGTTCTAGATAACATTAGCAGGACTAACTTCAATCAGGAGAGACCTATCAAGATTTTCCACAGATAGATTCAGCAACCTGACTTGACAAAGTGGTTTATGATTGGTAATTTCCTTCGACTTCTGGCCTCACTGACTACACTGGTTTTCCTGCTGACCTTTTCTCCACCGGACCTGGGTCAGTAGACAAAAATGATCCTAACGGAGATCTTCTCCTGATAAATTCTACATAAAATTGTATCTAGGTCAACAGTGAGTTATTCTGAAACAATATTTTAACCATAGAATATGACGTGAAGTTACAAACTATTGAGGATCTGGTTCATTAAGTTCTTAGTGTTTATCAGAATTAATTTTACTGATTACTTTCTCTAATTAAGCGAACGTAAAAAGATTCAAGATCTAAGTAAGCAAGTCATTATCATACATGTAGACCGGTTATTCTAAACTCTAAATGAATATTTTGTTTTTTAAGTTAATTTAAATGAAAATGCCAAAATCCAAATGCTTAAAGTAGTTGTTCTATGATCTAGAGATTTGACTGCAAATAGTTTGAATATTTCATTGTACACTATGAAAAGTACAGCAGCGCCTTCGTGATTTTTCACTCCTCCGATGTCGATGTCTTACATGACACTGAAGCGTCTGTCAAACAAAGTTCCATCTCACTGAATAACTTGATCCGAAAACCACATGCATGAATGCAAATATTCCCGACCACTTTGAAATAGCTAATTCAGAATACCCTGAAAGAATAATTTACTGTATTTTGGAGGTAATTTGAACGTTAGTAGATTTACTTGCCCATATAAATTTTCCGCAAACACTTTTCTCATTAATGATTTCAGTTATCTGACTGAAAGGTAACTGTGATGATCCTGACTACTAGGATGATAAACGTCCATAAACAAAAGTATCTAGTCAACAACACTAGGTAGTTTCTACTCTCAACTTGACTTGCCGATCCTTAATACTGTAACTGATGATTACAAAAATTACGCATACGGTTTAGAATAAGCTTGAACTGAAAATTACGGTGGAAATATCATGAATGTGTTGAGGAAACTTGACTATAAATAGTCGTGTACGAGAAATAAAAATATCACCAAATTTTGTATGTTATCTTAAAATAAAAAGCCTCTAACTTGAACGACATTCAGATGAGAAACAAATAAATATTCCAATATATTAAACGTAGCCTACAGGTAGGTGAGAATTGCTGAGTTGTAATATCAAACGCTTGTAAAATGCCTGAGATAAATACTTGCCTGATTTCATTAGAACTCGAGGACCTTAGTCGACTAATGGAACAATTTATCATCAATAAGGTGTAACTGAATGATTGTGCATGATTCATTACTTAGTATTATCTGTCTTCTAAGGCTTGTGGTATTAATGCCTGGTTAACTGCTCATTATGCTTTCTCAGTTACTTGCCAAGTGTTAGGTATTACAGAAGAGTAATTTGTAAAAGTATTTTAATTTGAAATAACTTAAAAAGTGTTAATTGATCGATAAAGTTTCCGTGTGTAGTTTGAGCCAATCTTTGACATAAAGTACTTGAATTCACCACAGTATTTAAGATATTACAATATTCCTATTTACATGTACTGGGTTATATTCTCTTAGCATTTCGAACTTGATGACTACGCCTGATGACCAACTCATCTACATAACTCAGTCACGTGGGATGTCAGTTGTGATACGAATAGCCTAACAACAGAATCTATGATTCTGATATTGATTGACCTGATATCGAACCACTAAAAAAGCACCTATAAACTCATTGTTGCAGAAATAATTTACTGATGAACGTCAGTAAACACAAAACCTAGACTACGTGCTTCTTATCAACCCACTTCTAACATCTAAAACAATGACATTCATTTATTTTGCGGAAAAAAAGATTGTTTTTAACTGAAGTCAGACAAACATGAAGTCGGACGTACGTAACTTAGGACTTGAAACAATTATTTACATTGAAAAAACTGGTTCCTTTTATGAATAAAAGAAATATGATTAGAATATACTGTTGCTTACAGAAGGAAATCATTTCGAACAATCTGATTATACGTTTACTTGTCAAGGCATTTTATATTTCATTTTTCATACATAATGTCTTGACAAGTCAGTGTGTGATAAGATCATTCGTAAGGTATGATGCAAATGAATGACATTTTCCAGAAAAACTGCGTCTTCTAATGACGTTTTCCCAATTATATGTCTCAAATGTTGGCTGTGACAGATAGCAGCATAGCATCAAAAATGCATAACATAAACTTATAGGTGTACTAAACGAATGTTTACAGTGACAGATAAGTATGCTGAAAAGATAATAGGAATATGGAGTGAAAGTCATAAATTGGGATTATTTCATCGATCTGGATACGTCAAATTCATTTTAACCGCTTCTGTAACGTTACTTTATGTCTTTGAGCACCACTATTATTAACTGATGAGCTTAAAACATCAGGTGTATGGTTCATTATATGATGTATAATAGCTAGTTGATGCATACCTTTACTTTATTACATAAGGACGTTTTGGATTTTAATGCTTATCAGAGGGAAACTTTCCAATCACCAGAATAACAGATGTTGACAGGTTTTAAAATTACAAGTTATTTATTTGGTGTCCAGATAGCTTAAAGGGCAACCTGTAGACATCTAAACAAGCACCTAATTAGCTAATCATGTTTCTCTATTGAGTTTAGAAAAGTAGATTTTTATGAAAAAAAGATACCTAGTTGACTATTTCAATTTTTTTCATGGTGGACTTTAAAGATGTTTAATCTGAATTAGTCAACCCATATTGCTGATGGGCTTGCACACAACTACAGGAATGAACGTTTTATTTTATTATCCACCTAACAAGCCCAGCTGAGCAATAAAAGGGATTCGTAGTTGAATAATTCAACCAAAAATATATAACTAACAGTTATTCTACTTGGGTAAGTGAAATCACTGTTTGTAGCCATGACATTTCACCATGTTGATAAAAGAGTTTCTTTCTCAGAGTCAATCATGGAAAATAAGTTATATCTATTTCTATAAGTCCAGTCTTTTCTTAGTGTGGTCAAGAAAAAATGTTGCTAAGACTATAACGATTTGTGAGATTTCTCATTGATCCAAGAGTGTATAGTAGAATGGCTACTAAACCATCAGAAGGACTTTGACAAGATCAAGGAATGTTCCAAACGTTCTTCAAGTTACGAAAACTAACTTCTTGCATCAGTGCAGGATACCGAAAGGAGAGTAAGAACCATCAAATAAAACTTTTTTTCCGTAAGTTTCAGTGTTCTCTGAATTCAAACAATGATTTCGAACAACTAAGTATTTTCTAATCGCTTTCCCTACATGCAGTCACACCACGACAATGACATATTTTGAAACTTAACATTTTTTGTTATTATTCTATCTCCTATGTGTATAAGCTTTGGATCATGACATCCGATGTAATAGATTGCAGTTTCTTCAAGAAGTTGGTATAACCCAACTTCAAAATTAACTTTTATCAATCCAAAATGCCAATATTTTACTTTGATTAGTATTCATGATCAACTAAGTACTGCATGAACTGCGTTAACATTTTCTACAGCTGAGCAGTTTTTCAACTGATCAACTCTGTGGCCAATAAGCTCTCCGTTGTGAAGTATGCATACAAGATCACAAACTGTGTTCTTTTGCGCAAACGTGATATGAAATGTTGAAATAAACTACTGGACAAAATGAGTAGTTAGAAATCCCTTCTCCATGATCTGACTGCTGGTCTGAACAATTTGACTTCGCGAGCTGAATATTTTCATGTGATCTGCTGATCAACTGGGCCGCGAATGAACACGAATAGTTGTGCTGCATATAAATCATTCAAATCTGGGAAGCGAAATCTAGACGTCAGCATCAGTGGTTTCTTACGACTCTTTCAGTTCACTAGTATTTCTCGATACTTTAAAAGTATGTGAATTGCAGTTTTTATGTTTTCAAAAGGTTTTATAAGTACAGTTCACTGTCATAAGCCAATGCTTTGATGATTTTTCATCAGGTCCTCTGAAATTACATCGAATTATCTGCGAAAGTATCCATAAAGTTGTATACAGAAAGATAAAACAAATTATGATGACGGGACCATCGTGAAATCGGTGTGAACAGAATGTATAAAAAGGAGTCAATGAGTTTTACATTTCAACTGAAAACAGTTTCTACATAAATGAATGACTTAGAAAAACCCAATTTACTCTCAGTCAGTAAGTCGTTATAAAACCGAAATTCGTTAAATATAGGACTTAAAATTGTGGGATGAACGCAATAAATAGAAAGTAATGAAGAACGCTGGGCTATTTTTCAGGTATTTCAAAAGTGAACCTACTTTTTAATAGTTAACTAAGGATTGACTCAAGATATTTGATTACATTTCAAGAAACTGTACAATGAGAGATTAGATTGTTATAAACCACTAAATTCGGAAAAGCGATTAGCAATAACCTGAAAAGGCGAGCTACCCTTAGGCACACTAAAATTTTGGTATGGTTTTAGCATTGGATATAAGCTACAAAACTTTCTCAGTACTCTTCATAATATGATGTAGCATAATTAAAAAGTAATTTCACACAACTATGAGTCTACACATGGAACCTATCTTCTGAGCGAAATTCAGTTATACTTCGACCGGAAATAACTAAGATATGATAGCTTCTCAAAAATATTATTTGCTTTACCTGTCTTATCTCCTGATAAAAAATACCCTACACGAAAAAACTTAACAGGAATACAAACAAACGCTTAGAGAGTGATACCAATAAAAACATTTAGGTATCTACAGAGCGCCTAAAATATTTGACAATGTTTCTACGTAAAAGCGAATATCAAGTAAGCGAGAATATTCAGAATGTGGTTCAGTAATACACCTGGTATCCAAACCATGTACACAAACGATGTAAAATGACTCGATTCGAAAACGTTTTATTTAGTAGATACCAGATTACTCCTCAAATAGATTTCTCAAACAATTCCAATCTGTCAAGCTTATTATACGCTTGGCTGTACATCTACCTGGTAAAATCCATATTGCATTGCAGAACTCTTAGATCATATTTTCTTGTTCACTAGTATCATTACCACAAAAAGGTTTTTCAATCAGACTTTTAAGTATTTAGGTAGCATTGTTCAGGTAAATTGGCAAGTTTACAAAAAAGTGTTGAAACGACAAAGAATGCAATGAGTTTTCTTCCCACCTACTTGATTAATTTGATTAGTCACTCTGATCAGATTTTAGCCCAGATTTTAAGTCCTAGTGGAATAACATCACGTACTGAGAGGCAAGTGCGTTCAGTTGATGAGTCGTAAATAGGACGAAACACGTGTCCTGAATTCCACTTCTGGGCAATATCCATAAACAGAAGCAAGCTGCTTAGGTTTCTACTGTGCTAAAGTTCACAACGTGTCTCAATAATTCCCTATTATTCCATTGCTTAACACCCTACTGTAACCATCCTAATTTTAAATAATCTTTTCAAAGCAACTTACTTATTAATATCTTTCAGGAAATACTTTTTCCAGTCTACTGTATATGGAAAGGCTATGTAATACATTACATTGTCTCCATCTATCGACATGAATTTACCCCGTTTATCAGTAATTGGGATTGTGTGAAGTTATTCTCTAAAATGTTAACCATGAAAGGCAGATGCCAAAATAAAAGTTGACAATTTTCTCCTAACCAGAAATTAGGAATTCATAACCTTCCCTGTGAAGATACACAGAAGATTCAAATACTAGATCTTACTGTTTATCGCATTTTATAAAAACTACTGAGCTCATGTCTTGTGATTTGTAATGTCATTTCGTTCCTTATATGCACCTATCAAATAATGTTTTTTGCCCGAAAGCTTGTCTGGACCCTTCTATCATCCCACTTGTATGTATAACTTTGAAAAAGAGTCACCGAAAAGACAATTATCGCCTGTAACCTCCTTTTTTGTTTTTCAGTGACCCAATGAGGATTTTTGGTTATTTAAAGAAGAAAGTAACTTCAAAAGTTCCGTGAAAATTCACTGGTTTAAGTGCTCATACTTCCTAATGGTACAGAATGACTATACTAACTGTATTCAGAAATTCTCAAAATGGGTGAGAGAAACATAAAAAGGGAAAGTTATAGTTAACAAGATATTCGGAATTAGTAGGTAATAAATCGTAAATAAATCTGAGCAAGTGGAGTCGGTTCCCATCAAGAATAGTTTACTTGAGGTTAGATTTCAACTCTGGTTTACTTATTTCTCTTAATGGCATTGTTAGTGAACTATTTATTCCTCAAAGACAGGAACTAAAACAGAGCAAGGGTTATCCGAAAATAATAAAAATATTTTTAAATATCAAAAATGTTTTAAAACGCTGCGGAAACGTTGTTGGAAAGTACACTGAGAGACTGCTTTTTTATACTTCAGCCATCCTGTTATGCATTTTTCATAGTTATTTCATTCATATCCATGTTCTTGTCACCAGGTAACTCTCACACAACCTTAAAAATAAAGTGTCTTTTCTGGGGACGGTTGTATCTGGATAAGAACCCACTTTGTATCAAGGCTCTTAAAAAAGGATGCCCTGGTAAAAGGATTTTGTCGGGAATAATTGTTTCCCCTTCCCCATTTTTATTATTCTTTTGACAAACTCATTCAATAAAAACTACTACTATAAAAGAAGTGCTACGCATTCGTGTAAATACCTAATACTAGTTGCCGTGTAGGCCAGCGTAAATCGAATTGCTTCCAAAGTGGAATTCCTCACAAAACGATATCATCCAAAGATCCACTGAAAACCTGGGGTCACAAAACAGAAGTTCTCCCTGGTATAAGGGTCCCCAGCGGCTAGCACCCACAAGTTCAGCGGGGATTGAGCCTGTGGCCTTCAAATCAACCAGCAAGCATGTAATCATTGGGCTTCTGGAGGAAATCCAGCAGTTCACATTTTTTACTTCCGTTCGTTCACAATAAAGCATGATCACCATTCAGTGCTATCGGTTATAATTTGTCCTTACTTCCAACCCGATGATCTCATTAGTTATGGTTTATTGAAGGGAATTAATGTCCAGCATTCACTAGCGATATGCAGCCAGATACGTTTATCGAAGTTCTGTTAAGAAGTTGTGACTTATGAGGTTAGCCAACCCGGGACTGAAGGCAAATACCTGCCGATGATATTGGACGGTGGTCACTTCATATCACGAATCAAAAGAAGTAGGAAACTGTACTCTTTTTTATTCCGACCTGATGGCTTAACGGAAATTCGGTCGCCATATAGCATGAAGGCCTAGTATTGTTCATTGAGGATTCTCATACTGGGTCAACAGCTATTTGGCGCTATTTGGTGTCATCTATCCCAAACATTTTTGTGAATCACATAAACCCAGCTATTATAAATACTTCATTTTCAAACCACTGTTCTAACCATTGCAAAACCGTTGAAAATAGTACATGCATCATTGTTTTTCAAATGATATCACGTAAAGAAGCTGTTTTTCTCCACTATAAAAACGATATCTTGGTTTTCTGATACATAGAAAATTCAATGTCTCTTAAATTTCAATAAATCATAAAAGGCTGTTTGCTTTGACAACCATGTTATTAAAATAATTTATCAAAAACGATTTTCAAAATAATCTCCAGAAAGTAATAAGTTGTCTTCTAAATTGATAGGTAACAGTTATCATTTGAAATGATAACGTTGATCTAATAATAATTACTGTGTTCCAGTCAATAAGAATGTTAAATCGCAACAAATTAATTCATTGTATAACATTTTCGACACAACTAGTTATACTGGGTGATAATTGGACGTCAAATGGAAAGTTAGACCACAGTCAGATTCAAATCAGCAACCAGTATGATGCTCCGCTCCCTGATTCAGTTAGATTGGAATTGGGATAAAAAGTCCTGACTAAGCACCCAGTATGAATTTACATAGTAGTCGGGCAAAACCTTTGGCGACTGAAATGAAATAAAAATCTAGTCAGCAGTTGGACCTCGTATCTTAAGTGATAGAGCTGGAAAACCGGAGGTCACTGGTCCAAATCCAGCAGTAGTCCAAATTTTTATTTCACCTTCAATATTCACCTTGTATCAGTATTATTCTGCCAAACCACTGCTATCTCTGATAGTTAAAATGATAATAAATAGTTATGTCAACTGAATAAGCATGATAGCAGTAGTAATGCAGAGAGTAATACATGACTGAAGGTAGGTAAGAAGTGTTTATTTACCGATACAAAGTCGATTAGTTATTTTTGTCTGCTATTTCTTTTTTCACACAAGAAATGTGCAATATAAGGTAGGTGCGATTTTCTATATGAAATCATGTGAAGACCTAGTCCTATGAAATTGCTTTCTCTGTTCATTAAAAATTGACTAAGAGAAAGTATTCAGCTTTCTATAAAATGATTGGAGCCAATTAATAGTGTGAATGCAAATGTAAATAAACTTTACAAATAAGACCTAAGCTATACCAGAGGGTTTAATACGTTATATGTATATATACATATATATATATATATATATATATATATAAAATGTGTATTGCTTTCTGTTTAATAACTCACTAAACTGTTAAGGAAACAGATGATTCCAAAACATCCAGAATAAAATTTAGAAGAAAGAACTCATGAAATGCAAGTATCCCTAGTCACTTTTGTCAAAAGTCTAGAATTACTATTTCGTACTTGAACATTTTTACGTAAAAGACACTATCTTCAAAGAAGTCTATATGAATAAATGAATAAATGATTACTCACTCTACATGTTTCACAACTGTGATTACGTTGCTCGATCATCCTCATTAGAATGGTAATATTTCAGAGATTTGTCATTCAAACAGGAAGTCAGGCTAATGCTATAACAGCAGCAATCTTTATTTCAGTTTTTCCTCGGGACGAAATACAAATGGAAAATATGATTCAACTTAAACAAGTATCTGTTCAATGTGTTCATTGATTTATTGAATAAAATGTTGTAAAACAGTATTTATTTGGCCGCATGAAATCTTCTTTACAGGAAGTAAATATGACCTCATTAGTTCAGGCAGTCAAATTGTACAGTCATCTTGAAACATTTAAGGCTACTATTAAGAGGTATACAACATAGTTGTCACACATATGAGATGAGTTTAGTCAGTTTTTAATATCACCCGATTGGTTGAAAGTCGGTACGATAGGAATCATTCATTGGTATGTAAAATCTGTCAATAATAATTATCTATCGACCTACACTATTCGCAGTATACAGAAGAGTAGACAAACTTTCATATAAAAAAAGTTGTTATACCTTTTTGATACTTCACTATTGTTTAGAGCTCGGAGAATCAAGTTTAGGGGATACCGTGAATTGTGGCTTGACAATAGTGGTAAAACGCTGTTAGACGTACTGACGGTTGCAGATGAAAATGTAGTGCATGAAATTAGTTTACAGGTTAAACAGCACTTTTAATAATGTACTGAATAAGTGAAAGTGATATGAGATAACGTTGAGTTCATTTCTATTATTTAATACTTTCATGAATTATTTCCTTTAACTTTTTAAAGTGAACTTCTAAAACAAAGTTTTTGCACAACCGTTTACGACTTTTTGAATGATTAGAAGGATTTCTCAGCAGTTAGCTTATTTGTTTTACTGTAAGGAAGATTGCAATAAGACTCAAACTAGCACTATCCCATCCACTCTATAGCTTCTTCGATAAACCAGATTCAGAGACTCGATTACTTAACAGGATTCATTTTCGCTCTAATCCTAAAGTGTATTACCTTGGCTTCATATGAATAAAAGGTAACTAACCACCTAGTTTTCGTCAAACAAACTTACCATCCAAACCTAATCTCCGTGATCAACACCAAGTCAATTTACAAGGTCGGAACAAATGATTCTTTCATCTTATCGCATTACATATACTCCAGAATCAGCAATGTTTCAGTTACTATCACAGTTAGGAGTCCTGCTACCAGCTCATAACTCTGTAATCTAAAACCCTATGTATGAAACAAAGAAACTGAGTGGTGTAGAAGAAATCATAACCACTTCACCTAGTCAAATGTCTACACCACTTGACAAAGAGCAGAAACATCCTAGTCAATGTTAGAGAGTGAAACTTGTCTGCAGTTGACTGGATTAATAACTCTTCATATTTTATTCAGTGGATTATGTCCTTTAAATCCATAATCAAAAGAATTATGGAATTTCAATGCAGCAAAATTATGTTTTAGTCCATCGGAAATTCGATTACGATGTCAGGCTAAAAAGGAACAAGACATCAATTAATATCCTCCAGCGCGTTATCCAAGAAAGGAAGGGTAGATACAAAGTAAGATATGTCAAATTCATTCTACTATTAGCAAACACAGAAGGACGTTCTCCATTCATTGTAGCTGTCGTTTAGTCACAAACTTGGCCAACATCACTGTAACAATTGTTCGGTATTCTCCGAGCTTTGAAACCTGTTGTTAGAGATTTCAACACCAAACCAGGCAACTTAGTTGGCACCTAGTTCATACAGAAGTGAAACATACTCAAGTCTAATGAACATGTAATTAGAATATTCACCAACTTTGAGTGTTATTAGCTTGTTGGTGGGGATCATCTTTCCTGTTTTTATAAAAGGTTGGCCTTCATAACTGTTGCAATCATGTGACCTATGCTCCTGACCTAGTAAATTCCATTAACTTCATATAATTACAAACATTGACTAAAATTTTATTGATAGTTGGTAACGACTGAATATCACGAAAGTGGTAGGATTCAAACTAGACAGTCAAACTGAAGTTAAAATCTAGTCGGCAGCAGGGTCTCGTAATTCTTTCGGTTAAGCATCAGGTCACTAACCCGGTAGCCACTAGTTCTAACCCTATCGTGACCCAGATTTTCATTCCACTTCAATTATCATCGAATGTCAGTAGTACGAGTCTGTCAAACCATGACTATCTCAATTAGTCAGACGAATAATTATTACTGTTAACCATATTATTTGTTATGCGGTATAGAGAAACTGCAAAACGAAATAACATCACAATATCTGTCTTCTTAATGTAGTTTTTAATATCTGACTACCAATTTGCTGGATGGGATTCCTTAAAAGAATGAGAGACATCAAGACGTATGATCACGAAGAAAGGATCATCATTCTCTGGACTTATCGTTAAAACAGCGACGTGGGGGTTAGACTCAATACTATTTCCAGTAGCCAAATCAATATTTAGATTCCTTATGACAATATGCATTTTTAATTTAAAGACGCCCAAAGGGGCATACCTACGCCTCTTATCCATAACCAAACCCCTAGGTGTCAACACATAAAAAGTGGTTAGTAAGAAATATACGCATCCACTTTGTCTATCTTGACCTATGATAAGCTAAATACATTCCTTATGGACTTTCTTGCTCAAAGTTTTAAATTTCAACCTCCTATCATTTTCTTCGACGTTGCTTCTCTCACTTCACTGACAAACACTCATTTTCTTATTTTAATATTTTTGTACCCTTACTGATTTACATTACCAGTAATCATTTTCAACAGTTACTTAAAACCATTTTTTGTTCTTCATTTCATCAGTATATTCACATGATTTCCCACCTAAACTGAGCATAACTCATCTCTACATAATGATTATCTGACCTTCAGTAAACAAACTCACATTCTCGCCACAGGTAGATCCATGTGGATGGAAATACCCACCAGGAGATTAGAGAAACCAAGTTCAACAAAGATATCTTTCCCAATGATTTCACTCTCTACAGTTGTACAGTTACAATTTATGCATTTCTGTTAGATAGTTACAGAAGTTGTTTGATTAAACCTAGTTAAAAAGATAAGGCTGAATGAAGATTAAAAGTTTTTATGTGGGATTCAGTGTGAAAATAATCAGAAAAGAGCATAGAAACCAACACAACTGACAGGATGGAATGTTTGGTTGTATAGTGTGTGAACATGATTTTCAACTTAAAGCATAATCAAGAGAAGCATGGAAGCATCTGAACACTTCCACCTGTTATTATCAATTCATCTCTTCATATGGAGCCAGGTATGTAGCTCATTCGATGGCCGTTCTTTCCAAATGAGTTAGAGAACATTACCTCACCTGGCTGCAAAGAGATGCAAGTGGATTGACCAGAAGTTCAGTGATAAAAAATACTGTCAATACCAGCGACAACACCACAACTGGCTGAGCGTTTAATGTCATCTACAAGGTGAAAGGAAATTTACGAAACATTGGCCTTTCCCTCTTCTGTGTTCTACAGAATCTCTATGTGTACGAAGGAACCAGAATTATCTATGCAAACGAAACTAGTACAACCTTTTTTGCCACATCAAACTTGGTAAATTGCTTAGCATACATCGAAATCTCTCTCTTATTATTAACAATTTTATAATACTGGGTGATGATTGAAGGTGAGATGGAAATCTGGACCATGGTCGGATTCGAACCAGCAACCACTGAGTTGCCGGCCCAGTGCTCTACCAACTGAACTATGAGGTCCAACTGCTGACCAGACTTTTATTTCACTTCAACCACCAAGGGTTTTCCCCGCCTACCATATGGATTCATGATGCGTAACTACCGCTTGATCTTATTCACACTGGCTGCCTAGTCAGGACTTCTCATCCCAATCCAAATCTAACTGAATCAGAGAGGGGGAGCATCATATTGATTATTATTTGACTGAGATAGCCGCGTTTTGGCAGACTGGTATTTATACTGGGTTATGATAGAAGGTGAGATGGAAATCTGGACCGCAGCCGGATTCAAACCAGCGGCCGGACCTCGTAGCTCAGTTGGTAGAGCACCGTGCCGGTAACCCAGTAGTTGCTGGTTCGAATCCGACCATGGTCCAGATTTCCATCTCACCTTCAATCATCACCCAGTATAAATACTAGTCTGCCAAACTATGGCCATCTCAGATAGTCAAATGATAATTTTATTATACTTTGTGATACATTTTAATAACCCAACATCATCTTCATTTTTTTCCATGCTTCTCTTGATTATGCTTTAAGTTGAAAATCATGTTCACACACTATACAACTTAACATTCCATCCTGTCAGTTGTGTTGGTTTCTATGCTCTTTTCTGATTATTTTCACACTGAATCCCACATAAAAACTTTTAATCTTCATTCAGCTTTATCTTCTTAACTAGGTTTAATCAAATAACTTCTGTAACTATCTAACAGAGTTAAACGAAATGCATAAATTGTAACTGTATAACTGTGGAGAATGAAATCGCTGAACTTCTCGTTCCCTCTAGTATATTAGTGTTTCAGTGTCGCTGATTTTTGCCTCTGTGCTACGTAATTGTTCTCATCATATTGATTTCATTGCATAACTAACACTTTAGACTGATTACTATTCCACGAGATGAAGAATTCCAACCATATGATTTAATCTCCACTTACCCATGACACTAGTTGTTTCTATACGTAATGATTTTACATTATGCTTTAATTTAGTCAATGAATTTCACCTATTCTTATACATCTATAACTATAGACCTTGAAAAAGTTACTGCAAACAATTTTTCGCTCAAATTATTTTTGTAATTTGCAAAACAAATGAATTAGAAATTTGTTCAATATGGTGAACCGAACCTTTGAAGGTATTCAATTCGCAAAAGGAAAAAGAACAAGGTGACGGAGTCGTATTTCTAGACGTTCAGATCACTAGAACGAAGCATGTAACCATGCAAACTCAAGTGCACAAAAATCGAACATATACAGATCAAATTTGAACCACAATATCAACAAACCAGTTTCAGATAAGAGGAGTTGAGTCCAAGTTCCATACACACTAGTTGAACTCATTCTAAAACTCAAAAACTACAGAAATTAGAAGGAAATCTCCTCGGCAAAGTTTTAAAGAAATTTACCTCATCCTAAAAAGCGAACCACTTTACCATACACCATATATATCCTAGAAACTGTCAACTGGTTACCCCGTACCCTTGTAGCATGCAAACTAACAAAATCTCTGCAGAACATGCAAGGTAACCTGAAGGACTCATTACCCAAAGAAGACAGAAGGAATATAATCGACAAAATCAGTTGAGATCGCCAACATTGCTATGCTCGTTAATTCAGCAGTCTAACAGCTCAAAGAATTTATGACCATCAACTAACAGTCAAACGATATATAGATACACATAGATGAGCACAGCCATAAACGGTTGTGATGACTTAGAAATGCTGCAATACGCAAGCTTGAAACCTTAAACAAATGCTAGGAAGCATGTTACTCCAATCAAATGGCAATCAACAGACATGTTGATACTGGCCAAATAAACTGACTACGAAGGCGGGATCAGTAAAATGGAGGTCTATCGAGCAAACCAGTGATCAGACATTTGGCCGACAACATAGGTCAAATTGTTACAATAGTTATAAAGGCAATCTATGATAAAAACAGTGAAAATTACCCCCCCCCTCAACAAATCAGTGACAATCAAGTTTGACGAATATCCCATCTGTATCTTCATGAGACTTGAAAGTGTCTAACTTCTTGATGAAGTAAGTGCTGACGAAGTCCACTGGTTTGGTGATGAAATGTCCAAGCTTGGAAACGCTACACACTTATTATTCCCATCATGAGCTTTGACTTCTCATTACTGTCTCAGAATTATGCCGTTATGGGATGCTACAAGTATACCCGAAACTATAGCACAAATATTCAGATACGAAATCAATTTTGCGAACTTAGTTTTAACTATTCACACTATCCCAATTACTTTAAAGTTAGTTGTTTTCTGTTTCATCTATAAAATCTACTAAAGAAGTTAATGATCTTTACAAAAAGATTTAGTGCAATCGTTTTCGCCAATTAGTTTTAAAACGTCATTTTCACATTACGGTATTCATTGTTTCGCCTTAAAAGTACAATACAACTCCACTGATTGTTATATCGGTAACATTTTTTCACCTTAAGATACAGTACCTTGTTCACTAAATGTTTGATCACAATTTCTAAAATTTATTTCCTTATATATATTACATTTCCCACAAATCTCCTAAATCTTACTGCATTATGAACGTTTTTTATTTTTCAATTGGACTTTCATAAACTGGTAACAGTTTTTAGAAGTCTAACACTTCAGAAACAAGTGCTTTTTCAAATAGTGTATCTGTTATTGGTATTTCTTTGCTTGATGAGTATCAGGCTCCATCTTATAAATACAGTTCTGTCTCTAAATGTGTCAGCTCTAGGGTCACAGATTTCTGTGTAAGTGTATATAAACTTAGTTTTGAAGGGTAATAAATCTCAATCTCTATAGTCTCAAGTGCTGACAGAATTCAATTTATAGTTTTCCAGTGTTGTCACTAAGTTTGAAAACTGAGCATCAACCTTCACTTTGACTGCTGTCAGATCGCTTTAGCTATTAAACAAGAAGAATTGAACCGAGGTTTAATTCTTATTGGTAGTCATCAGAAAAACATCAGCATTGGGTGACCCAGGCTAGGACATCAGTATCCTTTGAAGTTGCACATACCTCAACCTGACAAACAAATACAAACCCCAGATTCAAGTCTACGAAACGTTTTGATTCAATCATCCACAATCAGTCAGTAAAATTAGTGCATTTCGAGTTGGTAACAGGGCTTAGAAAAATAAATCTGAGACATGACAAATTTGAGGTAATGTTTGCTAAGAATTTTGATTCTAGTTTTGTCTTTTCATCTACCATAACCTACTGTCGAATAGTGAATTCAAAGTATTTTTTACTGAAAAAAATTAAGGATGCCAGTTTCAGGTAACGGTTTTACAACCATATGTATTTTTATGGAAAGTGACTATTACGTAACGCTGCGGATCTAAAGCATTTACACTTGACACTCTTCAGTTTTCAAAACGATGGAAGGAATGATATAAGTGCTAATCATCAATAAAAGAAATTGCTTCCTTCTCTGAAGTGAAATGGTGTATTTTGGTATTCATTTTTCTCCAGACATGAAATATACTGAAATTTGTATCACCTTATAACTGTTATACAGCTGTTTTCCAAGCTTCTTAGAAGGTATTAACATTGGTAATGCGACTTACAGGAGGACAAAAAGAGTTGCACGATCAGTTCTCAGCTAATGAAGTGTTAACTGATAAGTCCCTTAACTCTGCATTGGCCATGTCTATTCCACTGAATCTAATATCAGTTCAATTGTTCCACTGGTAAATCTGCTGATAAACTAGCAAAGAAATAGTCTCAGATGGATTAACGAGTTTCACTAACCTTTTGTTTCACCGAAATATTTTCGTCCCATATGTAACGATGTAGTTACAAAACGTTTCATAATGAAATAGTAACATGTTAAACTCCAAATACGGAAAATGAACGTTATATATATATATATATATATATATATATATATATATATATATATATATATATAAACTTTTAAACTACAAATGTCCCTTGAATTTACTAAATTGTCTGAAACGTCTTTTAAGTATAGTGAAATAGCGCAGAATGAAGTAGCATACTGGGTTTGCTTTCTTCTATTTAACCACAGGCTTGTGAATTATCTGAGCTTATGGTGAGTCTGTTTTAAACAAGACAAATTAAGTCACAGAAACAAAGTTTTGAGAGTATAGTTCAAACCAAATTGGTCGGAATGACTAACAATCTTGCAGACGTAAATTCCTATCCCCAAATGCTTAATTCTAACCCTCTTCAAACATTAGGCCTTCCACTAAATGAAACTGAAAGTAGCTTAGCAATTGGATGAGTTACCTTCACTTGCTTCATTCACTGGATTAGCACTCAACAAATGAATACCAGATAGTAAGTTGTTGCTTAGAAGTAAAAATTAAATGAACTTCATCGGATCAAAATCTCCTTTTGTAGAAAATAAGCAGTGAACTTCTATGGAACCACAAACTCTTGCGTTAATCCTGTTAAAGCATAGTATCACTGGAAAGCCTCGATACTACGCCTGGGATTTTATGAAGTTGGTTTTCTTCCTAAACCGCGTCTAGATATTCTAGAGCTGTCAAACAATCTAATTTCATGGTATGACACTTTTAATCATGATGTAAAGCACATTTTCTAAGCACAGTCCATGTGGTAAGAAAATCAATGTAGCGAAACTAATAGATTACAAAGGTAGTAACTAAAGTGTCACTGAAGTTACATGCTAAAGGTGAATTTCATCACACTGAACACAATGGCTATTACGTAAGTAACAAACTTACAATAAAGTGGTATAGCCCATGACTTTGAAATTCACCATCCTGTGGATTCGCTTGTGCACTTTTTTACCTTTATTCTACTTACAAATAATGAGTAGTTTTAGCGTGGATAATGCGCTGTTTCTTTTACGCACCATTTTGCATGTTTTACTACAATATATTTGTGTTTAGCTTGTTAAGATTTCAGCGTAAGACTTTAGTTGCCGCTTCCTCAGTTTGTCTCATACTCATAAGTTTACTTCACTTGCGTCAGTTGGTCCGGTAAACTTTAAATCATCTAAATGTTTTCTGTCTCTCCTGAGTTTTGTAGCCTTTCATTCTCAGTCGAAGTTAAAATTTGACACACCATTCCGCTGTTTATTTTGTATTTTGACTTGTTGGTTGGAAAGTGCCTTTGATCCTGTGATGCATAGATAGAAACTTCAATATCCGAGGTATATAACTTTATTAAACCTTATTGCTATTTATAAATATATTATAACGTATTATGCGTTGCTGGACATTCGGTTTTAGGTTACCGAAAATACGTCCAAATGTTTTGTGTTTGAATTCTCGGAGGAACTTTGTAATCGCATACAATTCATTACATTCATGATTTACGAAATACTTCTTACTAGGCTCACTTGATACATTGGACTATTTACTTCAGACGTGTGTCACTGTGTAGCATAATATGGATCTATCTTTTGTCCCTATCGGTACTGCATGTGTAAAACTTCGAAGATTCTCATGTTTCTTTCATATTTCAAATTTGGATCAGCCACTTCTAAAGTCAAAAAATACTTGAACTTCAAATGAACCTAACCAAAACTGGACTGTGCTCATAAATTGTTCACTTCATGATAACCAGTTTGTTTGTCACTTCCTTAGTGTTACCCAAATTTCATCAGTTTAGTGCAGTAAATTTGATCAATCAACTACAAGCAAAAATTAGGACTTGATAGTTACGTCGTTCACCATCTGATCATTCATTCAGATACCTTCGATTATTCATTTCTCAACTAACCGATAATCTATACGTAAAGAACGGAAACTGACTACAGTGAATTCGATCTTGACGGCATTTGTAAAGACTTATAACTCCTACACAATATTCTTTGTATATTCCCTCTGATTTAGGTAGTGAATGTTTTCTAGCTTAGTCTTATTCCTGTATACAGGATTACTAGACAGATTCGACTTATCCTAGGAGTGTAAAAATATAAAATAGAAGTTATCATTTCTGTTTACTGCCTGGATGTTTCTTTATTTTTGAAGTGTGACTGATACTTTCTTTGGAATAACTACGTAAACAAAGAACAGTGAGAGACAGTCCTCCATGAGGGCCACATCTAGTAGGGAGTTCGAAAAGTATTTTATCATATGCTGGTCTGACAACCAATGCAACCAGCAAATTATATTAAATTAAATATTCATTCAAATATCCGTTTCTTGTCTAGCCCAATACAGGTGTAAGATTACAGTACTTGTTTGAGTATCGCAAATATGGATAGCATTGACAATTTACACTGGAACCATTCTGAATATACGTTGAGTCAGTAAATTCAAATGCTTGGCGCTTAGTATTTTTGAAAGGCCCTAGAAACATACATCGATATGCAAATTACCTCTTGATATCTGAATTGTGAACATAGAAACGACCCGGGTCAGTTTAATGCATTTCATTCATTAACTATTACTATATTTTATAATTGTTATTTCAGAACACATAAAAACAAATGATAGTTTTCAGGTTGGTCGGTTCACGATGAATACCAACCTTAAATCAATAAATAAATCCCCACAAACCTTCAAATTGAATAATGATTTATGATAATCTGTAATTAATGCTACTTATTTACACTCAAACTTGTGAAGTTAACGTTAGTATAGTTATATTCTGTACAGTTCAAAACTGATTGAAAAGAAGGCTTAACATTAACTCTGATTTTAATAAAATAATTTCCGCTTGGTAAACATATCGTCAGTGCCGCTAAACGATAATATTGTGTTGCGAACTTCAACAATGGTAAAAAGTACAGTCATATAAACTTCTTTCGGTAACATTAATACACTCATTCTTACAATTTCCAGAGAAAAACATTTTATCCTAAGATTTTTACAGTTACTAACAGAATGATATGAAAATATGCATGAATGGTTTAAAGGAAACATCAGCTGGAGCCTTTCAATGACGGCATTGAAGCCAAAATTATTTTCTCTTAGAGAAAAACTTAAAACCTATTGAATTCTTTTTTGGCTGGGAAACCGGTGGCGGAGCTGGTTGTCGACTAGGCTGCGCTGCAGGTGTTCTTGCTGATTGATTGACATTACTGAGTAGACCAGATGATGATGGTCGTTGTTCGGATTGTGGTTGAATCGACTTGTTGGTTAGGTTCTGTGTCTTACGTGATAATATATTAGATGGTGATGTGTTATATGCAGGCTGAGCTGCCACCGAAGTTAGAGTGTTTAATTGTTTTTGAGATGGTGGAGGCTGAGTTGCCTGCAGTTGTTTTGAAGCTGAAGTGGTTTGAGGAGTAGGGTACCATGCAGAGCTTGGTGGTTTTGTCATACATTGTGCTGACGTTGGACTGGTCGCTCTTAACCTTAAATTTGAAATAAGTGAAGCAGGTCCTCCTGGTCCTGAGTTCGATTCAGTTTCTAAGCCTGCTGTAGCTTCAGGGTTTGCTGGAACACTTGAGGTTGATTTTTTCTGTAGCAACAGACTTGGAGAAACAGCTAAACTCGTCAGTACACTGGGAGGATTACCACTTGGAAGGATACCTCTGCCACCTGATGTAGGCTGTCCATTAACTTGACGTAGTTTCAGACCTTTGGACTGAAGACACAGACGAGCAGCAGCATGAAAAACTGACTGCACCTCCTTATATGTCTCGGTAACAGTTATCTCAAAATATGGGATGCCATGGGATTTAGCGAATTCTTCAGCCTCTGCTTTTTGCACCAAACTAGTCAAGTTGTAAAAATAAAGAAAATATGTAATAACTTGAATGAAGTCATCCAGATGTATACATAAATATACTAATAAATCCAAACATCCATATATCGGTTTAGATATGTCGTTTTTTCAGTTTGCTTTGATGCAGCAAGAAGAGTTAATTACAAATACTAAAAAAGGTGTAAAGCTATGAATCTCTAACCCCTAACCTTTAGTACTACCTCAGAATCATTTTCACTTCAATGAATAAAATGCTAGATCAGCTTATCTTTAATTGCATATAGGTTGCCTAGTTGGTTAAAGGGATGCAAAAACATTTGGTCGATGAGTTTCATGTACACAAAATCATGTGTTACGGATTTTTTTTGTTGATTACTCATAACAAAAAGAATTAATTTGAATTTTGTGAATAAAATTGGCCGAAAGAATTATATAAATCCTATGGCAAACAAATCAAGAAAGTTTAAATAAAGGCAAATCACTTATAAACATCATAATAACTGTGAACACCCTCTTAACCAATCAGGTTTTACTCCAAATAATATTTTTAAGTTTGCCTTTCATGTACTCACACTTAATAAGTAAATACTGATTTCTTACTGGATGATGACTGAAGATGAAATAAAAATCAAGGTGTCAGTAGGATTCGAACTAGCGACCTCCAATCATCACCCAGTATCAAAGCGAAATTCCCCAAACCACGGATATCTCAGATAGTCCAAATGAAAATATTTACTTCTCCGACTTTGTCGAAAATACTTAGTTTTTATGCTGATAGACTTTGAATTTAGGTGTTTAACACTAAATCATTGTTTGCTGTAATTTAGCTGTTTGTTAACTGTTTCATCTAACATTTTATTTCTCTCTTTTTTAAACTATATTTTCAGTTAATACACTTGCAAACGTGAAAATCATGGTAGCCAGATAGTCAAATATTTTTCACACGATATGAAATTGGTTCTCACTAATATTTCAGCAGTTATTATCAGATGTTTTCATGGTATGTGGTCCGTGAAACAACTCTCATTCTGAAAATAAACTACAGAAAAACTTAATAACGTTGGTAGCAGACAAAAGTAGTTGGTCCACTAAACAGATGAAGCATGGTTATGTAACACGAGTGTTTATCAAAAATCGTATCGTATCTCGAAGGCCTTACATTTGAAATATTATGGGCACAATCTGCTACTTCACTCAGCTTAAGGTGCGTAACACCAAGCATTCTCTTAACACTGAGAAGAAACTGCGCGTCTATTTTCCTATTTCTATGACTAAACTGTTCATCTTTAACTCAAGGAAGCTATAGTCAAGAAGCTTTGTCAAGTATATACACATTCAAGTTTTCTCTAGACATGCAGTTTAAAACGACGAATTTCTGAATGTAAGGTTCTGAATTTTTTCAATAAAACAGAACTCTAAATTGTAGAGCAAGGAAGTGTGATCTACCTACAGTTTTTTGTGGCTAGTGTGGGATTAAAGATTCTAGTTTTGCACGACACCATAGAATTTGTAAGTAGTCTCAACAAACGTTTTGAATGATAACTTACTCATATAAAAGTGAATAAACAATAACGAATTTCATAGAATCATTTTATCCTAAAATAGAAAGAATCTAGGCATATTCATTTAGTGTTTTAAACTGCAGTAATAATTTGTAAGCGAGACTCGTACAGTTGGCAAAGCAGTTATTCAATATCCTCATGCCAAACTGTTTCACATATGCACGTGCCAATCTCTATCTATCTTAAAATTATTACTTCAAAATTATACTTTCTTTTATCGTAAAATATATTTTGTTTGTGTAAATATGTATTCAGAATGTGAACTTTAACTTTTTTATGAACAAAAATATATCGGACTTTAAATTCACTCAAATTTCGAATCTAAACCATTGCATCTTGACATCCAGTAACTGCTCAAAGTAACTAGCGTATGTGAAAGAGTTTAATATACAGGTATCTCATGAGAATTTAGTTTTATGTTAAGGGTTAAAAAATCTAACCTTGAAAGATAAGTCAGAGTAGTAAATAAATATCCATCTATGCTTCAGAAACGTTAATATAACACGGCGCATAATTAATTCCAGTATGTCAAAAAAATATTATAAAGCATAAATGTGGAACAGAGTTGTAAGTAAAAGTAAGGTGGTTGTTATAGGACTGACAAACTGCATGAATAACACTAGATTAGATGAGAAAAATACACAAACAGAACATGAAACCAGTCTGTTTAAGTATAGTGTAAAGAATTATCAAGATTATTTGAAAAGTCCTCATCAACAATAACTCAGTTGTTCCCCTTTGTATTTCATGTACATCCCACTTCCAAACAGTTTGAGTTTTTGTTTATTGATACTTGTAAATTTCCGTTGCTATACTGGATCGAAATGATCGACTTCATCTTTCTCACTTGCGTAAAAAGTGAGATATGCACTTAATGATTCGAAAAACCTAAGGAATTGGGTCATGTCGACCACTCATTATAGTTTGAGACTGGTAGGGAAAAGGCCCTTTGTTCAAAACTTGCTGAAACCCAACTTTACTTCCATTGTGGTTACTTTTCTAACTTGTATTCATAACAGATTTGTAAGAACTAGAAGACATTAAAAACCTTAAAGAACTCTACAAGTTATTCCTTCTTGTCATGGACAATGAACATTCAACTCTTTAGACGAATGAGGTCTTAACCATCGGATTTCGTGCCTGACATACTGCAATTCAACTAAATTCGTTCATTCTTTCATAAAGCGTGTCTATCACTCAATTTCATCGGTTAGCATGTGACCCAACTCCCTACTTGGTTGGCCCGATATAAACAATAATATTTCATCAAAATTATAAAATGACAGTCTAGGGGTTAGATTTCAGTAGGATTATTTCTGGATACAATTTACGTGTAGTATTCTCAGTAGTCAATATCTCAGGTGTCAGAAAATGAAAATTTATGCAACGATTAGTAGCTACTTGTACTTCGACACTGACTTTTGAATGTAGAACACTGCTACTTTATTAATTTTCCCAAAATCTATAGTAGGAAATGTTGTTGAAAACTATCGCGTTCGGCTTACTAAGACCTCTGAAGAGATATCCTAACTACATTGTAATCTATCAAACAGAATGCAGTGTTTTTTTCAAAAAGACGATAATGACATCGTCTCTTTTTTAGGACATTTTTAAATTTCTCTGTCTCTTAATCTTATACGTCCACAAAACATGCTTCATTGTTCTTGAAGATTCAAACTTTAATTTAATTATTTGTGCGCGATAATGGCATAGGACCTGCATAAGCAAGCCTTCGATTGACTAATCTACCGATTATTTAAATGCCCAGATCTCAAATTCCTCTCATCAAAGACTTCATAACTGATTTCTCTCTGCTGTCTCCAATGTTACTTATGAAAGTAGCAGTTAGTGGCAACACTGCAAGAGAATTCATTGAGAAATTGCATTCATCGTAAATCCCTCTTTCTATGATGCTACTTAACAGTTGGTTTTTGTGTGAAGAATGACCAGGTGTAGATTTTCAAGTATTATCTTCCAATACGAACCTCATAATGAGTCAAAACATTTTAATGAGAATTTGAATTCTTTTGGATTACCAGTCAGTTTGCTAAATTAGTCTTTTCTTATTAAAACCTTATCAACAAAATGATTTAAAGGTTAATTCACAATCAGATACTTACCGAAATCGTTCTAAATCTGATTTATTAGCCACCAATAGTAGTGCAGGCGGTTTAGCTGTATTAATTGTAAACAAAGCTGAACGTCTAAGAGAACCTGACTGCATAAGAGTATTTTGTATACTTGTAGGTGCGTTATTGATTGACGAGATATTAACAAAAGAACCAGTTAATTGTGATGCAAACTGTGGTGATGCACTTGGTTTGCAGAGCTGTGATCCAGACAATTTCGGTTTTCTGTCGGTTATTTCAGATTGCAGGTGAACTGCTTCAACTAATTCTTGAGCACGATAGAAACTGCGACGACTTGTCATTGAAAATAATATTATAATTGCTTGGGACCACTTAATTATATCGTCAAGGTCGATTTCATCCTGCATGTATGAAAAAAGAAGGATTGTTATTCAAAACTAGCTTTTTCCCTCCATTCCTGAATAAAGTAATAATGCATCCTTTACGCTGTGTTACTGCTTGAAACCAATTTTTAGATCATATAGTCTATATCCGGGGAGTGAAGGTATTTCCCACCATGTACATACTCTCAGTTCAAACAAAATTACATTGGTATGAATAATAAAATCCAGCTAGTTGATGAATGCTATAATTAGCTGTATATCAAGATCATTTAGCCAGTGTTCGCTTGAACAAACTATGAGATTACAGATTTTTAACCACAGTAGTACGAAACTTCCTTAATGTATCCCCAGTGCTCTTATGAAGTCAAAAACACTTCCCTTAATTCATGTGCACAGAGCAAAAACAAAATCACGACATCTGGTTTTCTCTTGACTTCGCTGGATCCGTTGAGATTATATCAGGATTTCTGAAACCATAGATTACATGTCATCTTATTAAATACCCTGATACAATGAAGCCACTCAAAATATTGATAACGAACTCTATTCATCTGAAAACTCCACAGTTTAAATAATTTAGGACTCAATGCTGCGTTAACAGATGTTCATACACATACACATGCATTCCTCAGCGGTTAATGACTTTCACTGTCGACCATTTTTAACCACTCCCCATCATAACAATCTTCATCACTTCAGCAAAACAAATGCAAACTAGTAATTTTCACTTTCCGTATGTTTCATACTCAAACAAAAAACTTCAGTGCTACGAATGACAGAAAGTGGCTAGAAATGAAATCCTCGACGTGGATTTCGTCCTTTTAGTTGCCCATGAGTCAGAAGTTGTTGTACTCCAAAGACTTTTGAAACTACTAGCAATATCAAGGTAACCACTCAGTGACTCATATGCAAATAACGGCCAATCAGTTTGGTCATGGGAAACCGTCAACAGGACATTACAGGCCTTTGTCTGAAACATTTATCTTTCAATAGCGAAGATGATTTTGGTATAAACATAGATCTATTATCAACTGAAGTACAATTCAAAAATATGCCAGACTACTTCTTGTACATAGACAAGAGTATACAGATAGATCAACGTAAAACGTAGTGAACACCCATATCGGACCAAATTACAAAACTTCACAAAAGCATATAAGACAGAAGTTGATGGCAAAAGTTGTCCTAAGGCGTAAAACCGTGTGTTTGAAGAGAGCGAATAAACAGATAACGGTTAATGAAGTTTTCAAGACCTTAAAGATGATAAAGAGTGAATACTTCTGCGCCACTATGGCCGATTTTCAGTCGTCTCTAAGTGTATCAAACCATTGGTTCTTAAAGTCTAAGTGACCCTAGTCTGACAGTCCACTTCTACAGCCATGGTTCAGTTAACAACTGTATAAGCTTATGTCACGTCTTAGTCCAACCAGCAATAACCTACACCAAATATAATATAACTTCGGCTTACATTACATATTATGGCTTGTGGTTTTTCGGCACCAACAACACATTTCGAAGCCACCTCAGTCTTCATAGGTTTACAACATCATCGTTGCTTATTACCTTTAGCTAACCTCAACATGGCTGGCATGGCACGTCCACTACACGCAAATAGTGAAACCAAAAAACCTGAGATCAAAAATGTGTCGTCTCCTCATATTTCATGCTTAAAAGGCCATATTTCAGAACCATATAAAAAGACAAAACAGACAGCAGAGCACCATATTAGTCCTTTAATAGGTAATCAAATATTTCCCCGGCACCAGTGATAGTGAATTTTTGCAAATGCAGAACGAGCGTTTTGTATCTAATCTGAAAATTCATCAGCAATCAACCATCCTAGGCTGGTTGACTACTGAAGTAACTGAAGTTGTTCGCGCACGCTTTCAACTCTCGTCCTATCTTTAAACTAAAAGAAGCTGCACACCAGTCCTCAAATATTATTCTACAGTTAACAAAGCATATTCACTGACTTTATTTTATCAGCGTCCTCTCCTAAATAGACGATGATGTGTGCATATTCCAAATAAACTAAGTACTCTCCTGAAAGTGAATTGATCCCTGTAAAATCAGATGTAATTAGGGTTATGTCCATTAGGATTTATATAACAGAGTCTAACAGGAATAAGCAATAGTGGGCATCCTTACCAGATACAACTGGCTGTTGTTGCTTCAGATGACAATTTATTCAAATAGCCGTATGTATATCATGTGTCAGAGATTATCAGACCGCAAAGAACAAGTATCGAATCCATATTTGATGCCAGAACTTACAAAACACGGTGTGTTTGTGGTAGAAAAGAAGTGATATGCTTGGTAGTTTAAAGCATTTATTTACACTAGCAACTGATCTGTTCATCAGAAATCACTGTTATGTGTAGCCAGCATGGACTGCTACTTTCACTACACTTACGGTGATGAATGTCCATTCTTAACTTCAAATATCTTTCTATTATGGTAATTCATTGAATAATACTTGACCCTGACTGTCTAATTCCATTATTATCCCTCATTTTACACATTATGTAAAAAATATAACTACAGCCACTGGCACTAAGTGAATTAATCAGAAATATGCAGGGTCATCAAGACACAATTTACGGAGCCAAATTTAGAATAAATTCGAAACATATAGCTTTACACTAATACCATTTAGTGAAACATTTAAAAGTACTAAAGCATAAGTATAACCACAGGAATACTAATTATCCTACTTACCACTTTACCATGTTTTCAATACGTATGCTGGATAGTTACAACTGGAATACTCTCTGAATTCACAAAACTTCAAAATGCCTAAATCTCATCTCATATCCTTTCAAAATAATCATTTCACTCCTATTTTGTCACATGTTTTATATATTCTCGATGAAAATGTTTAGCAGTTAAAAGCAGAAGCATATGGGCTTTTTAATCTCTTCTTCCAATGGAGTTTCTTCTTCAAAAGAAAAAACAACTTTTCTGACCTACATACCAATTTTCAAATCAGTGAAGAGTGACAGAAATCTGTTTGCTTTAAAAGTTCATTCACCCATTTGTTGTTTTAATACCATTGTTTAATGAAATATAGTTTGAAAGGATCTCAAAAAAGGTATTTTATGCTATAAGTAAATTGTTTTTTACTGTCTATATATTTGCAATAATTTTCACATCTTTATCCTTCATGCTGTGTATGCTGTGGAAATTGTGTTTGTTATACTACAGAAATTTATTGATCATACCTAAACTACACTTACGCTATCTGATGTGTCTTGAATGTTTACTGTTAGTTCATGACCATCGACTGAATCAGCTTTGGTATAACTGTCACCTGAAATTAAAAAGGCATGAAATAGCAATAATGTAAAAGGATTCTTAATTGTTATACTAACAATAGTGTAAAAGCCATATATATTCACTGCTGTCTCGCATCACAAGCAGAATATTTTATTCTTTCATACAGAGCATAATAAGGTGTATACAAACTGCAAATTTTATCAGTAATACTTCTGGTCATTTGATGTCAAAAGCAACTAAACATTATTTGTAGATAGTCTTTAAAATTCAGAAAAAAAATCAGATAACCCAACTATCCTTAATTCTTAGCATTCATTTACTAATTTCAATATTATTGCCACTTATCAGTAACTCTTCAGGTGATGAAGTATAGTGTAACAAGAGGTAAAGGGTAGACTAAATCAAGTAGGTCATACCTGTAGTATTCCAAACAGACCATACGGTACACTGTATTTGATATTTTCTTGTGGAAAGAGATCGGTATAAATTCTTAAACTTAGATTTTGCACTTGTTTTCACTCATCAGAAGCTTCAAGGTGATCGGTGTGCAGTAAGAAATGCAGAGCCACCCCACTAAATGTCACCGTTAGGTACACTATCAGCAGTCTACTCGGAGTGCATCTAGATTCATGTTCTATAGCAATGCTTTTAGAATAATTTGTTTCCTATTTGATTGATTAATTAAATAATCTGAATACAGCAATAAAGATGAAGTTTGCGAAATAAAATAACATCACTGTATTTCACCGACTGTCTTCAGCTTCATATAATCTAAAAAGGCTTTGGTTATTAGTACATAAGATATTTCAAAATCAGGAAATCAATAGATTCAAGTTGTCTAACAAAATCTTCGATATATAATCACTTATCTCTCGGCTCCAATTATAGGTCAGTATGGTGGTTGGTGAAGAACCAGTTATCTTACATTTCACTTACTTCTCAATAGCGCAACTCCTTGGTCTGACCCACACTAGCATAATAGTTACACACCTCAACTTTATTCACTATCAAAATACATAGAAAAGCGGCTTATTTTTTGTAAATTGTATTACGTTAAATGGGAGACATCGAGGAACATCCCTGAAGAAACCAGTGTGGATGAACACTGGAAGTCTTTAAAAGAGATGTCGAGAGAAACCTGCTCAGCCGTATTAGGAAGGAAGAAGAAAGAAGACAAGGAATGGATCTCGATGAACACACAGAAGCTGATGGAGGAGGATAGTGAATCAGAAGATAAACCAGTGCAAGGATGCACAACGAGAAGAGGAACTGAGTAGAATCTATAAAACACTGGACAAAGAAATGAAAAAGAGTGCACGGAAAGACAAATGACACTTCTATGAAACACTGGTAAGTGAAGCGAAACAGCCTGCTGGTAGGAGCGACAGAGACCTGACAACGTATCAAATAACCAGGTGACTATATGGAAGGGAAGAGATCAACATACATGAAATCAATAAGAGATGATGAAGGAAATTTAATTACTAAAGAAGAGAAACAAAGGAAACGATGGGCTGACCACTTCAAGAAGCTATTGAATCGACCACCACCACCACCTGCACTTCATCCAGAAATACCACCTGCAGCCCAGACACAGAACTATAAGTGAACACAAATCCTCCAACAAAAGTGGAAGTCCTGAACGCCATAGAGCTACTGAGATGCGGGAAAGCAGCAGGACCAGATGGGATCCTGCCAGAAGCACGGAGAGTAGACACAGAGACAACAGCGGACATGCTCACACCACTACTGCAGAAGGTCTGAAAGGAAGGGAAGGTACCTGCTCACTGATTGGAAGAAGGGCTACCTTGTCAAACTGCCGAAGAAGGGAGACCTCAGTGTTTGCAAGAACTGGTGCGGAATCACAGTCCTGTCCCTGTCCACTTAGAGCAAGCAGAATATTAAGCCACATCATCCTGGAGGGACTAAAGGATGCACTGGATTCGAAACTACGACTGAAACAGGCAGGCTTTATGAAGTAAAATCATGTGTGGACCAAATTGCAACGTTTCGCCAAGGATCACCATAGAACAGAGTATAGAATGGCAGTCAACTCAACTCTACCTCACCTTTATCGACTTTGAGAAGGCCTTTGACAGCGTCAACCGAGAGGTAATTTGGAAACTGCTACAATACTACGGAATACCGCAAACCTTTATCAATCTCATTCAACAAGTATATGAGGACGCCACATGCCAGCCAAGTAATTCACAATGGGAAGCTCAGGGATGCTTTTGAAGTGAACTGAAGACAGGAGTGAAACAAGGTTGCCTACTATCTCCCATGATATTCCTGATTGTGGTGGACTGGACTGGACCATGCAGCAAACAGTGGGAAGCGAGAAGAGGGAGATATGCTGGACCGACGGAAAGAGCCTAGAAAATTTGAATTTCGCCGACAATGACCTACGTATAATGTCACACAAACTCGACGATCTACAATCGAAAACTTACAAGTTGTCAGAAGAGACAGCAAAGGAAGACGGGACTTCAAGTGAATATAGAGAAGACAGAGGTAGAGGTGATGAAGATACCGCACCAACAACAACAACAAACTCCAATCACCATCATCGGGAGAAACTCAAAGAAAGTAATCTACTTTACCTATCTAGGCAGCACTGTTTCAACTACAGGCTGCACAGACGAGGATGTCAAAGTCAGGGTCGGAAGAGCAAGAGAGGCGTTCATTAGCCTGAAACCAATGTGGAAATCCTCTGCACTCAGCATGTGGAAGAAGATCCGGATTTTCAACACCAACGTCAAGTCACTGCTTCTGTATGGTTCAGAGACTTGGCGTGTTACGAAAGGCATTTCCAACAAACTACAGTTATTCATCAACAACTACCTACGCTGGCTCGTTACCGAAGATCAGGCCAGAAAGAATAAGCAACAAGGAACTCTGGGAACGAACCAACCAAGAACCCATCGCTGAACAAATTTGCAGAAGAAAGTGGAGATGAATCGGGCATACACAAAGAAGGCCGACTGGGGACATCATGTGTCATGCCAAGCCCTCGAGTGGATCCCCGATGAGAAGTGACGAGTTGGGCGTCCGAGGTGAGAGTGACATGGAGGAGATAGTGCGAGGGGGAAATGAGAGCTTGCGGGTTTTCATGAAGCCAGGTTGAAAAGATTTCAGAGAAGAGAATTCACTTGAGACGTGCTACTGAAGCCTTATGTTCCATCAGGAACCCAAGGGAGAAATAAATAATGATAAATATAGTAATATTAGTCAGTTAAACCCCGCCATCACCACTCGTCAAGTCTTTCGAATTCAACTGAGGACATCGTCATCCAATAGAAGTAGAAACAAATATCTTTACCATGAAAGACAGTACATGATTATTTAAACTGAGACCGTTATTTCCCTTAAGTTAGTGAAGATTCACCTTGTGGCTAAAAGACCGATTGTTCGATTTTACGACAATATTGCGGTGAAAAATATGAAATTCACAACGGACAGAGGGTTTTAGCTGCATAAATCATTTGCTGGCTTCACTCATAAAACTTCATGAGGTTATATTCGACAAGTAAATGCATAAACTTAAAACCGAACAATGAATGATGACGTCATCATATATGTGATATACATAGCTCTCAACACGTGTATAAGATATGAACCAACCAATTTCAGGTTTTATCTCTAAGCCCCCAAGTCTAATGACTATGTACAGAAAATTAATGAGCTACAAAAGGACAAACAGTCTGGAAACTTGTTTTCTCAAACATCTGTCGTTTTACTTACAAATTACTTTGGTTGATTTATACTTTATCTATAAGTTGAAATATGTGTGAATTAGAGTGAAGCTTGGGGAGATCTAACTGAAAACAATATTGTTTTATAAGTTTTTTAACTTGTCACTACTCTCTACTTATTTCGCTAGATATTAATGGAAGCCATCGTATTTATCGACTGATTATATGTCCCTATCATTTGCATACTTCGGGTAGTTTAAATTGTATAATTATGCTTGTCCTTCCCTATACCTTCTCAAAATTTAAGCGAATAACACAAACTCTTTTCAAACAACACTTTTTTTTCAAATCACTGTACTTAAGATGATTAACCGTTAAATTTTTTACAGAAAAGTAAATTTTGAGCTTATAATTGTTCTGAAATGCATTTGCATGGGTGCGTTATTTCACTTATCTAATCATATAACAAGTCTAATAATTTTCTGATTAACGGGAAATAAAAGCAAAATAGACAATGGTAGCGTTGGAGTGGTTATTTCAAATTCTAAATTATAGTTAGGTGCAAAAGATAAATTCTTCGGACAAGTGTTATACAACTTAGTGAACATTTTTTTAAACAGGGAGAAATCAGAAGCCAACTTGGTCTTAAGCTTGAGATATCTTAGAAGTGAAATAAAGCACATCTACAATTTTCGGTGTTTTCTCTATTCACTATCAAACGCATTCGAAGAATTCTTGCATTCATTCCCAGTTTTCCTGTGGTATAACTCAGTAAGAACTCATTGGAAAAAATTTATGCATTCCTTCTTCGTTAGGAACAAAATAAAATGAAGTTAACAAAAGTAACGGAAATTGATTTTGTTCAGTGATGTTTTTATCTTTTTAAGCTTTTTGCTCAAGGATAGCTAACGTCTAGCGTTGGACATGAGATCACTACTCGACTGTATTGATCAACTCAGAATAGCAAAAACCAAATATCTCATGCTCTCAAATAAAAAGCTTAGGAAAACAAACTTCCAAATGTATTATTGCTTGTATTATACCATCGTCGGTTGGACCGAATTGACCAGTCTCTGTTGGCGCATTGGCTCCTGCATAGATGCCTCAATATTCCCTGTGTTTTTAATTATATAGTAATAGTACATCCAGCTGACGAGTCCCAAGTAGGACGAAATGCGCATCCTACATTCCATTGCTAGCTACTATCCATCACTACTATACGTCTATATGGCTTGTTAAATTTAAAGCAACAGTATACACAAGCCCAGTTTTTCTTGAGAAGCTCAAAATAAAACTGACTCATCACGAGGTAAACCGCATAAACGGCTTGAAAAATATTTATTTATCACAGTTTCCCCAGTACCAGTGAACTAAATACAAAGTATTTGACTACTGTTTATTCTTTACACACTAATCTGAGCCCCTAATATAACGATTTAGATAACTGTACATCAAGTACTATATTTCTAGAAGCTAAATATCCTACTCTACACATATAAATATATGGTGTGAATAACCCCATTTCTAACATAGATGATATGATATACGTATTTTTGTAAAGCATGCTCACTTTAGTGAGAATTTTTATTATCCGAAGTAATTGAAAGAAATTACACTTACTTAGATAAGGTGCATATTCAACGATGAAACGACGTGTTAAATATTTCACGACAACAGCTGTAAGAAGAAATAAAACAGAAATAACAAGTGCGATAACAATAACAAATTAAACGAGATTACCTGACTCAATATAAATTTGGCAGACTGCTGTCAATGATACTAGATGATTCCTGTCATAATGCATATTCTCATTTTACCTTCAGTCACCACCGAGAGTTGATAAAAAACATGGTTAGTAGAAAATTCTAAACAGTGGCTCCGTAAGACACTTACATGCAACTAATATCGTTTTACTGAGAAAGAATTCCTATTCAGTTGCACTATAATTTTAAATCTGTCTTACAAAATGTTATGCTTGTCTGGTTGCACGAAATACGTTTTCTATACTTTTTTTTCAAGTCAGAGGGATCCTTTGTGCACACTAAAAACCGATATCAGTGAAGGCTTTGAAATATTTAGATGAGATGAGTTATATTCAAGGTTACCAATAGTTAACGATAATTATTATTATCACATTTCCCAGCTAACTCACATAAACCTTTACTAACGAAATGTCTGTTTTACTTATCAGCAGAGTATTTGTATACCACGGCTGACTGATTTCTACCTGATTTATATATGAAAAAGGAAACTTTTATCGAACGAACTTGTTTTTAGTGGAATAAGTAGTCGTTTGTCCCCATTGTTTATTTTGCGCATTCATTTTAAATCAGTGTTTTGTCTACATCCCTTAACCTGCCTGTATTAGAATCTCATACAGTTTTATAAATTTCTTTGCCTATCGATGGGAAACAAGTTTTTAGTAAATCCCCTACTTCGAATCATTTTTTCTGTCTGAATACTATTAACAAACATCCGGTGATAGCAACACCTAGCTCTGTCCAATTTGATGCTATAGATAACCCGTGAAAGAAATGCAATAAGAAACGATGAAAAAAGTTGGTTGCGGCAAAAAAAAGTTGTTTTTTGACGAAATCAGCCACTAATCTGTACATTCGTGAGTACAAATATGACACTCTAGAATTATTTCCGGTCAGGAGCTGAATGACGAACGGAAGCTAGGTAATCGAAATGGAGGTTTAGAGAAGGAAAATGAACAAGAGATTGAGAAAATGAATATAACTACGTAATCCAGGACTTACTTAAGACACTCAGGCCTAATGATGGCAACAGTAAACACAAAGGTTGAACGTAATGAACGCAGAAGCCAACAATGTTAACGAGTATTTAACTTAGAATGATAAGAATCTAGAAATAACACTGAGTTTCTCATGTGTTGACAACATGTGGAGTTATTCGGTTACCATCAGTTTGTCTATGGCAATCGAAGTTTCCTTGCAACATCAATATTACTTACAAACTTATTGAGCCTAAGTAGGACAACTGGCATCATTTAAATGAGTAGGCAAATGACTCTAAAACCAATATCAGTTCATTTTAATACTAAATCAAGCAGCTGTGTCAAAGTTGTTTATTCACCTTAATTGCTAACTTCTGGTAATACCACCAGTTAATATCGTGATTTCATATATTTTCAGTTTCAGAAATGATCAAATATTCAATAAATAAGAAGATAAGTTAAGTCAGTGTTAAGGTGACATGACCAGTTACACAAAGGTTAATAAAGTTTCCTCAAATATTTCTAAAGCTTAACAAAATTACGAGAAATTGAGCATGTAAATAGGTCTCTTCAAATTTGGTTTATAATAAAGTGTATTTCTCAGCCAAATCGTTTACTTGCGATTGCTTGTTTTACTTTGCAACTTGTAAAAAGCAACGCATCAACCTTCACTTCAATTGCAAAACGTTAATCTTTATTCGATTTCAACTTATCCCCATCTGCTGTAGACGTGAAAACTTACTTGTTTGCAATGAGCTTATTTCAAGCATTAATACTGACAGTAAATTACAAGCTATAACATCAAAACTACACTATACATGTAGAAAAAAAGGAAATATTGTGACTCAGTCGTCTAGTAGATAAAGCTGTAGAGTTTAGAGTCAGTGGTGTTGGGATCCAGACTTCATGGGAATAACGTCACTCACCGCAATGCTGACTCATAAATGACAAATCAACATAGAACTTCACACATAGTGCATCGACTCAACGTAACACACTTTGTTTCAGTACATGAAGGACGGGTGGGCAGATAAAGAGTGATTTCACCATCTACTATATATATATACAAGGATCATCTTTGCTAAATATCTTGTTTTTAAAATTCTTATAGTTATTGTTTGCTACTGATATACTAACCAGTAGTTTTCAATTCATTTCAAGATGATCCATTTTCTCCATCATTCAAAATAAAAAATTTGAAAACCAAATGTAAATAATTAAAAATTAATCGAGTTACTTTTATATTCAGCTACATAAATTTACAATTTTCTTTCAGCCCTCATTATGATTTACACAAAATGTGAAGTATAACATCTGTGTCCAATATTTGCTTCTTCATCCTAACCAAACAATCACTCTTTGGTGGCCTGGTGAGCAACATTAGTTCTTCACACCTCTAAGCAAACAAATACCTCGGAAAAGCATGTAATTTATGGCGTTATCTTCCTGCTTATAATATCGTATAAAATTGCTGTGTTCTTTCCCATATCCTGTTATAACATATACAGGCTTCTTGTGAGGATATGAGAGTTATCACAACCAAAGAAGAAATCTTTGGCAAAATCTAGTCTTAAAAATAATCAGTCCCCAGTGAATTCTCTTTCGACTGAAATGCTTAACAATTTGAGCTGCGATATCAAACATGACATACCTTTTCTTGTTTACAAGTGACTACAAGCACCTAAGGAAAGAGCCCAATAAAGACTGTCTTCAAACTTTTGACAACAAATACAGCATAGCATCAGTATGGCATCAGTTAACTTAGTTGTTGAACTATACTAGTGAATCCAGAAAAGCCAGTTGGACTACAGTTAATGATTCTTTTATCAATAGTTAACCAAACTCAACCTTTTTGGAAATTCGGAAAATGGTATTGCTCCCAGTTCACCTTTTCTCTTTCCTCTGATATAATCCTTCTTCACGTTTTATCTGTACTGATGTGAACTAAAACAGCTTGAATAGTTCCACTTTGTGTGTAATTCCACCTCACTGTTCATTCCTGTCCACCCTATCCTTAACATTCAGAAAAGTTAGTCATGACGAAACAACTAAAACTAGACTATGTTCAAAAGTTCACATAAATATTTTTCATAATTTAGGTGATGCAGACCTAGTCACCTAATTTACTGAAGTTTTAAGCATTTATTACCATTCCAAATTGACCGAGTTGAATTACTTAGCACTGCAAGATTATGTGAAAATTTATTTGTTCTAGGGTCTGGTTATTCTTGGATTCTGAATTACGTATCCGTCTTATCACTGGTATTGTTTTACACTCCATTGCAATTTATTTTAGATTATTAGTAAAATCTAACAAAGTAATCTTTTCCGATCAGTTTCACATTTGCATACAGTGTCATACTACTAAGTCTTTAATACCGGGTTAATGTAGTAGAATTATGTTAGTAATTTGGAAGCTAAGTAAGTCGATTTGAGGACTTGGTTCATAGTGCTTAGCAATGAGTCTTTAAATTTGGAATATCTGGAGTCTTTTTTACCTACCATACTTTCATCTCACTTTTCAACTCATGTGCCAAACGAAATTTGAAATTTTCAGCAAAATTAAAGTGCAGCACAGAAATCAGCCTTATCTTGGCTTTTTTCTGTTGGTTGAATGGTTACCTTGCATTCTAATACTAAATTTTTCCAAAAGTATGAAAGAAAAACTGCGTTCTTACTCAACATATCAAGTATATCCTGCTTAATAGAATCACACACTATCAAAAGGTTTGTGAATTAGATGGTGTGGATTTCTATTACCCTGTAGCCTCCATATTCATTCAATAACTGCTAACGTGTGCTAGTGTGCTCTCTACGATATCCACGTTCTAAAATTCACTAAAATGGTTGGCAGCAGATTGTTTGTCTGCCTTTCGAATAATGAAAAGGATTCTCTAATGCAACATAGTTTAGAATAGGTAGTTTAGATGGAGATATGAAATGTAGGGATCTATACCATTACTATCAAACTTTCAGCCATCTTTTCTAGTCTGAAACAATGCATCAAGCTTGCCCCTGGATCGCAATTACCTAAACCACATTTTAAACACTTTTTGAATGTCAAAGGTTCGAGGGAGTAGTGCTACATATGAATATTTTACCAACTTAACACTAAAAGATCAGGTAGATAGCTGATCAACAAGACTCACTAGTCTGAGTCACTTGAAGTAAGCAGAGTTTGTAACCAAAGAACAATGATCCAATGAGGACTAAACATGTCTTTTTCAAAAGTAACTGATCCAGTCAAGGTTAAAGCTTTTTCGGAATGTTCAAAGTAGATTTTAGCAACAAAAGAATATGTTAATCCATCCGTTAGTAGTACACCTACTCTTCTGCAACCTGATACGACTTCTGACAAAACCTCGATTTCTCCCAGCATATGGCATACACTTAGGTGTCCACAGATTCAGCAAATTAAATACACTGCTTGAAATACTTTGAGAGATGTACCAAAACTCTCTGGTGAAATTAAATGAAACGTCCAGTTTGGAGAACGTAAATTCCTTGGTGTATGTCATCTTCCGAGTCCTCATGATTTAGACCTGCTTGGTTTTGACTGCATATCTTGAATGTTCCCTTGAATTCAAAATGTCCTCATAAGGTTTCATCCTAGCATGATATGGTTTCCTTCTACATATCTGATAAGTCTCTGCTAAAACGTCTGCTTCTGAAACATGTATTAATGTGTGTCCCAGACGATGTATTAAGAGCAAAGGGACAATAGACAATGGAGGAAACATCGAATAATTTTTTGCTGCTTTACCGCACGACACCAAATCTTTCGACACTTAGTCAGTTACCTTCTGCAGAAATTATATTTTGTCGAAAAGTTAAAACTGTCCTTGATTTCATCAGGACTCACCAAATAAAACAGACGAAAAAGAAATACAAAAATGGAAAATCAGTTTAATCACCACCAGCAAGTCTATGTACATGATTTTCTTCATCCACCACCAGGTAGGCACATGGGAAAGTGATTGGACGTCAAGAAATCTTTTCGTACCGATTAAAGACAGAAGGACAAACATAGATAAGCCATTCAAACTAAGTATGACCATCACAAGAGATATCAGACAACAGAAAGCAAATTTTAGTACTTGAAATTTTGTTGAACACTTTTGATATACCGCATGTATAAGAACAGGACTCGGAAAAACGAGAGTCCATTTTGTGCTAGAAGGTGAGTTCATTAAATAAGAAAACTAAAACTCTCGTAAACTGAATCCAAAAAGGAAGTTATACACCTTTTACTGGGGGAGGACATTGAAAGCAGCCTAAATCAAAGTTATCATTCAAAGTCATTAGCCGCCTAGGTAGAAAATTTTGATTACTACCTTGGTTTCAAGTTAATATATGGGCGGAAAAACCTTTTAGACAATTTTGTCCCTTAGCTGACCAGTGAAAATGAATATCCAGCTTGTGATCTGGTGGCTTCATTTTCTGACAAGAAACTGTATATAAAGGATTTGTTTTTGTAAAATAAAGTCTTCTTCCTTACAGTCACAGACCAGCCTTTGTATTCTGATTTTCGTGGCTCAGCGAATTATCAGGTCCGAGAGAAAACAGTAGTTATTCGCATCAAGTTCGAGTATAGCATCGCGTTATTACTGCTTCGCATATTTATTATTATTCACTCAGATGTCCCTCCACAAAATCACTGGTGGTAATGTACCTAAAGAATATTCAGGTTTTCTACGTGCTGTACAATATTCACAAGTATTAGAAAAACATTCCAGTATCACGTCAGGGTCACAAGTGACTAGTCATTTAAAACACTTGATCTTCTGTATCAGCTTTTATATCAGTCAACACTAAGTTGACTTCGAATATAATTGAAGTCGTCAGCATGTTCAGCCACATCGTTCACTATTATCAGATGTAAAATAACTGCAGTTTAATCAATCAAATTTTTTTTATTTACTTTTTTTATTTTGGTGAATGTCACTATTTCGTTTTGTTTGACCGGAATGGAAACTACTACAGAACAGTCAGAAATTTAAGAATCAACGGTGACACTGAAACTCTGCTGTCTTGAATCATGCACTGACAATCTATGAATTAGAGAGAACCAGAGAAACAGCCTTTATGAGATCACTGATAACTCTTTTGACGATGAATGGAAATAAATGCGTGTTTACTTAGGGGTTTTCCAGAAGGACCATCTGAACCATCCAGGATATCTGTTGATTCCATTTCGGATCTTTGGACAAGCGTGGTGAATTTCAAAATAAGGCGTAGACATGGGTGGTTTTGTTTTCCTTCTGGATTAAACGTTTTGAAAATAACGAGGCTTTACAACACTCTCCAACATAAAATTTGATCTAACACATGCGTATACATATACATATTTTTGACCTGGCTGATAAAATCTACAGATTGGCCTGACTGGTTTCTAACTACCCAAGTTGTTCGACAGTACAGTTTGACAGTTCATGACATTTTGTGTCGGAGATTAGACCTCATGATCTTACCTGGATAGTTTCCAATAAAAATTCCGTTAGCGCCACATCTGGGCGGGTGAAAAACTACTTGGCTGTCACAAAGTTCATCGTGAATCATACAATCTGTAATTCATTTGCAAATCGATCACGCTATTTAAAGTAGCTAGCTGATCAAATTCAGATTATCTGAACAATTCAGTTGTGCTAGCTGAATTTTTCAGGGTACGAGACATCCCTCATTAGCTCTGTACAAAACTACTGAGATGGCCACCTGGTGTTTAGATGACTCTAATTTATGGTGAGAAATCTATGGATCAGCCTAAGTAGTTTCTTAGTATTCAAATTTCATTAAGTAATATATATCCTACTAGTTTTCTAACTTCACTTCTGTATTTCACCATCTACAAATAATGTCTACGAACCTACTGATCTAAATTACTCTGAGAAAGTCATTTGGTCACAAAAGTTAAAGTAAATCAATATCGAAAATGAGACTAATAACTCTATCGAGGTATCCATATAAAGATCCTAAGAGTTGACAGGGATTCGTAGATTCGTTTTAAATAAATTAATAGTGGGAGATTATCAGTTATAATTTTAAGTTTCAGCATGACATAGTGAAGAGCGTTTCGGTGTTCTAGTTGATGAAATTTGATACGAATCTCAATGGAAATAATAAAGCTATGGGAGAAAATACGTTTTGTGAATTCAATTGACAACCAATTTTCACCACCAGTTGAATGAATGTTAAGGACCATGTAAGTATCGCATTTCAAATCTGTCATTACTCTTTCCCTATGATTATTCAAGAAAAAAAGTATTTGTAAACGACGGTAAACAATCTGAAGAATAACTCAAGAGCATACTGAATAGTCTTTATAAGACATAAAGTAATTAGTATAGCAGCATTCCTCACATATTTCAAGCTTAATGTATTCATTTCTCAATTCCAAGACATTAAGGCTGTAGTCAACATAACAGTAGCTGAAAGGTGATAGTCGGAATGATCACCTGATTCGATATTCATGAAAGTCAATCATACTCTGATTAGTAAACTTTTGCAAATACCGGTAAAATAAAACAAATTTTGTTGCAAAGAAATGCATCGCTCGCATACTTCATGAAAAGTATCTTACCTGATTTCCCGGAACCATTCATACCGATGACAGATATATTTATTGTATTAACGTTTGCAACTGGTTTGGAATATAATCTTTGCATTTTCTAATTATCGTTTAACAAAATAGATAATTGTTCAATATTCGGATGAACCAGCTCCAAATGATGTTATTTCTTTATAACACATTGGTTTATTAAAAAAACAATAATAGGTAATATTTCAGGAATTGGTAATCTTTCAAATGGTTCGACTTGTTATTCCATATTATACATAAACCGATGATAAAATTGATATCATTTTCGGGAACACCTCTCCAATCGAATACGAAATCAAATATATCCTACCCATATTTATTCGTGTACAAACATAAACGTCTGAAAATCTATTTGTATATAAGTTATATTGATTGATTTTTGATGTGCCTCCGCACGTATCTGCATGTTCACAGTTTATCCCATTCACGTGACTTTCAACCAATCACGTTCTTAAACATACCTGAACATAGAGTGTGTAGAATAGGTAGCATACGAAGAATAGGCACACATTTGGACATGAGGCAGTAATAGTGACATTATTATTGCTACCTATTACTGATGTACAGTTGAACATAAGGAAAATGAATAGGAAAATATTGTAATCATCACGTCCTTTAAAAGTAGTTAGTAACACTACAAAGAGTATTCAGTACACAATAAAGAAAGAATATACAGAACAAAAATATTCACAAAAATGATGATAATAATCAATTTTCATCAAGGTCCAGTAATTAGTTGCATTCCTTTTAAGGTAATTTATGCTTACCTATTTCCTGTGCGTGTGTGCGTATATATATAGCCAGTTACAAGTCAGTATCCGCATACAGTTATGATATCATTATTAGCGAATAGCATTGAAGTGTTTCTAAGATTCAGGAATGCAGAGTGCTTTATCTAAACATATCAGAGAAACGATGATTGGTTTTGTTTTAAAATTTACCTCGGGTATACTCTTTTTGAAAAAGATAACACATAAAAACAGTGAAAAGTTTTTTTTACATAGTTCTTAAGAATTGGTGAATGATTCCATTTTAAACTAGGTAATGAATTAAGATGAAATAAAAACTTAGACTGTAGCCAGATTCCAACCAGCAACCATCGGGTTTCTAGTCCAATGTTCTACCAACTGAGATACCAGGTCCGACTGCTGACTAGATTTTTATTTCACTTCAATCACCAAGGATTTTGCTCGACTACCATGTTAATTCGTGACGCGTTACTACTGAAACCATTACTTTGATTTTCACCGACAATTTATTCTTCCAGCTCTTATTTCTAGTAACAACATGTAACACACAATTATATATCAGTTTTAATCAGCTCAATTTTCACTGTGTTCAGTTTGTTTTGTTAGTTAATCAAACCATCCTTCATATCACATCACATTTGTCATTTACAAAGAAACATATTTCTTCATTTACTTTTTGCAATGAAGTTCTCAGTTATATCTGCACTCTACAACATGCTTACTATTGGTATTTTCTACTACCAGTATTTCTTTACTTGATTTTAACTCAGAATTAATGTTATCTGTACTTTTTAAGATAGATTTGAATTTTTGCAACTTTTAAATTAAACTGTGTTATGATTACAAAGTGAGGGTAAACGCCATCCCCAAGTGTTATAGTGCTCGTTATATATCATCACTTTCTGTAAGAGAATATGTACTTTCTGTGTTCTGAATGCATATTTTGCCTATTCATACTATTTTGCTACACAATCGTCTTGTCTTATACCGTCAATTGATGTGCAAAATACTGACTGTAACTTCATTGCTTAGTTGAAAATTACCCGAAGTTTTTATCAAGAATGATGGTTATAAAGTAATTTAAACGAAGATTAAAGCTGCAGATAAAAAAACTTAAAGAGTACAGTTTTCAACACAAGTCACATCGTAAATGACTAGAAATGTTAATTTAAGCTAAATCAAAGTACAATGATGATATTCGTTTAAATAGCTATGAAGTTAGAGTGAATTATTTTTTAATGACTCAGTTCACCGTTAATAAGGAGGAATAATTATTGTACAACAAGTAAAACTTCAGTAGGACTTCAATGACAAATAAGAAGAACGTGACAACCTGATTGTGAAATTTACAGTAGCATTGTGGATCGTTAACAAGATCCGGATTTTCAACACCAACGTCAAGTCAGTGCTTCTGTATGGCTCAGAGACTTGGCGCGTTACGAAAGGGATTTCCAATAAACTACAGACATTCATCAACAACTGCTTACGCTCGCTACTAAAGATCAGATGGCCAGAAATAATAAGCAACAAGGAGCTCTAGGAACGAACCAATCAAGAACCTATCACACAACAAATATGCAGGAGGAAATGGAGATGGATTGGCCATGCACTGAGAAGGCCGACTGGGGACATCACGCGTCAGGCCCTCGAGTGGAATCCCCATGGGAAGCGACGAGTTGGACGTCTGAGGGTGACATGGGGGAGATCGTGCGAGGAGGAAATGAGAGCTTCTGGGCTATCGTGGAACCAGGTTCAAAAGATCTCAGATAACAGAGGTCACTGGAGAAGTGCTACTAAAGCCCTATGTTCCATTAGGAACCCAAGGGACTAATAATAATAAAATAATAATTGTGGATCGTTACGGACTCCAAAACAAAGTATTTAGGGTTAGTTTTAAATATAACACCTTCAAACTTCTTAAAATTCACATAAACATCAAGAAACAGGTGTTCGAATTATCCAAAGACAAATGAAGTGAAACGACTGAAAAGGGATGAAGTATATGAACACTTACATTACTGACAACTGTTGATCTGAAAGTTGTAAGAGAACTAGGAAACTGATGGATACATGATAAGTATCTTTACATGCAAAATAGTTTTTACTCGTCTCTTGTAATTCACCTTTGGTCAAGATGATCAAAAGACACAAAGTGCAATTAACCGTTTGATTAACGTGTAGTTAGACAGGTCTACCTCTGAATACACGAATTCTATATTTTGCAAATATTGACACTAATTAGTGCTTAATGAAGGCTGCAAGTCATAGAATACAAGTGTAGTCTACATGTAAAAGGTGGGATACGAGAGAGCTGTGCTGACTGATAAATGGAGGGTTGGTTATATATAACATCATATTCAGGATCTTTTGGGCTTCCCACTCCCATTTACGCTTATCTTTTCTCTTGAGAAGTTAATTTTACATATTCAGAAATCACTTTCCATAGTATCTTATGTCTGTAATGTCGTGTGTTCCGTTTTGTCCCGAGTATCTCTCATTTTTAGAAAATGTTTTACCTTGCTTCCCCACTCATAGCATATTTTCAACCTATTCACTCTTCCTTAAGTTATTTTATCTTTTAAAAACCATGTCTATATAGGCAGTAAATTGAAGCACTTAAAACTTATTGTAATTCAACCCATCAACTACGATAGCATAGAATGTACACTCTACAACTCTCATCTTCTTGTATTTACTTTGATAAGTCATTTGACGTGCAACCATACAATCTAAAATGGAGGTTAGAAATTTTCTATTAGCTGCAGTAACGTTTTTGAGCATTTGAAGAGACATTTTTCGCGTGAAATATAAAGCGATAAAAAATTATGAATAAGAATATCCAATCTCCAAAAAGTTTTGCAGTGTTCAACTATCTACTTCAAAACTGTCAGCTTGTTTTAGGTTCACAACGCTGGCCTAGAGAAATGGTAACCTGCAATAAAGTAGGATGTACACTACTTTTAGGAATCACTACCTCTGATACTCTTAAGTCAATTATATCTATGAAAAATTTGTTCATTGTGGAGAGAATCAACTTATTATAAATACATTTTTATTGAATATTTACATACAATGATGTTATTGAGTTTTGGTAACATTTCGAACAAAATTACTGCCCATGAAATATCACCAAAACTAAATAACTTCGCGGGTAAACACTCATAACAAATATATTTATAATAAATGGATTCCTTTTGAACCTAAGTAAGGAGGCTAAGGAATATGCTGTACCTAAGAGGCTACGCACTTTAGTGGTGATGCAACTACACCAAACTGGTACTGCATGACATATCAACACCCTATGAATGGTACTGAAGGTACAGGAGCGGTGGAGCTGGGTTGTTTAATCGTGAAGCTTTCACCGTCTTTCTAGACGACATCATCAGCACCAACTTCACTATGAGGTGAGCTGTCAATATCTCTCCTTAAGTGATTCAGTAGCTTGCCCTAACTAACTGGTTTATGATTAGTTGTTTCCTTTGACTGTTGTGTCATTGACTGTTTAGATCTTCTTGTTGCCTGTTCCTCTGCTTGACGTCTGATCTTTCTGTCGTTTGTCATTTTCCTTATTGGTTGGTAGATTGAGTTTGTGTCTTTACATCTATTGATTATTGACTGACCTGAATCCCAAGCTTCTAGGAATTCTCTGATATTCTTTGTGTTTCCTCTGTCCAAAACTTCTACACTGTCGAAATTGAATTCATGTCCATAATTATCCACATGCATTGAAATGAATGATGAAATATTGTGACGTTTAATAGCCAATTGGTTTTCATGTAGACGAAGGCGAAGAGGGCTACCACTTTGTCCAATGTAGTGTTGACTACAGTTATTGTAGTTGATTTTGTAAATGATATTCGGTTTGTCTTCTTTGGTTGTTTCGTCCTTTGCTCTGTATAAGTGTTTGCAGGGAATTTGTTGATTTGTAGTGCACCTTCCTGGCACCAAAATATAACTAGGGCTAAAATAAATAGTTTAAATTAAATTAACTAAATAAATCTCTAGCTTGCCTCCGGATGCTTAGGGTGTTTTAAGTTTTGTTTTAACGAGCATGCATCCGAGCAGGCTTGGACGCCATTTTTGCGCTCCATTGTGCTGATCACCACGCACGTACTCCGAGTCCCTAGTTCAGCCTTACAAGCCAGATAAGTTGATTAAACTTTTCCCTCATTCATTATTATTACATTTACCTTAAATACATAGCTCCTTTAAATACATTGCGTATCAGTTCTTTTGATTTGTGTTTTGTTATCAGTACTTACACGTTAGGTAAAGTACTGGTTAAGCAGGTACTAGAGCACATCAAATTAAGTAGGGTTGATCAAACGTTACGGAATTGTAACACGCATCCCTACAAAATTGGTGAGCCCGAGTATCACTTCTTACTTTGTCTAGTACCTTTGTTCTCTTGCGTTGATTTGTCTGGCCTATTTTTTTTTGGCACGGTCTAGCGTTTTTTTTATTATTATTGCACTCCTCATTGGTTATTTTTGCATTGTAATTTTTTTTATTATCACTATCGTGCCTCGTTAATTCCCTGATCAATGGCGGATAACGACTCGACTGCGCAGATGGCCGTAACCCTCCAGCTTCCCACCTTCTGGGCCCACAGACCATCTGCATGGTTCTCCCATGTGGAAGCTCAGTTTGCCTTGAGACACATTCAATCACAAGAAACTAAGTCCAACTTAGTCATCGTCAGCTTACCGGAAAATGTGATCGAAGACGTCTCAGATGTGCTAGATGACCCAGCACCGAATCTTTACGATCGCCTCAAAACCGCCCTCATCAAACGTGTTGCACTTACTGACCAGCAGAAAGTGCAAGAACTTTTCAGGGATGTGCATCTGGGTGATCGCAAGCCGACGCAACTGCTTCGTCAGATGAAGCAGCTGATTGCTGACTTCAACATTGATGAAGCATTTCTCAAGCAACTGTGGTTACAGAGGTTACCACAGTCGGTTCAAGGGATCCTCGCACCCTTCCATAAGTGTCCCTTAATAGAGCTGGCGGAAGCGGCTGACAGAGCTGTGGATGCTACGAAACCCAACACTAGTATCTCAGCTGCACTGTCTACTGCCACGGATTCGTTCAAAAACCCTCCCTCGGCTGTTGAGCCAACAAGTTTCGATGTTATAGCTCACATCTCAAAATTGTATGAGAGTTGTGCAGCATCAGGAACGAAATGCGGTCTGGTAGTTCTTCCGGCGGTCGCACGTCTCGCTCGCGCAACAGGTCTGCCTCCCGTACCGATAGCAGACGTTCCAAATCGCGACAATCCCAACCCAGGTTGTGCTGGTACCATAAACGTTATGGTGCCAATGCCAAAAGGTGCACTCGACCTTGCACCTTCGAGGCTAACCAGGCGGGAAACGTGTGAGCCAGCACGTGACGGCGACTAACGTCGCTGGCGAGCCACTTCCATGTCGCCTCTTCTTCGTCACTGATCGACATTCTGGGATACGCTTCCTAGTTGACACTGGGGCAGAAGCTAGCGTCATCCCACCTACGAAGGAAGAGCGTCTGCGGCCAATGTCTCTGCAACTTCGTGCCGCCAACGGTTCGCCCATCACAACCTATGGTCGGAGATTCCTCGATCTCAACCTTGGATTGCGTCGTCCCTTTCGTTGGGTTTTCATAGTGGCAGATGTGACCACCGGCATTATTGGTATGGATCTCTTGCAGCACTATCAGCTGCTGGTAGATGCTGGCAAGCATAAGTTGATAGATTCTACCACAACACTCTCTGTTTCCGGTATAGTCACAAAGACGCCGCCCCTCAGTCCCGTGTACTGCACGACGGACGCTTCTAGTCCCTACGCGTCTATCATTCAGTCCTTTCCGGATGTCTTTAAGCCAAGTCGTTGTGTCCCTTGTGTGACTTCGAACGTTTCTCATCACATAACGACGACTGGCCCGCCAGTGTTTGCGAAACCACGGCGATTATCCCCGGAGAAACTGCGTGCTGTAAAAGCCGAGTTCGAACACATGCTTGAAATGGGAATAATCAGACCATCCAACAGTCCATGGTCTTCACCCTTGCATGTGGTACCCAAGAACAATGGCATGGACTGGAGGCCTTGTGGTGACTACCGAAGGCTCAACGCTAAAACGATTCCAGATCGTTACCCAGTCCCTCACATTCACGACTTGACTGCATCTTTAAAAGGCTCGGTTATCTTCAGTAAGCTTGACTTGACGCGTGCATATCATCAGATCCCGGTTCATCCTGATGATGTTCCCAAGACAGCCGTCATTACACCGTTTGGTCTTTTTGAGTTCCTCCGTATGCCTTTTGGTCTTCGCAATGCAGCACAAACCTTCCAACGTTTTATTCACGATGTTTTACGTGGACTCGATTTCGCCTATGCCTACCTAGACGATATACTAATCGCTAGTCCTGACGAAGACACTCATTTTAACCACTTGAAACAGGTTTTCGCCAGACTGTCAGAGCATTCGATGACAGTCAACCTGGCCAAATGCCAATTGGCGTTCGTTCACTAAAATTTTTGGGACACGTTATCGACGAGCAAGGCATTCGCCCACTACCTGAAAAGGTACAGGCGATCCAAGACTTCCCAGTCCCAGCGTCACTTAAAGCTCTGCGTGTGTTTCTGGGTATGGTGAGCTATTATCGTCGCTTCGTTCCCCAATGTGCACACATTTTGACTGCACTGACCGACCTGCTGAAAAGTAAATGTAAAACTTTCAGCTTGACTCCGGAGGCACTAGAAGCATTTCGCAAGATCAAAACCGCAATAGCAGACGCCACGATGCTGGTGCATCAAGACGTAAACCTACCTCTTAGCATTGCGGTTGACGCCTCTAACACGGCCATTGGAGCTGTGTTGCAACAACTTTCGGATCACACTTGGATCCCAGTTGCATTCTTCTCCCGGAAGTTATCCACCTGCGAAATGCGGTACAGCACTTTCGGCAGGGAACTGCTCGCCATATATGCCTCAGTGAAACATTTTCGTCATTTTGTGGAAGGTCGTGACTTCATCATCTTTACCGACCATAAACCTCTGACGTATGCCTTACACACCACTACTGACAGATATTCACCGCGTGAATTACGTCACCTAGATTATATTTCGCAATTCACGTCGGACATCCGTCATATTTCTGGTGCGAATAACCCTGTCGCGGACGCACTGTCTCGCGTTTGCACCACTACTTTGCCTCGAGCAGTCGACTTACGGAAGATTGCCGAACTTCAGGATTCAGACGAGGAGATTGAAAAACTTCAACACTCATCCTCTCTGAAGATACAGCGTTTACCGCTCCTGAACAGTGAAGTGTCAATATTGTGCGACACCTCCACAGGCACACCCAGACCGGTTGTTCCTTTACCCTTGCGTAAGCATGTTTTTGATGCTTTGCACAATCTTTCACATCCTGGCATCCGCGCCACTGACAAGCTCATATCTGCTAGGTTTGTTTGGCCTGGTATTAACCGTGATGTTCGAAACTGGACACGGTCATGTATTCAGTGCCAACGTTCCAAGGTGAATCGTCACAACATCCCACCACTTGGAACTTTCGCCAAACCGGACTCACGATTCGCTCATGTCCACTTAGACATTGTCGGCCCACTTCCACCCTCCAATGGATATAGTTACCTACTGACATGTGTCGATAGGTTTACTCGCTGGCCGTTAGCCATCCCATTGTCTAACATTACTGCCGAAACAGTAAGTCGGGTTTCGTCGAAGGATGGGTTTCACAGTTTGGATGCCCTTCCACCGTGACAACCGACAGAGGCCAACAGTTCGAATCCGCTACCTTCCAGAAGCTGATGAATCTGTTGGGATGCAAACGCATCCGCACTACCGCATATCATCCAGCTTCCAATGGTTTGGTGGAGCGATTCCACCGACACCTTAAGAGCGCACTAATGGCAGTCGACAATATGAAATGGACTGAGTCTCTGCCGTTGGTTCTTCTCAGCATCCGTTCTACACTCAAGACTGATATACAGTGTACACCTGCTGAGTTAGTTTACGGTAGTAACTTACGTTTGCCGGGTGAGATGGTCGCTTCAGACTGTAGTGACCCAACTCCTACCGATATCCATGGCTATGCTCAAACTCTTAAGTTACACATGCGTCGCCTCCAACCCTCATCCACACGGATACAGTGTAGACGGGTGCAGTTGGATAAAAGACTCCAAGATTGCACTCACGTCTTTGTGCGTTGTGACGGTGTACGTAAACCCTTACAGCCACCATACGACGGACCTTTCAAGGTTCTCAGTAGGAAAGAAAAGTTTTTCGTCATTGACAGATCTGGACGGCAGGATTCTATAAGTGTCGATCGTTTGAAGGCAGCTTATATAGAGGACGACCCACCTTCCTCTACACCGACACAACTAGAAAAACCCTTGCCGCCAGACTCCCAAACAGACTCGTTTAGTCGCGCGTACCCTGAACCTTCTAAAAGAGCCACGTCTAGTAACACTGATCCAGTACCCTCTACACGTGCTGGGAGGCGTGTACATTGGCCCAAGCGATACGCCGATTTCGTTAATTAGCCCCAGCGCAACTTCACACTTGGTGAATTCGGAGTTTCAACTACTTTGTCGTGGCATACACTGTCAATGCGTTTTCATATCTAAAGTTTTCACAAGTCTTGTTCACTACTTTGCAAACAGTTTTTTTTCAAAAAAAAAAAAGAAAAACCAAAAATACAATTTAAATTCCAAAAACTTTTTTTGGTTGGTTATTATTTTTTTTTTCTGTACTCCTCCCACTTCGAATTGTTTGGTTTTCCTTTCTTAGCACTCTAATGTCCCATTTCTTTCTTCTTGCAGAACCTAGAAAATGCGTTGAAAATTGGATACAATTGGCCGCTGACGATGCTACTTGGATCGTTCTTCGGTTCTCTTTGTACCAATTTCCCCCTGTACACTCCCCGGTAGATTAAGAAGCAATAGGGAAAAGTAGACGGAGGCTTTGGGTCACCTTCCACCACTGCGAGAAGGGTTGCGTCTAGACGCAAAGTTATCTTACCTCGTAGGTGTGCATAGTTGCACTAGCTTCGGAGACCCACACGTCACCTACTCCATCACCAATATGGAAAGGTGTTGCGTGTCCGCCTCGCAGTCGCCTCCTAGGATCGAAGGTTGCCGGTATCCCAACAACCTTCTAGGAGGGGGATAACCTGTAGTGCACCTTCCTGGCACCAAAATATAACTAGGGCTAAAATAAATAGTTTAAATTAAATTAACTAAATAAATCTCTAGCTTGCCTCCGGATGCTTAGGGTGTTTTAAGTTTTGTTTTAACGAGCATGCATCCGAGCAGGCTTGGACGCCATTTTGCGCTCCATTGTGCTGATTACCACGCACGTACTCCGAGTCCCTAGTTCAGCCTTACAAGCCAGATAAGTTGATTAAACTTTTCCCTCATTCATTATTATTACATTTACCTTAAATACATAGCTCCTTTAAATACATTGCGTATCAGTTCTTTTGATTTGTGTTTTGTTATCAGTACTTACACGTTAGGTAAAGTACTGGTTAAGCAGGTACTAGAGCACATCAAGTTAAGTAGGGTTGATCAAACGTTACGGAATTGTAGCACGCATCCCTACAGATTCATGAGCCACACCAATTCCAAGTGGTTTCAATAATCTTGTCGTGATTTCTGATTCTTTACGTATGGCACTATGATGCGTTTGTTGATGCATTTGTAGTTGATGATGTTCGGGATAGGCGTGTTCTGATAAAGTTTCGTGGGTAGTCGTTATTCTTTAGGGTGGACATCAACTAATTTCTTCGTTTCTCCATGAAGTCGTTGTAGTGCAGTGTGTTCTCACTCTTCTGAATAGAGTCTACACGTAACTAATTCTGTGCGTGGTTGGATTGTTGCTACTGTAGTTGGAGATTTGGTCAGTGTGTGCTGACTTCCTGTACACTTGGATTTCCAGCTTCCCCGTATTTGTTCTACTTACCAGAACATCTAGAAATGGTAGTTGGTTGTTTGACTCCTTCTTCATTTTGAATTTGATGTCACTGAAAACTCTATTGATCAAACTGTGAGGATTTGCTATATCATCTTTTTGAGTGATGACAAAAGTATCGTCTACATAGCAAATTCAAAATTTTGGTTAAATCACAGGTAAAATGATGATTTCCAGTCTCTGCATCACTGCTTCTACATTTAGTCTGGACATCACTGATCCCATTGGAGTTCTTTTCATTTGTTCCTATATCTTACCCTTAAATTGGAAGTATGTGGTCAGTCAAAGATCACTGAGTCCTATCAGACTTGGACAGTTAAATTTCATGCCTTCTGAAGTTAGTGCTGATGATGTCGTCTAGAAAGATTATCAAAGCTTCACGATTAAACAACCTAGCTCAGAGGACACAGTACAACCAAGAAGGTGCAGAAGTATATGGAAATGACTTCCCACGTATTTTCTCCATTGATGAACTTAGCATGTAAAAGATGGTTCTGCAATAACACTCAATTGCAGTCGTGATATGAAAATACGAAATGATATGAATACAACTCAATCATGACTGCTAGACCGTCTTTCCATATCATGAAGTATATCATGTTTACTAAAGTATACATCCCAAGGAATAGGATTCTTACACAGATTCACTTTTGTACTCGAATGATTGCTAACAAGTACTCATTCTCTCAGTACTTACGAATAACATCACTCATGGTTTTATTCCTAATGTAGAGATAAGCAATAATCCCTTTTTTCTATGCTCAATGAGTTAAAAGTAGAAAGCAAACAGAAGTAACGATATGTCTCAACGCGGTACTTAAGAATATTTAGAACACTTTATTCTTTGAATAACCATATCTTAAACCGAAAGACTCCTTGTGGCACGTTCTTTGAAGATATACCAAGGTCCAAGAGCTACAGTCGTGTAGACCTATTAACGGAGAAACGGTACAATTAAACTTTTATGACATAAATTACGTTCCAGTACGAACTGACCAATCAGAGCCCACCCATCTCAATGAGACCATATCATTTCCTCTTCATGATTATGTTAAAGGTTTAAGGAACTGTCTAAAAAGCTCCACATATGTTCAACGTCTTTTATCTGCACTCTGTTTGTCGGATCAACGATTTGTTTTGTGAACAACAACCTGATAGGGGCAACCAGTTTCAGATAACACCATGCACGTATTTCAGGCATCTGCGTATACTGTGGTGCCCGATTATTTCATGATTAAATATGACCGATGTACTTTCGTAATATTTTAAGTAAATGCGTAGACAAAGATGTATTATATAGGTGGCTAGGCATGAGGTTAGCATACAATGTGGAGCGCGGACTTGCAGTGCACCTTCTTGGCACCAGAATAATGCCTTTTTACCATATAACGTGTGTTCTTATTTCTCTTTTGTCATCAGCACTCACACGTAAATAAGATATCCGTTAGTTTGGTACCAGCGAGCATTGATTTACGTAAGGCTTGTCAAGTGTAAGGTAATGGTAACATAACTAGACCCTTACAACTGGTGATCCCGAGTATAACTTGATTATTGGATGTTCATATTGTTTCTCATATATATATATATATATATATATATATATATATATATATATATATATATATATATATATATATACAGAGAGACCAGTATCTGACAGGGTCTCATATATTTAATTCCTTGTTGCTCACATCTGTACTGGTGCACTTTACCTGTTGTCTCTAATCATATCAGCTAAATTATTGTCCTAAACCTCCATGCTTGGCTGAAGCAAATGGACGTCAATATCCAGCTTACTACATTTTTGACACAGACCATCAGCCTGGTTAGTCTGTGTGGAAGCTCAACTAAACCTTAGACGAATTACCTCACAAGAACGCTAGTCAAACCTGTTGACCCATAGACTTTCACGTAACGTTTTGGAAAAGATTTCCAATGTGTTTGCTGACACTACTCCAAACATTTATGATCGCCTCAACCAGGCTCTCATCAGACATGAGGTTTTGATTGACCAACAAAAGCCACACGAACACTTTTGTGATGTTCAGCTAGGTAATCGTAAGCCAATGGAAATGTTACACTATGTGCGTCAGTTTGTTTCACCCTCCAATATCGACGGCGCCTTTCTCGGAATACTGTGGCTCAAACGCATTCTGCAGTTGGTTTACGGCATACTTTCACCTTTCTCTTGGTCTCCATAGGTAGAATTAGCTGAAGCTGCTGACAGAGAGGTAAAAGTAACACGATCACAACCTTAACTGATAGCGGTTATCGGTACGACCACTAATACCAGCCCTTACGCAGATGTATTCCCTTCATACAGCCCTTCAAATTTCGACCTCACTGCTCATACTACAATAGTGTATAAACAGCTCAGTGAAGAAACGAGGGAACATCAACTGTCGTTCAATCACGTTTCTTGCTCACTTTTGACAACTGCCACAAAACGCTGTCACATTATATCACAACTGGGAGACCCGTAACCCGGAATTTGTTGGTATCAAAGAGGCTTTGGCGGAGCGCATAAAAACGCACTTAATCAAGTACTTTAGACTCCGGGCAGTCAAGAAACGACTTTAACTAACTTCTCCGAAGAACCGCCAGCCTGTTGCATCTACTACTTATCTGATTACTGTTCATGGATACGTTTCCTGGTAGACACTGGGGAGGAAGCTACCGTAATCTTGATGATTACTTAAGAGCGACTGTAGCAGACTTCTCAGAAACTTTTTGCTGCCAACGGTTCTCTCATCACAACAGACGGTAGTCATTTACTTGACATTACCCATGGATTATGCCATTTGTCTCCTTAGGTTTTCATTGTAGCTGACTTGACTGACCTCCGGTGTAATCGGTATGGATCTCTTGCGGTTCTGTCAGTCACTATTTGGCCAGGTAATTACAAGTCGATTGATTCCACTAGAACATTTTCTGCTTCCCCTATTGTCACCAGTACCCTTTCCGTCAGCTCAGTTAATTCCATTTTCTGACATTACTCGCCCCTACATATTCATCGCCCACCTGCTTTCTGTCGCTTTCAAGCCGATGTCTGGCAGGTTTTGCGTAATGTCTAGCACTTCACATCATGTAACAGCGGCTGGACCACCAGCTCTTGCTTAGCAATGACGCTTTTCTCAGGATAAACTCCAAGCTGTCAGGGCTGAGTTCGGTTATATACTGGGAATGGGTATCGTTAGACCGGTCTACAGCTAAAAGCGATCTCCTTTGCATGTGATCATGAAGAAAATGCCATGGACTCGCAGCCTTCTGGTGAATGCCGATGACTCAAATGCAAAACGATCCCAGATAGTTACTCAGCGCATCACATACACGATTTCACCGTTACTGTGAAAGGTCCAACAGTCTTCAGCAGACTTAATCTGATATGTCCCTAACATCGAATGCCCGTACATCTTGATCCAATGTCTTTTTACAAACTATTGTTAACCAACTCATTTCTTTATGCTCGCTTCTAGGTCTTGCGGAGTGCCTTCAAGTATCTGATGGGTCCCGATGCAGCAGGTCTGCCCAGTCGCCTCCTGTGGCTCTGGTTAGCCCGAGGGAGGGTTGGGTGTTGTTTATATTTGTAGGAATTTTTGATTTTTCCAAGGACTATGGTGCAGAGGCGTGGTGCCGTTAGACAGCCGTTTGAAGTAGTTTTTTAAAAAGATAGGGAGGCCGAACAGATATCCGACGAAAACACAGGAGAAGCGAAAGGAAACAAGTTGAAAAGAATTGGACTGAATGTAGAGGAGTAATCTAAGCGTATTCAGGGGAGATAACAGTGACATGGAGAACCCTGATAGGTGGGATGAGATCATAGAGTCAGAGGGAGTCAGAACAAAAACAGTGAACAAATAAGATTGCAAAAAGGCTTGCTGGAATACAAATAGCGATGTTTTATTAGGGGTATGGTAACTAGATGTGAGATGTCCAACGTGAATGTATGAGTTTAAATTAAGTTCTCGAAGATGGTAATGGGGTTAGGCTGAAATTTCTCCCCACATGTTGTTGTGCTTTTCACGGCTTATAGAGTTTTGCGTCCAGATGCGTGCTTCCTATGTACCGTCTGCACACCTTACCCACTTGTATATTTTCTGAAATGCAGCCTGTCAATGAATCGTGTTTCATACCCCTCATTCGTTTACAAAGTATTTGTTACTCTTCCACATCTTAGGTGGGATGTAAGTACAGTTATTTAAGAAGAATGGTGCCCAAAAGTCAAAATAAGTTGATTGAGGCTTCAGACGAGGAGAAAGAGGTGTTATGGTTGCAGCGCTCACCTTGAAATATACCTGTGCAAAACAAGGAAAATACTTATTTTACCGGCGAATGCTGTAGTACTCCAGGATGACTTTTTATCTCACCCCCTCCGAAATATTACAATCACTTAGTAAGATCGAAAACATGCTAACAAAGGCCACAAAGTTGGTCCGACGAGGTGATAACCTTCCTCTTGGCATTCCCGCTGATCCCTCTAACACAGTTATTGAAGTTATGTTGCAATAACTTTCGGATCACACTTCGATTTCACATGCTTTCTCATTGTAGAAACTATCTGTACGCGTGATGCGTTGCAGAACTTCTGGTCGTGGCATGCTCACCATATACACTTTAGTTAGGCATTTTCGCCATTTCGTGGAAGGTCATGATTTTATCATATTCACCGAACGCAAACTTTTGACTTACTTCCTACACGCCGCCACAGATAAGCATTCATCGTGTGACTTATGTCATCTGGAAGGCAGTTCACTCCTCCACTAAGAAACCCGTCAGGTTTCTTATGTGAACAACTCCGTTGCAGCACGCACCATTTCCGAACAGTGAGAACAGTGAGGAATGTCCACAAAGACCCCAGGCTTATCGTTTCTTTCCCTCTGCGTGACCATGTTTTGATGCTCCGCACAATCTTTCACCTCCCGTTATACGTGTTACAAACAAGCTGATGTCTGCTAGTTTTGTATGGCCAGGCATTACTCGTGATCTTCTAAAGTGGATATGGTTATGCATTCGATATTCATTCTTTGCTGTCTGCAAAGCACTAACGTTCTTACTCTAGACGCATCTTTTATGTACCGGAAAGAACAGTGTCCATTGTATAGCTTCATATTGTACATAGCAGTCAGTTCACATCACCAAAATGACCAGACCCGTAAACTGGTTTGTTTTCATGTAACTTGTATGAAATATATTGTTATTATTACTATTATTACCATTATTATTATTATTGTGTTCCAAGGTAAACCCATAAAACGTTATACCACCTGAAACTTTCAGTAAGCCAGACTCAAGGTCTGACCATGTCGGTCTAGACATAACTGGCTCACTTCCACCTTCCGATGATTGCTCCTACTTATTGAAAAGTGTAGATAAGTTCATGCGGTGACCAGCAGTTTCACTGCCAGATAACCCCACTGAAACAACTGGTAGTGTATTTGTTGAAAGATATGTTTTTTGGCTTGGATGTCATTACTCCGTGACAGCTGACCGAGGGCTTTGCGAACGGTAGCTGATAATGCCAAATGGACTGAATCCCCGCCATTGGCATCTCTCGACGTCAATTCCACACTTGAGGAGGATATGTAGCGTAGTCCTGCCCAGATGGCTTTCGGAAGTGATCCATACTTTCCAGGTGGAGCGGTAGGTTCAGACTGTAATGTGCAAGTCCCTTGGGATAGCCATGGAAATGCCCAAACCCCTAAAAGTTGTAGTCGTCATCCCCAGCCGCCATCCATAAGAATGCAGCACAGATGGGGAACAGCTAAATAAAAGTCTTCAAGATTTTATGTGCATCCCTGTGCACTTCGAAGCTGTTCGGGAAGGAATAGCCTTTCACAATGTTGGCAGCCTGGAAGTTTCAACCGCATTCACAACACGATCAGCACCAAAATTTCCTCAGACTGTCATTGACCTCCCCCACCATTACCTTCTAATCCTCATTCACGTCTCTCAACTAACGATACTACACCATATTCAATTTCTCCTGGCGCCGCAGCCTTCGACAGCGATATGAGTGCACAGAACAGCATGCTTGGTCTCCTTAAAACATGCCCAGATCACATATTGGGGACTTCAATGTCCGCAGCCCCCGTCAAATCGGTCGATAGGCTTAGCTGGCAAAGAGTCTGGGAAATCAGGGCATGGATGTTTGCTGTGTTTGTGAGGCGCACACGGAACCCAAATGTGGTAATTCACATGAACTCTCCAGGCCAATCCAGTGAACCCGCAAAATTCAGTCTAGGATGGCCAGCCCCCTCTGTCTTGCAGCTGAAGGCATAGCATTATGCAATATGACAGAAAACTCACCAATAGGATGGTTCTTATTTGTTAGTCACCTATGCGCTATCCAAACGAACAGCACAGTGAAAAATCAAAAGAATGCTGAAATTCGCTTTTGACCCATTCTGATCACCGCCTACACGCCCACTGACTGTGGTTCGAATGCAGTTAAGGACCAGTTCTACCGTAAAAGTCTAGTCACCATTCTTAAACCAAACGCCCAGAAGTGGTGGTTGTCGCAAATGATTTGGATGCACAGGTGGGTAGACTGAGCGAGACAGAAAGGCACTTAGGTGGCACTTCCGGAGTCTCGACTTAACGTACAGATAACGATGATCCCCTACTACAACTGCACTCAGATAACCGCCTATTTTTACCTAGCACAAATTTCAGATATAAAGAAAGACACTGTCTGACATGGCGTCCACCGAGCTCAACTCAACGATGAATACAGATAGACCACATCGATACTAGTCATCGCTGGAGAGGATCGGTGGAAGACTACCGCTCCTTCTGTCGTACGTGTTTGGATGGCGACCACGTGTTGGTCCGAGAGCCTATATGCCTGCGTCTCAATGTGCATAAGAAGAATTTGGAAACAAGACCACTACGAGTGCTGCTGAACAACGAAAACACCAAAGCAGTGTTCAGTGAGAAGTTGGCTGAGCAGTTATCAGAGCAGAACACCATCACTCATCCATAAAAAGCTTGGTTCCATCTCCAGTCTGCTGTGAAAGCAGCGCTGAAGACCGTGGCCGACTCCGAAAGAGCAGTTAAAAAGAGCCAGTGGATATCAGCAGCTTCTTCCAAACTAATGGATGGACGTGAACGCATCCCTGCAGGCTCTGAGTACAGTGAAGAGCGAGCGTAACTTAAAAGTTGATTGAGAAAAAGTCCACACAACGACCGCGAACAGTGATGGGCAGCGAAGGCTAAACAGATGAAAAAGGCAGCGGCGATCGGTTATAATAGACAGTTACTTAGACTTATTAAGAAAACTGGGGGTAAATGTCGACAGCAGTTAGTGAGGCTACATCGGAGAAGCACGGAGACGACTGGAAAGATAATAGAACACTTTGAGGTATGGATTGACTGGCCTCCGGCCACCATTGTGTTGCCCGCTGTCCAGTTGGATCCTGAGAGTAACACTGATATAGGCCTCTCAACACTAACAGAAGTCGAGAAAGCGGTAGGTGACTTGAAACGATGAAGGGTGGCGCGACCAGACGGACTAACCCCTGAGGTATAAAAGGATGGTAGTAGGGTACTCCTAGCCAGTGTTAACCAATATAAGAGAATCAGATACGATACCCTTTGACTGGTTATCACAGTCTTCAAGAATGGCGAGAATTCCTCTTGTGACAACCACAGAGGAATCAGCCTGACAAACATGGTGTCCGAGATCCTAGGTTCTGTAATTCCCCGAGGCCTAAGTGAAGCTCGCGAACAACAAGCCCGAGAAAACCCGGTAGGCTTTAGACCCGGTCGTGGGTGTATCGACCAAATATTCACCCCGCGCCAGGTCCAGGAACACAGACACTCTTACCGACACCCGACGATAGCTGCATTTCTCGACCCAAAGGCAGCATTCGACCCCGTTGATCGAGAAGTCTTATTGCAATGTCCCTCACTGAAAGGCGTGTCGATTAAGTACATCATCTTATTGAAGGCTCTCTACTCGAACACTCGTGGGCGTGTTAGACACTATGGTGAGATGTTCAGTAAGCCAAACTCGTCGAGTGATGTCCATGAAGGGTGCCCACTGTCTTCATTCTCATTAAATTTTATCATAGATATTCCTATGGAGGTCTCCCTCTCGTCACCTGATTACACAGAGGTTGACCTAATCGGTGGAGAATTTTTCCTCATACCTAGAATACGCAGATGATATAGTCCTGTTAGGTGAAGTCGCTGACAAGATGCAGAGTCTTCTGGACACTTTGAGTGGCAGTTTGAGCGTGTTTGGGATGCAGTTCTCACTACCCAAGTGCAAATTGCTGCTCCAGGATTGGTCTCCAACGGTGCCTCACCGCGACTAACAAAGAGAGTGTAGTGGTTGATTGTGTCAACCATTTCACTTACCTGGGAAGTAGGATCAGCCCTACCCTGATGGACCAGTGGTCGATGAAATCTCTGCACAGATACAAAAGACTCAGCTGGGTTTCGCCAACCCTCGCCACCTATGGCGCCGCCGTGATATCCGTGATATCTTCTATTGAGCGTCGCGTGTACTGCACAGCAGTCCGGTCTGTTCCACTGCATTGCTGTGAAACATGGCCATTGAAGGTGGAAGACATGAGAAGGCTTCAGGTGTTTGATCACAAATGCCTTCGTAGTATAGTTCGCCGTATTCCGTGGTGTCACCATGTGAGTAACACAGACGTCAGGTGTAGAGTTTTAGGGAGTTGAGATAAATCAGTTGACGAGGTTATGAACCTTCATCGACTGAGATGGTTGGCTAGTCGCCGATTGCCTCGTCACACAATGTTGGCCGAAGCAGGTTGAGGCTGGAGAAAGGCCTGAGGTGGCCAGACTAAAACATGGCATCAATGTATGAAGTCTGTGACTGTTGGTTTGAGCCATGTGGGGCGATATAGACTAGGTGGTTGGGGTTTGCGGGGCAAGAGGAACCAGTGGTTGGAGAGTTTAGGTGATCACATGTCTGAGAACCGATGTCAGTGGTGCAGATGTATACACACGTTATCCTCATCTTCTTGACGCTGTGTCGAATCTCACCATTTTCTCATTCTTCGTTTCCCTCTTTTAGTACTTTAAGTTTCTTTTGACTGAATTTTCTTATCTTCATCTTGTACTTCACTGCCTGTTCGCCTGATGTACTGATATGAGGTGTGGCAACTCGGACCGTTACGTAGTAATGTCTAGTCCCATGTTGAAATTGATGATTATGGTGGTGTAACCATCCTACGATGGACCTTGAAATTATGTCAGCAGAAAAAGAAATCCTCAGTCATCGGTAGATTGGGATGACAAGATAGCATTAGCTTTCATTCTTGCTTTCTCCGGCCGCTGCTTTGTCTGTTTTTTCTCGTTGTAGGAAAATAATTCAGTTTTAAAGGTTGGCTTGGTTACCATCGTGAATTAATTACTTAAGGAAGAGACCACGGGTGAAACTACCCTTCACGTAGGTTAACCAGCTTTACCACGTTCAGGATACCTAACTACAACAGCAAAAATAAAAAATGTTCACTGGACTACAACTTCATAATTATCAAAATCTAGGATTAACTCATCATAAAAGTGACCAGCAAAGTCTGACACTTACCATCTGCAAGGCTATCACGACCAGTGAAAACGAAGGACAAGATGTTCTGGAAGTCCATCTGGCGCATTCAAACAAGTCTACTGCCTCTGGATGCTGGAGTTGGAAAAGTGAAGACATTTGGCTTTCAGTCATAACACTCATCAAGACTACGAACCTCTGTTGTGGAACGGTATTAACATGCATGAATTGTACAGTCCTGGAATCATCAATGAAGTACAACATGTAAATAATTCATGCGTACATTCCCTCATAAACTTTTCACCATTATCTCAAGTAAAGAACACAAAACTGTTGCAGTGGAAGTATTAGCTTCAAGCTTTATTTTTCGTCAGGTAATACCTGTAGTGTCTAGATACAAACCTGGTTTTTTGTTAATGTGAAGACAATACTTCCATTCGTCCAACTCGTAAATTTTCTGTACACTTATTCTGTTGGGATGTTCCATTATATGAACATGCAGCACCTATATCTTACGGTGACAATGGGTGAGGATTCAGATTACCTTCCATGAAGATGAATGTAATTTGTATGTAAACTTATTCATACCTGTAAAAATGGTGTGTGCCCGTATATTCAGGAATAAATATTATTATTATACTGCAGTGTGTGTATGCAGACAAAGAATGCTGTTGTTAGGGCTTTACAATCGCCTTTTTATCTCGCTATGAGGGCAAGACGCACACTCAGGAACGGCGAAGTTTTCTGAGTCGATCAAGTGACATGCTTATTTTATCGTGTTTTTATCCGTACCATGATCCACCGAGTACAGTGACCCCACGAGAGGTTTCGCTGGTGGTATAGACATTATATTTTCATTTCCGGTCCATAACGCTCAGGCCCCAACGAATTCACAGTGTTGACTTTCATAGGTTTGAAAAACCGGCTGGTCTGAAGGCATCTGTCCAGGCAGCTACGTCATTTGGAACTTTGCCGCGTTGCGTTGTTTTGCTCGTACGTGATCCTGCCCCCACAAGGTCAAACGTATGAGAATTTTGACTCAGTCTGCCCATTACACTATTCCTATTTGCTTACCAAGTCGTCTTCTTTCTTGGCCTTGCTCACGTTGGTGCTCTACGAGTATAATTAACTGGTGATTAGCCTCTTCATTTGATAAGTTAGTAAATAAATAAATAAATATCTTTATTCTCACATTATGAAGTTAACATGAGAGAAGCCAGTTTACAGGCCTCATCAAACTGATAATTGCAGAGAAACATAAAAGGTTTTAGCAGTATTGAATGATACGGAGGGAGGACTTTAAACTCTATCATGATACCAAGTGTCTAAATGTTATGAAAATAGCGGGAAAATATCACTTTACAGTACATGCACATCGTTTTGAGTTTAGGTCATTTCTGCATACAATTCTTTCTTCACATCAAACGGCACAGTATTTGGTGTTTGCGTTGTGAGTAGTAGACATGATTGACCTGTCTACAAGACCAAGTGTTTCGTCAGATAAACGTCTATTTTAACAGCAATTTTCAGTTGGCTCTAGGCTAATTCCCAAACACAATGGTGAATATACCGTTTTTTATCGTCTACATTCTAACACATCCCTCTTAAGCGGCAGCTCTAATCTTCATCTTAAACGCCATATGTTAGAAGCAGAGGCTGAGTACGGACGAATGAGTGTCTTGACACCTTCTTTGTAGTTAGGATACGCAAAACGTGTATTCGACTGAAGTTTCTGTGGCTACTCCGTTTTGTTAGTAAAAGAGAGTTTAACACCACATTGAGTCATGTCATACAGATGCGGTGCAAAAAAATCTTTTTATTTCTATGACAGACCATAAGAAGTAACAATAGTGAAACAGAAATGATTAGGAACAACTATTTTATTTCCGCTAATTTTCTTGAATCTAATACTTCATGTTCCTTGCAACATTGCTTTGTTATATGCAAATCTGGGATATTAGGAACAGTCTATATTTCCACAACATCTAGTTTGAAGTACTTTAATTGCTGAAGACTCATTGGCTTTTGTTTGGCTGTACTATTGACAAGGGTGCAGTAGATAATTGCTTCGCGCGCAGGTTTTAGTCTTAAAAAAATAGGTCAGTTCTGAAGTTTTTGTATTCCACTATGCTAGATGCATTTTGCGTCAATGGATATCAGCAGTTATACTAAAATTTCAAATTAAGGAGAACTGGGCTGATTAAAAAGTGGCTTTCGGCAAATTTACTGTTTAAACAGTATCAGAGACTTTTCGATAAATTTTGCTTAGAAACCATTCAGTTAGTATTTGAGTGGTTATCATTTTTCGAGTCTTCAGGTTAGTTTTTTGGACGTTTATCGGGTTCAGAGGGATTTAAACATTTTTTAGTAGTTTAGTCTTGTTGTGTTTAGCGCGACATCTAATTCAATACTGATAGTGCAAGCGTAGGAAACTGATCGTTTTTGATCCCTCACATCTAGTTCTTAGTATAGCTCTAACTGTGTACTTTCAGCAGAAGTACAGTTTTACTACCTTTCGGGTCGTGACTACTGTCGAAAGCTTTTTGTGTGCACGTCGGTAGATCGATCTACTTAGGCCATGGCCACCACGTTTGCAAGCGTGGAACCGACGGAAATCGATTGAAATCGGCTGTACACAAGTGGTTGGAGCAAGCTAGGCTCTCCCTGGCTGTGCGACTTTCGCTGTGGGCTTCCGTCGGGTCAAATGCAAAGTGCTGTCGACCAGAAAACTTGTAGCCGTGTTAATCTAGCTTGCACAGCTGTTAAGGTTTTCGAAAAGATAATTCGTGATAAGGTGCCTAACCATGTCGGACCAAATAATGTTTTATCACCACGACAACACGATTTTTGCAGATGACACTTGTTTGACAAACCTCATCACGAGAAAGGAATGGATTATTGTCCATTATAGCAGAATGCAAATAAACTCAGTGCTCGTAGAATTCAATGTTTCATGCAAAGTAAAACTCTCCACTTTCTGGTTTAGTGCCACAGCACAAAACCAAGTTAGGGACTTTCTGTGCGATTATAGACAAGTATTGAGAGCTTATTGGACTCTGAGGCGGAAACCTGTGAGTAAAGTTCTTCAAGGAACAATCTTTGGTCTCATCTTTTTCGTATTGCGTTGAATGGTTGCAGATGCTCAACTTTGATGATCGTATTTGCCGGTGGTGTAAAAGTCTTGAGAGTCATAAAGAACAATACTTATAAGTGTGCGGCTCAACGGACTGGTAGGTTGGTCTAAACAATAGTTCCTGAAGTTAACTCTAGCAAAGTTATAATAATGAACATGTCATAACGATTGTTTCCAGTTTCTCAGCAGAATATTGCTGTTTTCGCCCTTAGAACTAAAAGATGTGTCAGAATGTCATGATTTAAAAGCATCGGCGCACTACAATGGAGCGAAAGGCTTCCATATATCATGCTTCATACACAGCTTTCAAGTTACTCTATTCTAAATCTCAGCTTCACTTGACCAACAGTTTAGAAAAACTTGTCCACTGAGTTATTTTGATTCATCGTATTAGGTTTATCTTGCTTGTGTATTCTCAGCGTAGTATACTGGAACAAGCAATAAAATAAACAAATATTTTATTTTCTAGATGAATGAGGATTTTTTTAATTTAGAAGTAGCATTCATCGTGGATTGACATCAGTTGGGGAACCATTAGAAATCTGGGTGCACTGGACGGCATCCACTTCAAAAATACATTACTGTATAGTGCTCATTAGTGACTTGCTTCCAAATGGATATCAGGAAGCTCTAATGAGAAGCCGTGACCTGTGGGTCAACCAGTCGGAAGTGAAGTGGATGCTAACTGAAGACCTTGGGTGGCAGTCGCTCTATGTCGTGAATTGACAGAAGTTGGAAATTGTGAACCACTGGAAACTGACCCAGTTGCTGAATGGTTAACGCGTTCGCCGTGAAACCTGAAGGTCCTGAGTTCTATCCCTAGCCGTGGGTGCCTACTGCTTAGGAGTCCCATACTAGGACAAAACAGCTATCCAGTGCTCCCAGGTTTTCGACGGTTCCCCAACTGATTTCAGTCCATGTTGAATACTACTTCTAAATATTTTATTATTATTCAACGTTCTGATTTTGCTAGGAAGATTCTTTTTCAATAGTAGGAATCTGACATTGAGTTTTCAAGTTAATATCCAAGTTTTGGTACAGAAAGTGACTTTTATGGTCATTCAGTTAGGTCATGGCATAGAACTAAGATCCATATGATTTAGAAGATCGATGTAGCAAATCGGTGAGAAAAGCTTTTCCCAGTTGTCTAAGTAAGGTGGAACAAAATTAGGGTGGGGGGATTTAATCCAACTACTAAAAGTACAATGGAGTTGTGAGTCATCGGAGGCTGGGGTGAAAAGAAATGACTATTTTGGAAAGATGAATATTTAAGAATCAACTGATGTATAATAATAAATAATATCTAGTTCACTATTTAATTAATCCAGTCGCAATTACTAGTAATAGTAGTGATAACGATAAAGGTACTCTTACGTATGATAACACTTGAAGCATGAATGATAACAAAATGGATTGTGTAATCTATAGAATAGTTCGTAGAATTTGTATAACCCAGAAAGAAGCGTAAAATTGATGGAAATAGTAAATCATTAAAGTATTATGCAGTAGGATTCAACAAACAGTTGAAACAAAATCAATATTGTTTTGAAAGTAAGACGATCAAGCGAAATAACATCGGGAACTATTCCAGGATGAATGCATTCAGAATAAATGATGTGGGACAGCGTGAAATAAGGTTGTGTTCTACCTTTTGTTTGTTGATTACTTGGAACTATCTATGCTAGTTAATGTTTGCCATATTTGTGGAATGTCTGGCCCATCTATATATTGACCACAGAACGAAACTAACAGTTAGCCAAGCTTCTAAGTGGCATGCTCTTTATGAGACAAAAAACCTTTTTGGAAGACTTTTCGAGTGATATTTTATGATCTGAATATATAATGCATGAGCCGCGATAGGAGAGCCTTTTTCAAGTTTTTCCAGACGATAGGAATTTTTTGGCTACTGCTTGCAGCCAGTGTATATGGCGTTGCATTCATTACTGTCTAGTTATAAACACAATGCTGTTGGTCCACATGGGGAATGGTGGATGAGCGCGTTTCTTTCTCTCGTTATTTAATTTGCACAAGTATGGGTGGTCTTTATTTTCTTAAAGAATACTCTGATGGTATAGCAGTTCAGGATACATCTCATTTCCTCTAATCTAGATGTTCTATAAGGAAGTATTACAGTACTAATCCTATCCTTCTGGATTGGTTTTCCCGTGTCTTTTCGATAAACTTCTTTCTGTCCTTATAAGTAGCTTTTCCGATTAGTTGTTTTTTTTTAAGGCTTCCTGAACAAGTTGCCTGTCTGCTTTCTGAAATTTTATTTTATAAAGTATCCTTTGTAATCTTGTCAACAAATTTTTTGCCGCTTAACTTAGTTTCTGATGGGTGAGGTGAGTGGAAGTCAAGGTACTTTTTAGAATGTGTATCTTTGCGATAAACATCAATGTCAAGTTTTCCGTCATTTTCATACGACCGTGCAGTCTAGGAAAGATGGTATTCCACGTTCTGTTTCTAGTTCATAAGTGAATTTTATAGGATTGAAACGCCTGTTAATATATTCGAAGAGATTTCTTAGACCTTGTCTTTTGTTATGACGTACCTCCACCGTATTCGTGGTTTTAAGTCGCGTTGGCTAAATAGGCCTGACTTCACTTTGGTCATGTACAGATTAGCTACAATAAGTAAGACCAATGAGCCCATCGCTACCCGACTGGTTTGACAATAAAGATTTCCTCGAAAATTAAGAAAAGGTTGAGGCCACGCAATTCCAGTGCATCGCAGATTTCACTGATAGAAATATTTTGTCTTAGTGCCAAGAAAGTATCAGATTCTAATAAAGACCAAACAATTTGTGTGCCTTCATCAACGGCAACACTGGTATTCAGAGAAACACCGAACGATTGGTCCATTCATCATCTTCAATGCTTGTTTGTAGTAATTTATGTTTAAAGTCCGATGCGTTTTCAGTGGCACTTACCAAGTTGTCTTGTAATGGTTTTAAGGATTTTTGTAGGGAATTTGGAATGGTTATATGTTGGAGAACTAGTAAAATCCAGTTGGACAAATGGGAATATTTTGTTTAGAAATTTTGGGAAGACCATAAAAGCATAAAGAGGCATAATATTTCGGTGCCAAATTAAACCACAAGGCATTGCCTAGTTTCGGTTCTAGATAATGTTGTAATTTTTAATCTATGGTTTAACTTTGCTAAGTGTAAACTTATGCCTCTTGTTTCCGATTGTTTTATATGATCCACTGGATGAGTGTTTTGTGACTTTTTGTTCATAGTCTGATATACTCATGACTACAGTGATGCGTCCTTTGCCAGCTCTCGTAATCCGTACATTCTTCTCATTTTTTAAAGATCGAAGTGCACGTTATTTTCTTTGATATGTTCGCATTTAACAGCGTTGGATTAATTAGAACATGTGAAACTTCATAACTAACTTCTTCAATATTTTGCTAAATTATTTTCAGTGCCGACTCTACAGACGATACAGCTTCAAGGACGATTTAAATCAAAGTTTAGTCCTTTGCATAATACCGAAATTTCCTCATCTGTAAGAACACGATCGGATAAATTACATACTATTTTGATAATCGATGGTTAGCTATCTAGCATGACATTTCGGTTTTCAGAGCTGGAATCGAGTTCATTGAACTTTCTTATCTTTCTTAATTCGGCTTTTCCATGGATCTGTGGCTTATTGGTTTAGGGGAATGACTATCAATCATTGAGTCACGAGTTGGAACACAGCTCCACCTACCAAGATTCGGGCAGCCAGGTATTATCACTAGCCCACTGCCTACTACACTGATGTACACAAACTGGCTGAGTGCGTTTATTATTTATTTATTTATTTATTAGTTTTCTCCATATATTAATCCTGCCTTCGTTTCACAAAGTCAAATAGTACAAATAATACAACTTCGTATGATGTATTCTTTGTTCCATACCTAGATATAATTGAATGATCATAAAGGTCACCTGTACCAAAACTTGAATATTAACCTGAAAACCTAATGTCAGATTCATACTATTGAAAAAGAGTCCTTCCAGTAAGATCGAAACGTTGAGTAATAATAAAATATTTGTTTAATTTGTTATTTGTTCCAATATGTTACACTGAGATTACACAAATAAAATACACCTCCTACGATGAATACTCCATTCCACGTACGTTAGACCTCACATTATAATGCTGCATCCACGCAGACCGTTTTCGAAAACGTTCTCAGCATTTTCGAATTGGGGTACTTAGCTTTTGTCCCTCCTTTAAAATCTGCCTTGTGAAGAAAGAATAGATCGAATTTTTTGTTGTCGTTATTACCTTTGGAGTCTCATGCTGACACCGCCTATCCGTAATAAAGACTGATATGTCATCTTTCTTACTAGAATCCTGCTAGAGTCTTCGAAGACATTACAAGAAAATTCAAGAGTACTATCGAATCAATTTAGTGTGAACTTGATTTTCTCCTATCTACCGCTCAACAACTGGAACCTGCCTCAATTATTAGTAGTACCAGTTCCTTCGGTGAACGCGTCTTAGGCGAAACTAAATCTTCACAAACATATCTACTGCAAGGACTAACATGACAACTATTCCTATTACTGAGTAATGAATAGACTTTAACTGTTTCAACCAAAGCTGTATCAACAACAAGTTGAGGTTAATTGGTATCTACTCACCATTAATCGTTCGACTATCATACTGAAGTTATCGCTTTTTAAAGGTTTGGATGAATTCTCTATGTCTAAAAGCAAGACACTCTAGTGGAATCCCATAAGGTTCGTTATTAATCAATACCGTAAAGTCGAGGTTGTTTTAAACCTAAATACAAAGCAGAACGCAATGCCTTGCCACCAGGAGTTTTCAGGGATAAAGTTGGAGAAATACTAAGTCGAATAACAAATGCTAGCTAGTTTGCGGTATAAGTAGTTCCGTGAGGCGTGAAAACGTTAATCATTAGTGTCTATGTACAGAGGAAAGTTCTTTTTTGACAATCAAAGGAGAATCACTTTGACCAACATCATATCTATGACCTTAAGGTTTATAGTCATATGACTACTAATTGGAGCTCAAAAACTACGAAATCAAAAGAATCACACAAGTTTAATTCCGTATAATGGTGCACTGATCAGATCCTAATGCCTTAAAAAGGACCACTAAGCAGGCATGCAGTGCTAATCAGAGCTCTATACTCAAATTCACATGCGCGTAAGAGCTTATGAGTTGTCATCTGAAGTGAGGACAGCCAGTGTTTTCAGCTAGAGATGCCCGCTGTTACCTATTCCCGTTCAGCCTTGTCATGGACGCGCTAATGGATGACTGTACTTGCATCCAACCTTATGAAGATAGCCCCACTCCCAGGAGTGCACCTGACTGACTTGGGGGTACGCAAACAACGTAGTCGTTTTGGGTGAAGATGCTGACAAAATGTTGTCTTTTTAACGTCTTGAGCAGAAACTGGATTGTGGTTGTCACGCCTTTTTTACCCGTCAAATGTGAAATGATGCTTCAGGAATGATTTGGTAGTATGATTTGACCAACTCTCTTGGGAGTTACATCGACCCAAATAGTTTAGTTGGTGACGAAATCTCGGATGGAATGCGAAAGACCCATTCAAAATTTCAAAGCACTCACCTCTACTGAGAGCGAGATATCTGCCTACCTGTGAAGGGAAAAGTTTACCGCGCTACAGTCCACTCTTCTTTTTTTCCACTATGAGACATGACCGTTGAAAAATGAATGATTCGAAGAGATTAAAGCTTTTGACCACAAGTTCCTTTGTAACTTTACTTACGTATGATGGAATCCTCGTTTTAGCAACGTTCATGTTAGATAACGGGTACTAGACAAGGCAGACAAGTCAAGTGATGACTTTATGAAGCCTTACCGATTAAAGAAACATGGACATATATAACGCATACCGGGTCGCCACCTCACTCGACGTGCAATGTTAACTGACGTTGGATTAGGTTGAGAGGATGTCCAGAGTGACCATACCCAAAGGTGACATCAGTTCATGAAGTCTCTGACTGTCGGTCTTAGCCGTGTTTCTTGATGCAGACTGCCTGACTGGAATCCCCAATACTATGGGAATCAGTAGTTGGAGACTCTTGATGACATTGATGAGATTCGGTAACAATAGCGAAAATACATTCATTATTTGACGTCTCAAACTGTCTTACCATTTTCACTACCGGTAATTTGGTCTCCCCGCCTCTCTGGTGCATGTTTGTTTATCGTAATATTTTCCCATCCACTTCTTTTCGTCTTGTAATGAAGTCCGGCCACTTAAAATGGTGTCTGTATGTCCGGTTTGACATTTACTTGTCAAGGCAACTTTAAGAAACCTACACTGCGAAAAACCTTTAGTTCTAACTGCTTTCCGATTTATTCCTACTAGCTTCTTGGTGGTTACCTGGAGAGCTTTGCGGAAGAGTTACTTTATCGAATCCAAATTGTAAACGATGTTATACCGATTCTACTCCCTTTGAATTTTATATCGTATATTCCAAAATTGTGTACGACTTCGTGTCTACCATTCGTGGGAGTATCAACTCTTTAATCAGCCCTTCACTGGTCTCTTCGGTTGCTCCTAGCAGTACCGTTGCGGATTTCGGTACTAGTTTACCCTCCAACTGACTTTTTCTTCACAACACATTGTATTCCGCTTTTGTTCTCCTTCACCACACCTATTTACTTTCATGGATATATCACTGGATATTCTAACATACTCATTAACACTTGTATACATACCATGTGGTGTTATGAAGTAATTAACGGTTATTGTATTGGTTAGGTTGTCCGGGCAGATAGCTGCTAGTGGTAGTCGGGTTTGTATATCACAATAACCTTACGAGCTACACTGGCTAAGACGCGTGTTACTTCGATGTCCTACCATGTCAGAAAGATCTCTTGGATAGTTGTAAAACGAAAAGCAGTTACCATCAATATGTAGGAATAAAACTTGGGCGGTGTGGTAGATTGTAATTCCATTTTAATCTGTTTATTAGAGATGTCTCACATTAAAAAAGGATTATCTACCAAATAACATGTAGGACATAATTTATTGTCCACATTTATATCAAGTCCATTGTAGTGTAAATCGCTACACTATGGATGGGGGTCCAAGGGCGAAGTTGTACTACTGCTAGCTGGATATGGTGTGACAGTGGTGAAATTTTCCCCTTGAATGACCAGCAGTGCCACGCTGATTGTTACCTTCTCTACGAGGAGGAGGGGTTGAAAAAAGTGGGCCCTAAAATTAACACACTATTCCCTACCCCACGGACTTCAAGTGCCGGCGGTATGGGTTTTCTCTATCCGGCGTTAGAAAAACCAAATCTCAAAGCAACAATCCTGAATAGGCTGTGCGTGACAGGCTTCAACCAGATGTTTCATGGGCTCTGTGACCACACGCATCTTTTTCACTTGGTTTACGAAGAAATAACCTTCCAGGGTGTGGGAACCAGGAATTGTCAGCCGCCTACACGCTTCAATCAAACATATGTGTAAAACGTAACCTCTCCTCCTTTGCCTTCACCTCCTGATACTATTATTAAGCCTCTTACGTTTTATCCGACCTCTCACTCTGCAACCGTTGCCAACGATGAAAGCCTTCGAAAGCACACTCGCAGTCTCCTAAGACCCGGTCATTGATTTCATGAGGGAGCTTTCAACGTCCAAACTCTATGCCAAATCGGACAGCAAGCATCCCTCGTCAGAACTCTAGAATCTCTAGCCATGGATGTGTGTTGTGTCTCTGAGACAGGTACACAGGACCCGAGTGTGTTTATTAAATTGACCTAACCTGACCATTGTAGCGAAACTCGAAAATTCATCTTGAGAGTATCTGGAGGTCCAATGACTGACTCTCGTGGACTCGCTGGTGTAGGCATAGTATTGAGTTGTAGAGCAGAAAGTGGGCTTATTGACTAGATACCAGTAAACAGCTGTCTGTGTATTATTCGACTGAATAGATCTGCGAGGACTAGGAAGGATCGTGAGACTAGGCGATACCTATTCATAATATCCGCCTACACATCCACTGACTGTAGCTCCGGTGATTCAAAGGATGAATTCTATGAAAAGCTCTGAACTTTGCCACAGATAGCAAAACGTTCGGATGTAGTTATAATAGCAGGTAACTTTAGTGCTCAATCATGGAAGTTGAGCCAGTCAGAAAGGCATCTGGTAGATATTTACGGAATCCTATACCAACGAACGGACAATGGTGGTCGTCTGTGGCAATTTTCTTCCTACAATCACTCGTTTCTAAACGACACTAACTTTAGGTATAAAGAGATATTGTCTCACATTGCATCCACCGAAATCATATTTTTCGAACCTGAAGATAGCATTCGACTGTCGACTGAAAAGTCTTGTGGCAGTGTCTGACTGTGAAGAGACCACCGAGTAAGTATATAATGCTCATCTCAGCTCTCTACTATAACTCACGCAGCCACATAGTAGCCTATGGAGAGTTGTCATCTGAATTAGCAACAACTATTAGTGTCTTCCAGCGATGCCCACTGTCACCGTTCTTATTTACGTTTGTTATAGACCTACTTCTGGATGTAAGCTTAGTTACGTCCGACTTCATATGAATTGATCTACACCCTGGAGATCACTTGATTGACTTGGAGTATGCAAAAGATATTGTCGTGCTAGGTAAAGACGCTGGAAAAGTGCAGAGTCTTCTAAACTCTTTGAGCAAAAATATGAGAATCTTTGGCATGAGCCTCGCTGACACCTGTCAGATGATGATTTAGGATAGGTCTGCTGTAGGTACTCCCAGTTCAGTGATAAGGAATGAAGTGGTGGGGTGTATCGACCATTCCACTTGGGGGAATTGCGTCACCTCACCAAACGAGGTGGTTGGTGATGAAATCTCAGCTCGGACACAAAAGGGCCACTTAGCATTCGCCAAACTGCGTCAACTTTGTCACCGACTTGCGAGATATCTGACTTTCTGTCTAAGGACGAGTATACTGCGCTGAAGTTCATTCTGTCCTGTTTTACAACTCACATATCTGTTAAAAGTAGAAGACGAAAAACGATTACAGGGTTTAGATCACAGATGTCTTCGTAGAATTGCTCGCGTATGATGGAATCACTATGTGGGGAACGTTGACAGCTGACAAAATCAACGCTAAACCTCGCACTCAAGTGCATCGGCTCAACTTACTACACTTCACAGTAGTACGCAAAGAACAGATCTGACAGCACTACTTCTAAATCCCATTTGCTCACTACCCAGTACCTCCGTCACTTAACTTAAACATTTCTTACCTCCGTCCTTGAAAACCTCAATGGTCAAACTGTCAGTTTCTGGGGGATCGATATCCACGTCCTATTCAACTTCAGGCTTGATGCTAGGCAACTGATGCGTTGGTGACAGCCAGTTTAATTGTGCTTCAAAGTGTTCCGCCCAATGTTTTAGGCCTCTATTCTAGAAGGTCATCAGCCTCCCATCCTTTTCGATGGCGGTTTCACTAATCATCGTCTTTTTCTCTTCTGATACCCTTAATAAACGTCAATATTGTCCGAATTTTACCCAATGCTGATGCCTTCTCCATCTCTTCTTTCTTCACTCACCACTGCTCGCGATCGACGTGAAGTCTCTTGGTCATCTTACTTTTGATTTGCTTTCGCTCTTCATCGTGCTCAAAGCTAACTGCAATCAGTCTTCTCGCATCAATCCGTTTACATGACGTCGCAGAAACCAATGATGTTTGCTAACCTTCATGTATAGCTTGCTGAATGTCTTCACCTGTTTCTGCGACAGACTTAATCCATCCATCTAAATCAACATAGGACCAGGCATTACTACTTAACGGTCCGAGTTGCCAGCTAATGCTATCTTGTCATCCCAATCTACCGATGACTGAGGATTTCTTTTTCTGCTGACATAATTTCAAGGTCCATCGTAGGATGGTTACACCACCATAATCATCAATTTCAACATGGGACTAGACATTACTACGTAACGGTCCGAGTTGCCACACCTCATATCAGTACATCAGGCGAACAGGCAGTGAAGTACAAGATGAAGATAAGAAAATTCAGTCAAAAGAAACTTAAAGTACTAAAAGAGGGAAACGAAGAATGAGAAAATGGTGAGATTCGACACAGCGTCAAGAAGATGAGGATAACGTGTGTATACATCTGCACCACTGACATCGGTTCTCAGACATGTGATCACCTAGACTCTCCAACCACTGGTTCCTCTTGCCCCGCAAACCCCAACCACCTAGTCTATATCGCCCCACATGGCTCAAACCAACAGTCACAGACTTCATACATTGATGCCATGTTTTAGTCTGGCCACCTCAGGCCTTTCTCCAGCCTCAACCTGCTTCGGCCAACATTGTGTGACGAGGCAATCGGCGACTAGCCAACCATCTCAGTCGATGAAGGTTCATAACCTCGTCAACTGATTTATCTCAACTCCCTAAAACTCTACACCTGACGTCTGTGTTACTCACATGGTGACACCACGGAATACGGCGAACTATACTACGAAGGCATTTGTGATCAAACACCTGAAGCCTTCTCATGTCTTCCACCTTCAATGGCCATGTTTCACAGCAATGCAGTGGAACAGACCGGACTGCTGTGCAGTACACGCGACGCTCAATAGAAGATATCACGGATATCACGGCGGCGCCATAGGTGGCGAGGGTTGGCGAAACCCAGCTGAGTCTTTTGTATCTGTGCAGAGATTTCATCGACCACTGGTCCATCAGGGTAGGGCTGATCCTACTTCCCAGGTAAGTGAAATGGTTGACACAATCAACCACTACACTCTCTTTGTTAGTCGCGGTGAGGCACCGTTGGAGACCAATCCTGGAGCAGCAATTTGCACTTGGGTAGTGAGAACTGCATCCCAAACACGCTCAAACTGCCACTCAAAGTGTCCAGAAGACTCTGCATCTTGTCAGCGACTTCACCTAACAGGACTATATCATCTGCGTATTCTAGGTATGAGGAAAAATTCTCCACCGATTAGGTCAACCTCTGTGTAATCAGGTGACGAGAGGGAGACCTCCATAGGAATATCTATGATAAAATTTAATGAGAATGGAGACAGTGGGCACCCTTCATGGACATCACTCGACGAGTTTGGCTTACTGAACATCTCACCATAGTGTCTAACACGCCCACGAGTGTTCGAGTAGAGAGCCTTCAATAAGATGATGTACTTAATCGACACGCCTTTCAGTGAGGGACATTGCAATAAGACTTCTCGATCAACGGGGTCGAATGCTGCCTTTGGGTCGAGAAATGCAGCTATCGTCGGGTGTCGGTAAGAGTGTCTGTGTTCCTGGACCTGGCGCGGGGTGAATATTTGGTCGATACACCCACGACCGGGTCTAAAGCCTACCGGGTTTTCTCGGGCTTGTTGTTCGCGAGCTTCACTTAGGCCTCGGGGAATTACAGAACCTAGGATCTCGGACACCATGTTTGTCAGGCTGATTCCTCTGTGGTTGTCACAAGAGGAATTCTCGCCATTCTTGAAGACTGTGATAACCAGTCAAAGGGTATCGTATCTGATTCTCTTATATTGGTTAACACTGGCTAGGAGTACCCTACTACCATCCTTTTATACCTCAGGGGTTAGTCCGTCTGGTCGCGCCACCCTTCATCGTTTCAAGTCACCTACCGCTTTCTCGACTTCTGTTAGTGTTGAGAGGCCTATATCAGTGTTACTCTCAGGATCCAACTGGACAGCGGGCAACACAATGGTGGCCGGAGGCCAGTCATTCCATACCTCAAAGTGTTCTATTATCTTTCCAGTCGTCTCCGTGCTTCTCCGATGTAGCCTCACTAACTGCTGTCGACATTTACCCCCAGTTTTCTTAATAAGTCTAAGTAACTGTCTATTATAACCGATCGCCGCTGCCTTTTTCATCTGTTTAGCCTTCGCTGCCCATCACTGTTCGCGGTCGTTGTGTGGACTTTTTCTCAATCAACTTTTAAGTTACGCTCGCTCTTCACTGTACTCAGAGCCTGCAGGGATGCGTTCACGTCCATCCATTAGTTTGGAAGAAGCTGCTGATATCCACTGGCTCTTTTTAACTGCTCTTTCGGAGTCGGCCACGGTCTTCAGCGCTGCTTTCACAGCAGACTGGAGATGGAACCAAGCTTTTTATGGATGAGTGATGGTGTTCTGCTCTGATAACTGCTCAGCCAACTTCTCACTGAACACTGCTTTGGTGTTTTCGTTGTTCAGCAGCACTCGTAGTGGTCTTGTTTCCAAATTCTTCTTATGCACATTGAGACGCAGGCATATAGGCTCTCGGACCAACACGTGGTCGCCATCCAAACACGTACGACAGAAGGAGCGGTAGTCTTCCACCGATCCTCTCCAGCGATGACTAGTATCGATGTGGTCTATCTGTATTCATCGTTGAGTTGAGCTCGGTGGACGCCATGTCAGACAGTGTCTTTCTTTATATCTGAAATTTGTGCTAGGTAAAAATAGGCGGTTATCTGAGTGCAGTTGTAGTAGGGGATCATCGTTATCTGTACGTTAAGTCGAGACTCCGGAAGTGCCACCTAAGTGCCTTTCTGTCTCGCTCAGTCTACCCACCTGTGCATCCAAATCATTTGCGACAACCACCACTTCTGGGCGTTTGGTTTTCGAATTGATGCTGGACGGCAGACTTAATGTAAAGTCATGTTCCCTCGGGATGAGCTTTGCTGTCACGTTCAGAGAAACGCTTAGCTAATTCTCTAAATGCGTACTTGGCATCTTCATCTAGCAATCATGCAGAGGTAAGCCTCACTGCCCACATTTTCCTGCTGCCAGTAAGGCGCAGACATACACTAGCTCGTACGTGTGGGTGAGTTAGGCACAGATTACCTGAAGGGTGCTACTCAAGATAAGCAAGTCGACTGGTGAGGTTGTCTACCTCAGTCTGCTGAGATGGCTTTGACATGTACTGCGCATACGGAATTGCTACATTCATTGACTTTTCATACTAAGGGAAGCTGGCTTAGTTTGTAAGGTGGTTCAGGTTGGCTAGACCAGTATGTGGCACCAGTCGATTGAGTCCTTGACTGTTGTTTTAAAGCATGTACGAGGTGTAGACCACCTGGTCGATGTCTCCGAGACGAAAGGAATCAGTGGTTGAGAACTCTTAGTGACATGGCTGAAAATCGGTCACGACTGAGTTCATGCATTCACTCTTTGATGTCTTCAAATTGTGTATTCTCTTTTACAACTTTGTCTACTTTATTATCCTTTTTCTACACACGTGCTTTCTATATTACTGTGAAGTGTAGCAACTAAAACCGATGCATTTGTATGCGAAGGTCTGGATTGCTTCTGTCTTTCGCTGGGTTCTAGATTGATTTTTGATTGCGAAGATGAATCTGTATGAGATGTTTGGTCTGGCGCGTCCCATTGTTTATCACTCACAAAGACGAAATAATTGACTAACTGATTAGCGCTTTCTTTTATAACTATCATCAAAAAACGAAATGAGTAATGAATAGAAAGCTGATGAATTGATGATACCTTGTATCGCATCACTCAGTAAAATAACACATGCTTATACAGAGTAAATAAAACTCAAAATAGCATGAATCATACAACTAAAATGTAAAACTAATCGAGACTAAGAGCAAAAGTCTCAAGACAGCTAATGATTTCTTACTAATCTATGAAGAGCAGCCGTACGGTCTATCGTCAATCCCCTTGCTATGCATTACAACACCATACAAAAAAAGTGGATAGGAAAGGAATGACATAGAATTAAATAAAAGTGCATAAGAGGTGAGAAAAAATAAGTGAAGTTTAATGGAAAGTTCAAAACTTCGGAGGTGACAGGAAGTGTATACTTCTGTGGCACTGAGGTCACTTCTGAACCATATCACTGAGAGTTTTCAACCCCCAAGTTAGGTTGACACATAGATCAGGTAAATATCAAACCACTAATAATCTTTCGTCATACAATTGATTTTTATCGAGTAGCGGTTGTTCTTCGTTTGGCTAGTTTAGTTGTTTCATTTCACAAAGATTTCAGAATTCTTAACATATGCACATACTTCTACGCTCTTGTTAAATAGTAGAATGATTTTGACCGCGATTTTGTTCTTAATAATCTGTTCAGTACCAGTATTTTATTCTTTTTTTTAGATGTGAGCTTAAGATGTCATTTATAGCAACTGGATCGCTTTTAATTTTTGGACTGTTTTTTATATTTAAGGGTTTGCGCAGATATTTCCATTTTGAAGTAAGTTTCCGGGCTTTTATTTGTTTATCACTTCTTAGCTTGATAAAAGCTCAGGGCATTATGGAGGAGAACTGGTCGCAGATGTATTAAAGGTAAAACTTGAGATAAATTGACAAAGTTTCAGGCGCATAATGTGCCGTTTATTTTTACACTCATCGGTGGTCACATATCACCGATACTAACAGCTGCAGAAAAGGAAAATATACGAGTGATAGATGTAAGACATGAAGCTTCAGCTGTTTTCGCTGCCGATGCTGTTTCAAGACTTTCTGGTTCTGTCGGTGTTGCTGTTGTCACTGCAGGTAAGTTGCCATTTAGTTACATATTAGGTTACTTTATTTATGTTACGGAAAATATTCATATAGTATTTGTCAAATGTTTAAACGTAAATATCTGTGAAATTAACGACTAGCATGCCAAATATCCTGGAAAATTGAGTGACAACTGAATGAAAGCTCCATGACTTATCATTTTCTTTTTGTTAAAGTTATTTTATACAGCTTAAAACTACTTAGATTCCCGTGTGTATGTGAACTTTTCATACCATGACGATAAGTTAATAATTTACAGAGGTAAAACTTAACAGGATAAAATACCGAAACATTGTCATTGAAGATTATTGGGGATCTGAAAGTGTAGCTTCATCCCCTAGGCATATTATTATTATTATTACTATTATTATTATTGTTATTATTATTATTATTATTATTATTATTATTATTCGTCTTTTGGGTTCCTAATGGAACATAGGGCTTCAGTAGCACGTCCCAAGTGCACTCTGTCCTCTGCAAACTTTTGAACCCGGCTCCACGACAGCCCACAAGCTCTCATTTCCTCCTCGCACGATCTCCTCCATGTCACCCTCATCTGGGACGCCCAACTCGTCGCTTCCCATGGGGGTTCCACTCGAGGGCCTGGCATGACGCGTGATGTCCCCAGTCGGCCTTCTCAGTGTATGCCCAATCCATCTCCACTTCTTTCCAGGGCATATTTGTTCAGCGATAGGTTCTTGGTTGGTTCGTTCCCAGAGTTCCTTGTTGCGTATTCTTATTATTCTGGCTATCTATCTGATCTTCAGTAACGAGCCAGCGTAGGCGGTTGTTGATAAATGTCTGTAGTTTGTTGAAAATCCCTTTCGTAACACGCCAAGTCTCTGAACCATACAGAAGCACTGACTTGACGTTGGTGTTGAAAATCCTAATCTCGTTCTTTATGCTGAGTGCAGAAGATTTCGACACTGGTTTCAGGCTAATGAACGCCTGTCTTGCTTTTCCAATTTTGACTTTGACATCCTCGTCTGTGCCTGTGGCGCTTGTAGTTGAAATAGTGCTGCCTAGATAGGTGAAGGCGGCTACTTCCTTTGAGTTTTTCCTGTTGATGGTGATTGGAGCTTGTTGTTGCTGTTGGTTGGGTATCTTCATCACCTCCGTCTTCTCTATATTCACTTGAAGTCCCGTCTTCGCTTCTTCTTCCGTCAACTTGTTAGGCATATGGCATATGGACTACTATAATTAAGGATTGGCATTCGCATAGTTTGAGTACTCTTTGTGTTTGAATTTTCCCGGATAGAGCTGTGGCTCATTGGTTTAGACCGTCGGCTTTCACCCAGTTGATCACAGGTTCGAACTCCTCTCCATCCACCGTAGTTTGGGTATCCACGTAGTTTCATTAGCCCTCGCACAATAGATATACTGAACGAACAGACGCGTGGTTGCTGAGTCTGTTTCGATGCGATTTTTGAACAGAGCTTTCCATGGTAATGTACGTGCTGTCCTCGAGTTTTATCAGGGAAAACTGAAGCTCCAGCGCACTAAAGCTTCCGGAATAACATACCAAGCTGCAAATATTTATCAGTATATCACTGGAAAATATAGAGAAAAAGTGAATAGTAGAATGGATGAGATAATGCTGATTAGCTAGCATCTTTATTTTGAAAATAAGTCTTATGGCTTATTGCCATGTCCGCAAAGGCTGTAACGCTTATGTTCATCTACTGACTCTTTACTTTGTTCTAAAATCTAAATGTTTTGTTAGTTCACGTCTTTGTCTCTGCCTTGTTTTTACCTCTTCTATTTATATCATTTGTTGGATTGTTAAACTGCTAACAACCCGCTGCTAATAATAAAATCAGCAGATAATGCGCAATCAATATTAGTTCTACTTACCACAAGAGTGTTGGAGTGAATGTCTACAAACCTATTAAATGACACAGCTTTTTTTCCCACCGACAATTGTCTATAGTGGATAATTAACTGTCGAAAAAATAACATATTTCAAGTACCTCTTTAGTTGTCGATCATGTGAAGACGCAAAGTAGATTATTCTAATTTGCTTCTTCATTAAACTTGACCGTTGTAGCATTTGTTGCGATATTTCAGAGTTTGACAACGTGAATCGATTAAACGTTTGGGCCAGATTCTACATTTCTGTGGTCACTCAATCAAACTTTTTGTTGAAATATGTTAGAAACTTCATACTTAAGTTTTTACGGTGTAAGTTTTCTTGACTGAGTGTACTACACTGAGATTGCCCTTCATCATGTAACCATATCTTACAACTACGATTCCACGCTTTAATATGCATATCTGCGATCTTCCCTGAGATATTGACCTTGATTATTGTTGGGCGCTGATATTAAAATACGTAACTTTTGTTTGCACCTAACTGCATATGAGGTTATTCGGATAGTTTTAATCTCATGGAAGCACCCAAAACTCAAACTAGTCAGGGATACCCGTCATTATTTCATGTGGTCGTTGGCAGCGACTATTATCAGTAATGCGTTTATATGCTACTTGAAAGCCAAAGTAGTGCAAGTAGAAGTTTAACTTTACTTTTATATATCCATTTTTTAGGACCTGGTCTCACGAATACAGTGACTGCAGTGAAGAATGCTCAGATGGCTGAATCTCCAGTGGTTTTGTTAGCTGGTGCTGCAGCAAGCCTTTTGCGTGGTCGTGGGTCACTTCAGGATATTGACCAACTCACTCTGTTTCGTCCACTTTGTAAATGGTGCAAACGTGTAGATTATGTCAGAGAGATTATTCCTATTCTTTGTGAAGCGTTTTATATTGCACAGTCGGATACACCTGGTAAAATATTGAGTTTATTTAATTGGTCTTGATTTGATCTCAATAAAGTCTTTATTACCATACAAAAATTATTACTGTGTATAGTTATATTGCAGCTTCTGTGGTTTAGTTTTTGTGACAGTATATTATAGGGGACAAACTGGAGAATTTCATTTTGTTGGTATAATAGTGAACAGCTGGTTATATTGAATATTTTCTCAATACAGATGGATTTGTCCCGCTATTTACAAATTAGAAATCAAAATTATGGTATGAGTTCACTTCTTTTAGTTATCATGTCGAGATGGGGCTGATAAATTCCGTTTGAATTAATTTATCATATATATCACACAGTGAAGCACTATTATGTACTGGATAACGTTTTGAGCAGAATTTGTCGCTCATAATCACGCCATCGGATATACTCTTATATTATTATGAACAATTAATCGTGATCGAAACCTCATCCAGTAAATAATACTGTTTCTGTGTGTAATACATACATTAAAAGAACTATAAGGGGATTACACTTTACCATACTACCCAAATTCTACTCATTAATAAGCCTACAAATTGATGAGATTCAATCTATTACTAAAGTGGAATTTGTAATCCCATTTTGAGTCACTGTCATAATATGTGACAAAACTGTGTGTGATTATGGGAAATACAATTAGCGCTGGCTTATTTGAATAAAACTGTCACTTTTTGTATACTTCGTGATAGGTTGCGTAAATAGTGCAATGTATACACGCTTCGTTTATCGTTAGGCGTTATTTAAGTCTCACTGTCCGGTTCCTCTCTATTCTACATAGTTCATAAGGACTGTCAAAGTTACTTTCAGTATTTGATAGGCCGCAGTGTTGCGATGCTTTATCCTTCGAACATTAAATAATATTAACTCAAGGAGTTCACAGTTTAGCATAGTTGCACACCGCCTGTGAACAGTTGTTAGGCAATGTGGGGTCGCATAATTTCTCAGCATTTTCTTTTCCATTTAACTGCTGATAATACTTTTTTTTCATCATACAGGACCAGTTCTAGTCGAGTTACCGATTGACATATTATATCCATACAAATTAATTGAAGAGCACACTAATATATCCAACAAGACCAACTCTTTAAGACAAAAGATTATGAACTGGTGAGTGATTTTTGTCAGTTTCTAGTTGAAAAAAGAAAACAATTTTATGTTGTGCATTTATTTTTTTGTGTAAATCAATTGAACTTCAATAAAATCATTCAAGTTCATAACATCTAATTTTCTCTATTTACCTTAAAACTACTTGACCTAGTATAATTATTGCGTGTTTAGTTTATCCTTCTCTTTTATGTCACGGAGAAATATTGTTAACTACTTTATCATTATAAACCATGTTGAGCTCCACGTAAAAGTTCCTTTTATACTAGGTAAGTATATAGACTTTCTGAGTCCTGATAGTTAGCTTAGGAGTGTATATAATGTGTGAGCTATCTCAGCATACTCTGACTAAATTGTTTTTAGATTGCGATATACTTTCGGAGAAATATTTTAGCTCTATCCCAGTAATCATCTTCAGAACAGACTGAATTGTTAACTATTGGCCGACAGAGATCATGGTTGTAGGAGTTGTTCTACGACTTATTTGCTTAATTTTCAACTACTGACTCTTGGTTTTAAGCCCTACTCCACATATCAGAATTCAAACAGTCACTTAGTGTCAATATCATCGAAAAAAACAAGTATTTTTCACAGGTTTTATTGAATCAACGCAGAACCTCGCACAGGAGTGCATTGGTTCAAATTGCCACACTTCACAGTAGTATACAAAGGCAAGCTGATATAAAAAGAGTGATATCAAAGTAGACAAAGTTATCTGAGAGAATATACAATTTGAAGATAAGGGTTAGTGCAAATATTCAAGCTTTAAAAAATGTCAAGGAGTGAATACATCTGCAACATTGTGGCTGATTCTCAGCCATATCACCAAAAGTTCTCAACCACCGATTCCTCTCGTCTTGAGGACTCCAACCAGACAGCCTACATCTCCCCTACACGGCTCAAACCGTCTGAGACTTCATGCACTGGTGCTACAATTTATGTATAGTCTCACCTTATTTTCATGAACTTCCCAGTTCAACTGCTTCGGCCAACAATGTAAAAACTATGACCGTCATAACAATTAATACCTGCCCCACCACAAGTGATTGTCACAGCTCAATTACCTATTGGACAATTCACTGGTGATTTTATTTTTTTAGGTCTTATCGAAACAGACACATCGTTATGAAAATTGATTCAGCTGACAAATGTCGACTTAATAAAACCTCTCATCCTTTTTTCACTGCCAGTTACCATCAAATATGATGGAAATAAAGTTGTGTTCTTCATTGAATTATTGATTGATGACTTCCGCTTTACATAGCCCCATTTTAATAAACGATACCTCACTACTTAGCAATGAAAGGAAACAGAGCATTTCAACCCATTTAAAGCACTTCAACTAATTATCGAATGCAACTGAATATCATACTGTTGAACTTAACAAGTTAGGGATCTGTGATTTATTAGACTGAGTAGTTGAATTTCGACCACTCTTTCGCGGACTCGAACCCTGCTACGTCCACTTAGGTCTAGGTAGCCAGGTAGTGTCACAATAGATGTTACTCATTACCTAGTCCACGAATCTGTACGCTTTCTTTTAGTTACTTATAAATTAGGTTCTTATCATCATTTACATTTCTTCGACACTGCTTACGCACAACGTTAATGTCTTTTCACGCTTTCTTAATCACCGTTCACTTACTCTACTACTTAGTGACTTAAACCTGTAGACTTGCATGAGAGTTCTCACATAGCTGAACGCAAATATTTGTCGTACTAGTTTAGCATAACCATAACTATGAAACCATAGTCCCGATTTAAATGGTTTAGCGTTAGTATGTACTTTCTGTAGGCTGCAGATGTGCTTTAATAATTATTCTGTAGTAATCAAACTGTAAATCTTAAACTTCTTGATCGATTTAAATTATTTATATTATATTTCCGAGAGTTACACATAATTCACTCTGTGCATACTACCCTAACATAAAGAATTGAAATACTGAACTCCCCATTATGTGACATAGTTCAGAATCGATCTCAATGACGCAGATGTATCCACACAATATCTTCATTCTAATCATCATAACGAATTCAGTATTTTCTTATTCCTCATTCCTGTAACTAACTGCTTTTCACCGACTCTCCTATATTTCTTTGTCTTTCATCTTATTTCTTTGCTGCTTGATGTGTTGATATGACAGTAATGCAGTAATGCTTGGTCCTACTTTGATATTGAAGACGAAACATCCTATCACTTTTCCTTCTCAGTTGATCATTACTTTTTGTTTTCAGGTACCTACGTTTTTATCTTTTCAACTTATTCGCCAATGGGTTTACATCAAAATTGGATCCTTCAAAAACTGGTGGTTTAGGTGCCATTGTTATTAAGTCACCGAAAATTCCCCTCCCATCGAAAAGACAGATTATAAAATTAGCTCAACTTATCCGGATTTCTGAGAAGCCGATATTGCTAATTGGTAGTCAGGCTGTTTTACCTCCAATCTCGGCTAAAGAAACAGCTGTCAATGTTCAAGTAAGTTTATTGATAGTAATTCTCTTTAGTTTAATGAAGACTGGTGAGATTTTAGCGTTTCATACATACTTAAATGGCTGAATGAATTTTATCACAACACAGCAGGTAAAGAGATTCTTGTGTAGCGATTTGCTTTTCTGTGAACTTTCCACTAACTGTATTAATTCTCTGTTATTGTGTATTAGTTTGTACCCCTTTTACTCGGTGATATTCTGATTTGAATAGCATAAATTTTCAGTATCTTACTGGTTGGAAAAAAAACGTCTTGTATGAAGTAGTTACTATCACTCCAAAGTCTCATTCGACAATAAACATCCTGTTTCACGAGATTCATTTCACCTAATTCACGGAAGTTGGAAGAAGTTTCCGAAAGGTGTAAATGAATGTTTATTAAGTATTGCTGAAGCCTAAAGGATTTGACAGTGGAAGCTAAAATTGTGATTTCAAAAACTAGCTTTCCATTCACTTCCCACATCCATTAGCTAACATTATTAATCCTCAGACTTTATTAACCCTTCTTGTCTTTTGCCACTTGATTTTTTTATTTGTTGTTACATAAACTTTTTAATTAAATTAATAATCCCCATTGAGACAAAACAAATAAATACGATTGTGCAGCTTTTGAAAATGAAATTTTCTTCGCTGAAAAATCTTTGTTTTATTATACAAACTTTAAATTCGAATTCCGACTTCTTAATTTGAATATTATTCCCTTTCTCACTTATAATTATTCAACCATTTTGATATGAATCCTTCATCTGTTAACTTTAGCTCATGCTTATTCTACCACAGTTAGTTACTCACACTGAAAAATATTTTGATACTCTTGCAACTATCCTTCCCGTATTGTCTTCTTGATCGCAAGTTAACGAGAAGTGTAATTCAGCAAGTCATATTAACATTCTTTACTATTCGGTAACGAAGTGATTTATGTTTTAGTACGGTCTTCGTACTTATTTTAGTCAGCATTTGTAGGAAACCTGACATTACCGCGTAACAATTCATTCTGTCACACTTCATATCAGGTAGGAGACATTAAGACGAAAGATACAGAAATAAGGAAGAAAGTAGTCAAACTGGTAATAAGTCGCGACAATAAAAAAAGAAGCAATATAACATTGATGAAAATTCGGTATGATGGTTAAGATGATGGTATATAGAGCTGCATCTGTACCAATGAGGTTGGTTCTGCATCCGATCACCTAGGGTCTCCAAGAGCTGATTTTGATTGTCATGCGCACCCCAAGCAAGAAGTCTACATTCCCCTACATGGCTTAGACCAACAGTCAGCGATTTCATTTACTGATGCCAACTTTTTGTATGCAACACTAAGTTTCTTCGCAACATAATCCTCCTTCAGCAAACAGTGCTAGATAAGGCGGATAATAACCGGACAAAACAATTGTTATGGTCACCTGAATCGTTGAAGGTTCACAATATCACCAAATAGATTTCCCCTTCTGTCTAGTTTATTATTATTATTTGTCCCTTGGGTTCCTAGTGGAACATAGGACCTCAGTAGTACGTCACCACTCCACTCTCTCCTCTACAGTCATTTTAGCCTAGCTCCATGACTGTCCAGAAGCTTTTATTTATTCCTCACACGATCTCCTGCATGTCACCCTCAGACGTCCAACTCGTCGTTTCCCCTTGCAGTTACACTCAAGGGCGTCGCCTGGTGCGTGATGTCCTCAATCGGTTTTCTCAGTGTATGCCCGATCCAATCCATCTCCACTTTCTTCTGCATATTTGTCGGGTGATGGCTTCTTGATCAGTTCGTTACCAGGCCAGAGTGAGTTCCTTGTTGCTTATTCTTTCTAGTCATCTGATTCTCAGTGTCAGTATCGAGTGAGCGTAGACGGTAGCTGTTGATGTATGTCTGTAGTTTGTTGGAGATGCTTTTTGTAACACGCCAAGTCTCTCAACCATCACATAGAAGCACTGACTTACTTGACTGAATTAGTGTTGAAAATGCGGATCTTGTTGACGCTTTATGCTGGGTGCAGTGCAGTGCAGTGCAGTAGATCTCCACACCGATTTCAGATTAATGAAGGCCCGTCTTACTGTCTTTTCGATGCTGGCTGCCTTGACATCCTCATCTGTGCCTGTGCCGCCACCTGTAGTTGAAACGATGCTGCCCTGCCTATGTAGGTGAAAGGGACAACTTCGTCTAGATTTCTCCCATTCATGGTGATTGGTGCTTGTAGTAGTAGTAGTTGTTGTTGTTGTTGGTTGGGCATCTTCGTCACCGTCTTCTCTACGTCCACCTGAAGGAAGTCCCGTCTTCGCTGCCCTGCGTTTTCTGTCAACTTGTTGGTTTTTGCATGTAGATCTTCGAGCCCGTGCGACACTAGACATAAATCATCATCATCATCATCATCATCATCATAGGCAAAATTCAAATCTTCTAGGATCTTTCCATCGGTCCAGCGGGCGTATGCCCTTCTTCTCGCTCCCCACAATTTGTCGCACGATCCAGCCGACCACAGTCAGGAATATCATGGGTGATAGTAGACAGCCTTGTCTTACTTCTATCCTTACGTCAAAGGCGTCACTGAGCTTTCCACTGTGAATCGCTTGGCATGTACCATCCCAATATAGCATACAGTTGTTGAATGAGTTTGATAAAGGTTTGTGGCACTAAAACCGTAGTGTTGAAGCAGCTCGTAAATTACATCTTGGTCAACGCTGTCAAAGGCCTATTCAAAGTCGATGAAACCGAGGTGCAGTTGACTGCCATTCTATGCTCTGTTCTATGATAAGATGATGCGTGGCGTTGCAATTTGATCCACACATGATTTGTTCTTCCTGAAGCCAACCACTCAGCGTGTTCCGGTCGAAATTTTGAATCCACAGCGTGCTTTAGTCTCTCCAGAATGACGCGGCTTAATATTTTAATTGCTTCGGATGTAGAGGAGCATAATTCGTGGCCATTTCTTGCAAAGACCTAGGTCTCCCTTGTTTGGGAGTTTGAGAAGGTAGCCCTTCTTCTAATCGGAAGGTACCTTTGCTTCCTCCCTTCCTAACTATCTGCAATAGTAATGTGAGCTTCTCGGTTGTTGTTTCTGCTTGTGTTTTCAGTGCTTCTGGTGGAATTCCATCTAGTGCTGCTGCTTTCCCGGCTATCAGCAACTTTATGGCTTCCAGGACTTCACTCTTTCTTTTGTCGGACGGTTTGTCTTTACTGGTAATTCTGTGGCTGGGACGTTGGTGGTGTTTCTAGACGAGTTGCAGGTGGCGGTGGTGGTGGTGGTGGTCGACTGAAGAGTTTTCTCAAGTGGTCAGCCCACTGTTCCCTTTGTTTCTCCTCTTTCCTAATTAGGTTTTCTTCACTATCTCCCACTGGTCTCATCTGTGTTGATCTCCTCTCAGATAGTGAGTAGCCTGGTTATTTGATGTAATGTTGTCAGGTCTCTGTCTCTCCTGCCTGCAGCTTGTTCTGCTTGACTTGCAAGCGTGTTGTAGAAGTGTCTTTTGTCTTTCCATGCCCCTTTCCTCACTTCTTTGTCCAGTGTAGTGTTTTGTAGATTATGTTCATTTCCTCTTTTCGTTGTTCATCCCTACACTAGACTGAACTGGTTCATCTTCTGCTTCATCACCACCATCTTCCTCTCCCTCTCCAATCAGCTTCCATGTGTCTGTGGAGATCCATTCCTTGTCTTGTTTCTTCTTCCTTTCTAACATGGTTGTGCAAGTTTCCTTCGACTTTCGTTTCAGGGAGTTTCAGTGTTCTTCCGGTCAGGTTTCCTCATGGATGTTGCCTTATGTCTCCCATTTCTTCCCGATGACTGTCTGACGTGAAGATGTCCTTTGTAGTTTCGCCCTTCAGCTTCCGTTCTGGGTGTTGAACTTAAACTGTGATCTATCACCAACTTCTTTGAAGGCTTCCAACTTGATTTGGAAGGTTTCTTGCACTAGATAGTGGTGTGAGTGGTGTGAACCTACATCTGCTCCTCTTCTTCACCTTGTGTCCAGTAGGCTGCATCTCCATCTCCATTTTCTTCATATCGAGATGAAGTCGATATGATTTTTAGTGTGTCCTGGTGTCTGGTGAAATCAAATCCATTTCGCCTTGTGAATATCTTTGTGTTTGTACGCAGTGCCTCCAATCACCAAATCGTTGAATGCAAAGAATTCTGCAAACAGTTCTTCATTCTCATTCGTTTCACTGTGTGTTTTTCGACCCATGATGAGTTCTCTTCCTGTATTGTCTGCTCCGGGTTTGACATTCGTGTCACCACATGCATTAGAATTTTGATGTCGCCAACTGGGCTGTAGTCTTGTCCAGTGTTGATTGAAGTTGTCTATAGAATTCCTCCTTCTTATCTTCATCTGCATTATTTATAGGTGCGTAGGGTAGCATTGTATGGTAGTGACTTTCCTTCCATTTGATCTGAATCCTGCTGTCATGATCCTGCAGGAGATTGGTTCCCACTGTATGAGAGCCTTCGTTGCTGTTAGGGACTTCATGATAGCCACTCCCTCAGTGTGCTCATGGTTGTCGTCTGGGTGACAATATCGGAAAAGATTATTGACTCCTCTCCAGTTGACTGTTTGGAGAGTCCACTTCCATTCCATCTGCTTTCGCAGATTCCTAGTCTAGCACTTCTATGCCATACCTTCTCATCTCTTTGGGAATCTGGGCAGCCTTACTAGGTTCAAACATAGCGCAGACACTCCATGTTCCCATGTTTACTTTTGCTTTCATCGAGAAAGAGAAGACACATCGGCCAATTGGCTTCCGAAGGTTTTCACCAACCGGCGTCATTTCCTCTCCGGGATTCCAATCGGGAATAAGTTTCATTTTATTTTTTATATTTTCTTTATGCTTTGATGTTTATTTAGGGGTTTGATTGGTTTCACGGAGTAGGGTTGCTAGCCCTGTGCCCAAACTTCTCTGTTTATCCGGGCTTAGGACTGGCTAGTACCTTGTGAAACTGGTTCACTAGGCGAGGTTCTTCTGTCTAATGCTCAACGTTATGTATACTGAAGTTTTCATTTAATGCCTCAGTGAGAATGTTCAAGTTACATATGTTCAAAGGGTAATTGGCGGAAAAAATTATAAAAAAATGTAGTCTGCAATCGTGTAGAAACTAAGTAGCTTATTCAGATAAGAATTATTACCTAAATGTGTCAATCTTTATGAATCATGCTACCTTCTCCTACCGTAGTTTACGTGTTATTTCAGGTAACCTATGTAGACTTGACTTCTTTTCGGGGATTGATTAAGGGTAATAGGTATGAGTTCTTGAACTCCAGGTCTCAGACTTGTTGACTATCACCAACAAGACATATCTATGGCTTTCAGCGAACTAGTTTCATCTCGGAGTTACGAACATAAGTTTTAATCCATTGATACAATTAACCTTACCTCCATTTATAAAAGTGATGCAGAGCCACAAAAATTAGTTTCCACATTCTCACTTGATATACTGGTATAGCTTGTTACAACATGTAACCGTTACGCAATAACGCCAGATCCTATGTTGATTTTACCTGTGCATCTTTGTTGGCTCGCAACTATCAGTCTTTTAGATCTTAAATTTCGTTTTCAGAGTTATTCTTAAAAATTGTTTATGTGTTACATACGGCTAGTTGACTATAATTTACTGATATGTCGGGACTCATTTGTGTGAATGTGCAAATGGACTACCCACTTCTGAGTTCATGTCCAGAAAGACTGTAATGACCATGCCTACGTATGGTCATTGAATTATTCGAATTTATCATTAATTACCTTGTAGTTCATCAGGTGATTCCAAGTAATAAATATAGCCTTCATTGTGCCCTATGAAACAGACTCCAACGGTATGCCTATCGATTGTTTTGCTTGATGGTCCAAGTTGAAGTTAGCGACTTGTATTATTATCATTATAATGGACCACTAACCCATGAATCTTAGTTTGAGTCTAGCTTCTTTGAGAATTTTTCAGTGCTATTCCTATTTTGTAAGATAACTTTTGACATGTAGCTGCTGAGCACACGTGATGGATCATCGGGATCACTATAAGGTAATAACCTAATCGAATCACATCTGCTTAAAGCTGTTTGTTTGATACTTTTCCTTAACTGTAGATCAACTTCTCAAATGTTGTCGGTAACTTTTAACAATTGTTTAGAGCATAGTTAAGCAGTACAGTGATCTTTTTTGTATAAGGGAACATCTCATACAGTTGTTGGAAGTAGCACAAATTGTTTAATTAGAATTCAGGGGTCATCGTAAGACTTAGTTATTACTTTCCCTACTAAAGCTGGTTTGGCTGCATATTAGATATAGCGATCAATTTCTTTAAACCGTCTTTCGTAGTTTGGCTAGACACACATACTAGTCCCTTATTATAATACTTATTGTCTACTCACCCAAGCACATTGGGAATGGTACATTTACGGTCTGTCTTGAGTTAAAGAAGTCCATCTAGTTCATACTATTAAATGATCAATGAACTTTTATATAGGAGTGATTTTTGACAAGAATGAACGTAATTTCATACTTAATTTGTTTACTTGATGATATAGTGTACAGTGACAGTATTATTTAGTTGATGACGTTTCAAGCATAAATTACTGCTCATAATCATGTCAATGTAATCACACAACTTTCGACATCTGATTTTTATAGTCCTATGACCTCATATTTTTTTTTTGTTTTTGTTGGTAGTAAAATTTTCCACGTCTCTAGTATGTTTTGCATCATTCCTCTTACATGTACTACGTGTTGATTCGATGAACAAAGATTCAACAATCAATCAGTCTTTCTCTCTATCCACCTAAATATATTAGACTTGAGTACAGTAGTTTTATTTTACGCATTTGTGTGATTGTGTTAATGCATTCACTGCAGTAGCCGAGTCCTTTTTTTCTTGAATTTCGATAGCATAATTAGAAGACGAAGTTTATCTAAACAATGTGATGTATTTGCGCAATACATTTCGAACAATCTGATCCCCCACACATTTACTTGTCAAGTCAATATATATTAAACCGAGGACTGGGAGGGGGATAAGTACAACAATTAACACAATAGAGGATTAGAATTACGAAAGATGAGAACAAACAGGAAGTGACATAGTTGATCCTAATCTTGGTAAGAAGACAAAGTTTACCAAGGTGGATGTAGTGTAAGAACAAACTATTTTTGTACACACAGATGGTTAAAATTTGTGTATGGCTATGGCTTCCGCAAATTTCAGAATACGTCCCTGAATGTTTCTATACAAAACTTTGAAAGCTGTTTGAACATTAACTTTGTGACCTGTTTCTACGATATGTTTAGCTATAGATGAAGAGGGCTGTCTCCCATCAGCGTTTATCAGTGTTTCACACTCTATTTGTTTTTGAAGCTATTCAGACACATGTTCTCCCACCCTCAACTGCATGACTCGATTACTCCTCCCTATGTATGTGTGACTACACACACATGTGAGTCGGTAAACACAATAGGATGTGACGTAATCACTGATACAGTGTTTAGGTTTTTGGTGAAGCATGTGTTTTGTTTTCTCTACAATGACAAGATTCGCCGCGTAATATGTTTTCCTAATGGCCAGTATCAGCCTACATCTCAAAATGATACTATTTAGCTCCCCTCTGTATGGTTGAGTGATATGGATACTCTTCTTATGGACCCTGTATAGAGTTGGCTTTGGTGCCACTTGACCTCTACAACGGTTTATAAACTTCATCGGATATCCATTTTCTCTAAGTGCTTTGGCCAGTAATTTGATGCCTTCATCCATCGCATCTGGTATACTGATACGATAGATCCTATTAAACAGGCATTTTATTAGACCTCGCTTGTATTAGATTGGACAAAAACTGTGAAAATTCAGGTATTTTCCTGTCAGTGTAGGCTTACTGTAAAGTGACCATCTTATTGAAGCATCTTCTCGTCGACTCAGGAGTATATCTAGGAATAACAGTTGATTATTATTCTCTTTCTCTCAAGTCAGGCTGATGTGAGTTTGTACGGCGTTAAGTCTATTTAGTAGACAAGCCATATCCTCATGCCTCTCACAAATCACTATGATGTCATCAACATATCTCTTGTAAAGAGGAACTTTAGCGATGAGATCACCAGCCAGGTTTTCGATATATGACATAAATATGAGCTAGTAGTGGTCCTAATGGACTACCCGTAGCTATACCGTCAACTTGTCGAAAGCGTTCACCTTCAAATGTGAAGTGGACTTTGTCGGTACACAGCAATAGTAACTCCTTCAGAGAGGTTGGAGTAATAGGGAATGGAAGGTTTTTAGAGGATATATAGTTACAGAGAATGCTAATAGTCCTGGACAATGGCACGTTAGTGAATAAGGAATTTACATCGAAAAAGTACATAATCTTGTTTTTTATATTCATGTTACTATGACAGTCAACAATTTGAAAAGAATCGTTCAATGAAAACTTACGGAATTCGTTTCGAACTAGATATTAACATTTTTACCAACCATCTCGTCACTTTATGTGTGTTATGTGTTTACGTCTGTTAATTGTTATATTTGTCCTCCCCCCACCAGTCCTCAGTTTAATATAAATATATATTGACTTGACAAGTAAATGTGTGATCAGATTGTTCGAAGTGCATTACGCAAATACATCACATTGTTTAGATAAACTTCGTCTTCTAATTATGCTATCGAATTTCGTAAAACGGACTAACTGTTCCAAACTTTTTTCTTGAATATTGATCTTACTGGGATCCGTCATTGTACATTTGACTGAATTTCTATGTTCACGCCAACCTGAAATCAATAAATTCTTGTGTTCCGATAATCTAACTAACCGCGATTCGCTAGTTCGACCTATGTATGTGACCTTAGAGTCATTGCATGGGATTCGGCAGTTCAAATTACGCATACAAACTTAAAACCTCATTTGGAGATAAGCCTCATCAACCTAAACACGCAATAGATCCAATTAGACAAAATTGTGAATTTGGGGTTCCTATCTTTTTGTAAGGAGCGAGAAGAAGGGCATACGCCCGCTGGACCGATGGAAAGATCCTAGAAGATTTGAATTTCGCCTATGATGATGATGATGATTTATGTCTAGTGTCGCACGAGCTCGAAGATCTACAGGCAAAAACCAACAAGTTGATAGAAAACGCAGGGCAGCGAAGACGGGACTTCCTTCAGGTGGACGTAGAGAAGACGGTGACGAAGATGCCCAACCAACAACAACAACTACTACTACTACTACAAGCACCAATCACCATGAATGGGAGAAATCTAGACGAAGTTGTCCCTTTCACCTACATAGGCAGGGCAGCATCGTTTCAACTACAGGTGGCGGCACAGGCACAGATGAGGATGTCAAGGCAGCCAGCATCGAAAAGACAGTAAGACGGGCCTTCATTAATCTGAAATCGGTGTGGAGATCTACTGCACTGCACTGCACTGCACCCAGCATAAAGCGTCAACAAGATCCGCATTTTCAACACTAATTCAGTCAAGTAAGTCAGTGCTTCTATGTGATGGTTGAGAGACTTGGCGTGTTACAAAAAGCATCTCCAACAAACTACAGACATACATCAACAGCTACCGTCTACGCTCACTCGATACTGACACTGAGAATCAGATGACTAGAAAGAATAAGCAACAAGGAACTCACTCTGGCCTGGTAACGAACTGATCAAGAAGCCATCACCCGACAAATATGCAGAAGAAAGTGGAGATGGATTGGATCGGGCATACACTGAGAAAACCGATTGAGGACATCACGCACCAGGCGACGCCCTTGAGTGTAACTGCAAGGGGAAACGACGAGTTGGACGTCTGAGGGTGACATGCAGGAGATCGTGTGAGGAATAAATAAAAGCTTCTGGACAGTCATGGAGCTAGGCTAAAAAGACTGCAGAGAAGAGAGTGGAGTGGTGACGTACTACTGAAGCCCTATGTTCCACTGGGAATCCAAGGGACAAATAATAGTTTTTTTGTGAACATAAACACCAGGTTATATTAGCATTGTATTATTCCGCGTCTGTCGGAAGTGTTTTGTGTTTCACATAAGAATTGCTTGCCCTGCATCGTAGATGGAGTTAGTAATTTAGCGAATGTCGATGGAATGGAATTACCTACCTTTTTCAATCAAATATATATATTTAAGCAGATTGGCTAAATTTCCGCTTTCAAATTTATAGGTCTCTGACTTTACTGAGGTAAGAGAATGGAAGAAACCTCATGGCCATTGAAAGAAAATCTGGTACTAATCTACTAAGTCTTTAACTTTTGTACTCAACTGTATGTAACTACTGTAGGCCTTCTGGATGAAGTCACTAAGGCGATGGAAATCGGTCCAATCAGCTCAGTAGTAGCGTCGCTGTCTCCAATACTAGCTGATGTGGAATTGAATCTCACCGGAGACATCACTTCTTTTGAGGTAGTAACTGCCTTTTCTGAGGAATGCCAATAAGCACGAAACCTAAATCTAGGGCTTCCTGCCGATTACCTCCAACCAACTGACATCTGTCAGTTAACTACGATGGTAAACTTTCTAGCTTGATGATCACATTGCAAAATGATTGATAGAACTTGTTCACCACTTAGAAATGGATAACATGAAATTGGTTTCTCTCCAGTGAACTAGCATAATAAACCGGGTGATTAAAGATGTGGGTAACGTGGTTTTGCATCTGGTCCAAAGATTCATTTATGTATTATGTTTCCCTGGATGGTGTGACAACACCAGTTGTTTTGATGGAATCATGGTTATTATACTGTTCTTTTTCAGATTTTGGGCATACCTACTTACATGTCAGGAATGGCCCGTGGTCTCCTCGGTCGGGATCATCAACTTGGATTTCGTCATGCACGTCGTACAGCTCTTCGTGAGGCTGATTTAATCATTCTAGCAGGTTTGTTTCCTGTTTGCATATTATCTTTGTATTACTTGGTAATAACTTGTAATGGAGTACATGATATCATTTTCTTCCTGTTTGTGACTAAAATTGATGTATCCCTTCTCAGATGAAACTCCATCAGAACATCTATCTCCTCAAATATCTTCACAAGGGAAGGGTGGTGATATTCTGACATGGATTGATCTTAAATATGTAAAGCGGTCAATTTCAAGATTTAGTGTTAACATGTGACCTTTTGCTATCATACCTTAGTAAATTGCTTAAATAACGTTCTCTGGAGCTTGAAAGCATCTGTGCTGAGTTCATATTTTAATGATTGCACTGTAGCCCCCTGTAGTAACTCATGACTAGTCGAACACAGCAGCATCATTGATACTCTTTCTACTTACTACCATTGGGTACGAAGACATGTTTTGCGAAGGCATTAATGAGAAGAGCAGATATTTGAAGAAGTCATGAATTACTGACCACTGATGCCTTCGATGTAGTTTAGCGATGTTGTCGTCAGGCAGATAATAGATGGGTAAAACAAACAAGTCGACAAAGACATCAAGATTTGCTAAGTAAAATGACAAGGTCATATCACCCATGCACAAGTGTTGCGTAACCATATGTATAGTATGTGGTACCTAGGACATATTTTTTTTTGTCTTGATACTGACCGGAAGAAACGAAAAATTGGCCAATGTGTGGCATGGCACTGCGGGGTTAGGGATATTCGCGTCATGTTAACATCTGTAGGTTTTTCGTGGCTCCCAAAATGTGGTTCGCCGGTTCAGGTACGACTTTCAGCTGGTACGTCAAGGGTTCTAAGTCCGTTCCACTTACCAAGATCTTATAAGCTAGGATGTATCATTAGCCCTCCCACAATATGTGTAACTCATTGTCTGCTGCACGACCGAACATATGGTTACTGAAAACATTTTGCTTGCAGATAGAGTCTGAGTGGCCATGAAACTCTGGCCTGAGACAGTAGTAGACCTAGTTTAGAACCTAAACGTATAACGATCATGCTTCAGTTTTCTTGTTTCTCCCATTACTGAAAAGCAAAGTGAAGATAAAATATGCTTCTTTGGATGTATCTTAAAAATTAATTCTTTTATAACCGATTTCTGTTTTTGTTTCCATTCTCTCTACTTTCTGTATACTCATATTGTTGCTTTATTACTTTGTAAAATGCTTCTCTTGGTACCTTAGTTGTATCGAGTTTGTGTTCTAAATAGTAAAATCATATTTGGAAAAACGCAACTGGTTTCAGCTTATCATTACAACAAAGTAATCAGAGATTGCGCAAGCTCACCAGTGATGGTTATTTTATGTGATGCATACCCAAATGCATTTAAAATTCATTAGTTTTGCAATACACCTTGCCACTGGTTTATTTAAACAGCTTTTTTTTCGGTCCTTCGGGAAATTAACAGTTTACCGTCCTAAAGGGAAACATGAATGTTACCTACCAGTATCAGCCATTTCGCTCCAAACCTTTTGTGTACACAGATTGACGTTTCATAGCAAACATTCTGATTACACTCTGACTGGTTATCCTAATGTGCGTTTACATCTCACTTTGTTGGTTCAAATTTTGCTAAAGCTGTCACTTTTTGCTTTTACATAGTTGCTGATAAAATCATTGAATAAATGATTTTAAAAATATATATATTTATTCACCGTTTCATTCACTGTCTTTCATATTTATTAAACTAACGATACTACTCATCTGCTTCGGTTTAATCAAATAAAAAGGGATTAAAAATGTTCACTTGGTGAATGTATTTTAAGTGCTTGAATCAGCTAACCCCAGCTTCGTGAAATAAAACTGTCCATTTTCATTACGAAACAGCTTTCAATTTTTAGCTATCTTTTTGTTTCATGATGTACTCTTTTTTCACGTTGGTAATACGCTAATTATCCGCCCCCCTGTTTATCTCTTTTTCTCTTCAATAGGCGCAATTTGTGACTTTCGTTTAGACTATGGTCGTGTATTGAATCGAAAGGCAAAAATTGTTGTTATCAATCGAAATAAAAAGAATATATATCTTGTAAGTTATTTTCCATGCATATCATTAATATCTGTTATTAGTTGAACTTTTCTTAATTTAATTTTAACATAGTTTTCCCTTTTTTCAATGTTAATATTTTGTTGCCTACTAGAGGAATATATTAGGTAAAGACACATTGCCAACATAGTCTTCAGTTTTGTCAAATGCTACGAAATCAATAAGAAAGAGATGTGATGTGTCAGTGAATATAAATATGGCAACCATCACGTTTACTTTTGAAACAGCAGATAGGCATTTGTGTGACAGCAAAAGCTAACGTTGCTTGACAACTACCGAGTATCTGGTATGCTAATAACAATATATTGACGGATAGAATGGTGATTCAGAAAATTACTATTTAGAAAACTCATTCGCAGTAGATCCGTCAAAAGCTGAACATAAGATATATGAGTTAGATGGATATACGGTTACATCTTGATAAGGACTTGGCGTAAAGAGATAGAGTTGAAGAAAACCAACTAAAATAAAACTCACTTGCTAGAGAGAAAAAACCGATATCACGAAGTAATAATTATTATAGTGGACAATGAAATGCTATTTATTTCTGAAAAAGCAAGTATGCCCCATTCATATAAGCATGAATAAGGTCTTGTATAAGACAAAATCTTGGCATTATTATAAGTTGTAACAGTCTTCGCTTTGTAGTGTGAATCACCACATAGTTTTAAAATAGTTGAGAGTTAGTAATAGAAGTGCAAGGAATAATAATGACTTATTTTCAGACTTACAAACATTGTTGTTCATCTGTCATTATAGTTTGTGTTGTCAGCGTATTGACAACATTGTAAACATGAACGATAGAATTCAATAAACGCTGTAAATCTGAAATGAAAGTGGTTACTCTCCAGCGTCTTATCAGCGTATTTACTACATTCCAATAGTTCAGTTATAGCTCATAAAGTTTTGTGGTGACCAATATCTCTGTCTGCAGCAATAGGAGGTAGGAGGTTAGACCTTTGATATGACATCAGTCCGCATGAAGTTACACATACGCCTTATTGATGCATGAAACCTTATTCCAAAAGGATCTCTTGTTGATTGCCTCCAACATCGGAGCAGTTTTATGTTCTTTTTTACTCCGAATGCTCAGAACCAATGCAGTAGTTAGTGCGTTTTTCTTCACCAAATTAGCATCACCTGTTTATTTCTTAGGCTTCAGGTAAGGTGAGAAAGTTGGATCAACCATATGCAGACCGACAAAATCAACACAGAACCTCACGCAGAAATCGATCGGTTCAAGTTGCCACACTTCACAGCAGCATGCAAAGAACAGGTCTATAGAAAAGTAGTGATATTAATGTAGACAAAGGAGCATAGGAAGAGAAGTAATTTAATATGATGAACCTTTAAAAGACGTGAAGGAGTGAATAAATCTGCACCATTGTAACTGGTTTTTAGCCGCTTCACCAAGTCTGCAACCATTGATTCCTGTAATCTCGAGGACCAGTCAGTAGACACCTCTGCGCACGGCTGACTAAGAAGCTAGAGAACTGGCGCCGAGTCTTAGTCTGCTTACTCTGAACCCTCTTCCAACATAATCCACTTTCTGTTATCACTGCACGTCGAATTATGTGGTGGTATAGCAAACTCAACACACATAACCAAGCCACCTCGCTGAAGGTTCACAACCTTATCGACTAGCTTGTATATCTTTCCCAGTACACTTCGCCTAACCTCAGCATTGCTCACATGCTGGTTCCACCGTACGCGAGCAGTGTTGAGAAGACAGCTGTGGTCGAAACCTTTTAACCGCTTCAAGTTTGCTACTTTTAACGACCATGTCTCACACCCTTATAACTGGACAGAATGGACTGCAAGGCAGTATACTCGTCCTTTGATAGATAGTTGAATATCTGGCTAGTCGGCACCACAGATGACCCAGGTTGGCAAATGCCGAACAGACACTTTATATCCAAGCTGAGATTTCGTCAGCAACCAGGCGGTTTCCAAGTGATTGAAATGGTCGACGCATATAACCACTTCACTCTCCATCCTTAGACTGAGAGCAGTTCCAGACTAGTCCTGGAACTTCATCTTACATTTGACAGGTCCAAAATGCCTGCCAAACGTAGAAAGATTTTTGCTCAAAGCGTTCAGGGAACCCTGAAGTTTATCAGCAGACAAATAACTTAAATAACCTACAAAATTTGATTACCATTCTCCCTGGTACAAATAACAAGTTGTCCAAATTTCATTTTACAGAATGCTGACTATTTCTGGAGACCGTATTTCACCATTCAAGCTGATGTGGGAACAACACTGAAAAATTTAGCGCTTGAACTTCAAGACCATAGTTTTGCTACTCATGAACGCTATTTTACGGAATGGATAGATCTTTTGAAGTTGCGCGAACTGAAACGAGATGAAGAGATTAGGTAACCTTTTTTATTGATGAAAACATGATGTTTTCGTTTGATTCGATGTTTTTGAAATCGTAGTTAACGTATTCGTCAAACTTCCAAATTTCAGCGTTTGGATTTTAGCTGTCAATCTCTTTGTAATGTGAATCTTTCAAGCATATTGTATTTTTCTCATCGCTTCTTCATTAGACAGTCGTAACTGTTTCTATTATCCATTCACCTTGGTGGCTGTCTTAAATTTACACCCTATTGCAGCTGACGAAACCTTAGAAGCTGGGATGATATGGCGATAATCACTTCCTGAGTGAACTGTCGATATGTTGACAATATCACAATGCGTATCAACTGTATGATGAGTTTTATATAAATGTAAGCTTGTAATTAAAAAAAAACTCATAAAATTCAACTCGGTACAGCTGGTTTGTCCTAGGCTATAAACCAGACTTACATTTTGAGAACTTACAAAATTACACGGTCTCTCAAGTCGAAGTATTTGGAGTAAAATCTGAACTCATACCCATCGCTTTTAAGTCAAATATTTTTGACAATGAGCCACATTTAAACGTTGTCATTCAGTAATCGATTTGTTTATTAAACTGTGGCTCGCCAATTCAGGCAATCAACTTTCAACAAGTGGTTCATGGGTTCAAACTCCACCTTGCCTTCCGAAGCTTGTCAAATAGGTTGCATATCATAGTCCTCGTAATTAACATGGCTGAGAGCCTAGTGCATGAACCTGCATTTAAATTCCAAATTGTTTCATTTTTTACTTATGACATCATTCTCTTCAGTTATTTTAACTCTGTCTGATCTCTCTGCAGCCAAATCAAGACAGGTGTTTTTATCCATAAATCTTGTTAACAATATCTATACATCGTCGGTCTACTGCAAATATTAAACAATTGGTTAGGTTTTAAATACTACATAGCAATTTTGCACATCCTCAATTTTCGTCATTTTGGGGGTTAATGAATCAATTAGAAATTATCATCTCACTATAAGTGTATTGTTTGAAGTGAATATGTTTGTTTGATTTTTAGCTAGTGCGGTCTGTCACATAACTCATAGTTCCATCGGAATTTGCTGCACATCCTATGGTGTGCGTTATGCGTCATTCTGGTGCTTAAGTAATTGTCGTGTGACGAGAAAATTGCCTCACTGTCACCTTCGTTCATGTCATACAATCCCATGCCTTTGACAAACTGCGTGTTAAGTATTTACATTTCATTTTTCCTGTTATATCTTCGAACGCCAACTGTTAAATATTCCGAACGAATATAATACGCACGCTTAGCTGACAGCGAACTTAGTACGCAAGAGGCACTGACTGCAACCTCTGGACGAACAGAGAGAAGACCGAAGCTGGGATGATGGGAGAATTTATTTCTCTCAGAGTATAATAATAAATCAATCCCAAAACACGTTAACATGTACACACATGAGAAATGACCTTGTCCGCAATTTGAAGCACTGGCACAGTAGGAGTAAAGAATAACCAATCGGTGAATTACATTACGATGGGGCAGAAAATAAACTACTAGTCATACCGTAAAATATGGTGTGAGAATTCCAAGTTGAAAATGTTCAGGTCAATAACAATGTTTTATGAAAAACTAGGGCCTCACAACATAACCGCACTGAAGAACCTCTAGGTGCATTCAACACAGGGATGTGTTAACACTGTTTTTCTAGTTGCAGTTTCTGATCTCACATACAACTGACACTATCACTTCAAAATGGCCGAAATTTATTTAAGCTATTGCTCACCGGCTTATTTACTTAACTTCCAACTTCAAATACGATCTCCTCTAACCGGTAAAATCACTGATTACCCCAGTTTTCAAGAATGGCGAGAACACTTGTGATAGCCACAGCGGCCGACGAATAAAGTATCTAAAATCCTAGGCCCTATACTTTTTCGACGCCTGAGTGGAGCTCGCTAACAACAAGCCCGAGAAAACCCGGTAGGCTTTAGACCCGGTCGTGGGTGTATCGACCAAATATTCACACTGTGCCAGGTTCTGGAACACAGACACTCTTACCGACACCCGACAATAGCTGCATTTCTCGACCCGAAGGCAGCATTCGACCCCATTGATCGAGAAGTCATATTGCAATGTCCCTCACTGAAAGGCGTGTCGAGTAAGCACATCATCTTATTGAAGGCTCTCTACTCGAACACTCGTGGGCGTGTTAGACACTATGGTGAGATGTTCAGTAAGCCAAACTCGTCGAGTGATGTCCATGAAGGGTGCCCACTGTCTCCATTCTCATTAAATTTTATCATAGATATTCCTATGGAGGTCTCCCTCTCGTCACCTGATTACACAGAGGTTGACCTAATCGGTGGAGAATTTTTCCTCATACCTAGAATACGCAGATGATATAGTCCTGTTAGGTGAAGTCGCTGACAAGATGCAGAGTCTTCTGGACACTTTGAGTGGCAGTTTGAGCGTGTTTGGGATGCGGTTCTCACCACCCAAGTGCAAATTGCTGCTCCAGGATTGGTCTCCAACGGTGCCTCACCGCGACTAACAATAGAGAGTGTAGTGGTTGATTGTGTCAACCATTTGACTTACCTGGGAAGTAGGATCAGCCCTACCCTGATGGATCAGTGGTCGATGAAATCTCTGCACAGATACAAAAGGCTCGGCTGGGTTTCGCCAACCCTCGCCACCTATGGCGCCGCCGTGATATCTGTGATATCTTCTATTGAGCGTCGCGTGTACTGCACAGCAGTCCGGTCTGTTCCACTGCATTGCTGAGAAACATGGCCATTGAAGGTGGAAGACATGAGAAGGCTTCAGATGTTTGACAACGGTTGCCTTCGTAGTATAGTTCGCCGTATTCCGTGGTGTCACCATGTGAGTAACACAGACGTCAGGTGTAGAGTTTTAGGGAGTTGAGATAAATCGGTTGACGAGGTTATGAACCTTCATCGACTGAGATGGTTGGCTCCGACATGTGTTACGTATGGCTAGTCGCCGATTGCCTCGTCACACAATGTTGGCCGAAGCAGGTTGAGGCTGGAGAAAGGCCTGAGGTGGCCAGACTAAAACATGGCATCAATGTATGAAGTCTGTGACTGTTGGTTTGAGCCATGTGGGGCGATATAGACTAGGTGGTTGGGGTTTGCGGGGCAAGAGGAACCAGTGGTTGGAGAGTCTAGGTGATCACATGTCTGAGAACCGATGTCAGTGGTGCAGATGTATACACACGTTATCCTCATCTTCTTGACGCTGTGCCGAATTTCACCATTTTCTCATTCTTCGTTTCTCTCTTTTAGTACTTTAAATTTCTTTTGACTGAATTTTCTTATTTTCATCTTGTACTTCACTGCCTGTTCGCTTGATGTACTGATATGAAGTGTGGCAACTCTTACCGTTACCTAGTAATGCCTGGTCCTATGTTGATATTTATGGTGGTGATATTGAACCGCAAATCTTTTCTATCGTTCATTGTCCTTCGAGCGACTGGTCTTACACTCAGTTATATCTGTATATGCGTTTCACTTTGGAGTTCGCGAACCTACACAACTGTTCTCTGTTTAAACCATCGATTACTAGTATGATTAAATGGGATAAATTCCAATGAGGAAGTTCAGGTTATGCGAATGTTTGTAATGATCATAAGACAAACGCAAACTTGACTTTATTTGAATCGTTTATTTGAAAGGACGGATGTTGCAAATCGTATACAATACTTGATTCTCATCTGTTCAAACAGCCAAATTTATTTTATGTGAGTCATTTGAATCCAAGCTCTTCAGACGTATATTGGAGGTTTGTTATAAGAATAAAGTGTAGAAGATGAAACATACAACTATTCAGAGATTTCTGGTTTCTCGAAAAGATACTTTTGGTCAAACGTTATTAACTAGCCTCAATGTATATGGAGTATCAGTATCCTCATAACCCCAGTAAAACCTCTTATCCAAAGCGTAAGAATTTTATGTATTGTTATCAGTTTCAAAGTTCATTTTTGTACTCACTGTCCAACCACTCAGTACATAAATGTTTAACACGTTCTGCTTCACTACCTGGACGATTTCATTCCCTTTTTGTTTAAGCCGGTAGTTTTTTTAAATTGAAGTTACGCTGATTATCAAAGAAATTAGAACTGCAAGGTAAATGACTTCAGTGTTATCTCCACTGTTGTTGATATTCTCAGAAGTTATGCATATTTGGTGTTATTTTCCTTTCAGATCAAGCTGCCAATCTGAAGGTGTTGAACATAACAATCCACTTGCAATACTCTGGAAGTTAGAACATTATGGTTTGCCAGCAGATTCCTCCTCTGAGGATAGTATTATCGTTGCTGATGGTGGGGATTTTGTAGGATCGGCGTCATATATTGTACGTCCAAGACAACCATTGTCATGGTTAGATCCCGGCCCGTTTGGAACACTAGGAGTTGGTGGAGGATTTGCTTTAGGAGCTAAATTATGCCGACCAAATGTAAGTCTTTATGTTCTAACTGAAATCCAGTGAATGTTACTGGCATACTTCAATTAAAAAAAATCAAATGTTGTTGTTGTGGAAGTATTACGTCATACGTTTTCCTGAATAATACCTATTTTAAAGATGACGGAAAAGAAAATCTTGTTACTTGAATGTCATTCCAAGTTCATATAAATCTACCAATCATTTCCAGGGTTATGCTGTACCTACCAACCCGTTCTAACAATATTGTAACTACGAGTGTCACAGTTTGAGATGACTCATTTTTGTAATACTTCACTGGATGCTTGAACTACTGTTCCTTCATTAAACCAATCAAAAGAATGGACGTCGTATCTTGTTGTTTATCTTCCGTAAACGGGGAATTTTCTACTAAATGCTAGAATAAATAATTTTGAAGGTTTTTAGATAGGTCTTTCTTGTTATATATATATATATATATATATATATATATATATATATATATATATATATATATATATATATATATATATATATATATATAACGGCAAGGTAAAGATTTATTTACGTACTATTGAAGGAAGGGAGTGGTTAAATATCGTTTACTGAGCTCTGTAGACTCCGCTCATCAGATGAAAGTGATCTAAATACAAAATAATCGCTTTAATACATTTAGGCTAAGTTCATCATCAGCCCGAGGCCAAACATTAAATGATACTGCACAAATTAGTCATCGTGGTAACTCATTTTAGCGCAAATGCCTCTTATGTGATACACCTTATCGTTGCACCATTGTAACCACTAACACAAGTGTGATTGATTTAAACTCACCAAAATAACGTTACATTAGCTTTAACCTTCTTCAGTTTTCTCTCAGTATTGTTTTGAAACGGATACCACACACAAACATTGGATACACTAAAAGCAAGTTCATTCACTTTGAAGTCTTGCATATTGTTTAGTTGATCTTAAACTCCCTTCTTCTATTAACGATAAGGAGACCGTAATTCTAGATTTGATGTCATATTAAACATTTTCAGACTTACATACTTCTATTCGCAATTAAGGCACACTTTTTATTCTTTTCACTTATCTATTGTGACACGTTAGAAATCCGTCTAGAAAACATTCACCGAGACCTAAATTATATTGGTTAACTTCACATATTTGATTTCAAATAGTCGTTAGTGCTACCGCTTAATCAAATAAAAAGTTATGGATCTATGTTCTTAAGTGTACAATAATAAAACTATTTTCAAAACGCTTAAACATTTATTTTATACACACTTCCTGGGTGTTTTCATTCTTGTAACGGCCTATATTGTGTAGCTAGGTTATTTCATTCTTATTGCTTTTATCATAAAGTGGTCTTACCAAGTCGTTCTATGGGAAGTCAACTAATTTTCAGATGAATTTCTTACCATCATGTGAAATCGATTATGGAACTATTAAAAATAATGGAAAACTGTTAAAGTATAACGTGTAGACTGTTAAGATGCTTAAGATTGGTTGTGTGATATATCGTATATCTTCGACTAAAAAATGCAATGTTCCCTCAGTTTCTTTGTTCTCACTTTGCTACGAAATATAACTCTGTAACAATAAGAGAAAATTAGCTGGATTGAATAACCATTCTATTGTGTGTTTATCAAAAAAGTTTTGCTAATCATGATCTGATTGGTTTTATAGTGTATATGGCATTTTATATAGACCAATATGATTCCTTTTAGTGTTCATTTAAAGGATTAATCGGATGATGAATTTATTTCAATTTTTATCGGTGAAATTTCGGTAAAAACTACATCTTAATATCCCTACAAATTCAAATAGATCATATTATTTTTGGTTGGTTATTTCCTGCGATGTATATCTGTGAATCTTAAATTTATCTACTCCATTTTCTGTTTTTTTCTTTATGTTAACCGATCTAGAAGTTAGTAATTAAAAAATTAATCTGCTGTTATGATGATATTCAGTACGTCCTGCAAGTATTAATTAGTTAAATCCCTGTCAGTGTTTTTAGAATGTTCACTAATTTTGTATACCTATTTCGACTGAGTCGGTTCAGATATACGTTAGTCGTTCCTAGTCACCGTATGTTTCGATATGCAATGTAAACTGAAGCAGGGTGGTCAAACTAAAACGCAATATCACTCCATTAATATTTTGTTTGATGGCAGTGTCTCTCACTGAAAGGCATGCTTGGTAAGTGCATCACCATGTTAGAAGTTCTGTGTATCATAATGTCACCAAGTCACTAACGTTGAAGTCAGGTGTAGAGTTTTAGGGAGAAGATGCAATTTAATTGTTGAGGTTTTAAATCTTCATTGACTGAGGTGACTGTGACATGTTTTGTGTTTGCCTAGTCACCGTCTGCCCTGTCGACCAATGTTTGCTGAAGTAGGACTAGGTTGCGAAAAGATTTAGAGTCATTTAAACTTAAACATGGCATTAGCCCATGAGGCCTTTAATTGTTGGTCTTTCTCGTGTAGGGAAATGTAAACTCCCGCTGAGGTCCTCGTGACAATCAAAATCGGTGGTTGAAGATTCAATGGACAAACGAACGACGAAACGCACCCAGCCGCTTTGTGCACAACCATCCATCCGGCAATCAGCCACACCTATTGTGTGAGGAATAGTGATACTACCTGCTTGTCCAAACCTCGGTAGATGGGGTGGGGCTCGAACCCATGACCTAGTGGTTGATAGATCATCTCCTCAGACCATAGTCACAGCTCCACTTTGGAGACCGTAGAGGGTACGTCTCCGAATCGGACTCAGTGGCTCAAATGCATCCACATATTTTCTTAATTCTGAACTTCTTACCAAGTTTTTATGTTTTATCTTTTTTTCACGACTTTATACCACTGATTATTTTCTCCCTTTTTTCGTATGTTTTATCACGGTACCTATAACTTCGATGTGTGGATACAGTGTCGCAACTTAGATCGTTGCGCATTAGTGCTGCTTTACACTTACATCTGCAGCTACTAAATGAAAGGATACAGATGCGATCTTATTGGCACAGATACATGCACACTTTGTTTTCCTCTTATCCGTTTATATCACTTTTTGCCATTTACTTTAACCCTTTTTATTTACTGGCTCTCTAGTACTTCTATTTTTTTCTCACTCCTTTTTTCATTTTTTCGTGTACTGGGGCACATTTATGAAACATCTGGCAAGTTGCACCTTCTCACAGTAATTCCAGGTCCCATACTGGTGTCAGCTGACCAACTGCAACTTCTTTCTGCTGATTTTGTACTGAAGTCGAAGGAACGTTATCAAAGACTGTTATCATGTCATTGGTCTACTTGTATTTATTATCGCCAGATGTTCTGTAGGCATACAGATCACCTTTTTAGTGGTCTCAATCCCCACAATTCGCAACAACATGGCAAGAAAAAATTAGTAAACATTTAAATCTACTCATGTGCATATTCATGATTGAAGCAATTGGGTACTCTGTTGCTTAGTGACCGATGTTACTACCTGGTCACTCAAGCGTCGGTAAGTAAAGATGGATTCGAGTCCATGACTTACTAGTTGGAAGTTGAGTGCCTCGGTGATTGAGTCATCGCATTCTATGAATAAAAAGAGGATGATATTAAAATAAACACTAGGGGAAATGAACGAAGAGAAGGAATAAATAAAGGTTAGTGATGTTCAAAATTTTGATAATGAGTTCTTAAATCTACCAAACTGTGATGGATTTAGATCCATATCACTGAGATTCCTCAAATATTGGTTCTTAAATTCACAAGAATTTAATTCAAGCAGTTTACCTTTCCCTATACGGCTCAAATCAGTAGTAAGAGTATTTTTATAAGAGAAAAACGTTGATGGATTTTCAGACCCAATTTACCTGATTTATGCAAATCATAAATTCCTGTTATTACTTACAGTGGAACGAGAATTAACACCATCCAGTCTTTTGACCCCAATTAACCTAAATAATCGAAATCTTGCCTAAATTCAGTATCTCACAGAAAGTATTTTTACTGTTCATATTAACAACTTGTGTCGTGCTTTCTTGTTATCTTTGTGAATTAAGTGATCAATAAGCTAAGATGTTGTTTTTAAGGTCCTGTCCGCTGTAAATTCCTAAATAATTATCTTTATTTTTCCTATATCCAGGCTACTGTATGGGTGATATATGGTGATGGTTCATCTGCATATAGTTTAGCTGAATGGGATTCTCTTGCGCGTCATCATGCCCCTGCTATTGGTGTTATTGGTAATGACGCTTGTTGGTCACAAATCGCTCGTGATCAGGTCGCATTTTTCCAGTCTCAAATTGGTTGCCAGTTAAATTATACACCCTATGAAGTAGTCGGATCAGCTTACAGTAGAAGTGTCGCCAGTGTTTCAGATGATAATACAACTGCTAGTAAGGCAAGTGGTGTTACAGTCAACGGTTTCTTGGTTGACAAACCTCAGTTACATCAGATCAGTCATATATTTGATGAAGTTAAACGATTGTCTAGTAAGGGTATACCATCTATTATGAATTGCCTGATTTCACCGAGTAATTTTCGAGAAGGCAGTTTATCTGTTTGAAAATTTCGTCCTCTTCACATATGCACTCTAACTTTTTCACATCGCCTAGTGTAAAAATCTTTGTCTGTATTTTTTAAAATAAATGTTATATAACTCACTTTTTGTGGGATGTTTAACAAGAGTTTTATTTCATCAAAAATACCTCTTTCGACTATCAATTCTTGTTAACGAACATACAGTTTAACTGCCTTTTTTGATCAAGCGTTTTCCCCCCATTGTTTTCGTGATCTCTCTTATCGCGTCCAGTCTCACACTGCATGAAGATGCACTTATTATGAAAACAAAAATGCTGGTCTTGTGTACTGCGCTTTGTACACTCGATGACATTTGAAGGGAAAAAATCCATTCCAGGATGAAATATATTTACTTGGAAGGCCTTGTAAAACCTTCAGGAAATATTCGCCATAATTTTCACTGTGTACAATTGTCTGGACAAATACTTTTAACGACACACCTAACACAAGCTGCAAACGCTGTAACATGCAGATTGAATGAACCGAATCATGTCCGAGGGTCCAGCAGAGACCATAATCATAAAACTGTTTAGTTTGTTTGTTTTTTCTGTATCTCACAGACTTTTTATCGGGTGACGTTACCTGACTTACTTTTGCATGATTTGCAGCTTTTTGTTGACGGAATGCGATTCGTGTACGTTTTTCGCCTTATTTTCTTTCAAACAAATATTCATATAGGAATTTCTGTGAACTTGTTTAAGCGGTCTTTGTTAAAGTAGGAAGGAGACGAATCAACAGAATCTATCATTAACAACTTCCCAATAGCATACAGAAATGCCACCATAGCCAAATGGGAATCTTCATCAAAGTGCAGGTTTAGCTCGAAGGCTTTTTTTTCACTTCAAATGAGCTGTGATACTGAAACCGAATTTTCATTTAGGTGGTGAAGTTATTCAAGCCTATCAGTGTGAAAACCGATGAAAAACTGAAGCAATCTAATGTAGACTTGGAATATTGCTTTATGAAGTACAAATCAGCTCGGAAGTTTCGAGAAAATTGGCAAATCAAGTAGGACTCCAATTTCAAATCGACAGATACGGACTTACTTTCAGATCTGCTGATAGAAAACTTAAACTTATCGACAAATAACTCAAAGTATCCAAGCAAAAATAGGACTTTCAAGAATGACGCAGCTGCCTGTACGATGGCATTACTGAACTAATAGGTTCAGGACAGCTCTTCGGAGAAACCCAAAAGGTACTCTCCCTCAAATGGTCAGACAGAATGACATGTTGATTCGTTCAAGTTGCCATCATGGTGGCGAAAGGAGATGTTCTGGATGAGTTCTCAGATCTTTAACTTTCAGCGCCCGATCCGTCAACTCCAAACCAATTGTCGATAAAAGAGATGATATTCCGCGAAAAATTCAAGAGGATCCTAGATGTAATCAAACCCAAGCAAAGTGACAAAAGGCAGGGAAACATGGAAGTGAGAAATCAATTTGATTGCTGTCATCGAATGAAACATCAAGTTTTCAAAGTAAACTGATACGAGTGTGTTCATGACCTTCGTTACTCACCACTGAAGTGGACTTATGAAAATAATTGAAAGGAGAAGAAAGGAAAGTGGGGATTGGATGGGCAAACTAGGTGCAACATTCAACCCAGACTATCAATAAGCAGTAGGGTTTTATGCTTGAAGTTCTATTGGGTACCTTTGATTTACCGCAGAATGCAGATCAAATACAACCAACTCTAATAATCAAATCAGCAAAACACTGAATATTTCTGAAAGGGAACTCACACCTTTTACCCGGCTGGGAAGTTTCCGAAGACAGAAATCAACATTTTAAGCCATTCCTGGCCGATAGCTGCTACCTTGACGTGTTGGTCGTGCTTATATATCACAATGACCCAATGAGCTACACTGGCTGAAACGCTTGTTTCCTCGAGGTCCTACCATATCAGAAAGGTTTCTTGGATAATGGTCAGACGGAAAGCAGTTACTGTTTTAGTGTAAACTGCCACTCTATGGTGGGGGTCTGGAGTCGTACTGCTGGCTGGGTATGACATTAGTAAGGTGTTTCCTTGGATGACCAGCAGTTCCATGCTGATTCTGCTCTCCCTACGAGAATGATGGGGGTTAGAAAGGTCGGCCCAAAAAATAATGCACTCCCTTTTCCATGGTCTTCCTGCGTTGGCGGTGTGGTTTCTGTATCCGGCTTTAGAATAATCAAATCTCCTACGAGCAATTCTAAAAGAAGCTCTGTAACATCTCAAGCAGCTGTCCAGTAGGCTCTGTGGGCGCGCAAATCTTTTTCTCTTCCAGTTGTCTCAAGAGAAAATAGCACCCCACGGTGAGGGCATACAGGAAGTATCAACCGCCTCCAAAACTATCAGCACTCAAGGTCCCTGGGATCACCGTTAACTTGAGATATTTACCTTCTAGTTTTCCTTTACTTCTCTCAGTCAATTATTCTACATTTTATTTAGTTTCTCTCTGCTCTGCAGCTCTCGACAACGATCTGAGTTCACAGAACAGCACATCTGGCCCCCTGAAATCGCGCTCCAAATTATACACTGGACCTGCTAATATTCGAACCCTTCAACAAGTCGATCAACACACTTCGCTAACCGAAACCAGCAACTTGGGTTGTGTATTAAGACTCTAGGTTTATATAGAGATATTTGTTTCCAGATGCATACGTGCCTACTAATTTCACAGATATGGTTTCTCAGTTTCGCAGACAAACTCTTGTTTATTCAGATTTATTGTGTTTAAACTATCTCGTGTCAGTGACAATTTCTAGGTTAAGGAAAACAATAACTACTTTATTTATTGCACGTCAATTGTTCATCCAAAAAAAATCAAGTTCTGAATGATACGTCAAAAGAAAGTGATGACACAGATCAGTGGACATATTAGGTATGAAACAATAATAAAAAGGTGGAGGCGGAAAAGGTCGACCGATACATTCCCGATAGAGATAGTAATAGATTGATTCTGTAAGGAAAATGTTGAGTTACTCATGGAGATATCCATGGTTGCACAACAGTGGATTGTTTGTTTATGACAACTTGATGCACATCAAAAACGATTTTTAAGATAAGTTAAAGACACTGCAATATTTGAAGCGTATATGGAAAGAGTGAGATGGATTGGGCAGTCGTGGAGCCACGTTAAAAAGACTGCAGAGAAGAGTGCAATGGAAGCGTGCTGCTGAAGCTCTATGTTCCACTAGGAACCCAAAGGAAAAATAATAATATATGGAAAGAGTGTTATGAAAATATGAAATAGAACTTTGAAGCAAAAGTTTCAAATTTTGTTCACATCAAGTTCGTGTTGAGTGTTTAACGTATGTCATTATCGCCTATTAGACTTAAATTGTGAATGAAACGAAGGGGGTGAGCAGCTAGCTACAAGCTAGAAACTGCATTCATACACCAGATATAGCTCATTGTTCACCTGCTAAACAGTCTGCAAATTAAGACTAACACACTCAGTATGGTTCTAATTGTATGACTGACCATCTCGAAGTACTAACAAACCGCAGTCGATATATGCAAACTAGATGACCTGATCAGGCAAGTTCAAACAAAAGTAGTACCAATGTTCGGTGAATACTGATATAAGTATGGTTGCATTTCATTCACTCTGACTTCTCTGAAAGTCAATGAACTCATTTGGTAATCAGTATTTCCTCTCTATAAGTTTTATTGGCATAAACATCGATGTATTTAAAATAAATAATTCCAATAAGTGAAGTTTGGATTCAACCACGTGTTACCTGTACATGGGTGTTTAGGAATCGAGATTTCGTGGACAACTAACTGTTTCCAACTGTTCTTGGTTAGTGCACCCACACATCTGCTATCCGGTTCTCTACTTTATTCACATACTAATGACAGTGGTACGGAAAACTGATTTCTCTACAAAACATTGTGAATCTGTTCAAACTACCGTTCTTATTCATAACGTGTCCATGAGGAGTTACTCGTTTTGGTGAATAGTATACTAGGGTAGTGTTTGTTTGAGGGGGGGGGGGGGGGTCTATCCACTATTTCATTAGCTTATAGGTGATAAACAGTGCAGCATATCTGGTGTAAATTATCCCGAATATTTCTGGCTGTGGTTATCTTAGTTGATGCTGTAGCTCCAAGGTTTCGGCAAGGTATAATAATGTTGGTGAGCAGATGCCGAGAATGTAAGCATAAACAGTACTTGAAGAAAAAGAACCTGTAAAATAGTGAGTCAAGTTTTCATCTAGGTTTGTGTCTGCGTTAGCCACAGAACGGAGGCACGGAGTTTGGCTACTAAGCTAAGTATATATGTTGACCAGTAAATGATATAGTTATGAAGGGCTCACATTCCATGTCCTCATTGGTCGGAGCTTTGCCGAGATTTAAAAAGTGGTGAATAGAAATTTCCACGAGTGAGAGCATAAAGTGGCGAGCAAGAAAAGTTTACATTTTCATGGTTTAAGAACGGCATACTTATCCGTGTTTCAGGATAACTTCGTCCTTTGGATACAGTGCTCTTGTTGTGCAAAGTTTGCCTTATACCACAGTACAACCAGTTTACAAATAATGAATATGGTCAGTGATTTTTCTACATACATGACTGCTAAGTGCTACTCAAACTTTCCACGATGCCTTGTCTCTGAGATACCTACTACCCTAGCTTGAGATATACTTAAGATAACTTAGTGGATATCTAGTCATAGGGAACTGTTGAAGAAGATTGACTCATTAAGACAGGCACTGACATCAGCAGACTTGTCGTTTGACGCATTACTGGTTGATCTCACATTGCTTGCACGCTGTTTATACTTTTTGATTGAACGTCACTAGTGGTAACGAACCAGCTGAAACTTGCTGTATTGTCTACTATTCATCATTATTCGAACTGATTTGGCTTTTGATACTGTTTTTACTCTCGTTAAGCAAACATTTCAGAAGAAATGAGTGGAAACCTTCAGAGAAGCGATGTGGTGAGTGAAATAATCACCTCAGAATGGAAAGGTTTAAAGAGTTGTCTTACACTGCTACATCGACTTTCTGTCACATGTCCAAATCGACGAACGTGAAATTACGAGTTTGTGGATACTCATGCATTTTCAAACGCAACAGAATTTGTATGTAGGGTAACTCTCCACCTTTAGTTTATCTTAAGAGAAAACGTTAATGTGAAAGAAGAAATGGGATAAAAGAGAGTTGCACCCTCTAGAACAAATTTGGTCCCAGAATCGTATCTTATTGCAGTCTTACTGGTTGTATCGATGTTTTTCACTCTTCAGAACAGGTTTAACAGTTCAAACAGTAATGCCATTTATGAGACTAATTCGATCACGTAAATAAATTACACTTGTAACAAGTATGCCTGATATACCTTCTTCATTACTAAGTGACAGTGACGAACGAGTTAATTCTTCAGCGTCAACGCAGCCAAGCACTATTAAAGAACTGAGATGTCGCATTTAAAGGAATCAGTAAAAAAAGAAGTACTTAAGCAAAGGTCGTGAGAAGCTCCTTTTCCTTTCCGCGTGTGAACGTTTGACGGCTTAATAGAGAGGATGAACCAACTACCTGCAGAAACATCTGAGTCCGGAATGTTGGTGTGAGATTCGTTTATGTGACACAGTGACTTTCAGGGTTATTCATTCTACTTTAGCAAGGTTTTTTGGGAAAGTTTACTGGGGGCGGCTATCTGGCTGGCAAGATATGCGTCATTCTGGCTTAGCCTTTTGAAAGTTGGTGACACACCTAAAGCTGAGGATTCGATTTCACATACCTTTCACAAAGAGATGCTTGGGGGATTTAGTCAATGAAGGTGACCATGGTTTTGCAGAACTTAAGGTACGCTTTGTTAGACTAGCCTAGCCGGTTACAGAATAAATCGCTGTAGTGAGATGACGCTTGCCGGTAGTAGAATTACCTTATCGAGCAGGATATCCCAACTAATTCCCCATCTATCATCTGATGACCCCCCAGCTAGTGAGATATTATCATGCACTGAAGAGCCAATGCAGATTGTTGTAAGTATCAGAAGAAAAAATTTGATAATAAAGTGTGGCACAAAGGGTAGTCGATAAATGCTTAGAATCCATATGAAATGTTTGATTAACCTGATAGATGATGAGATTACCATCACTGGCTATTGCAAGAAGGTAACTATCTTGTTAGGTATACTAGTAAAGATTTATTCAGTCAGTTCTTAACGCGCATAAGATAGGAATATATTTTCACTTGCCTGGAGGTGAGACCCAAACATAATGGAATGGTCTACACTCATCACTGATCAATTTATTAGAGCCCTCATAAGACGTTTTAATCACAAAGGCCACCCAACTATAATTTCAGTCACTGAGAGATCAATCTTATTGGTTACCACACAGTTGAGACGTGGCGGGGATTCACAAGAAACATCATAGAGATTTATTGAAGAGGGATGTAAGATGATAGTTTAATTTGCCAAAAATTAATCGTTGGGGCAGCCAATAAGAAGGATCAACACTGACTATTAGATAAGTACTGAGCTCATTGACTAAATGACAAAGCACAAATGATGACACAGTCAGAACGTTTCTTGGTGAAACAAGCAGAACTTTGAATAGCGCAGAGAATAAGTAGTGTGTGGAATATCGACGTTTATATTCCCGAAAATTGTTGCTCCTACTACAAATAACAAGGATTACAGTAAGTGTGATAAGTGCGAGTCCTTTAGGAGGAGATGAGGACAGACAGCGTATTTGAGAAGCACTTTATGAAGAGATTGTTGGGTATTTGCTAGCCCTTTTGATGAGAAGAAAATTATGGAAAGGTTTTGGAGATTTTCATGCCAGGAATTTTATGACAGTGTGCGATAAGTGTAGAAGGGATACTTAACACTTGAGAGTGCTGAAGCGCAAAGGTGCGGGACAAAAGAGCCTAGTAAGAACTGTTCAGGTGAACATTAAGAAAGGAACATTGGTGATGTACATTCGGAAACAATCTTTACTGAATTACCTCCATTCCCCATCTTGACAGTCGGCTGTGGCCTGGTTCACAAAACGAACCCCACTATGCAGAAACCAAACTAGATGAGAAGGATTTGGTTCAGTGAGCAAAATAGGGGTCATTTTCGAACGCACTTTTGAGCATCTGATTATCTTACCCGAGGTAGATGTTAGCGTTCATTGCCCAGCCATTTATTTAAATTTGAATCACTGTGCTTGTGATTGTCATTTGTGAGAGGTGAGTAATTGTGAAACCTTATTCCTGTGCATTTAACGGTTTCCCCGTTTTCTCTCCCGACCGATAGCTGCTACCTTGACGTGGTGGTCGGGCTTGCATATCACAATGACCCAACGAGCTATGCTGGTGGAACGCTTGTTCCCTCGAGGTCCTACCATACCAGAAAGGTCTGTTGGGTAGTGGTTAGACGAAAAGCAGTCACCGTCATAGTGTAAATTGCTACACTATGATGGGGGTCTGAGGGCGAAGTCGTACTGCTGCTAGCTGGATGGGGTGTGACAGCAGTAAGGTGTTTCCCTTGGATGACCAGCAGTGCCAAGCTGATGCTGCCTTCTCAGTGGAAGGGGGGGTTAGAAAAGGTCGGCCCCAAAAATAACACACTCCACCACGCCCCACGGTCTGCCGGGCCGGCGGTGTTGGTTCACTTGTCGTTTCCTTTCGCTCATCCGGCCCCAAAAATACAAAAATTCAAAATAATCATACTCCCCGTTTTCTACCACTTAAAGGCCGCTTGTTTGGTATAAGTGTCAGTTAAGTAAACTAAACCCTTTTTCGAGACATCACCCAGTGGTTGCGGTATATCTTCAGTTTGCACAGTGCACCAAATTCTGTGAGTTCCTTGGAACCTATCTATGTTTGTTTCCTATATCATCTCTACCTCTCTTACAATTAGGTTTGAGCAAGTGGCATAAGTGCGTAAAGAAATTTTGAACCAAAGATGTTCGTTATAAAAATGATATAATATATTCCGAATCGATAACTATACAAACGTATGCCATTTTTACAGGGAATATCTAAATGTTATTTTTCTCAGTGAAGCTGAGGATGTTTAGGAAGAATAAACCATCGCGCCATATAAAGTCTTTTGGAGTAAGCAACTGTTTGGACATTACAGGTCACAAATATTGGGTAAAAGCCTTTTCGTTATACAGCAACAGTGAAAACTAATAGGGAGGAGTATAATCGTTCAGTATGGGTAGCATCCTGGCAATAGTAAGTCATATAATCAGTGAGAGTACACTGCATATCGAATTTTTCAGCTTAGATAAAGTTGAAAATATGTGAGTATCCAATAAATTTGCACTGTTTGCGTATAACATGTGAAACTGGAGTTAAATACTGGGGTGGTCAGGGAGAATGTGGGACTAGTACTGTATGGTGTCACACAGAGTGTAGGGATTGTTTAGGTCTATGCTGTTGTAAACAGTCATTGGAATAAATTAAGACAAAGATATAATTCTGTCCAGCTACTTTTGTCATGCTGCGATGGAGAATATATGAGTTAGCACCATCCAATAGGATTTCAAGGCCAACGATTCATACGAGGTCACTTTCAGTTAGCTTCGCTTCCAGATGACTGGTTTTCAGGACTCGAAAGACCTAAATGTTTAGGTGCAAACTGCATTTACTACTAACATTTCTAGATGTAGTTCCAATTTATGGAGACTGCACGCAGTTATGTACAAACCACTTCAATTTAAAATAGTTTCCCTTTCACCATTTTTACACATTTTGTACATCCTTCCTAATGCCTGTAAAGGCGAATGTTGTTTATCTGTAAAATGAAAAGTTGAAATTCTGGTTGTGGCGACATGACTTCCCTTCTTCTCCGTTTTCGCGTGAAAGTATAATGTGCTTCTATCCGCTCCGACTTCTGCTTCCGTTGACTATTCTGTGACGTAAATACTCTTTGATTAGTCTTGTATTTTACAGGATCTCTAATCTTACTTCTGAATATCACAACAATCAAGCAGACTAACGTTGACTTTGGGGATTTAACAAATACTGCCTTTTGAACTAACTTTAGAGTACACGAAATTGTGGTGGGAAGTACCAAAGAGATAACATTCAAGTAACCAATTATTATCCATGACACAGATCCTGCTATTTTGTATTATAAAGCATAACTTTTCTTATTTGTGCGTCAGTGTATCTTTTTTTATTAATTATACGTAAATTAGCATTTTGATTCACTTGACATTCCTTTGGGCCCACCGCAAACTGGAGCCATGAATTTTGGGGGGATTATAATCTAAGATGAATTGTCTGCTAGTTTTCACATCTCTAGGTGGTAAAAAAGATAGTTCACACATGCTGATTAGAATTTCGATGCCGAGTGGGCGTTGATACGATCCACCATCATAATCTGCTTATCGAATGAGAAAGAAGGACGTAGAAGCATGAGAGGTGGGGTTCGTTTTCTTAGAATTTGGGGAAGCAATGTTGAAGACTGCAGTATCTATACCGACGACGTCATGCAAATTCAGATTAGCTGTGGCATCAATGTACCTGCACTGTCGTAGCGGTATGTCAGCTTTTTCTGTCATAGTAAAGAACCACTGAATGTACGTCAAGGGGTACAAAGGCTCCATACTTTTCACACGCAAGAGATACATCTGAGATTTAGTAATTATTGTCCCTTGCCTCTGCGAATATATCTCCTAATGTGAGTTCCTCAAAGAAAGCGAGGATCTATAAGAGTTGTCCAAGCGTGGTAAGAATAAAAAAGGAGCTTAGTGTGCCAAAATCGTAGATGCATTGCTTCTCCGAATTACCCACATGATCTTGGTTGGGGAGATGGTTGGTGTAATTCTTCGGTACTCACTAACATCATGTCAGTCATTTTGAAGTGATCATCAGGAATGAAACCTACAGTAAAGGGGACTAATAGTTGCCTTGAGATCATGTACGTTTATGGCTTATATCCATTTTCTCTGGTCATGCAGCATCTTTAAAAGCAATGAACAACAGGTACATTCTTGTAAGTCTGACAGTTCTTAGAGATGCTGGACATATCGAGAGTGTTTAAGTAGGCTTATTATGTATTTGCAGCTTCTTCGCTTGCTGCCACATAATTCAGGTTATTCATCTGATAAGACACGATCGGTTACTCCCCTGTAGCTATCGATAAAGGTCCTCCTTTCCCTTTTTACCGACAAGCGTCAAATACGTCCAGACACTATTACCTTCACGTCTGTGTATTTACACCAATTTTCCTTCTCTTGGCTCAAGACAGGTTCCCCATGGCGATCCAAGCTTAGTAACACGTTGAGGAAGCTGAAGGTAATTGACTAGAAATAAGGGAGCACCGGCAAAGGTTTTGCATAATAGATTTTGGTGGCTGCTCCTGTGTTTACTATGTTGGTTTTGCGGGACAATTTGAGTGGGACTGGGTATCAAACAAGGGTTTCTTCTGATATCATTGTAAGTCGACAAGCTTCATCGTTAGATTCTCGATGTTCTATAACTGTTGCAAAGGCAGATAACTTTCGCATAAATAGAAAACTGCCATGGTATACCTCCTACTTGGCTACCATTGCATTTATGCCAGTCGATTTCTTAGTCGACCGCAATTTACATCCTCTTGGATGTGTATGACTTTCAGATGTGTCATGCGTTATTTTATTATTTTTGATTTGTCTCTTGAGTTCCTAGTGGAACATAGGGCTTCAGTAGTACGTCGCCACTCCACTCTCTCCTCTACAGTCTTTTTAGCCTGGCTCCATGACTATCCAGAAGCTTTTATTTCTTCCTCACACGATCTCCTGCATGTCAACCTCAAATGCCCAACTCGTCGTTTCCCCTTGCAGTTACACTCAAGGGCGTCGCCTGGTGCCTAATGTCCCCGAACCGTCATCTCAGTGTATGTCCCGTCCAATCCATCCCCACTTACTTCTGCATATTTGTTGGAAGATAGGTTGTTTGTTGGGTCGCTCCCAGGCCAGAGTGAGTTCCTTGTTGCTTATTCTTTCTAGTCATCTGGTCCTCAGTGTCAGTATCGAGTGAGCGTAGACGGCAGCTGTTGATGTATGTCTGTAGTTTGTTGGAAATGCTTTTCGTAACACGCCAAGTCTCTCAACCATCACATAGAAGCACTGACTTACTTGACTGAATTAGTGTTGAAAATGCGGATCTTGTTGACGCTTTCTGCTGAGTGCAGTGCAGTGCAGTGCAGTAGATCTCCACACCGATTTCAGATTAATGAAGGCCCGTCTTACTGTCTTTCCGATGCTGGCTGCCTTGACATCCTCATCTGTGCCTGTGCCGCCACCTGTAGTTGAAACGATGCTGCCCTGCCTATGTAGGTGAAAGGGACAACTTCGTCTAGATATCTCCCATTCATGGTGATTGGTGCTTGTAGTAGTAGTAGTAGTTGTTGTTGGTTGGGCATCTTCGTCACCGTCCTCTCTACGTCCACCTGAAGGAAGTCCCGTCTTCGCTGCCCTGCGTTTTCTATCAACTTGTTGGTTTTTGCCTGTAGATCTTCGAGCTCGTGCGACACTAGACATAAATCATCATCATCATCATAGGCGAAATTCAAATCTTCTAGGATCTTTCCATCGGTCCAGCGGGCGTATGCCCTTCTTCTCGCTCCCCACAATTTGTCGCACGATCCAGCCGACCACAGTCAGGAATATCATGGGTGATAGTAGACAGCCTTGTCTTACTTCTATCCTTACGTCAAAGGCGTCACTGAGCTTTCCACTGTGAATCGCTTGGCATGTACCATCCCGAATAGCATATAGCTGTTGAATGAGTTTGATAAAGGTTTGTGGCACTGAAACCGTAGTGTTGAAGCAGCTCGTAAATTACATCTTGGTCAACGCTGTCAAAGGCCTATTCAAAGTCGATGAAACCGAGGTGCAGTTGACTGCCATTCTATGCTCTGTTCTATGATAAGATGATGCGTGGCGTTGCAATTTGATCCACACATGATTTGTTCTTCCTGAAGCCAACCACTCAGCGTGTTCCGGTCGAAATTTTGAATCCACAGCGTGCTTTAGTCTCTCCAGAATGACGCGGCTTAATATTTTAATTGCTTCGGATGTAGAGGAGCATAATTCGTGGCCATTTCTTGCAAAGACCTAGGTCTCCCTTGTTTGGGAGTTTGAGAAGGTAGCCCTTCTTCTAATCGGAAGGTACCTTTGCTTCCTCCCTTCCTAACTATCTGCAGTAGTAATGTGAGCTTCTCGGTTGTTGTTTCTGCTTGTGTTTTCAGTGCTTCTGGTGGAATTCCATCTAGTGCTGCTGCTTTCCCGGCTATCAGCAACTTTACGGCTTCCAGGACTTCACTCTTTCTTTTGTCGGACGGTTTGTGTTTATTGGCAATTCTGTGGCTGGGCTGTTGGTGGTGTTTCTAGACGAGTTGCAGGTGGCGGTGGTGGTGGTGGCGGTCGACTGAAGAGTTTTCTCAAGTGATCAGCCCACTGTTCCCTTTGTTTCTCCTCTTTCCTAATTAGGTTTTCTTCACTATCTCCCACTGGTCTCATCTGTGTTGATCTCCTCTCAGATAGTGAGTAGCCTGGTTATTTGATGTAATGTTGTCGAGTCTCTGTCTCTCCTGCCTGCAGCTTGTTCTGCTTGACTTGCAAGAGTGTCGTAGAAGTGTCTTTTGTCTTTCCATGCCCCTTTCCTCACTTCTTTGTCCAGTGTAGTGTTTTGTAGATTATGTTCATTTCCTCTTTTCGTTGTTCATCCCTACACTAGACTGAACTGGTTCATCTTCTGCTTCATCACCACCATCTTCCTCTCCCTCTCCAATCAGCTTCCATGTGTCTGTGGAGATCCATTCCTTGTCTTGTTTCTTCTTCCTTTCTAACATGGTTGTGCAAGTTTCCTTCGACTTTCTTTTCAGGGAGTTTCAGTGTTCTTCCGGTCAGGTTTCCTCATGGATGTTGCCTAATGTCTCCCATTTTGTCTTGACGGCTGACGTAGTCGTACGTACTACGGATATATTAATTTCTTAGTGTATCGGATCTATGCTATACAGAGCGGTTGCTCATAGATTCGGGGTCAGTTAAACGGTCAGCTCACTATAAATTAGTTTAAATCGGATGAGAGATCTGCAAGCGGCGTTTGAAAGTGGATATTTTTTGGAAATGCCTTTCGTAACACTCCAAGTCTCTGAACCATACAGAAGCACCGATGTGACGTTTGTGTTGAAAGTCCGGATCTCGTTCCACATGCTGAGTGCAAAAGATCTCCACGCTGGTTTCAGGCTAATGAACGCCTGTCTTGCTTTTCCGATCCTGCCGGCTTTAGCGTCCTCGCCTGTGCATGTGCCGCCTGTAGTTGGAACACTGCTGCCTACATAGGTGAAGGAGGCCACTCCTTTTTAAGTTTCTCCCGCTGATCATGATTGCAGTTTGGTGTTGTCGGTGGTGTTGTTGGTTGGGTGCCTTCAACTCTATCTTCTCTATATTCATTTGAAGTTCCGTCTTTGCCACCCTGCCTATTTTGCCAACCTGTTAGTCTTCTCCTGTATATCTTCCAGTTTGTGTGACATTTTACGTAAGTCATAGGCGGCGAAATCCAAGTCTTCTAGGTTCTTTTCCGCGGTCCAGCCAGCGTATCCCCCTCTTCTCGCTCCCCATTGTTTGCTGCATGACCCAGTCCAGTCCACCACAATCAGGAATATCATGGGTGATAGTAGGCAGCCTTGTTTTACTCCTGTCTTCACTTCAAAAGTATCACTGAGCTTCCCATTAAGAATTACTTGGCATGTGGCGTCTTCATATAGTTGTTGAATGGGACCGGTAAAGGTTTGCGGTATTCTGTAGTATTGAAGCAGCTGCCTGCCAAATTACTTCTCGGTCGACTCTGTTGATGACCTTTTCAAAGTCGATAAAGTCGAGGAAGGGTTTAGTTGACTGCCATTCTATATTCTGTTCTATGATGTTGCGAAGCGTTGCAATTTGGTTCGCACATGATTTGTACTTCCTGAAGCCAGCCTGTTCCGGTCGTAGTTTTGAATCCAGTGCATCCTTTAGTCTCTTCAGGATGATGCGACTTAATATTTTGCTTGGAGTGGCAGGGACGGAATCGTGATTCCTCACCAGTTCTTGCAAACACTGAGGTTTGCCTTCTTCGGGAGTTTGACAAGGTAGCCCTTCTTCCAATCGCCAGGTACCTTCCCTTCCCTCCAGACTTTCTGCAATAGCGGTATGAGTACGTCCGCGTGGATCTCTCTGGATACCTGTAGCGGCAATCAGCTGCAACTTTACTGCCGTCCGGAAACAAAATTATGAAATTATTATCCCATCAGGCCGTACACTGTGTATCTTCAAGGCTTGAGTCGCAAACGTATGAACCCGCGGAAATCGTCTTTCATATATACTGTCGCTCCACTTCTGTATACCACAAATTGGGTAACGTAATGCGGAATGAGATTAGTTTTCAATTTTACGGGGCTCGAAGAGCGTGAAATGTTTTTGATCCAGTCGTCAGAAGATGCATTACCCATCGTTCACAGCCCGTGTATGTTCCATACTGGGTTGTGCATGTTTAACCCAAAGGTGAAAATTCAGCGTCCTATTGACTAACCCTTCGAAGGCCCGGGGTGGTCTTTGATTAAATGCCAAAACCTTCATAAGCGTGGTGAGTCCACAGTTACCGTAAGCTTAATTTTGGGATCATCGGCGGAGGTGGAAAGATTTCTAAAACTACTGACCAGTGTCAGAAGATGTTCTAAACCAACTCCAGACAATTCAGGGGATACGCCGCTCATGGGGGGAAGAAAGCCAGATGGTGAAGCAGTTGTTAACCGCTAATGAACCTTCAGAGAATCTGAGAAGCTCTTTTCGGATTTCTCGAATGACTCTCTGGAAATCGAGGCGGCTGAAATGCAGACAGCATGCTGTCGAAGTAAGTACCCAGTGACGAGCTACTACGGACCACCCTGTCACCAATCCCAGAGCAAGTTATCAACCGTCGACTGATGTTCTACGGTACGTCTACTGGAGTAAAGTTTTCCACTTCTTTCCCTATACTGTCACCAACACGTAATGCAAGCCCTTTTGCAGCCGGTAAGTTTACATAACAGTTTACATCGACCACCACTAGGTCCTCATCAGTGGAGTCTTTTGTCAGAGAGATGCATTTCTTCCTGCATAAAGTTGTGCGTTTGTCATAATTCACACCCATAATTGTACGCAGAGGGAATTATTGAAATTTTGGGAGTGTCACCGAAAATGCTTCCAATTCTGTCGGCGGACACCATTAACAGAATATCGGCCTCTAGTGTCATTTCAGTGTATGGGTTTCATACCAACTTTCCGATGGCTACGGAGGAACAGTTGGATATTCTGGAAGCGTCTCTGAGAGATGCGATTGGCCATGCTTGGGACCTCACGAGAGGCTGGGATTGTGAAGTATAATTTCTACAAAATTATAAGATGTAACGTTAACCTTCATCGCTATGCTCCTCCTAGCTGTGACTACCTCCAAGTTCATTGGACCCCCACTAAGTCAATGGGGAACTGAAGGTGTACGCTGTGCGATTACTAAGTCCTATTTTCACAACCTCCGAAACAAGGAAGTTAGGGGTTTGGAACCGAAAGCCTTCATAAATTCAGTGGTGCATGTTATTCATTTTTTATCCCTCCCCATTAAAAACACCTACTGAATTATATCATATTTTACCCAATGGGGTCTACATTTTGCTCAGCGGACTACCAACCTGATAAGGTATGCCAACTTCTAAAATTAAAATTTCAAGTGATAACTAAATGACTGAATACACGTGCACCTTAAACATTTTTCTCAGCAGAATGTCCGCGATACTGAAAACGAATAAGTGATTTCTAATTCGACAAACAATTTGTCAGTTCTTATTCACAATAAATATATTTATGGTGCCAAGACGTGTGTTTTATACTTTTGCAATAGATCCTTAGATGAGTCGGAAACTGTACAAATTAGGCCTGGCTTGTCCGTATATAAGGTTACTAGTGCGTAATTACCAAGGCAACATTCCGTAAATGGCATGGAAATAACACAGGCGTTGCGGATATAAAGCCGCATTTACGAATGCAGGCCTAAATTGTGAGTAAATTATGCGGGTTGTCCCTGAAAATCCCCTTAAATGTCGCATTACAGCATTACTCCAGCATTCGTAATCAGTTTACTGACCCGCATTATTTCAGCATTTGCAAGCATTACTGCCCCATTCCTGTTAGACTGTGATGTGTACCACTTATCCGAAGTTCTGCAAAAAAACCACATTTTTCTTCATTCGCTACGAAGTCAACGAGTACAGAAGCAGGTATTTCATTCCAGAACATCACCGGTTACGAAACTGTGTGCCCAAAAACCACTACGTGACATCGTAATGATATGCTTACCAGTGTCTGCACATCCAAGTCACCTTCTCTGCTGTCAGACTTCTACTATCGTGCTCATTGTAAGCTCTTCACTCAAAAAGTTGCTCACAGTTTGCAAATTCTGCAGTCTATGCCCATGCTTAGCTTTGAGCTTTGCTTGTGACCACTTGCCCCTCCATTGCGCATTAAGAAAATGCCGCGCACTAAACTGCCTATTGCTACCTTTCACTTTGCACCCACACTTGTTTGTTGTCCCATCGGTAAGATGTAATGAATTTCTACTTGCCATGAAGTTTGACTATGATATAGATGTTTTCTTACCGCCAGCCTATAGGGCGCAATTGATCAGAACGTTTTTAAGAATTGTATGGTGCATAAGTTATGATCTCCCTCTGTATTCGAAGCAGATTATTTCCAGCAGGGCATGGAACAAAACTGATGTATAATAACGCCTATGAACTGGTGTTTACTTGCAGCTTCAAGACTGACTTATTATGATTATCGCAAATAAGTTAGCGGGTTGCTCATAAGCGGTTTGGGGACCAGGTTGTGGCAGAGAAAGTAGCTGGTCAGGGGACATATGGTTAAGAGATTCCTTCAGAATAACTCTTTCTACTGCCATGAGTGTCCCTGACGCAATGTCTATGGGTCAGTAGTTTTCACCATCACACCGTGGGTCATTTTTATTCTCAGGGGTACGGAAGGCATTCTCTCGTTTGCAAGGGGGAGGCAGATTAAAGTGCTGCATGACAATCGGCAGTCTAGCGCTACCACTCTCTTTTAGCAAGACAGCTGATACTACGTATAAGAGACCGAAATCAATACAACTACAAGAGGGATCCTTTGTTGTGTGAAGAGCACCTTATTCATCCAGTAGTTCTGTGGTGGTGGTTCACCAGTGTAATTTTTCTTCCCCCCGAGTGCAGTGGGGCCAGTGAACCGAGCGCTGAAAAGCTGGCAAATGTCAACTGGGTATTCGCTGAAGTTTCGGTTGTCAATGAAAAGTCTAGGAACATTTAGTCCTGAACCGCTTACTCTAGACCTCTTATGCTGCTGTAGTACCCGTTCATTTTATCCCACTCCACCACATCTTTAGCTTTTAACTGAAACTGTTTCTCATACTGTCAGGAGAGCTAAAGCCGCGGTGAATCTTCATTTTATCATAAACGTAAAAATTTGACTCTAAGGTGGTGTGTAACTGCGAACTAGATTTGTCATTAGTGGTACAGAACACTAGCGTATGCTGGTTCACATCACAGGAGGTTGACGGACAACTGTCTTCGAAGTGGTTTCGAATTTACCAGATAATTTCAGAAAGCTAAGTGATTGACAAGTTACATAAGGCGTGCTAAAATTATAGGGTATGTCCACGCTTCACATCATTAGCGCGGAAGTAAGCGCTTGTCTAAGCCTCGACAATAAAACTCTAGAGTTGGAAGTTTTGTGAGCCGTGTTCGAGAGCGTACAACGCTCTCCACCCTTAATTCGGCTAAATGTGAATTGGATTGGGAGGTCCTAGGTACTCGTTATGGTGGACGGTCGGCGGCGCATAACGTCGCGACATGAAAACTCGATGAAACTCTCGGTCGCTGAACTGAAGTTTTAGTCTAGTTTGTGACTGGGTCCCTTGGATCAGCTAATCAGATTCTTTTTGACAGGACGGAATAGGCTTCCGCCCCACTGGTTTCCACGTCTGGAATGGGTAGATTAATAATTCTTTTGCCTGAGAACCTACGTATAAAGGAAAGAAGAGAGAAACGTCAATAAAAGATAAATAGGGCAGGGTGTTTAGAGGCTTGACCTGTTAGATCCCATGCGCATATCAAATTTCTGGTTGAAGTTCTCCAGCGGTGGAGCCTAAGCTAATTCCATGGAGAGTACTGAAACGAATGAAGCTACCAAGCGATGTATAAACTACGCTCGATTTTTGAAAATTCCGCGAGCACTCCAAAACTACCGATTCGACTGCAACGGAAAATCGACATACAAATGCATCCAGATCACCCTATTTGATTGTATTGACATGTATTTGAATATTTTTACCCTCGCTACGGATAGTGTTACTTTGACCACAACCGGTGTAATGTCATTTGGTTGTTTGACTGTCTTCTTTGAACTTTTACTTAGTATTTGCCTTTGTACGATTGAGACTTATCAGGAATGCCACACTTTCCTATTACGTGACTCTGGACTGTTGACAAGGCGATGTTGTTTTACTGCGCCCGACATTTTGTTTTGGCTCAACCTACGGTTGTACTGTGATTTGACTGTCTACTGGAAACGTTTACTTGTTGATTTGATTCTGGTAGACAGAGTTTCGGGAATATTCTTATTGACTGTCAGGTATTCAACAGTTTTATTTGTTTAACCAGTTTTCACAGTATAGTACGCATTTGCACCCGAGAACGCTTTGGACTATATAGTTACCCAACGGCACTGTCGGGGTATTTTTGTAATTTTGATATAGCTTATTGTTGCTTTGATAGTACCACAGATTTTGTTACGAATTGAATCACTATTGAATTACTACGAACCGTGTTTTGATATTTTGATCCAACCTTTGACTGTGCGTCACTCGTGGAAGTTCGGAAGCTATGCAGCAGAACGCAGGAACTAGTCAGACTCACGTCAGTTGGCACCGCTTAATTATTTCCGGCGTTCAGGTCAAGATAATTGGATTCTGGCCGCTACAGTATTCAACATACCGTCACTCCTGTACCTCGCAAGCACCAGGTGTTCCTTGATTCGATCCCGGATGGAGAAGATGACATGTCCATGGGTCTATCCTCTGATACCAAGCGAGTCCCCCTTAATGTTTTTTCATGCCGTGGCTCTGATAATGGTAATTATTGACTGTAGCAAGACTGGCCCTTGTAGGACCTCTGCTGAATTGAAGGCACGACAGTTGGATGAAAGGCAAGAAAGAGTCAGAGCTCCGTGAATCCAAGGCTAAACAAAGACAAGGACGGTTGCGTCTGCATAAAGAAGTGAACCTATCAGATGTGAAAGGGGGTTTGGGTGACGCCTTTTCTTTGGATGAGGATGTAACGTGCCACAAATCGGTTTGTCCTGGTACTGACCCTCATAGCAGGCTTGACCCTGAAATGACTAGCCAGGTGAGCAGCGCAGAAAACAAAGGGGTTGCCGCTACTTAGCCCTGTGTCAATGTCGGCCATGAGTTGCAGCTCTGATGGACATCCAACCAAATACTGGGAGTTTATGAGGCAGTTTGAGCTCCACGTTGTCTCTAAGGTCGGTGATGATTGACAGAGGCTGTTATACTTGCTACATTACTGCAAAGGTAAGGCCAGGGAGGCTATAGAGGAATGCCTTATGTTACCACCACCTGCTGGTTACCGCAGAGCTCGGGATATACTCAAGCGTTTGTTTGGAAGGACTCATGAAGTCAGCCAGGCCTCACTACAGGATCTGATGGAATGCTCGAACAGAGAACAAAACGATACTGAGGCAATGTCGAGGTTGGCCATAAAAATGGAAAACTGCTCTATAGCCCTGGAACAAATGGACTATGCTGTGAACCCTAATTCCTTGAGAACTCTGGAAGGTGCAGCAAAGAAATTGCCCGTGCGTTACAGATGTAATGGGCGTAGACTGTCGAAAAGCTAACTGAGAACGAACGGGAACCCACCTTCGCAGAGTTGACGCAGTTTGCGTCAGCACGTGCGAGCATTTTGCTAAGTAGGTTTGGACAGCTGGCAACGAGTAGTCGGCGACCAAACAGTAGAGTAGGATGTTCCACACAGCAGTTGGTGCCCGCTACGAGTAGTCACGAAATCTTCATGTGTAATGTTTAGAGGAAGCCACGCAGTCACAAAATGTGCCACATTCCTGGAGCTACAGGTCGATGAGAGATGGTCGAAGGCTAAAGAAATTGGTTGTTGTTTTCACGTTTTAAAAAGGGCCACAGGTCCGTAGGATGTAAAATTCATGGGTTGTGCAGTCTAAAAGGTTGTAAAGCACACCATCGCCCCCTGTTACATAAGAAGACCCACCACGTTGTAAGCGAACAACTGGAAAAAGCAGTTGTGGATGTGCTGAGTCTCTCAGAGAAAGCGTGTGTTTGAGCCCACTCCAGGTACGCGTAAAGCATGGTAACAAAGAGATTTACGGTTGTGCTCTCTTGGACAATGGCTCTGGTACAACTTTGGTCACGAAAGATGTTTTACAACTTCTAGGATTGTCGACTGACGGCACGAAGACTGCCATGAAAGACGTTGGCGGAAGGAGATTGGCGAACTCAGTCAGCAAGCCTTTTGAAGTTTATTCACTAGACGGAAGCGAATATATACCTATAGATCAGGCAGCTGTGGCAAGAGATCTCCCAGTACGGAGACCTAAAACGTCGATGCGAGAAAGTACTAAAAGGTGACCACATCTCACTGACGTACCCTGGACAGAGATGGAAGACGGGGAAGTTTTGCTGCTCATTGGTTGTGATGTACCTGGAGCTCACTGGGTTCCGGATCAGAGCCCATATACTGTGGGAACATTGTTGGGTTGGGTCGTGTTCGGTCCGACGAGCTTTCGTGAGCACAAGGAGAGGTTTGTGAATTGTATGCCTCGGTCAGATTTATTAATCGATCAGTGGAGGAGGATTTACGATTATGAGTTCAGTGATTTGTACTGGGAGATAAGTCGCTATCGCTCGATGACTTAGCCGCCGTGAACATAGCGGAGCAAGGTGCTTATTGGGATACTGGACATTTTGTTGTCCCTTTGCCTTGGAAAGTGGAGTCCAGGAGCGTATATGATGGGTGCGAAGTAGCCAGGAGATGTTCAGAGAGTTTGAAGCGTGGACCAGTATCCGCTGAAAGCCTTCGCGAAAGCGCCATGGAAGAAACCATCAGAAAGGGATATGCAACAGTAGCCCCTGGGCCCCAGCCTAATCCCAGCTACCGCCTACGATGGTATTTGCCGCATCATGCCATATTTAACTCCAGGAAACCGGGGGAGGTAGGAGTTGTACCGGACTGTGCTGCCAAACTGTCAGGCACTTCTTTAAGTGACTTCCTGTATCAGGGACCGGACACGACAGCGGACTTGGTTGGAATGTTATTGCGTTTCCACAAAGAACCGATCGCTTCCACATCCGATGTGGAAGAAATGTTTATGCAGGTGAAAGTCCCAGAGTTTGACCGTGGTGTTCTCCGGTTCCTATGGTGGCTTCAGAGTGATGTCTCGAGGGAACCTATTGAATATCAAATGACGTCACACCCATTCGGTGCAGTGTCCTCACTATTTTGTGCGCATTTTGCAATGGCCAAGACTGCCGAGACGTATGCCAACGATCATGATAGCCATGTGGTGGAAGCAGTGAAACAACCTTTATGTTGGTGATTGCCTAGTGTCTTTTGCAAGCCCAGATGAGGCAAAAGCGTTCGCAAGACAACCCAGTGAGTTGTTGTTACGTGGTGGCTTTAAATTGAAGAAGTGGGTGACTAATTCAGAGGCAGTGAGAGTAGTTCTTCCTGGTCCGAGCCACACAGAGAACTCAAGTTACTTACGTGTTAGTCAGGGCTCAACCCATAGAGTCCTAGGTTTGGAATGGGACATCACGCATGATGTTTTTAAGTTGCGATTTTGACCCGCCGAAAAACCCTTCGAGAGGAGAGGACTACTATCCACCGTCTCAGCCTTTTTGACCCACTAGGTCTGATCGCCCCGGTTTGCCTTCCAGCCAAGCAGCTACTGCAGTCTTTGCAAATCTCATACTGGTTGTGATACACTCCTGAGTTCAAATGGCCTATCCATGTGGATGGATTGGATGAGGTCCATGAAGAATCTTGGGCAAATCTCCATACCCAGAAGTATCAAGAAGGAGGATAAGGGTGTGATGAGTAAGGTTGAGTTGCACTCATTTTGCGACGCTTCTGTATCTAGTTATTGGGCGGTGGCTTATTCGTGGAACATTCCAAAACACACACCACCGTACGGCATACTGCTGTATAGCAAATCCCGGGTTGCCCCTCTGAAGACGGTGACAGTGCCGAGGTCAGAGTTAGCTGCGGCAGTATTGAGTGCACGAATGGGTGAAATTTTGGGGAAGAACCTCCCAAATGGCTTTGACAAGATTTACTTTTGGACAGACCCTATGACTGTTCTGTACTACATTAGATCTACAGAGAGTCGGTGTAGTACGTTCGCGGCCAACCGTCCAGCCATTACTCACCAGTATTCATCCCCTAATCAGTCGGGGTGCGTTAAATCTGGAGAGAATCCTGCAGATTGGACCTCAAGAGGTATACGAAGAGCGTGTGGTTTAGCGTCCTGGATTCAGGGCTCCCCTCTCTGAGAACCCAGCAGTTTTCAAGTACCATAGACCTCTGCTGGAAGGAACCACCGAAAAACGTCGAATTCAAGAGGTCGGTCCGAACAAACACAAACGTTTCTGGGCTCACTGTTGATCCGATTTTGGCGTGTCATTCGGACTGGGTGAGGCTGACTAAAGCTGTCGCACGGCTTAAAATATGTGTTCTATATTTCTGTTATGTACTCGCGTCGCCAAGGTGTGCCATTGAACGTTGGCTATCTAGCAGCCGATGAACTGGAAGCTGCTAAGCATAAAGTATTATGTATGGTACAGCAGGAGGTGTATGGAGGATTAGCAAAGGAACTCCGAGAAAAGAGTGGCTGTGGGACTGAAGAAGGGGTTGAAAAGGTTGTCACCTATACTTATGGACGGATTGGTCTGCGTCGGTGGGAGGTTGAACTGTTCCGGCCATCCACTCACCTTTAAGCATCCGGTTATCCTCTCCAGACATCACGTCGTGATTGAGCTGATCATAGGGCATTATCATATCATAGAAGGGCACAATGATACTTCACAAGTCCTGGCCACCCTCCGAAAAAAACTGTTGGATAATTTAGGGGATCAGTGAGGTTAAACGGGTGATGAAGGGTACATAGAGTGTCGATGACTGAAAGCTGCACCGGATCAGCAGATGATGGCCCCCGTACCGGTCTGCCGAGTGCAGGAAGGATGGTTTTGCTTCTCATCAGTGGGAATCGATTATTTTGGACCACTCACAGTTCGCCTTCCTACCTAGAATAATGTTTAGGCCATACAATAAACTCATACTATCACTGAATATGTGTCCCTCCGAATATGTGCGACTGGAAAGCAGTGGCACTTCGAATACTTTAGTTGCCTCGCTTCCTCAACATTTTGGGCTTCGTCATTGTAGCAGCCGAAATCTAATTATCTTGACCTGAACGCCGGAAATAATTAAGCGGTGCCAACTGACGTGAGTCTGACTAGTTCCTGCGTTCTGCTGCATAGCTTCCGAACTTCCACGAGTGACGCACAGTCAAAGGTTGGATCAAAATATCAAAACACGGTTCGTAGTAATTCAGTAGTGATTCAATTCGTAACAAAATCTGTGGTACTATCAAAGCAACAATAAGCTATATCAAAATTACAAAAATACCCCGACAGTGCCGTTGGGTAACTATATAGTCCAAAGCGTTCTCGGGTGCAAATGCGTACTATACTGTGAAAACTGGTTAAACAAATAAAACTGTTGAATACCTGACAGTCAATAAGAATATTCCCGAAACTCTGTCTACCAGAATCAAATCAACAAGTAAACGTTTCCAGTAGACAGTCAAATCACAGTACAACCGTAGGTTGAGCCAAAACAAAATGTCGGGCGCAGTAAAACAACATCGCCTTGTCAACAGTCCAGAGTCACGTAATAGGAAAGTGTGGCATTCCTGATAAGTCTCAATCGTACAAAGGCAAATACTAAGTAAAAGTTCAAGGAAGTGCCCTCGACTATCTCCCGACAGTAGTAAGCTATTGGGGGTGAGAGTGAACTTGTCTTCTGGGTCGGTCGTCATGGGGGCAATAGGATCATTCATCGAAATCCTCTCTATCTCCACGATGTAGGTGGCTAATGTATCATCACGCAGTCTTTGGATATAAACATCAATAACCTGCGTACGGAACTTATCATCCTTTCCCATATTCAACCTCGATGACTCGCTGCGGAATGTTGAATCTCCATCGTATCCCTTTTGTCACCATGGCATCATTGATTCACCGTCTGTAGTACACACCCGCTAGTTGTTTTAGTTCCGAGATCACTTTAACAAAGTTGTGACCAGCATCACTGTATATCTCCACAGGGGTTCCTCTTCTTAAAACTAACCTCAATACGGCCATTATGAAGGCGCCAGTGCCTAGGTTGAAAGCCACCTCCAAATGTATGGCTCACGTTTGCAGACAAGTAAGCACACACCAGTGCCTCTTTTCTACTCTCCTTCCCTGGCCAACTGTGAGTGGTCCAAAATAATCGATTCCCACTGATGAGAAGCAAAACCATCCTTCCTGCACTCGGCAGACCGATACGGGGGCCATCATCTGCTGATCCGGTGCAGCTTTCAGTCATCGACACTCTATGTACCCTTCATCACCCGTTTAACCTCACTGATCCCCTAAATTATCCAACAGTTTTTTTCGGAGGGTGGCCAGGACTTGTGAAGTATCATTGTGCCCTTCTATGATATGATAATGCCCTATGATCAGCTCAATCACGACGTGATGTCTGGAGAGGATAACCGGATGCTTAAAGGTGAGTGGATGGCCGGAACAGTTCAACCTCCCACCGACGCAGACCAATCCGTCCATAAGTATAGGTGACAACCTTTTCAACCCCCTTCTTCAGTCCCACAGCCACTCTTTTCTCGGAGTTCCTTTGCTAATCCTCCATACACCTCCTGCTGTACCATACATAATACTTTATGCTTAGCAGCTTCCAGTTCATCGGCTGCTAGATAGCCAACGTTCAATGGCACACCTTGGCGACGCGAGTACATAACAGAAATATAGAACACATATTTTAAGCCGTGCGACAGCTTTAGTCAGCCTCACCCAGTCCGAATGACACGCCAAAATCGGATCAACAGTGAGCCCAGAAACGTTTGTGTTTGTTCGGACCGACCTCTTGAATTCGACGTTTTTCGGTGGTTCCTTCCAGCAGAGGTCTATGGTACTTGAAAACTGCTGGGTTCTCAGAGAGGGGAGCCCTGAATCCAGGACGCTAAACCACACGCTCTTCGTATACCTCTTGAGGTCCAATCTGCAGGATTCTCTCCAGATTTAACGCACCCCGACTGATTAGGGGATGAATACTGGTGAGTAATGGCTGGACGGTTGGCCGCGAACGTACTACACCGACTCTCTGTAGATCTAATGTAGTACAGAACAGTCATAGGGTCTGTCCAAAAGTAAATCTTGTCAAAGCCATTTGGGAGGTTCTTCCCCAAAATTTCACCCATTCGTGCACTCAATACTGCCGCAGCTAACTCTGACCTCGGCACTGTCACCGTCTTCAGAGGGGCAACCCGGGATTTGCTATACAGCAGTATGCCGTACGGTGGTGTGTGTTTTGGAATGTTCCACGAATAAGCCACCGCCCAATAACTAGATACAGAAGCGTCGCAAAATGAGTGCAACTCAACCTTACTCATCACACCCTTATCCTCCTTCTTGATACTTCTGGGTATGGAGATTTGCCCAAGATTCTTCATGGACCTCATCCAATCCATCCACATGGATAGGCCATTTGAACTCAGGAGTGTATCACAACCAGTATGAGATTTGCAAAGACTGCAGTAGCTGCTTGGCTGGAAGGCAAACCGGGGCGATCAGACCTAGTGGGTCAAAAAGGCTGAGACGGTGGATAGTAGTCCTCTCCTCTCGAAGGGTTTTTCGGCGGGTCAAAATCGCAACTTAAAAACATCATGCGTGGTGTCCCATTCCAAACCTAGGACTCTATGGGTTGAGCCCTGACTAACACGTAAGTAACTTGAGTTCTCTGTGTGGCTCGGACCAGGAAGAACTACTCTCACTGCCTCTGAATTAGTCACCCACTTCTTCAATTTAAAGCCACCACGTAACAACAACTCACTGGGTTGTCTTGCGAACGCTTTTGCCTCATCTGGGCTTGCAAAAGACACTAGGCAATCACCAACATAAAGGTTGTTTCACTGCTTCCACCACATGGCTATCATGATCGTTGGCATACGTCTCGGCAGTCTTGGCCATTGCAAAATGCGCACAAAATAGTGAGGACACTGCACCGAATGGGTGTGACGTCATTTGATATTCAATAGGTTCCCTCGAGACATCACTCTGAAGCCACCATAGGAACCGGAGAACACCACGGTCAAACTCTGGGACTTTCACCTGCATAAACATTTCTTCCACATCGGATGTGGAAGCGATCGGTTCTTTGTGGAAACGCAATAACATTCCAACCAAGTCCGCTGTCGTGTCCGGTCCCTGATACAGGAAGTCACTTAAAGAAGTGCCTGACAGTTTGGCAGCACAGTCCGGTACAACTCCTACCTCCCCCGGTTTCCTGGAGTTAAATATGGCATGATGCGGCAAATACCATCGTAGGCGGTAGCTGGGATTAGGCTGGGGCCCAGGGGCTACTGTTGCATATCCCTTTCTGATGGTTTCTTCCATGGCGCTTTCGCGAAGGCTTTCAGCGGATACTGGTCCACGCTTCAAACTCTCTGAACATCTCCTGGCTACTTCGCACCCATCATATACGCTCCTGGACTCCACTTTCCAAGGCAAAGGGACAACAAAATGTCCAGTATCCCAATAAGCACCTTGCTCCGCTATGTTCACGGCGGCTAAGTCATCGAGCGATAGCGACTTATCTCCCCAGTACAAATCACTGAACTCATAATCGTAAATCCTCCTCCACTGATCGATTAATAAATCTGACCGAGGCATACAATTCACAAACCTCTCCTTGTGCTCACGAAAGCTCGTCGGACCGAACACGACCCAACCCAACAATGTTCCCACAGTATATGGGCTCTGATCCGGAACCCAGTGAGCTCCAGGTACATCACAACCAATGAGCAGCAAAACTTCCCCGTCTTCCATCTCTGTCCAGGGTACGTCAGTGAGATGTGGTCACCTTTTAGTACTTTCTCGCATCGACGTTTTAGGTCTCCGTACTGGGAGATCTCTTGCCACAGCTGCCTGATCTATAGGTATATATTCGCTTCCGTCTAGTGAATAAACTTCAAAAGGCTTGCTGACTGAGTTCGCCAATCTCCTTCCGCCAACGTCTTTCATGGCAGTCTTCGTGCCGTCAGTCGACAATCCTAGAAGTTGTAAAACATCTTTCGTGACCAAAGTTGTACCAGAGCCATTGTCCAAGAGAGCACAACCGTAAATCTCTTTGTTACCATGCTTTACGCGTACCTGGAGTGGGCTCAAACACACGCTTTCTCTGAGAGACTCAGCACATCCACAACTGCTTTTTCCAGTTGTTCGCTTACAACGTGGTGGGTCTTCTTATGTAACAGGGGGCGATGGTGTGCTTTACAACCTTTTAGACTGCACAACCCATGAATTTTACATCCTACGGACCTGTGGCCCTTTTTAAAACGTGAAAACAACAACCAATTTCTTTAGCCTTCGACCATCTCTCATCGACCTGTAGCTCCAGGAATGTGGCACATTTTGTGACTGCGTGGCTTCCTCTAAACATTACACATGAAGATTTCGTGACTACTCGTAGCGGGCACCAACTGCTGTGTGGAACATCCTACTCTACTGTTTGGTCGCCGACTACTCGTTGCCAGCTGTCCAAACCTACTTAGCAAAATGCTCGCACGTGCTGACGCAAACTGCGTCAACTCTGCGAAGGTGGGTTCCCGTTCGTTCTCAGTTAGCTTTTCGACAGTCTACGCCCATTACATCTGTAACGCACGGGCAATTTCTTTGCTGCACCTTCCAGAGTTCTCAAGGAATTAGGGTTCACAGCATAGTCCATTTGTTCCAGGGCTATAGAGCAGTTTTCCATTTTTATGGCCAACCTCGACATTGCCTCAGTATCGTTTTGTTCTCTGTTCGAGCATTCCATCAGATCCTGTAGTGAGGCCTGGCTGACTTCATGAGTCCTTCCAAACAAACGCTTGAGTATATCCCGAGCTCTGCGGTAACCAGCAGGTGGTGGTAACATAAGGCATTCCTCTATAGCCTCCCTGGCCTTACCTTTGCAGTAATGTAGCAAGTATAACAGCCTCTGTCAATCATCACCGACCTTAGAGACAACGTGGAGCTCAAACTGCCTCATAAACTCCCAGTATTTGGTTGGATGTCCATCAGAGCTGCAACTCATGGCCGACATTGACACAGGGCTAAGTAGCGGCAACCCCTTTGTTTTCTGCGCTGCTCACCTGGCTAGTCATTTCAGGGTCAAGCCTGCTATGAGGGTCAGTACCAGGACAAACCGATTTGTGGCACGTTACATCCTCATCCAAAGAAAAGGCGTCACCCAAACCCCCTTTCACATCTGATAGGTTCACTTCTTTATGCAGACGCAACCGTCCTTGTCTTTGTTTAGCCTTGGATTCACGGAGCTCTGACTCTTTCTTGCCTTTCATCCAACTGTCGTGCCTTCAATTCAGCAGAGGTCCTACAAGGGCCAGTCTTGCTACAGTCAATAACTACCATTATCAGAGCCACGGCATGAAAAAACATTAAGGGGGACTCGCTTGGTATCAGAGGATAGACCCATGGACATGTCATCTTCTCCATCCGGGATCGAATCAAGGAACACCTGGTGCTTGCGAGGTACAGGAGTGACGGTATGTTGAATACTGTAGCGGCCAGAATCCAATTATCTTGACCTGAACGCCGGAAATAATTAAGCGGTGCCAACTGACGTGAGTCTGACTAGTTCCTGCGTTCTGCTGCATAGCTTCCGAACTTCCACGAGTGACGCACAGTCAAAGGTTGGATCAAAATATCAAAACACGGTTCGTAGTAATTCAATAGTGATTCAATTCGTAACAAAATCTGTGGTACTATCAAAGCAACAATAAGCTATATCAAAATTACAAAAATACCCCGACAGTGCCGTTGGGTAACTATATAGTCCAAAGCGTTCTCGGGTGCAAATGCGTACTATACTGTGAAAACTGGTTAAACAAATAAAACTGTTGAATACCTGACAGTCAATAAGAATATTCCCGAAACTCTGTCTACCAGAATCAAATCAACAAGTAAACGTTTCCAGTAGACAGTCAAATCACAGTACAACCGTAGGTTGAGCCAAAACAAAATGTCGGGCGCAGTAAAACAACATCGCCTTGTCAACAGTCCAGAGTCACGTAATAGGAAAGTGTGGCATTCCTGATAAGTCTCAATCGTACAAAGGCAAATACTAAGTAAAAGTTCAAAGAAGACAGTCAAACAACCAAATGACATTACACCGGTTGTGGTCAAAGTAACACTATCCGTAGCGAGGGTAAAAATATTCAAATACATGTCAATACAACCAAATAGTGTGATCGGGAGGCATTTTCCTTTCTTTTTTCGTTGACACCTGCTCAGGCAGTACTTGGATTAACTTCTTTCGCTGTCGAAAGACAAATCTAGAAGGGAGTTATTGTGAAATCACCCTGGAAGCGCAGTATACCTATGTGGAATATATTTGATCGTGATTTCAGTGTAAAGCGTTTATCCAACTAACCTGACTGCTACTGCTGAGCTGTGGCTGTGACAGTGTGCGTGTTTGCAAGCACAATGAAATCACAAAATGGCTTCGAATCTTATTAGAACGCCTACGCCTCTAAGCAAAACCCAAAAGACCCTTGGCATGCTTAGGCAATCTAGAAGTTCTTTCGGTTGATATTTAGTTAGTCCAGTTTAATCCATTTATTTCATTGCCAGTTTCATTTTTGTTCCTAGGAAGATGAACTACAGATACGCGTCGTGTCCAGTATGAATAACCTTACATTCTTTAAGATGCAAGACTAGCACAGCGTTATCTTCATAATGTTGTGGTGCAGCCAGATTACCTCGCAAATTGATTTCAACGCATAGTTCTCCTATTTCTCCTCATAGCTTTACATTATTATCGGGGCGGATAATTTCGAAAGGCACCTGAGAAGGCAAGTAATTTATATAAATGAGGAAACGAAGGGGTCATGTAGCGTCACACACTTCTCCAGAACCAACAGCCTTGGGTACGACGAGACTATACACTGATGCCGACCTTCACAGTCTAACCGGGCCCGCCAAGCTGAGTGTACACGGTCAAGCATCCTGGCCGTTCGGCACGCTTTCGCAACATGTTGCACAGGTCGTAATCGACCCTTTAGCCAAGTAGTTAAAATGCGTCGGTATCTTGGCACGACTTCGCAAATATACTATCCCGTCCGATTATGCCATTGTGTTTTTTTCTTGGCCTCGTATTAGTGGGCATATAACAAGTCCGAATAATTAGTGATTGGCCTCTGCGTCTGTCGAGTTCGCACCAGGACAATTCCTTGAGTCCTGATGCTGAATCCCCAGGGGCTTCACTAAGAAACAGATGGATTTTCACAGGAAGTAAAGCATAGTGTTGCAATCCGTGGGTGGCGGCAATACCTATTGCAGGCTGAACAATCAATCGATTTTCTATCTAGGTCGTTTCAGGCTCCTTCACCTAGGACAAATAATTGTTCATTCCGGATAAGAACGTATTTCAATAAGGGGGACACGGGGTGAAACACCGTTAGCTATTTCTACAACACATTTTTAGAGCTTACCTAGTTTCTCTGCACAAGGCGGAACTTTCGTGGACCCTAGCTACCCAGTCACTCAAAAACGACGACAGCCAGCCAATTACAGCTAGCTGATACATACTAACCTGAACCGGTTGATGAGACAGATGTTGACGCGATTAAAAGCCTTGGGAAAGTCGAGGTGCACGTTTTTATCTCATCCGAATGACCAGTAATTCTAGTTCTACTGTCCGTTACAATCCAAAAGGTCTCAATTTGCTACTTTCGCCGAAAAAAATGTGTGAAGACTTTAGTTAAATCAGAAAGGACCACTCACTCTATTCAATGTCCCGACCCCTCAACCACCTTCTCACTCCTACCGTTATTTTACTCTTATTTGCATCGTTTCAGCCGCGTTCTTCCCTGCTCCTTCCAATTATTGTCTAACGCTTTGTCTTAATGGCCTGACTTCTCCCCAGTATCAGTTTCCCTTCTCAAAACCTAACCTTTGAAGTTCACTGTTTTTCGCCCATACTCCTTTTATAGTTCATTGTACATTACCTGTTTTCACTGGTACAGTTGAGTATCTTCTTGATACCTGAGGATCTGATCGACATCACGGTGCCAGAAAAACTCTACATTTCCTATCACATTTAGCGAGCTTCCAGCCTTTCGCAGATTTTGCCGCCTAAATAGCTTGATTTACTGCATCAAAACTGCAGGTCTCAAACACTCACGAAAATTGTTGAAGTGAGGCCGAAGAAACAGACTACATAATGCTAGGTTTTTTGACAGATGGTGAATATTTTTGCTACTTATAAGACTGAATCAATGAAACCTCATCAAGTATAGGTCCGAAACCAGTGTCCGGATAAACCACGAGCGAGACTTAGAGTCTCTCAGAAGGGAGTAAAATTTTGAATTTTGTGAACACTTCCAGGGAGAAATTAGGCGCTCACAGAGATTCTAACCGCCAAGACTACAACAGGCAACTCGGCTTACATTCGTCAAACGTGAAAACGTCACTGTTGTTCTCCAACCACCACTTGAACCGTCCGAAACGGCTTTGAAGGGAGATGAACACCGAATGGAGATCCAGCTTGGCAAAGCCATGCACTCCATCACCTATTATGTTTCAGTTTCAGCACCGAAGTACCCAAAGGCACTCCTCGTATTAAGCAACCCCAGTTGCAAATACTTAAGCTGAAAGGACATCACTGGACAGAGCACAAAAGAAGTGGTATCGAAAACACATAAAGACCATCCAGACAGACAAGAAGGCTCTGACAGCTGATCGTCAGAGGCATCATGTTAGGCTTACAGACGTGTTTGATTCTATCCCAGGAAGTCTGTTCCGCTACGCTGCATCATTTTGGCAAGCTTGAGCGAGAGTCTCCCAGCTACTAGGTACCAACGGACTGACTATTATCGGTACCGAAGCAGCTGGGGTCCTAGCTGGTTAGTATTTGCGAATCTTCTCATTATGGTCTACCGACCCAGGGGTTTAAGAGGTAGGACTCTCAATCCTTGAATTAGGCGTTGCGCTAGTACAGTGCAAACTGCTACTGCTCACGTGGGATACTTGTCTGGGACTAAATAAAACCCACGCGCGATACTGCGGGAGGCAGCACCAGTCTTGGCTGGACCTGCAAGTAAGTTATCCAAGGGTTCCCTTTGTCAAGTTAAGGTGTCGGATCAATATGATGTCAACCTTCAAGGAGGTCATCAAAGCAACCTAAGGACATGCAGACTGGTGACTGTCTTAGCAACACCCTGCAAATCAGTGGAATCGTTGATCCATGACGCAGCGAAGAGTCACCTTGTGGTGAATAATTTCCTAAGGAATAACAACACGGGTTTGGAAAACGTGCTTCTGTTTTACTTGTCTGCCCAAAACGGTAGATAGATGGATTGATATTGTCAGCCATTTAGGTCAAGTTAATGTCATGTATCTGGAGTATCTGGGTATCTGATTGTGCCCATTACGATTAATTTACCGATAGACCAAAATTAATCGGGATCAGACCACCGCTCATTGACTAGTGGCCCTCATGTCTACAAGGTGGGTTGCTGAGAGTTTGAGGGAGTTTCCCTATGTCTGAGGGAACAGAATGCCTTGAAAGCGCTCCCCATAGGTCAGTACTGTGAGTTCTTTGTTTAACATTAATAAATGACTTTCCTCAACAGGTATCCTCTAAAATCCTTTTCCGTCGATGACGTGAAACTATGAAGAGAAGTCAAAGGTAAGACGGTGTTTCTCTATAGAAAGAAAACTTCAAAACTGGACAGCCAGTACAGGGTTCTCATATAATCTTGAAAAGCCCGAGGCGTTACACGTAAAACATGATACATGTCACACATATAGCCGGAACGGGTCCAGAATATACAAAGGCTGACTGGTTGCTCTGGATCCGTACCTCCCGAAATATAGAGAAGTAAGACGCAGCTTGATAATGGCTTGTAATATCTTGGGTACCGCACATTCGTCTTACTAAGTTGTCCCTTCACTATCCCCAACTCCTCCTCACAACCGGTCCAAACAACTCTTTGGTAACCCAGCATCTTAAAGACTCAACTGCATCGCAGCTCCAAGCAGACTAACCAACACACAAACACCTGTCGTGTATACCAAAGCAATAGCAGACTAGTGGCTGAATCTACTGCAATGAAATCCGCCAAAGGCCTGGAACCATTCCGCAAGACCTAGAAACGGGCATGAATTAATCGACCAGTCTACAAAAGCTTGTCAAACGGACATTGGAATATGAGATATTAGCTGTAGCACAAATCACACATTCAGAAAATAAGCCTGGAACACAGTAGATTAGATATCAAGCACAACTTCTAACCCCTAAGAGTTGGTAACCTTAGAATGCTTTTCCTGCAGAGGTGATCCAGGGGAACTACATTTGAGCCCTTTAAACGCCAGCTTGATACTTAATTGAGAAGTGGGTGGGATCTGCTCAGAAAAATTGAATTCTTGCAATTAAACCGCCTCTTTTTGTTCTCTCTGATTTTGTAGACAGGTTAATAGCCGTCGGAAATTGTGATTCAAGGAATCTTGATGCAGAAGCCAGTTAAGTGAAAGCTTCTATCCAAGCAACAACCATTTTAACTATTTGAAGCTATGGCGCGTCTTGTAAAATTGAAACTCCGCGGGATGTTTTGTTTATGATCAGTGGTGAGCTTTGTGACTTAGCAACTATCATAGTAAGATTTGTCTTTTTCTGCTTCCTCTTTCGTTTCTTATAAGTCTAATGTCTTTTAGTTTGTTTTGGTTCAAAAAGTCATGGGCCATACATTAGAATAAATTGTAGATATTTAGAAGTATGAATCATTTGTACAGAGTGACATACAGTGGCCGTAAGTGTTGTCACACTTTGTTATCCTGGGCTTGGGGACAGTCAAGCTTTCACCGAGTGGAAAAAATACTTGGAAGATCATTTTATTTTGTCTGTTACCATAAACATTAATGTCACACTGAAAGTATTACCTGCTGAATGACGTTTCGGATACAGCTTTTTGTCTATATTTAGGCTTAGATGAAATTGCTGTCTAGTACAATACCTAAATTTTACACTTGTTTTGGTACGTCGAAGGCGAGTCTGCTGGGGCTAACCAAGCAAATTAAGAGTTGTTCACTTTGGGTAGCAGGAAGCCTGATGCTAACCTTCAGTTTCCTTGCTGGCAGCTGACTTGGTCTTTTCTGTTCGTCGCATTCTGCTAATTTCAGGCTTTCGAATATGAAGAGTGGGTTTTAAAATAGAAACTGTGGCTGGTTCGCTTCTCTCTACTATCGGTAGTGGAAGAGATCTCTTATTTGAGCAAAAACCAACGGACTTTTAATCGATTAACAGGTAATTTATTCCTCATCTCAAAGCTGGCTAAGCGAAGAAAAGAATAGACATCTCTAAATACTGACACGCCACTCTGAGCGATTAGTTGGTACCAACAGGTGATCGTTTGCGGTATCAAAAAACAGAGGGAAATATCTGGGATGGAAGTTGCAGTAAATATTAATAAAACCTGAATCATGAGCAACTTAGGCCCTTGCACAGTAATGCCACATCGTATGCTGACTTTATGTATCTGGTTGAGATAGTCTGACTATCTGCAGTATTCTTTTAGGTCGGGACTGTACATCTTCATTGTAATCAGCATGTCTCAATAATTTTCGCTTAAGAATAAGAAATAAGCGGCAAAGAATGCCTCCCTAACTTCAAATGATTTCGGAAACTAGTCTTTAGGCCGGAACGATCGTACTCAAGGCTTGCTTAAACTTATGTGTTAACACATTACTGCTTGATACTGATATAGTAGTCAAATGAAAGCGTGAAAACTGCAAGTTTCTGGTCAAGCCTAGCTGTCATGTCAGATTTTATATCTCAAACTCTTGCATAAGTGGATGTTTGTGAGTCAAGTTTTGGCAGTGTAAAATATCATCTCAGCAGTTAAGTGACACTGCCTCATTTGATGGGTTCAAATGTTACAAGGAACTACAATTATTGCGCTTTCGGAAACATAACTAAGCGTGAAAACATGGGAATCGTCGTCTTACCCTGAAACGTGTCCAGACACTCAGGCCTACTGTCCTAAAGCTACAGCTTGACATCAAATAAGATAATAAACTTTGTCACACCTATTTTGTTGTGCTCACCACGAAAACTTCCCTGTTTTCTGAATTAAAAAACGTCAGTTTCTAAAGTAGTTCGGGAGAGACCTTTGATTCCCATACGTTTGCTGATATTTCAATCAGCGGTGATTCCTGTTATTACCGTCATCATAGTTTCGGTACAACATTCGTACAAGAAGATACGAAAAATGTGTCGATTTAACGAAAGTAGACGAAAAGCGTCATTGTTTTCACTTTATATCAAGTATTACCACAGGTTATTCGTTTCTTTATCTATGAACTGTATGAAAGCTGCTGAGACATAAGTAGCATGTGCCGGTGTTCTAAGATAGCACATGCCACTAAGCCCCAAAACTATTCACATATTGCTCTACCGATAACTGTTACCTTAACGTGTTAGTCCGTTTTGGATATCACAATGACCCAACAAACTGTGGTGGTAGGAACATTTGTTTCTGGAAGTCCTACCATACCACATAGGTCTGTTAGATGGTGGCAAGGTGAAGGACGGATACCGTAATCGTGTGTGGATAGCTACGCTATGACGGAGGTCCGAGGGCGAACTGGTTCTGTTGGCCGAATGGGGAAGTTTTTGCAGCAAGTTGTTTCCGCATATGACCAGCAGTTCATACTGATACTGACCTCATCGGGAAGGAGAGCGGACTGTATTAGGTCGACAGACAGAATGACACGTCGCCCTTTGATCATTCAGTGCGGTATGTTCCTCAGCTAGACCCAACACAAACTTCTCTAAAGATTATTGTGATTGGCCTTAAGCAGATGTCCCTTGGGTCCTACGGTCATGCATCACTTATACTAATACAATTTCTTTTTCAGGTGTCTCAAGAGAAAAACTATGGATTGGGCAGCTGCAAAAGTGCCAACCGCCGTCACATCTCTATAAGCGTTCCCAATCCCTCAGATGATGATCATCCTACTATATTGCTCTACTCTCCTCAGACATGCGTCATCTCTAGTTTGTATCAGCTATTAGTCTCTCAATGACGATTTGAGTTCATTCAGTAGCACTCCTGGTTTTCTGAACCGCGCTTCAAACTAGACATTGGAACTTTCAATGTCCACATCCCCTTTCAAGCCGGACGAGAGGCTTCGCCAGTTAAATCTTTAGCAACTCGAGCCATGGATATGCGCAGTGTTCGCGAAAGGCGCCACGCATTGAGTTTCAAAGTTTGGTTATTCGTCGAACTTCATTTTGCCGGTTTTGTGAATCTGCATGGAATTCATTCCTTCAGGATTCGACGGCTGGCTCTCTCTGTCTTGGTGAAGGCATAGCGTCAAGTCTTGAAGCCGAAAGCATACTGCTCAACTGGACTCCTGTTGATAGTCTTGTACATACTGTTCGAAAACAGTGCTGGACGGACTAGAAGAATTAAGGGAACTTACCATTGCCACTTGGTAACCTGCTATTGTTCACTCTGATGACTGCACTTCGAATGAATCGTAGGATGTGCTGCCGAAAACTGTTTACTCTCCTACTAGAAACCGGACTTTCAAATGTGGTTGTCGTTGAGGATGATCTCGATGCATAAGTGGGTAGACTAAACTAGACAGAAAAGTATTTAGGGAGCACTTTTGTAATCCCAGCCGGAAGAATGGATAATTGTGATCGCCTGCTACAGCTGCGTTCTTATAACAACCTATTTGTGCGCAGGACAAGATTCAGATAATAAGGGACACTGTTCGAACAAGCCTGTCTTTTGTATGTGGACTGATACTACTCGGATGCTTAGGCCAAAACAGATGGTTAGCTGAGAGAATGACTCCGCAGCACTTTAACTTGAATTCTGTTGCACTTGCTAAGTAAGGTGATGTAATCACCTGGTTGTTAGTGACCGGATTGTGTTCGGATGCCATTCCTTTCTACTAGATCCTGGGGCTCATGTGTACCACTGGTTCGAAGTCAGGCTTTTTCATCTCCCCATGGCAGATCTTCCTTACCCAACTATCTGGTTATGAGCCAGTCATTCACTCATATCCTGTCATTTGATGGAATTATCATTTAAAGGTAGTAAACCTGTGGTTACATGAAAGCACTTTATGGTGAAAGAGCTCATGCGACTCTGCTGTACATGGATGGTTGAGTTTTTCAGTAAGGAAATGTTAGACTGTTAGCACAGTCACTATAGTTTCTTCCAGTATCGTTTATAGACATTTCGTCGATTAGTCTTCGAACAGGAAGACTATATTTTACTAATATAACCGTAAACTTAGGTATTGGTAGATTGTAATCCCCTCAGTGTCTTAAATGTGTCATAATGAAACAGTATATTGAAAGGAAAACGTTTCGGATACAATTTATTGTCTAAATTCTTATAAGCATTCTTCACTGTGTGATGGTATAGTGCATCAAATATTTTTTTACTTTTGAAATAACCTGATTTCATTTTTCAGTTGCTCACCGCACAATAAACTATGGAGGAGAATTTTCATACCTTACTAGGCGCAACAGTCGCCTACATTGGTGACATGAAGAAGGATATGCTCAAACTTAGTTGTGCGTTAAGTCCTGATTTCTCACAATATTTGAAAAATAATGTAGGTGGTGATGAATTTCCAGTCAACCAAATTACGAGTGAATTCAGTTCATCTGGGGAGAAAAGTGAAGTTTCTTTTGATGCCATTTGTTCGGATCTTAAAAACATCAAGAGCTCTTTATCTCACACTGTTAATGCTTTTTCGTCATACAGTGCACAAGTAAAAGGTGTACTTGCGGATCAGCTAACATTACATGACATTTCATCTGAGAATTGTATTCAAGCGGACCAAAAGTTTTTTCATCTGCTGAGCCATTTGGCTAAAGGTTTACAGAGTGGATTATTTGCTCGGATTCGGGAATTGAGTACACATTCCCTATCGAAGAATCTATCTGAATTCATAGATCACTATAACGAGCTAAATATGAAATATAATGAACTGTTAATTGTTTCATCGGAAGTCCCCAATAAACAATTGGGCTTGCTCGAGCAAACCAGTGTCTTCGAACTGCTTGAGAAGGAAATCAGCAATTCGGCGAAAGAAATTGAATCTGTCCGTTCTAGTTTTGAATCGAAGCTCAGCGCTGCGACTGCTGATTGGGAATATGAAAGGTCAAAACTGATGACGGAATTACACAGGCAAGCAGGTAAGGATATATTTGTTTCCGTTTTTCGAGCATTTCGCATCTTTCGTGCTCGCTATACAGCCTACTTGTGCTTATTGTTGTCTTTGTGCAGTATGTTTATGCAGGATTTACTGAATGTCCACCAGAAGCATCACTAAGATATCCTGTCCTATAGATGTTTCACTTAATAAGCTTTTCAGATGAGATGAGTGAGTGACAATTTATTAAGACCGAAATGCTAGATTTCACCGTCCTTCCCTTTCAACGCTAATCTATTCAGATAACAATGTGTGATATACTCCCGACTGTTACTGACGCCGTGACGAGCAGTTAATTTAGATGATATGAACCACTGGTTCTAAGAAATCGTTAGTCGTTGACCAAATCAACGTTTCCAGTAGAAACTGATGCGGTTAAATTTCTCTATTGGTTCTCACTTAATTGTATCATTCTCGCTGTGTATTTCCCAAAGATGGTATGATTCAGTGTTTCACTGGCGGACTCGAATGATCAACGCGGGTTGGGGCGATTCGCTTGTCTAGGCGAGTCACTCAGGATACACTACTGGAAAAAAGTGATGTCATGTTCCGGTGTTCAGATCACCTTTATGTAACTAGTGTGCACTATTTGATCTACAATCATGGTTGAAAACTACTTTTATCAGTATGTATTCATTTTTTATCGGTAAGTAAGCCATGGAGAGATTACTGGCGGCTGACATTTCAGTGAAAGACGGGACAATATTTGCTTACGCTTCATGTCGGCAATTTTAGAATAGTAGTTAAGATACTTGCCTTTACATTGTATGACGGTATTTTAAAAATTGCATATTCCTACAAGCAAATAACTGGTGAGTAATACAGTGAAGTATTGTTCGTGATACGAGATGTCCACCTGGACTAAGCGAAATGAATTAGTCGTTAGTTTTCATCTAATCACCTCGCTACTTTTTTTCACATCTAGTGGGACCAATGTATGGTTGACACTCAAAGCTCTATTGTTTCTGGGTACACTCGATTTCTGTGGATTTTGATGTCTTCGGTAACCACTTTCTAGTGTAATGTTAGGTTGAGTCCGGAGGATACCACTTACCACACATGTATTAAGTGACCCAGTAAAACGCAGTGAATCATATAATAGTTAGGCTTACGGTTTTAGGTAATGCAGGTGTCCAAGTAGATTAAAGAAGTGAGTAAATACTGAACACACAATTATATTCGAAATGCATGCAAGCAATGACTGTTCCTCCAGTGTCGTCTGGCTTATCGAATTGTGAGAATATCAGTAGATGAGGTCTGACCAGTGACTGCCAGAATGATTTTTATCCAGTGAAAATGCATCAAATTTGAGCTATTTTCAGTGTGCGTAAGAACGCGCCAGAGAAGAGACCAGGTAGATTATTCTAATTGGTTGACTAAAAAGTTGATCTGTCCAATTACGTCAACCTGAAAAACAGCAGCAGAGGCCAGAAATTTAATTTCTAAAACTTCTACGTTGTCTTCAGACTTTGAGTTTTGTATTGCTCACTTCGTTTAAGGTTTTCCTACATGCTGCTCGATGAAAAGAGCTGGATTTGATCGGTTGAATAGATGTAGGTGTTTTCAAAAAGAATCACTTGTTTGAGAAAATGCCAGATGCATCTGAAAAGGTTACGTAAGGATACTCAGGGTGTTACCAATGTATCTAACCCTGAGGCACTGAGGAGTCATCTGCTCGTACATTAAGAGCTGGGTGTATAGCGGAGTTGTGTGTCGTTTTCTGCTTTTTAACTCATATCGTGAAGGAAGAATCATTCTTGTTAGCATTAAGTTGACATGGCCCTCAAAATATTGTGGAAACAAATGGATGAATATAGATTGAAATGATTATCTGTGTATATTTACATCTGTTGGATCTTGGCAAACTCACGTATCAGAGTCGGAGATATGATAACAACAAACACTGCTGCTCACGCTGAAGAAAGCTAAATGGGATCCAATCCCGACACTGGTTGATTATCGAATGCTTAGACGATCAAAGTCCCCTTGAAAGGCATTTTTCAGAAATGTACAATTTTTCAAGCATTCAGTATAGTTATGGATATAAACATAAAATATATATAGTCAGATGTGGTAGGTGTGTAGAACAGTAGCTAATTTTGATGTTTGCCATCAGGATAAGTATGTGCAAGTGTCGAGAAAGGAGGTGACACTGAAGAAACAGAAACGACCTATACATTTCCTGAATGATAGCTGCTGTCTTACATGATGGTCAGGTTTGCATATCACAATGACCCAACAAACTATGGTGGTAGGAACATTTGTTTCTGGAAGTCCTACCATACCACATAGGTCTGTTAGATGGTGGCAAGGTGAAGGACGGATACCGTAATCGTGTGTGGATAGCTACGCTATGACGGAGGTCCGAGGGCGAACTGGTTCTGTTGGCCGAATGGGGAAGTTTTTGCAGCAAGTTGTTTCCGCATATGACCAGCAGTTCATACTGACGCTGCTTTCCCGACGAGAATGGAAAGGGATACCTGTCAAATGTACGATGATGCTTCAGGACTGGCCTGCAGCTACTCCTAGATTAAGGATATGCAGTAAACTGGTCGAGTGAGTATAGCACCCTGCTTAGTTGGGAATTGCCATCCACTGGAACGGGTTTGGCTGCTGACGAAATCTCAGCCCAGATACAAAGAGCTTGTTATGCTTACACCAAGTCACAACGGCTCTGGTCTTGGTGAGATATCCGGCTACCTACCTATCAAAGGTCGAGTGTACTTTGCTGCAGTTCGATCTGTCCTGTTATACGGCTCACACTTGACTTTTGGAAGTTGGAGATATAAGATTTCAAGCTTTTGACCACAGGTATCTTCATAACATTGCTGGCATTTTGTGAAATGTCTATGAGAGCAATGTTGAGGTTATAGGTGAATGATATTAGACAAGAGAAGAAAGTCAGTCAATGAGGTGGGCTGAACCTGTGTTTTGCTTGGCAAGTTGACACCTGTCACGATGAAAACGTTCGTAGAGGTAGGACTGGGATACGGGAAGGTTAATGATAGTGAGACGAAGATGTGACACCAGCTAGTGAAGTCTTTGACTGTTGGTTCGAGGGGTGTAAGGAGGGTTCTCTAGGCTGGAGATGCTTGGTGACATGACTAAAAGTCGGTCACAATGGCACAGGCGTATTCACTGCTTATCATCTTCGAAAGCGTAAACATTTTCACTAAAATTCATTTTTCAAATTCTCGCTCACACACACTTGTCTACTGTGATGATATAGCTCTTTTTGTGTCCACTTGTTTGCATGCTGGTGTGAAGTGCGGCAACTTGGAGCGAATCACTACTCTCCAAGGTATCAAGTCTTACGTCTGTCTGGTTGACTGATCCTTACCGGCTGACCTACAAGGTGTGTGTTTTCTTTCATTCTTAGACGAGGATAATGACAGTGGTTAAAAAAATCTAGCATGTTGACTACAAATGTTTATATCGACAGTGTGACATTCGTTGCCCAAATACTTTACTTACTGTCCACACATCGAAATGTTGTTTATATAGTTTATGTATTTGAATATATCTGTTTAATTTCGTTGTAGGCGTAATTGAAGAGTTAAGAGGGACAGCAGAAGCTAACGAAACTGCGCACCTGTTGCTCAAAGGTATGTGAAAAGAACCAAATGTTAAATATAAGCAGGAAATTTAGGCGGCATTTACTTTCCCATCAACTATTTATTGATGAATTCATCATTATTTGTTGTAACAATTTTGCGCACTTGAGAAGTATTTAGTGTTGAAAAATGGGAATTCAATTTGAAATGTTTGAGCTTTTTTGTTTTTCAGGGTAAAAGGTACATATCCTGCGTATGTGTATGCATTGTTAATTTTTCGAAGTACTTGATAAAAATAAATGTAGACCGGATTATTTCTTCTCTGTGCACTCATATTTGTGTGATTAAGGGATTATCATATGAATTTGACAAGGGATTTGCGTTTTCGAGTATATTCGACTTCGTCACATGATGTCATACTGCATCAACCTTTTTGAGGATTTTAATAATGAAGCAGCGGTGGCGGAATTGTGGAACTCAACAGCTGCGTTTCGTTTCATGTGTCAAATTATGAAGATTACTGACACTACAGGATAAATGGATGTGAATTCGAATTCGGTGTTTGTACTCTTACGAGAACATCCTGTGACCAACTTCTTCATTCTACTAGATAATGACGCTAGCATCTTCAGAAGTGGATAGTGTTCTTGGAATGTGTTTGACATTCTGATCATGAAACGATGAATTGATCTATAGGTCGGTTGACGACCTGGAGTTAAGTGACCGGTCGAAATATCTGTTTCGCATAGTGTTTTCCAGCTATAACTAATTGTAAAGCTGAGGTGATATACAAATAGTGATCCAACAAAAGAGTTTTCAGTTGGAGTTATGTGCGTAAAAACACGACAGCAGTAGGTGAGTATTAAGAGTTGACAGTTCGAGAAGACTACAACTATCTAGCTACATTTGTGAATTATTATGCATAGGTGAATAGATCGTAAAGTGAGGAAAGCGGGGGTTATTTGATGACAGTTATGACGGTAAGTTGATGGGTGAGGTTGTAAACTCTCGTATAGAACAGTCAGGATACGTATTATTCGCCCAGTGACTCAGAAGCAGTGATGTGTATTTTGAACTGCAAAAGTCGTAAGAAAGCCTGATGATCAGAGTAGAGTTAATGGGAGTCTATGAAGTTGTTCACCGAAGCTTTTTTGATTAGTGGAGTTTGGTATAACTACAGTATAATCAATAGTGGGATAAGCCAAAGTTGATCTGAGTTGATCAGATGTATTCCTTGTGTATACTGCTGAAATCAGTGAATATATTGTTCATCACGTAATATGTTCTCTTTATTTATTGTTTGAATAGTTACGTGGTTACCACTGGCAATTCTTACCCCAACATATTTACTATCACATTCGCCAGCTGAGAGAGAACACCAACTTCCTACACCTGTCCGTAGTGAATAACATCGTATCTGAAAGAATAAAGGAAATGTACAAGGTCTTAAAATGTATCAGCTATTCTGTTGGGTTATAGCTTCATGGCAGAATATGATTGGTTGACTAATTAGTTGGCACACCACTGCCATACCCTATTGACTGGGTGTGGTTGTTGTCAAGATGCGAGGTTGTTGGTCTGACTGTTGGTAGATGGAACAATCTTCGAATATCTAGGGAAGGACTAAAATGTAGTCAGTATGTTCTCTTGAACGCGGAGGAAACAAACGTTCCTACATCATAGCTATCTGCGTCATTATGTGATACACAAGGCTGATCACATCACGGTAGCAGCTGTCTGCTGGGACCTGAGTTGAACGCTTCAGTATTTAAAGTTTATTCCGATTTTAAAATTAGCTAGGTAAAGTGATGTTGCCATTTAGTACTTCAGAAAAGCCATCTGTACTTCATTCCAAAGTGTTCCAGATATCTTTATAGATAAATGTTATTCGTTTCTTAACATAATTGTTTACCAAAAATTATGCCGTAGATATTATCTATTAAATTATGCTCTTTCACTATGTGGCTTACAATCATAAATAACCGGAGTGCTTAACTCCTATTCTACGAATATTCCTGAGCTACAAATATTCTCAATCATTTTCAAAGACGCCCTAATGACATCGGATACAAGTTCATAGAAGGAAATATGTGTATAAAATTTCTCATATTCTATGTCTTGCAATAATGTCGTCCTATTTTTCCCCCAAAGTGCTTTGTTTTCAACCCACTGACACTTTTTCCTAAAATGTTTCTGATAATCTTTTTATGATTAAAAATATCATCGGAAGACATTCACTCAAATGAAATGTAGGTTTATATTGGTCGCATAAACGGTAGTCGTAGGGATATTGAGTGATATGTAACCATATTAGTAGTTTTTACTACTCACAATTTTCTAATTTAGTTCATTTTTCTTTCGTCAAATTTTTTAGGTGAACTGGGTCGGTTAGCACAAGAGTTCTGTTCAAAAGAAAATGTTGACGTTGGTCCCAACTCAGCGCTAAATCAGTTGAGATCATTTTTATTTAAAGTTGTAAAGGTTTGTTAAACTTTTCTATCATATGATATGATGCCATGTTTTATTTTGATATTCCTTCATTGTGAATTTTTCTTACAATTTTAGAAATGCCCATGGATCAAGGATTCACTTTATGGGTCCAATAGTGAAGCGTATGATTCAGTACTTCCCAATCCTATTGAACAAGTAAGTAGTCGAAGCGGATGTGACCATCTATCTATTCGGTTAGCGTTATCCAATGTGCTACATGTCTAGGAATTCCCATCTGTAACTCAATATGTATATAGCCCATGTGAAGCTGTGGTTCAGTGGATACATCACTGATGAGCTTCGTTCCAAGCAAGCGAGACGATCATCCGGTGTTTGCATCGCTCTGATCTGGCTGGCGGAATTTACAGATCATCCTGACTGATTTCTAACTACTCAGGTTGTTCAGTAGTATGTTTCATTAGTTCATGACACATTTGTGTCTGCGTGAAAAATTACTGGATTTCCGAAGTATGCAAACAAAATATTTCGGATTTCCATTGTCATATTTTTCCACTTACCCATTTCACTAACTTTAGCCATTTGGGTCTGGTTAGATGGGTAGTGATGCGGTTAACAGTTCAATAGCTAGTTTACTATTTCTGGGTAGCATTCACCTTTCTCGCCCTTATTCGATCAGTCAAATTTACACTTTCAAATTGTCCATACATGCTTGTTTATTGATTCAAGTGGTTGTGATGCTTTGGTTTGTTGGATTTCAGAGGTATTTAATTTGCTTTATTTGAACGCCAGTTGTTGTAATTTGAGTTGTCATACGTCTCCTGTTCTTTACATTTATAAGTTTGTGTATGTTCTGAGGTTGACATTAAGGGAGAATCGATTATTGGGTAATGAGGGTTCTGGTCTGGTTATCAGTTGCTAAATGCTCAGTACTGAATAAAGTTTATCAGTCAAGTTTACAATGTGGTTACTAAACAATGTAACACGACACGAAAATGTGATACGCCGTTTGGTGTTAGATATCAGTAGTTAATCGGCAGGTAGCCCTCAATCTAGGTTCCATGTTTATCAGCACCTTTCAGCAGGGTGTAGGGTAAATTTTAAAAATGTGAGATTGTTAGAAAGGCGGAAATTTTGTTCCTGGTGCATAAACGTCATGTAGGTATAAATGTGGATGCAAACAGCTTTTAATAGTACCATAGGAGATTTAAATGTGCTTTTCGTTTCCGTCCATGTAATCTGCTACGAATTTCGCATTTATTTACAGAAAAAATCTTTAGACAAAATAATACTGGAAAGAAACGAACTTGAAGATGAATGTCATCAGTTAAAACAGAAACTACTCTCACTAAGGGATTCACACACGGAGCTGATGAATAAATTAAACGTGAAAAATGATGAGCTGCAGCTTGTAAGTTGGAACTATTACAACTTCTGCTTGATCAGTGAAATGCTTTAACCCTGTTTTTCTGACTAGGTGTGATTGATGAAAATGATAGTCGTTAGTTTGCTTTTTAGATATGTACCACATCGCAAAACCATTATTTACTGCATGGCGTTTCAGAAACAGTTTATTGATTGTAGTCACACCGAAGGCGATTTTATGATCCTAAAGCGACCATATCTCAGAGTTATGGCTAGCTGGCTTAATCACTCAACCCTCTAGCAAGTGTGTGAAGAGTTCAAATCGTCCTCCACCCTGTTAGACCTGGATAGATGGTTTTGTATCGTCAACCTTCACATTAATTGCGGCTCATAACCTGGTACAGTCGATAAACACATGCTGGATCGAGTTACACTATTCTACTATGAGCAGTGAATTCTACCCAAACATCTTCCAATCAATAATACTGTTTCTTTTGTTTGCATGGTATATCTAAAAATATACTGAAATGGAAGCGTCTGGTTTCTCAAATGTGACGATGATGGTTGTAAGGGAATATAAAGTGAAGAGGTGCGTCTGTTCAGTTTTGTTGATATTCTTATTTTTAGTATAATAATGATCCCGTCTGGTGTAGGCAGTTGATTAACAAACTGTTTCATCAGCTCCAAACCCGCTGTCACCTAAGCGTGAGGTAGTAACAGAAACCCTCACAGGTCAAGTATAGTTCATAGTTTAGCATACAGAAGACTATGGGACTCATAAATATCGTTATTAACGGTGCGTTTCTCAGTGCCTACATTGCACTGAGTTTGAAACCAGGTTAAATCTGGGTCGAAAGTAAGTCAAGCTATATTATATTCCCTCAACGCACCCGCACACACTGACATACCCAACATACTTGTGATGAGTAGTGTGAGCACATGTGTGTACACACAAACCTCAATTTGCAGTTCACACTCTCATACTTGAAGCATTACATATGATCATCGTCTTTCTCAACAATTCAACATCTCAGAATCATCCATACGGAAAAATTAGCATTCAATTTATCCTACATAAGCTTGGATATTGATAATCCCGATTTACTACAAGTTCGATGAAGATATTAGCATTAAATAGGGAAATAACAGTTGGAACAACCCTGTTTTATTTTACATTCGTTGGGGAATGCAAATCCCAAATCCCACATTTTTTCCAACATTGAAATGTCTACTTTGTTTGGATATCTACACAATGAAGTTAGCTTTAGCTCATTGGTTTAAGAGGAGAAACTAGGGACTTTTTTAGTGTATAGTCTCATATTGAATTGTTTGTTTGGTTTTCTACAGAGTTCAGTGTCATCCAGTAAATAATATTTTTCCATAGTGTGAACTATCTAATCAACAAAGTAACATCAAGCATTTTCGCCTCACTAATGAGTTTATCTTTCGGTTATTAATGTTAATGGAAATTTTCTGAGTACCGTTGCACAGAGTTGTTATTGGCGGAGGAGGCTTATTTGTTTGTGGGGTTATCTTATTTCTTAAATCTATATCAGTCAGTGTTTGTGATTTTAATAAGGCTTTTTGACGAATGCAACTGGTGTTTTACTTTTGAATGTTAGATTGTATATCTTATGTGGGCATTCAATCTGCGTCTAGCAGTAGTTGGTGGGTTGGATACTCTATCTATGCCTTAGACACTGAGGCTTAAATCAATAGGCGGGATCGTTGAATCACATACAAATATTTGGTTGTATTTCTTAACTCTAGCTCGTGAGTTATTTTAATTACTGTATGCAAGTAATGGATATTGAGTGATTATTCTAGTGATACATTGCTTTTGTTTGTGTAACTACCTGTTATGTTCACCGAACTGTGGCCACTGTTACTGATTTTAACTTCAATTGATCCTAGCTGCAATTATTGCCCTGGGTTGTTGTATACAAATTTGATCCTCCTACGAGTAACGTCAGACCGGCGGACGCAGGAAAGAAGGCAAGTGTGTTCCACTACTCTACAATAAGTGTTAATATATTTGAGGCAATGCGTTGGAAATATACAAGACCTAAAAAAGCCTTACACCTGAAGAATATCAGAGAATGGTAACTAAAGTTAGTGAATTTAAGGTCACTGACTATGTATTGGTTATAACTCTCATTCAACCCGCTTAGGGATGCAGTGGTATCTACGGCTAAAATATGTCTATAATTATTGCTGATTTCTGTAACTTCGAATAAATCAGGTACTTGAGAAGTCTCGAAAATTGGAAGGTCGTATCGCACATTATCGGGAAATGATAAATAAATTGTGTGATCCCAAGATTGCCACAGCTTTTGCAAACAATCTTCGTCAAAATATACCTTTCAGTAAGGCAGATGTTCACAATAATTCATCTTCTGCTTCAACTTTGTCAGTAAATTTGTCGAATCAAATCAACAGTTCATCTACTTGCCTACGATCAGAACAAGAAGGTAGGTGTTGGGTTTTGGTTATTGTGGAAATGTGTTGCTGTTGTTGTTTTTTGAAAATTTTCGAAGTGATCCGACTTACGCGATACAATTCGTAACCGAACAGTGGAAAGTAATATTTAAACTGCTTCTAGGTGCTCTGTTTGATTTTCCTGCCAACCCACTAGCAAATTAGACAGAAGAAGGAAAAACGAAAAGGAAACTAAACAGCGGCAATTGTAATAAAATGTGAATCTGGCTTTCTGCAAGGGGATGTTGTGGAGAAGCCATTCAAAGTTGGGTTTTGTGAAGCTATTTGTAAATCCCACGGATGTTTAAAAATGATGTGATGATACATGAATGAATAGTTTTTTCGTAATTTCCATAAATAATGTTGTTGACCAACTTTCGAACCTGGTAGTTAAGGGGAACAATAAGTATGACCTTAATGGACTGCTTCAGTTGCTAAACAAGATGTCTATGTAGTGAATTCTGTTATGTAATGGTAGAACTGTGTTCGTTAACAACTGTGTAAGATAATTCGTCCAGTCGCTGATCCTTGTTCCTATTCGAGTTGCCTCTCGTGTAATGTAGTGACTGACTTGCTTACCCGAAAGCCTCACCAACCACCAGTTGTGACTACTTATTGATGTCTATGTCCTACATAGCAGTGTGCTTTTTTGCGCTACATGGGTATCATGCATGATTGATGGGGGTGAAGGATTTTAAAGGTATTAAAAGTGTAATACACGATGGTTGGATGAATAAAAAGAAAAGGATGATTTTCACATGGCTTACAAGTGGTAGTGTGGTGGGGCAGTGATTCGAAACAGCTATTGGTTTAGCTAAGACCAAGAGGAAATAAGGGAATACTTCAAATATACTTAATATGAATTTTAAAAAAATACAAATTGTGATATGTATAAAGCTGTTTCTTAACCTCATTTTGTACACTTGATACTTAATGCTCCCACTTTTTCGTTCAGGCTCACTTACGACGGTTAGTATTCTATCATCGAACAAAACTTCAGAAACTCAATCCTCATCAATCTTTTCTCGCGTTGGTGCTACAGTTACAGCAGTTGCGAATGTCATTACTTCGCCTAAACGCCCTCATCCTGCTCCAGAGAGCTCATGTGAAAGTAAACTTATTCGTCCAGATCACTTAGCACAGAAGTCTAATCAAATTCCCTATACAATACCTGTTGTCGGAGCGACAGGTTTAGGAAGATGCGAAGACATACCCTTGCTTTATGTAAGTCTGTTTGAATATTTTCCACATGGATTTGCGAAACATGGTAGTAAGTGTTCGCTGGAATAAGTATGTTTTAAAATATGCCTTTTCTATGAGAAGCTGTCAACTTTGCCACAGAAAGCAAAACGTTCAGATGTAGTTATAGTAGTAGGTGACTTTAACGCTCAAGTGGGAAAGCTGTGCCAACCGGAGGAGTATCTTTGGGGGTATTTACAGAGTCCCATGCCAACGAACTGGCAACGGTGATCGCCTGTTGCAGTTTTGCTCGGACAACCACTTGTTTTTGGCCAGTACCAACTTTAGACATAAGGAAAGACTGTTTCAAGTAGCGACCGCCGACTTCAAACCAAAGAAGGACACAGATAGATTGCGTTGCTAGGGTTGTTGTAGAGGACCGGTGAGGGATTGCTGCTGTTTCTGAAGTACCTGTTTGGACTCTGATGACGCTGTAGTACGGGCTCATATATGTTTGGACCTAGTTGCTGTAAAATGGCGATCTTAAATCCTATTTATGGCCGGTTAGTAGATAAGGACACCAAGTATGTATTTAAGGAGAAGTTAGCTCAGCATTTATGTGAGGAGACTTGAGGTCCTATTAGGTCTGCTGTGGAAACAGGTTAAAACAATTGGTAACCTACATCTGAAGGTTGGAGGACATCACTAGACTTCCGCAACGCCATCTTAACTGATTGATGCGAAAAAACTAATACCAGCTAGCTCTGACCACGATAAAGAGCGAAGGCAACTGAAACGTAAGTTGACCTCGAGTCTTCGCGCCGACCGCAAGCAGTAATGGGTGGCGAGAGCGAGAAAGATGCAGAAGGCATCAGCAGTGGGTAATACTCGGCAACTACTTAAATTTATTAACGATACCTGCAAGAAAAAGACGATGGTCGGTGAAACCATCACCGTAAAGGATGGGATACTGATAACCTTTCAAGATGGGCGGCTAAAACGTTGGGCAGAACACTTTGAAACACAGTTCACTTGACACACGGCAACGCTTCAGTTGCCCAACATCCAGTCTGAACCTCAGTGGGACGTAGATGTCGGTCCTCCAACTCTCCCTGAAGTTGAGAAAGCTGTATGGAACCCGAGACAATGCAAAGCGGCAGGACCTGACAATTTGCCGCCTGAAGTTTTATAGGATGGAGGTAGGAAATTGCAAGTTAAAGTGATGGATGTACTATTTAGTGATCGTATCTGAATTAGAGGTAGTCTCTTAGGCCTGGTCTACGTCTCTGGTCATCCCGGTCTATAATAAGAGAGAGATATGTCTTTCTGTGACAACCATAGGGGAATCAGTTTAACTTACATTATGCCCAGATCCTAGGATCCATATTTATCCGATGCCTAACTGGAGCTTGAGAACAGCAAATTCGAGAAAACCAGGCAGTTTGCAGACCTGGAAGAGTCTGCATCGATTATATTTTTACCCTCCGACAGTACCTCTAATATAAACATACTTACCGACCAGTGGCCGACACTTTCCATCTTTCTTGACCTGGAGGCGGTGTTCGACTGTCGATCGTGAGGTGTTGTGACAGTGTCTGACTGTGAAGGGAGTACCGAGCAAGTATATAAAGCTTATCAAAGCTCCCTACTCGAACTCACGCAGCCGCGTAAGGGATTGGTCTACTCCCTGGAGGTCATCTGGTTGACTTAGAGGATTCAGACTATATTGCCCTGCCAGGTGAAGACGCTGACAAAATACAAAGTCTTCTGGATGCGTTGAGCAGAATCCTGGGCATGTTTAGCATGCGTCTCGCACCCGTCAAATGTCAGATGATGTCCCAGGACTGGCCTACAACCACTCCCATTTTAACGATTATGAGTCAAGTGGTGAAAGGTGCCAACGTCTTGAATTAATTGGGGAGTTGCATCAGCCCGCCGAACGGATTAGTTGCTGATAAAATCTCATTTGGGATACAGAAGGCCCGTTTGGTATATGCCACGCTGAGCTACCTGTGATACTGGGGTAATCACCATGGGAGCAATGTTTAGGTCAGGCGAAGGTTGCTAGACAGGACAGGTAAGTTGATTGATGAGGTTGTGAACCTTAGTCAACTGAAATGGCTTGGATATGTGTTCTGCATGCCGATTCACCACATACCTCAACGTGCCATGCTAGAGGAAGTTGGATGAGGGTTTAGAGTGGCCAGACCAAGACGTGGCACTAGTCGATGAAGTCCTTGGTTATTGGTCTGAGGCTTCAGTGGAGTTGTAGACTGCCCGGTTGGGGTCCTTAAGACGATAGGAATCAGTGGTTGAGGACTTGATGAAGTGGCGGAAAATTGGTCACAGTGGCGCATCTTGAAAGCTTGAATATTCGCACTGATCGTTGTGTTCAGATTGTTTATTCTCTCACAACTTTGTCTACTTTTATGTCACTCGTTTTCCATCCACCTGTCCTTTTTGTACTACTGTGAAGTGTAGCAACTTGAGCCGATGCATCTGTGTGCCAGATTCTACGCTGGTTTTGTCTGTTCGTCTGTCTGTTCAATGATTCAGCAGAGAATTGTTATTCGAAAATTACCATGGGTATTGGTAAAAGTATCAATGCTTAGAATAAGGTCACATTTACAGAAATATGCTAGTGATATACATCCCTATAAGTAGCGTTCATTGCAGTAGTCCAAATAGGAATGTTTAATGGTTTCTTTGCGTAACTACCTTTTAAAGTAGTTGTCTTCGTTAAAAGTCCTTCATGTACCAGTATATTCACGAGTGTTCATATTACAGTTGTCTACCGTTTACATTTTGATTGGCCAGCATACGAGACAATGGCTTACCAAGTCTCAGTTTCACCTTTGTTATCTAGTGAAACTTTGTATCATATTGTTGTGTAAAGAGAAGATATAGGTGGATATATTTCGATGAAACATTGGTTTTGAATTTTTGTTGAAATGTCTGCTGTTTTGCACCCAATGATAACAATCAAGCGTTGCATTCATGGAAATTAATGGAGATGAGGACCACGCTGTGTTTGATGTTGCAACTCGGTTGGTGAATCATAGGGCCAGTGAGGTGAATAATGTTGACTTGAATTTCGAGGCGACCAAGTTGTTTCCGGTCATTGTTTGTTTGAGTGGACCGGACCGTTCTACCAATTATTTCTATTTCATGTGTTTTAACCACGTGTGCATGTCAGTTTGAAAGCCTGACAGCTTTCGAACTACACATTGATCCCTTTGTAGTGGCGTTGTCAGGATTCATGTGATGGGTTTGAATATTAATGGAAGTACCACCACTCATTTAGGATATAGACATATCCAGCTGACAAATCAGTAATGAGATGAAAGGTGTATTCTGGATTCTATTGTTAGCTGATATCAAGTATATAACCTACCTGTGTGCTTTCTGGTTACCATGTCGCATAAACGGAAAACACACCTGATCAAATAGTAATGTGATATATTTAAAAATGTGATCTATCTATCCGCATGTACATCCTCTACGCTTTTATACGGATATAGCTAATCTTATTGAAGGTAGATTTAAGTTGTTTGTGTAATAGGTATGCACACTCTAACTTATTTTTTGAAAAGCGTGTATTTAATCTGTATGATGAAATGTTTAGGATTCTGTGGCAAGTAAAGTTCCACCTCCTGTCATATCAACAAGATCACACAATTTCGCTATTCCTGATCGTCCCATCTTATCATCATCACATGAAACCGCTTCTGGCGCTATGAGAAGTGTTGCATTGCGAAAACCATTGATAGAATTACCTGTCTCAAAACTGAAGTCACCTACCGCCAGTAATCCATCAGATGATTTTCATCTGGCTTTTTCATCTGGTTCCCTGGCAAAGAAAGAGCTTGCAGCTAATGGCAGTGATAAAGGTGAAGATTTTCGTCTCAAGAACTTAGATTCTGTAAGTGTTATTATTATTACTATTATTATTCGGTTCTACTGCTTATAGTCTTTCGTTAACACTTGTGTATGTGGAAGTTACTGTTTTTTATCATTGCACCAAAATCTACATACCAGCTTTATTGTACATATGTGAGGAAAGCTAAGGATGACCAAATAAAGACATAGCACCAATGCAGAAAGCTTCCGACAGTTGATAAGAACGAGTTGTGTAGAGGAGTGTTTTTTCGGGAATGAGAGATTCATCAAACAAGCAGAATCAAATGGATGGAGACTTTTAGTGATATGACTCAAGGTTAATCGAAGTAGCGCACTTGTACCTTAACCTCTCTCTTCTTATTACTTTGCCTTATGGTTTTCTGTGACTTGCGACCAATTTGTTTTCAATTCATTGTCTTTTTTCTTGTTGTTTTTTCCCACCTTGATGATGTTATTCACTTTGAGGCATAATGATTCGAACCATTGTGCATCACTGACAGTTACTGTGTTGACATTGTGTATCTTTCGTCTGTACACGCATCTAATGCATCCACGAAAGATGATTAAGGAAACAGTAGAAGTTGATTGGTTCGAGTATATGACTCACACAACGCAAATGTACTTAACTATTTAAGTATTGTATCATTTGAACAAAAGATATGTTTTCAATCTCCATTTTAGTTCCACAAAGTGAAACAGTATAATTTACTGGATTACGTTTCGGTCCCAATTTACTATACATAGTTGTATTTAGATAACTCTGCAACTTATCTTGGTTGAGGACACATGAGTTTCGCAAACAAACAAACAAGAAGTAATATCAATTTTGTTAGCACGTAGAAAAGAAAAATTCACGGAATATTCCAGAGCGAGAGTTGAACAGAGAAAATCGAAGACAAATGTATTCTATACATTAGTGAACGTTACATAAAACAAATATGAAAAGATGAGGGGATTTCCACTGACTAGGAAAACAAGGTGTGTAGAATTCGGACAGTGAGATGACGGGAGTCAAATGGAATAACAATGATACGTAAGAAACATGATTATCGAAAACAGTTTTTTGTCATGTTAGGCACGGATAACTGTTTCTCTCTAAATACATAAGTTTGGGTTGAGTCGTTTAGTAAATATCATCTCAGCGAAACGCAACAAATTTAAGTTCACCTTTTTAGTTAAGTAGTTATTTCAAAGTATTTTTGGATATCAACCCATGTTCACTGTGAAGAAGGCGACGAGTGGAAGACTTCGACTTTTAGTTGCAGACTCCTTGGAGTATGCAGACATGCGCTTTGGTACGTAAATGTGAATTGGAGATGCGATTGATGACTTTCTCAGCTTCAAATTATCTCAGTGAGTGATTCGTCTGGTAAAGTCTGACCAACCTAGCAGTTGAATTGGTCCTTTTTACAGTACCTTAGTTAGTCCCCAGTTAAACATCACCTCTGAAGCCGAGATTTAGGAATGCAGGTTTTTCCTTCAATAACCACGTTTCGCACTTTCACTTGGTATTTTCATGTAGAATATGATGCAACGGAACCTAAAACCGTGGAATAATATAATCGAAGTTCTTGAAAAAGCTATGAAATTAAAAGGAAGAGAGATTGCAGTAAATAACGGAGAGGAGGAAAGTTGTAACTTTGTTTCTTACGGGGATAAACGTTACCTGATTAAAGTAGTACAGCTACAACTCCACCCCGACGTACGTTTGTGAGCTGCACTTATCGTGTGGGGTTTTATAATATAACTTGGTTGCATAAGTCAAAGTAGAGGGGGTAGGGTTTTAACCCGGCATCCACTGCTTGAGTCGAGTGCCTGATTCAGGAAGTCACATCTCATCATAATAGTAATAAAAGTCGTAATGATAACATTGATAATTCTGACAAAGGCTTCTCACCTAAAGTAAAGGATTTGATGGATAGAATTGGGTATGAACAAAGAAAAAATATATAGTTAGAAGTCATGACCAATGGAATTAGTCCCATTTTCAAGATGGGCTTAATGAAGTAGTTTGTCGGAGCTATTGTGACGAGTCCAGTTGCATGACGTTAATCGTCATGCGTTTAACAGAACGAAGTAGATGTGGGTGGGTGTATACTATAATAAATTGTTTGGGAGCTGGTATGTAAATATGCATTTTGGTGTCCAGTAATTAGGAAAAGATAGTATTTGATACGAATTTTGTGGCTGACTACCCTAGCTGACGATTGTGTAATTTGTCAAGTATAGCGCCAGTGTTCCCAGTCGTGCTAAACTGCTTTTTAAGGATTGCGAGTAAAATATGTCTGTCACTTTACTTACTTGGGGAGTTACATCAGCCCGCCGAACGGATTAGTTGCTGATAAAATCTCATTTGGGATACAGAAGGCCCGTTTGGTATATGCCACGCTGCACTACCTGGATACCGGCGAGATTTCCTACTATCTATCAGATGACGAGTATATTGCGCTGCAGTCCGTTCTGTCCTGTTTTACGACTGAGACACGACCACTGAAAGTAAAAGACATGAAGCGGTTTCAGGGTTTTGATCACAGGTGTCTTCGCAACGTTGCTCGCATATAGTGGAATCACCGCGTGGGCAATGTTTAGGTCAGGCGAAGGTTGCTAGACAGGACAGGTAAGTTGATTGATGAGGTTGTGAACCTTAGTCAACTGAAATGGCTTGGATATGTGTTCTGCATGCCGATTCACCACATACCTCAACGTGCCATGCTAGAGGAAGTTGGATGAGGGTTTAGAGTGGCCAGACCAAGACGTGGCACTAGTCGATGAAGTCCTTGGTTATTGGTCTGAGGCTTCAGTGGAGTTGTAGACTGCCCGGTTGGGGTCCTTAAGACGATAGGAATCAGTGGTTGAGGACTTGATGAAGTGGCGGAAAATTGGTCACAGTGGCGCATCTTGAAAGCTTGAATATTCGCACTGATCGTTGTGTTCAGATTGTTTATTCTCTCACAACTTTGTCTACTTTTATGTCACTCGTTTTCCATCCACCTGTCCTTTTTGTACTACTGTGAAGTGTAGCAACTTGAGCCGATGCATCTGTGTGCCAGATTCTACGCTGGTTTTGTCTGTTCGTCTGTCTGTTCAATGATTCAGCAGAGAATTGTTATTCGAAAATTACCATGGGTATTGGTAAAAGTATCAATGCTTAGAATAAGGTCACATTTACAGAAATATGCTAGTGATATACATCCCTATAAGTAGCGTTCATTGCAGTAGTCCAAATAGGAATGTTTAATGGTTTCTTTGCGTAACTACCTTTTAAAGTAGTTGTCTTCGTTAAAAGTCCTTCATGTACCAGTATATTCACGAGTGTTCATATTACAGTTGTCTACCGTTTACATTTTGATTGGCCAGCATACGAGACAATGGCTTACCAAGTCTCAGTTTCACCTTTGTTATCTAGTGAAACTTTGTATCATATTGTTGTGTAAAGAGAAGATATAGGTGGATATATTTCGATGAAACATTGGTTTTGAATTTTTGTTGAAATGTCTGCTGTTTTGCACCCAATGATAACAATCAAGCGTTGCATTCATGGAAATTAATGGAGATGAGGACCACGCTGTGTTTGATGTTGCAACTCGGTTGGTGAATCATAGGGCCAGTGAGGTGAATAATGTTGACTTGAATTTCGAGGCGACCAAGTTGTTTCCGGTCATTGTTTGTTTGAGTGGACCGGACCGTTCTACCAATTATTTCTATTTCATGTGTTTTAACCACGTGTGCATGTCAGTTTGAAAGCCTGACAGCTTTCGAACTACACATTGATCCCTTTGTAGTGGCGTTGTCAGGATTCATGTGATGGGTTTGAATATTAATGGAAGTACCACCACTCATTTAGGATATAGACATATCCAGCTGACAAATCAGTAATGAGATGAAAGGTGTATTCTGGAATCAGTGGTTGAGGACTTGATGAAGTGGCGGAAAATTGGTCACAGTGGCGCATCTTGAAAGCTTGAATATTCGCACTGATCGTTGTGTTCAGATTGTTTATTCTCTCACAACTTTGTCTACTTTTATGTCACTCGTTTTCCATCCACCTGTCCTTTTTGTACTACTGTGAAGTGTAGCAACTTGAGCCGATGCATCTGTGTGCCAGATTCTACGCTGATTTTGTCAGTCAATTAATCATAATTAGGATATCTTGCATATACTGAGAAGTGATACAGGTTGAAATCCTACTTCATAGATTCTACTTTAGGGAGCTAATCCTTTCTAAAGTATCGGTGTAGTTTATCACGAAGTAAGGAAACATGTTATTGTTTACTGCCCAAATCCTATTCGTCGGTTGGTCACGTGAATCTTTCGGGTTCTCGGGTATTTTGCGAAGCTACTAATTTCGTAGGGTTTGTGTTTCACGGAATAATGTGTTCTATAGAGTGTTCGCGAAGGAAGAATGTTCTAAGTTTTCGCTGAGGAAGCGAATTCTGGATGTGATAGCGAGGTTGAATTTTTTTGTTTGCTTTTGTTAAGGTATTCTCGGGACATGCAGTTTTATGCTGCCGATATTCAGTTTATTCGGTTAATGCAAATCTGAAGATTGTTTGGAGTAGTAGTAATTATCTTTGTTGTCAGACTGAAACATTTCAGTTGTTATGAACGCAATCGCTAATCAAACATTGAACACTTCTTGTCCTATCCATTCCAAGATACTTACTTGCCTCAACACCAACTGCTCTTAAACTTCGTCATTCTGTATAGCTTCACGTTTGGAAAGTAACGGCTGTTTCTGAGTCAGAGTTACGTACAACCAGTAGGCGTTACGGAGTATGTTAATTATTCTTGATTATCTATCCGTAAAATCCAGATAATGACTGGATGGTCGGTTCCTTAAGTTTGATAAAGTGCCAAAAGATGTGACCAGTTACTTTCAATGTGAAGCTATCCTAAGAGTTGGGCTGTTCTACCAACCGTTGGATCACACATCCAACTGGCACTTCACTTGCTGCACGGTAGTAGCGTATTCGGTTGTTCATTAAATAGCTTCACAGTTTTCTGTTTCATTTTATTGCGCAAGTCGTTTTGGGATTTAGATCCTTTAGTAATTTTTAATGTCATTTTCGCAACAAGAGGTTTGTCAACAAGTCATCATACTTAATACTTTGAGTGTCCATTCCCTATCCGCCGGTTAACTTGCAATTGTTTCTACGTTTTGTAATGTTTTCAACTATTGAAGATATTGGGTTCAGAGTTTAGTTTGGTTGTTACGTCTACTGCGACTCCGATGTATTTCGGTGTTATTTATTCTCAGACCATCATTTCCTTCGGAATTTGATCACATTGATCATCTCGAGAATGTGTTAGATGAGTAAACCATCATTGTGCCGTGAAATGTTTGTCCGTTTCCACTTTTTGACTGGAAGTTTTCACTTTTCAGTATTTTATCCTTTATCATTGTTTCTCTGATTTATTCTTATTTTAATCGAAATTGATGCCGCATTCTCAAATAACTGGAAGCAAGCAATTCGACGAGTGAAGAGCATAATTTCATCATTATTCTTTTTATCTGTGATACACAATTAGACAGTTTTATTTACTGATGACGTGTATTGAGCCGAACTATATCAAGGTTATGGTAATGTAGTGGGCGTTGTTGATAAGAATGGATATAAGTAGTACATGCTGAGAGGGTGGCAGGAATCATAGGGAATTACCAGCAGTGGGTAAGGATTCTGCCAAAAGCAACGCAAGGGATAACGCAGGCGTACTAAAGTGGATGCTGCTGATAAGAATGTATGAGGAGCAAATCAAGAGAAAAACAGAAGACGAAACGAAGCACATTTTGCAAATAACGGCTTTAGTGCAAGGTGTACCATATGTAACGACTACCGTTTCGATTGTTGATAATAAACATTCTTTCCGTCGTGTCTTTCTTCTGTCTTTTCAATTGGTGTCGCGGCCTCTGGACGTGATGAAGATTCCGTGCTCAAGGATGAAGACATCAAGGTCTCCCTCAGGAACTTCGAGTCGGTCGCAGAGCTGATGGGGGTCCGAGATCCAGGGACAAATGTTGTGGTGCTGGGCACGTTGTGGAGGAGTAGAGCGAAAGCAGCATATGACGGCGTGGAACGTGGTGATGAGAAGGAGACTTAATGGAGAATGGTTGAACGCCTGGAGGCGGAGTTCGACAGCCCAGCGGACAGGGAGCTGGCGATGCAGCAGTTCCAGAGCACGAAACTGAGAATAGACGAAAATTCGTTGGTGTTGGCTGTGAAGTTAACCAAGCTACTTCGACGAGCACTTCCCACGTTGGATGAGGACTCCCAACAACAGTTGCTGGCTGCACAGTTCACCGAAAGTGTCCGAATGACATCGCCTAGCAGTTACGACTAGTCAACGCAGCCCAACCCATGGACATCAGTAAGATGGCCAAGGTGACCAGACGGCTAATGGGTACCGAAGTAGCGGCAGTGGAGTCACCAGAGGTAAATAACTGGCAAGAACAAATCGACAACCTTCAGAAAGAGGTAGCTGCACTTCGAATCAACATCAGCAGACAGGGTAAATGCTTTGCATGTGGGAAACCTAGACACTGGCGAAGAAATTGTCCGGAGAGGCGAAAAAGAAAACGTTTTGAACGATATAATATGAGTTTTGTTTTTCCAACTAGACTAGATATTGTAGAAGCCATAGATCGAGGCGCGGTGTATGCTAGAATGCGAATAAATGATGGGGAGATCGTGTGTCTCATAGATACAGGGGCGGCAGTCTCGCTAATAGATAAGAGGCAGTCTCAGAACGCAAGACTATGTGCGCTAACGGTCCATATAGTTGGGGGATATGAACCAGATATCGCAGGCTTATCAGATTGCATCATTGAGATCGAAAGCGAGAAAATTAAGTTCTCATTTATTGTGACCACGCGTCTACAACAACCAATCCTATGTGCTCATTTTCTCAGAGAAATGGGCGCAGTTATGAACACAAGAACAGGAATAGTGGTGACGAAGTACGGGTTGTTCACCACTCAGGAAAACAGCAAGGTAGCAGAGATTGAAGTATCAAAAGCACCATACCCAGGAGCACCAAAAATCATGAAGGTGGTTAAGAAGTACGACAATTGCTTATGGGAGATAGAGACCCCTATGATTACTGTGACACAAGGTTCAGCATGACGTCCCATTGACCAGTCAGGCAATGACACTACTTATCACACGGCGAATACAATGTCACTTAGAAGAAGAAGTTGGGCGCCAAATCCAGGAAATGCTAGATGAAGGCATTATTGAAGAGGCTGATAGCCCTTACAGTTTTCCAGTGCTTTTAGTAAGAAAGTAAAATGGGAAATATAGATTCTGTGTTGATTTCCGGGAGTTAAATAGCATAACGCAACTGAAGCCATGTGCCATGCCGACGATAGCTGAAAAACTGGATCGCTTGCAGGATGCAAAAGTATTTGCAGTTCTGGACCTCCGCTCAGGCTACTGACAGCTACCAATAAAAGAAAGGGATAAAGAGAAAGCAGCATTTATTGTAGACAACGCCCACTACAGTAAGAGTATGAACAATAAATTCCATATGAAATCACGTTGTACCAGGGTTCTTAAATTTTATTCTCATATTACATGGAGAGTAGTTCTGAGGGCTCGTATTTCTTCATGAAGATGATTCGTCATCTATGTGACTGTTTGAATGTTTTAACTTCAGGACTTCAGTTTTCTACAATACGAACCTTTGGCAGAGAGTACATCTCAGATACCGCAGGACGTACTGCGTGTTGTTCATGCCTGTATAAAGGAATCCAGCGCTTATCGTCGACCTGAAATGGTTAATCATCCTACCACTGTGCAGCCGCTGAATAAGAAAGATGATATATCTCCGTACTCAAAAGCTGCTAATCCATCACCCTGGCAGGTTCCGATATGTGAACCCTCGAGACAGGTAAAATGTATCACTATTTTTGTCTTTCTGTTAATGTTTCTTAGAAAAATGATAACGTTAACGTCTAGTTTTTGTACCTCATAATTTTGTTCAGCTTATTTTATTTAACTGAGTGTCCTTGTGGTGCCCGACTATCATGTGAACAAAAGACACCTATTTTTATTTCACACCTATTGTTGAGTTGAATTCAGTTCTCTGAAGAAGTAACTGAAACCGGTTTTAAGTCTTCTGTTCACATAACATTGAAGCGTGACACTCGATGAATCAGGTGAGCTTGATATTTAGCAAAGACTGCACAACTCCAAAACAAATCAGGGATTCAGCTTCATTCACCTAGTGAATCTGTCTGAATCATTTTGATTTCACTCAGAAGAAGGCGAATGGTGTGGGAGGGCATAAGACCAGAGTATTTGAAGTTAGTAGGAAAACATAAATTTCCCCCTGTGATCCGTCACGTGTCAACATCTTTTTTCAGATCCTGTAACCAATAGCACTTAACATTTCACTGATCGTCTACACTAAGACTAACAGTCATACAAAACGTGTTGACTGGATGACATATTTTGGCTCTGGTCACTGCCACACGTTCACCACACTTTGTGTACTCCAACCAACATTGTACCCCATCAGCATTACTTTATTGCATAAACACGCGAGCCATTGAAGTACAATTATTATTATTTGTCCCTTGGGTTCCTAATGGAACATAGGGCTACAGTAGCACGTCTCCAATGCACTCTGTTCGCTGCAATCTTTCGAACCTGGCTCCACGACAGCCCACAAGCTCTCATTTCCTCCTAGCACGATCTCCTCCATGTCACCCTCGGACGCCCAATTCGTCGCTCCCCATGGGGGTTCCACTCGAGTGCCTGGCATGACGCGTGATGTCCCCAGTCGGCCTTCTCAGTGTATGCCCAATCCATCTCCACTTCCTTCTGCATATTTGTTCAGCGATAGGTTCTTGGTTGGTTCGTTCCCAGTCAGAGTTCCTTGTTGCTTATTCTTATTATTCTGGCTATCTGATCTTCAGTATTGAGCCAGCGTAGGGGGCAGTTGTTGATGAATGTCTGTAGTTTATTGGAAATCCCTTTCGTCTCTGAACCATACAGAAGCACTGACTTGACGTTGGTGTTGAAAGTCCGGATCTCGTTCCACATGCTGAGTGCAGAAGATCTCCACACTGGTTTCAGGCTAATGAACGCCTCTCTTGCTTTTCCGATTCTGACTTTGACGTGTTCGTCGGTGCTTCCTGTAGTTGAAACAGTGCTTCCTAGATAGGTGAAAGAGGCTACTTCCTTTGAGTTTCTCTCGATGATGGTGATTGGAGCTTGTTGTTACTGTTGGTGATGTTAGTTGGATATCTTCATAACCTCTGTCTTCTCTATATTCACTCGAAGTCCCGTCTTCGCTGCCCTGCCTCTTCTGCCAACTTGTTAGTTTTCGCCTGTAGATCTTCCAGTTTGTGTGACATCAAACACAAGTCATCGGCGAAATCTAAGTCTTCTAGGTTCTTTTCCGCGGTCCAGCGTATCCCCCTCTTCTCGCTCCCCACTGTTTGCTGCATGATCCAGTCCAGTCCACCACAATCAGGAATATCATGGGGGATAGTAGGCAACCTTGTTTCACCCCTGTCTTCACTTCAAAAGCATCACTGAACTTCCCGTTGTGAATTACTCGGCATGTGGCGTCTTCATATAGTTGTTGAATGAGATTGATAAAGGTTTGCGGTATTCCGTAGTGTTGAAGCAGTTTCCAAATAACCTCTCGGTCGACGCTGTCAAAGGCCTTTTCAAAGTGGATGAAGTTGAGGTAGAGTTAAGTTGACTGCCATTCTATACTCTGTTCTATGATGATGCAAAGCGTTGCAATTTGGTCCGCACATGATTTGTACTTCCTGAAGCCAGCCTGTTCCGGTCGTAGTTTTGAATCCAGTGCATCCTTTAGTCTCTTCAGGATGATGTGACTTAATATTTTGCTTGGAGTGACAGGGACGGAATCGTGATTCCTCACCAGTTCTTGCAAACACTGAGGTCTCCCTTCTTCGAGAGTTTGACAAGGTAGCCCTTCTTCCAGTCAGTGAGCAAGTACCTTCCCTTCCTTCCAGACCTTCTGCAATAGTGGTGTAAGCATATCCTCTGTTGTCTCTGCGTCTGTTTTCAGTGTTTCTGGCGGGATTCCATCTGCTGCTTCCCCTCATTTTAGTAGCTTTATGGCGCTCAGGACTACCGCTTTTGTTGGAGGATTTATGTTCACTTATAGTTCTGTGTCTGGGCTGCAGGTGGTATTTCTGGACGAAGTGCAGGTGGTGGTGGTCAAGTCAAGAGCTGCTTGAAGTGGTCGGCACATCGTTCCCTTTGTTTCTCCTCTTTGGTAATTAAATTTCCTTCATCATCTGCGTTGATCTCTTCCCAGATAGTAACTTGGTTATTTGATACAATGTTGTCAGGTCTCTCCTACATACAACCTGTTCTGCTTCACTTGCCAGTGTTTCGTAGAAGTGTCTTGTCTTTGCGTGCACTCTTCTTCACTTCTTAGTCCAGTATAGTGTCTTATACGTTGCACTCAGTTCCTCTTCTCGTTGTGCATCCTTGCACTGGTTCATCTTCTCCTTCACCATCCTCACGTCCATCAGCTTCTTCAAGGATGTTGCTCGATATCTCACATTTTGTCTTGATGCTGCCGTGAAGATTTTCTTTGTAGTTTCGTCCTTCAGTTTCCGAGTGTTGTACTTGAACTGCAATTTGTTCCGCACATGATTTGTACTTCCTGAAGCCTACCTGTTCCGGTCGTAGTTTTGAATCCATCGCATCTCCAGGATGATGCGGCTCAATATTTTGCTTGTTGCGGGTAGACAGGAGCATGATTCAACGCCAGTTCTTGCAAACACTTAGGTCACCCTTGTTCGGGAGTTTGACAAAGTAGCCCTTCTTCCACTCGGCAGGTACCTTTCCTTCCCTCATTCCTTCCAAACTCTGCAATAGTAGTGTGAGCATGTCCGCTGTCGTCTCAGTGTCTGTTTCCAATGTTTCTGGTGGAATTCCATCTGGTCCTGGTGCTTTCCCGGATTTCAGTAACTTTATGATGTTCAGGACTTCTGGTTTTGTCAGAGGGTTTGTTTTCACTGATAGTTTTGTGACTGGGCTGCTGGGTTGTATTTGCGGACGAGTTCCAGGTGGTGGTTGATTCAAGAGTGTTTTGAAGTGGTCAGCCCATCGTTTTCTTTGTTCCTCCCCTTTGGTAACTAAGTTTCCTTCACTTTCATCTTTCGTTGGTTTCATTTGTGTTGATCTCTTCCCAGATAGTGAGTAGCCTGGTTATTTGATGTAATGTTGTCAGGTGTCTGTCACTGCTACCGGCAGCCTGTTCTACTTCGCTTCCCAATGTGTCGTAGAAGTGTCTTTTGTCTTTGCACGCAGTCTTCCTTACTTCTTTGTCCAATGTAGTGTTTTATAGATTGTGTTCAGTCCCTCTTTCCATCGTTTATCCCTGCACTGCACTGGTTTATCTTCTTCTTCACCATCCTCCTCTCCTCTATCAGCTTCTGTGTGTCCATGGAGATGCATTCCTTATTTTCTTTCTCCTTCCTTCCTAACACGGTTGTGCAGGTTTCTTTCCATATAGTTTTCAAAGAGTTCCAGTGGTCATCCACACGGTTTCTTCAGGGATATTTCTCGATATCTCACATTTTGTGTTGATGACTGCCGTGAAGATTTTCTTTGTAGTTTCGTCCTTCAGTTTCCGAGTGTTGAACTCGTCAACTCAGACATTGCTTTCAAGATAATCAATACTAAAAGAAACAGTAGATTTCTATGTTATGCAGAAGCAACAGTAATCTGTCGACTGAAACTATACTTATGAGTACAAAAGGATTTTGTGGTTCACTTTGCATTGTCTTGGCGAGTTGTTTTATTCCGACAGCTTTACTTAATATTTTATCCTTTCATCTTATTGTCTTACATATTATTCACAAATATTATTCATATTTCCATCATTTCCGACTCACTTTAATCCATTATATTCTAATCATGGTTGTTAGCACATCCACTTCCATTAATCCACACACTTTGAAAACCATATTTGTTATTCTCCCTCTTTTATCCAAATTCCCACCACTTTGAACTTGCACTAGGTAGTGGTCTGAGCCTACATCTGCTCCTCTTCTTGATCTTATGTTCCGTAGACTGCGTCTCCACTTTCTTGATATTGAGATGAAGTCGGTCTGATTTTTAGTGTGTCCTGGTATCTGATGAAATCCATGTTGCTTTGTGAATATCCTTGTGTTTGTACACACTGCCTCGAATCACCAAATCGTTGAGTGCGCAGAAGTCTGCAAACAGTTCTCCATTCGCATTCATTTCACCGAGTGCTTCTCGACCCATGATGAGTTCTCTTTTTGTGTTGTCTGCACCCAGTTTGGTATTCATGTCACCCATCAGAATGAATTTTGATGTCGTCAACTGGAGTCTTGTCGAGTGTTGATTGAAGTTGTCTATAGAATTCCTCCTTCCTCTCTTCATCTGCATTATTTGTAGGTGCGTAGTATTGGCATTGTATGATTGTCTCTTGTTTCTTTTTGAGTTGAATCTTGCTGTCATGATCCTACAGGAGGAGATTGGTTCCCACTGAATGAGAGCCTTTGATGCTCTTGGGAGTGGGACATTATGATAGCCACTCCGAAACTCAGTGTGCTCATGGTTGTCGTCTGGGTGACAATGTCGGAGTAGATTATTGACTCCTCTCCAGTTGACAGTTTGGAGAGTCCACTTCCATCCCATCTGCTTATCCCTCGCAGATTTGAAGCACTTTCATGCTATACCTTCTGATGTCTTTTGCAATGAGGGTAGCTTTGCTAGGTTCATACATGGTGCGGACATTCCATGTCCCCATGTTTACTTTCGCTTTCATCGAGAGAAGAGAAGATGCGTTGGCCAATTGGGCTTCCCGAAGTCTTTCACCAACCGACTTCATTTCTTCTCTCCTATCCCAGAGAGGAATAAGTTTGTTTTTATATTTTGTTTGTGTTTAGAAGTTTCTTTCGCGGTTAGGTTTGTTTTCCGGGGTAGGGTTGCTATCCCCTATGCCCCACCTTCCTTCTTTACCCGGGCTTAGAACCGGCTAGTAAAGAGTGAACTAGTTAACCAGGCGAAGTTAATTGAAAGACACTCATACTAAGGTAAATAGCGATTAAAAAGATGCAAGCATTAAGTAGTGACTTTTTGATGCTAAAAGTTATAGAACAGTGGAACAAGTATTGTTTGTTAATCTTGTCTATGGACCTGGCTATCAAGTTCCTGTGTTCAGTAATTCATTCAAATATGGCGAATTGTTCCCGCTTTAGTCGGATTTCCTTTTTTCAAGACGGAATAGTCTCCATTACCGTTTTGTGACAAATCATTTTCGTGTACACTAAGCACCTAATCGTACTCCTTGGACTTGTAGACTGGAAATTAGCTGTGAATCATCGACTCGTGCACTCTGTTTTATTAGAAAACGGATTAAGTGGTACAACTGATGATGACATTGGTGAGTACATTCAAGCGGGGCATGTCTTCGCATTGTCAATCTCATGAGTTATATACGAAGGTTGTTATCGTAGCCTTTTCTGGCTACACACGTTTCACCTTACTTACTGTTTTATGCTTGGATTACTTCCTACACTAGAAACTATCCTCTGATCTACTCATCAATACACCGGTTGCTAATCCGAAAGAACCATAATTTCAAATTCCACGGATCAAAGAAAACGAGGTGAACCTTTCAACGCTCCTATGAGTAGAGACAATCGGAGAAATCCGCCAGCTCCTGCACCAATTAAGAAGAAGTTTACAACTGTTACACCTCCTGAGTGCAATACCTCTTAATAAACTTCTGTTTGAACTAATTATTGCTGTACATATTAAGTTCCTGTCATTGCAGTTCAGTGTGAATATTCATGAAATTGAAAAGAGGAGTTTTAGTGGAAAAAATGTCATCAATATATTCAATTTACAAATTTATTCCAATTAAGTTAACTATTCGTTCTTAACGGTGTTTAACTAAAGGTAAGGAGGTATTCTCGCTACTGTTCTGTAGAATAGTTTAAACCACAGACAAACAAAAATGGTGTTAAGATTGAAAAATAGTATTTGGCAGTTTGATAGGTTCAATGGAAATATCTGCTTGCTTCACTGCTTCTCGTAAATCGCAACCAAGCGTAGACCTGTAAAAGCAGAAAGAATGTTATCTTCGTGTTCACTTTTCTAAAAAGCCCACAAAATGTGATGTATATTGCAGAAGTATACGCGTGAAGCAATAAAAGGATATAGTAGACGAAATGTGCGAACGTTGGTTTAATAACCAGACCGATAGCTGCTACCTTAACGTGGTGGTCGGGCCTGCATATCACGATGAGCCAGCGAGCGATGTAGGTGGAACACCTCCCTCGAGGTCCTACCATACCAGAAAGGTCTGTTGATAGTGGTTAGACGAAAAGCAGTTACAGTTGTGGTGAAAATTACTACACCATGATGAGGGTCTGAGGGCCGGATAGGGTGACAGCAGTGCCATGCTACCCTTCTCAGCGGAAGGAGGAGTTAAAAAGGTCGGCCCCAAAAATAACACACGGCACCATACCCCACGGTCTGCCGGACCGATGGTTTTGGTTAACTGGTCATTTTTTTCGACCAAACGGCCCCAAAACAACTATACACAAAAGGATGGGTGCTGTAGACCTCCGATAAGCTATGCATTAACATAAATCTCTCTTAAGAAGAGATAGCCTTCCACCGTATGAGCAGTCGGGAAGTGTCAACAGTCCTCACAACTCGATCAGCACTCCAGTTTCCCCCTGGCTGCTATCCACCTTCCCCATCATCACCTAATCGCCATTTTACTCTCTTCTCTGCAGTCTTTTGGGCCTAGCTCCATGACTGCCCATAAGATTTCATTTCCTCACATGATCTCCCGCATGTCACCCTCAAATGCCCAACTCGTCATTTCCCATGCAGGTTCCACTCGAGGGCCTGGCGCGTGATGTCCCCGAACCGTCTTCTCAGTGCATGTCCCGTCCAATCCATCTCCACTTACTTCTGCATATTTGTTGGATGATAGGTTGTTGGTTGGGTGGCTACCAGGCTAGAGAGTTCCTTGTTGCTTATTCTTTCTAGTCATCTGATTCTCAGTGTCAGTATCGAGTGAGCGTAGACGGCAGCTGTTGATGTATGTCTGTAGTTTGTTGGAAATGCTTTTCGTAACACGCCAAGTCTCTCAACCATCACATAGAAGTACTGACTTACTTGACTGAATTAGTATTGAAAATCCGGATCTTGTTGACGCTTTCTGCTGAGTGCAGTGCAGTGCAGTGGATCTCCACACCGATTTCAGATTAATGAAGGCCCGTCTTTCCGATGCTGGCTGCCTTGACATCCTCATCTATGCCTGTGCCCATCTTTTCGCTCCCTACAGTTTGTTACATGATCTAGTCTAGTCGACCACAATCAGAAAGATCATCGATGATAGTAGGCAACGTTGTCTTACTCCTGTCTTACCTTAAAAGGGGTCATTGAGCTTTCTGCTGTGAATCACTTGGCATGCGGCGTTTTCATATAGCGATGAAATAAGGTTGATAAAGGTTTGTGGCACTTAAACCGTGTTGAAGCAACTGCCAAATTGCTTCTCGGTCGACGCTGTAAGGGCCTTTTCAAATTCGATGAAGCTGAGGTAAAGAGTTGACTGCCATTCTATGTTCTGTTCTATGATGCCAACTGTGCTCAGCTAATTGCCTATTTTTAACTAGCACAATTGTCAGATACAAGGAAAGACACTTTCTGACATGGCGTCCACCGAACTCAACTCAGCGATGAACACAGATAGACTACGTCGATATCAGTCATCGCTGGAGAGGATCGAATGAAGACAGCCGCTCCTTCTGGAGTACGTGTTTGGATAGCGACCACGCGTTGGTCCGAGAGCCTTAATGCCTGCGTCTCAATGGACGTAAGGAAAACTTAGCAACAAAGCCACTACGAGTGCTGCTGAACAACGACAACACCAAAGCCGCTTTCGGTGAGAATTTGGGTAGGCAGTTGTCGGGGCATAAGACTAACTCATCCAGAAGGAGCTTAATGTCATCTCCAGTCTGCTGTAGAAGCAGCGCCGAAGACCGTCGCCGGCTCCGAAAGAGCGGTTAAAATGTGCTGGTGGATATCAGCAGCTTCTTCCAAACTAATTGATGTACGTGAGTGCATCTCTGCAGGCTCTGAGTACAATGAAGAGCGAGCGTAACTTGAAAGTGGATTGTGAAGTCTGCACAACGACCGCGAACAGTGGTGGGCAGCGAAGGCTAAAGAGACGAAAAAGGCAGCGGCAATTGGTAACAGTAGAGTTATTTAGAGTTATCAAGGAAACTAGGGGGGAAGATGAGACTGTAGCGGGGAAGGACGGGTCTGCGATTCACTCGCAGAGGAGACGACTGGAACGATGGACAGAACATTTCGAGGATCAGTTTAACCGGCTTTAAGCCACCATTGCGTACCCGTTATCCATTCGGATCCTGAATGGAACATTGAGATAGGCCTCCCAACACCAGAACTTGGGAAAGCGGTAGGTTATTTGAAACGAGGAAGGGCAGCAGGACCAGACAGGCTAACTCTTAAAGTATACAGGGGTGGCAGTAAAGTGCTCTTAGGTTAACTGAAGTGTTAACTGGTATATAAGAATCAAATACGATCCCCTCTGACTGACCTAAACCACTGGTTATCCCAGTCTTCAAGAAAAGTGAGAAGTCCTCTTGCGATAACCACAGAGGAATCATTGGAGCTCGGGAACAGCAAGCCCGAGAAAACCGGGCAGGCTTTAGACTCGGTCGTGGATGTATCGACCAAATATTTACACTGCGCCAGATCCTGGTGCATACACACGCTTACCGATGCCCGACGATAGTTGTATTTCTCGACCTGAAGGCGGCATTCCGTTGATCGAGAAGTCTTATGGTAATGTCTCTCACTGGAAAGCGTGCTGAGAAAGCACATCATCTTATTGAAGGCTCTCTACTCGAACACTCGTGGGCGTGTTAGACACTATGGTGAGATGTTCAGTAAGCCAAACTCGTCGAGTGGTGTCCTTCAAGGCTGCCCAATATTTCCACTCTTATTCAATTTTACAGATATTCTTATGGAGGTCTCCCTCTCGTCACCTGATTACACAATCGGTGGAGAATTTTTCGTCATACCTAGAATACGCAGATCACATAGTCCTATTGGTGGAGTCAATGACAAGATGCAGAGCCTTCTGGACACTTTGAGTGGCAGTTTGAGCGTGTTTGGGATGCGGTTCTCACCACCCAAGTGCAAATTGCTGCTCCAGGATTGGTCTCCAACGGTGCCTCACCGCGACTAACAATAGAGAGTGTAGTGGTTGATTGTGTCAACCATTTCACTTACCTGGGAAGTAGGATCAGCCCTACCCTGATGGATCAGTGGTCGATGAAATCTCTGCACAGATACAAAAGACTCTGCTGGGTTTCGCCAACCCCCGCCACCTATGGCGCCGCCGTGATATCTTCTATTGAGCGTCGCGTGTACTGCACAGCAGTCCGGTCTGTTCCACTGCATTGCTGTGAAACATGGCCATTGAAGGTGGAAGACATGAGAAGGCTTCAGGTGTTTGATCACAAATGCCTTCGTAGTATAGTTCGCCGTATTCCGTGGTGTCACCATGTGAGTAACACAGACGTCAGGTGTAGAGTTTTAGGGAGTTGAGATAAATCGGTTGACGAGGTTATGAACCTTCATCGACTGAGATGGTTGGCTCCGACATGTGTTACGTATGGCTAGTCGCCGATTGCCTCGTCACACAATGTTGGCCGAAGCAGGTTGAGGCTGGAGAAAGGCCTGAGGTGGCCAGACTAAAACATGGCATCAATGTATGAAGCCTCTGACTCCATATTAGATTTGTTTATTTGATTTATAACACACGGTGATCTAGTATTATTTACTTGATGACGTTTCGGGCATAAATTACTCCTCGTAGTCATATCAATGTAATCACACTACTTTCGACATTTGATTTTCATAGTTACGTCACTTTATATGAGTAGAAAAAGTTTTTCATCTCTGGTATAGGTGTTGCGTCATTTCTAGTACGTGTTGAGTGTTGATTCGATGAACAAAGATTCAGTAACCAATTTCTCTCCACCTAATTTTATTGGACTAAAGTACAGTGGCTTTATCCCAACCTATTGTGTAGTTGTGTGTTGATGCATGCATAGCAACAGCCGATTTTTTTCTAGATCAGTGATCTTATTCAGGTTTGTTATTCTATATTTGGCTAAATTCCTATGTTCAGCTATTCTAATCGACCCCGACCGACTAGTTTGACCTATATACTTGACCTTATAGTCATTAGATGGTATTTGACAGATTATATTATTTTGCTTAATTGGTTCTATCGGATCCTTAAGCCAGCCGACAAAGTTTATCTCTGAGTGAGTTTGTAGGTTTAAGTGCCACCCTAATTCCAGCTCTGTTGAGGATTCTACTTAAAGTTTCTGAGGTTCCCTCCTTATAGGATAATACAATGGAGGCTGTGAATTCCTTTTCACTCGTGTGACTGTTATTTTCTCGTTTATTGTGTGTCCGTTAGAATTCCTTTATAAACTGCGGAGGATAATTATTAACTATTGGCGCTTTTTTTACGTGTTTCAATTCCTTGTTTAGGTTCTTGCTCTGAGTAGTCAGTATTCTAGCTCTATCATTTAGACATTTGACTAATTCTGCCTCAACTGACATTGGATGGGACGATTTGAAGTCTAGATACCTGATGGAATGTGTTGGTTTTCTGTAGACAATAGTATCCAAGCCAACATCTGCCCTTCGTTTTATTCTGCAATCCAACATAGGTATTTCTCCTTGTTCATTTTCTACCTCGTAAGTGAATTGGATTGCGTTTACTACTGAGTTTATATGCATGGGGAAATTGTCGATATGTTCCAATTTCAACACAGTAAATGTGTCATCCACATATCGCCACCATATTTTTGGCGTAGGACTAAACGTTTGTAAAGCCATGTTTTCCCAATTTCTACCACAGTGCCCAAGTTTTACAACTATATTAATGAAGTCTATGTCTGTTGGTTTGAGTCATGTGGGGCGATGCAGACTAGCCAGTTGGGGTCCGCAGGACAAGAGGAACCAGTGGTTTCAGATTCTAGGTGATATTGCTCAGAACCGATGTCATTGGCGCAAATGTATACACACATTATCGTCATCTTAACGACGCTATGCCAAATCTCACCATTTTCTCACCTTTCATACTTTATATTTCTTTTGACTGAATTTTTTTTGTTTATCTTCGACTTCACTACCTTTTTACTTTAGGTACTGATACGAGTTGTTGCAACTCGAACCGTTACGCAGTAATGCCTGGTCCTATGTTGATGATGGTTTAATAACGACTTTACCTGTGTTTTTTACTCCCACGCATTCTATACACGAACACACGCCTGGGCTATCATTGTAGAAAGTTGTAACACAAGTACAGCTGAGTGATATCACCTTAAACGAACATCAATACAACTTGGAAAACCAACATAAACTGGGCATATCGTTAACTGTAGTAGTCGAAACATGGAATCAGTTGTGTGCAAACATTATTCTAAAGGATTAAGACACTGTAGTACGTGAAGCTGATGTAGGAAAGTACTTCATTCTTGTTTATCAGGAAAACGATTATTCACACGGTTTCATCAAATGTTTGTCGAATTCGTCTTAGAATGTATCTGGATGCCTATTCGTAGTCTGTTTCTGTGCACCCACCGACTGCACCTCGGATGATACGCAAGATGAGTTCCACCAATGGCATTTGCCAGCTTACTCCATTTCTGTCACCAGCGAGATAACCGACTCTATTAAAGAATGAGTTGTAGTGCACATTGTTTTATCATGCAAGTAAAAAGAGGTCATAGGAGGTATATGATATAAAGGGTCTGTAGGCTTTTGGTCACAGGTATCTTCAGAATGTTGCTCGTGTGTGATGGAATTACCCTAAGAGCAATGGAGATTTTGGTTGTAGCGTGATGGGTAAAGAATGCATGTCAACCGATAAAACTGTTGGTGTTCAACAACCGAGTTAGTTCGGACGTGTATTTCGCGTGTTGGACAACCACTCACCGTGACGTGCAATGCTAGTCAAAGTAGCATTGCGCTGAGATACGGCTGAGGGTATTCAAGTCAGGACGCAGTACCAGCCAATGACTGTTGATCTGAGCTGGGGATGTAAACTAATTGGCTGGGGTACTGAATACTACAAGAATCAGCGTCTGCTGATAAGAGTGAAAATGGGTCACATTTTCGCAAATGTATGTAGTTTAGCATCGTTAGAGTCTTCTCATGCACGTCTGTATACTTCAATTGTTTTTCATCTAATTCCTTCTTAGACGCTGCTGTGAAGTGCGGCAACTTGAACTGATGCACATGTGTGTGTGAGGGGTTTTACATTTATTTATCCACCTGATTGTAACTAAATTACTAGCGATTTCGGAAATCACTGTAGCACGCAAAACTACAAAAATTGTTGGCTACATGTTATGCAAACCGAAAAACAATGGTAAAGAAAGGAAAACCGGACGTTAGATAAAAATTAAACTGAAAGACTACAGATTGAATGACTGTTCTCTTCGAATTTGCTTGCGCGAACATCAGCTAGCGGTGAAGCGCCACGATATATCAAAGTTCATACCAATGGATGCAGACAACTATGCACATGAATTCATTTGGAAAGATGCAGAAATCTTGGATAGAGGGTATACAAAGTATTTTGTCCTTCATTAACCTGAAGTATGCTAGCAATTTTATTTCTTACTGATTTTCGATACATTCTACACTGTTTCTAGGCGCAAACACACCATGATGTCAAACTATTCACTTTATTCTGTAGGTTTTTCTCGTTCTAGCTGTGTAGTATTCACTGAAGACCGTAAATGTTTAAGTGGGCACTTAAGTTAATAATAAATTCTGTGTAAACAAACATTCGTTACAACTCAGAGATTTTTCGGGAATCAACTATTTTCTGTGCTAATAACGCAAAATAAACAGTGATGAAACAAACCTTGGAACAAAATCGACCGAAGAAATATTTTCCGTGATGCGAGAAGACTTTCCTTTTTGAAGTAAGTATCCGTTCCTGTGATAGTGGTGATGAAAAGCACATAAAAACAAAGCTTACAACACAGTGATAAAAAATGCGTCGCATAATCCGTAGTATGCTACAAAACTAAACACACTAATAAATTATATTCATACCTTTTACGACTGTTATAACTTATTTGTAATCATGGTGATTCGGTGCTACTAGTCCTTTATCATATACGTGGTCAGATGATAGATGAACACTATGTGATCACTAATCCAATACGATTTAAGCATCTTTTTAAACAGTATTCTGATTTCAGGTTTTCGATACTAATCAACAGGGACCGTGTATCACTGAATGCTTCTATTTTCTAACCCAAACAGAACAGGTCCTATTGATATTGCATGAAACTGCCGAATATTACAAAAGCCAATTCACTGTTCATTCCTTCAGTGCAGTGAAGGATGGATAAACATTGATTGAACACAACTTCCATTAGTTTCAAATTTACGGAATGGAAGCTCTCTCCCTTCCTATATATATAAATACTGTCAACTGCTTTCTTGTTCACACCATATGGCATGTTCCCTTTGTATTCCCTTTTTATATCCTCAGTTTCATACTACTTAGTACTTTTGAGTAGTATAACTCCTTTTTACATCATTTACATCCTTGATTGCTGATTCGGTTTAATCGTATCTTGTACACTAATTAATATCCGTTGATATCAACATCTTGCATAGTTCATGATGGTGTTTTAATTCCTTTCGTTGTTCCCTGGTGTTCTATTATACCTTGAACATTTGTTTACCTTGCATCTTTACTTCATCGTGAGAACTTGGTCGCGTCCTTTATATTCCCTTCTGGCAGCTCTGCTGTTTTACTGTTCATGCACTCTTTGCAAAGTGCTCTGATCGCGATAAACTCGCAGATACCTCACGATTCGAGGTTTATATTTATTACTCAATATTGATTATTAATGTATAACCATATTTCAAACAAATCCTGTGTTTCGGATTTTACGCGTAGCTCCAACGTTTGGTTCATTGTTGAGAAGTCGCTTGTTTGCTTTAGTTTCGTATTTCTTGGAAAGAAATTCATTTATGCAAATTGATTGTTTGGTGGAAAAATAATTTATTTAAGAGCAGTTTGCATCACAATCTGATATCATACAATTAGTTCCCTTAATGAACTTGAATAAAGCAGTGAGAACGAAGGTGTAAAATAAATAGACGTCATTTTATTTCACAGGTTTTTCATGGGTTGGATGTAATCAGTATGAGAGAATTAATGATCACTAACAGATATTAACATACCTGCACTGCAGCAGTGTAATTTCATATTAGATTTGACTATTTGATATACCACAGAGTGATACAGTATCAATTACTAGATGGTGTTTCGAGAACAGCTTCTTGCTCATAATCATGTCAAGATAACCACATAACTTTCGGTCATAGTTTGTTATATTTCTATTGCTTTTCTCTCTTTGATTTCACTGGTAGTACGATTTTCCATATATCTGAAATCAGCAGCGAATCATTCCTACTGCACGTGTTAGACGTTGAATCCAGGAACAAAGATTGAGTGATCAACATCTTCATCCACTTAACTAAATCAGGCTTTAGGACGGTTGCTCCGTTTCACCCTATTGAATGGTTACGTTATCTTACGGCAGCTATGACTGCATTCTTCTCCAGAATACTCATCTGAACTGAATTCATTAATCCAGATAGCCTAGGTTCGTATATTCTGCTAACCTGAATGACCTCGATCAACGACTTTCACCTCCGTACTTGCCCTCGCATTCGTTGCAAGATATTTGGTGAATTGTCTTTTCTAATTCGGTCAAGAGAATCCTTGAGTCAATGAAGGTTGTCCCTGAGTGAATTTGAAGATTTGAAAGCAACTTTAGTCCCAGCTCTACTGAGAATCTTATGTAGAGTTTCTGATGTCCCTTTCTCATATGGCAACAAGATAGAGGGCCTGAATTCCACATTAGTCATGTTTAAACCATTGTTTATTTACCACTTTTCTTTTTCATACATCTTTAAGTATTTTCTGAAATAATTTAGAAGGACAATATTTCAAAAGTTAAGCTTCTTCGTGTTTCATTTCTTGATTCCAGTTATTTGACTTACTGTATAGACTCGTAGATCGATTACATATACATTTACCTAAATCTACCATTATTGATATAAGGTGAGATGATCTAATGTTTAAATATCTATTAGTATGGTATGTTCCTTTTGTAGACACTTGTGTCCACACCACCATCTTGTCTTTGTTTTATTTTACAATTTAACAGAGCTAATTCTCCTTGTTCATATTCTGACTTGAGAATAAATCTCACTACATTTACGATCATGTTCACGTGTTTGAAGAAATTATGGATATGTTACGATTTCAATAAAGTAAAGGTGTCATCCAAATATTCCCACTATACTTTTAGGGTGGCATTACATGTTTTAAGAAACCCGCGTTTCCAACTTTCCATAAAAATACCTGCTACAATCGGGGGTATTAGTTATCTCATTGTTACTTGTTCGCTTGTTTATATACTTTATTCAGAAAGTGGAATTCGAAAACTATAGAAGTGAGACATAATTGAACCACTAACATGACGTCGATATCTTAGTTCTATAAACGAGCTAATTATCGATTTGGAGTTCATTTCTGACAGCTTCTAGAGTCATACTGACTGGCACATTACTATATAAGCTTTTGACATCAAAAGTGATTATTTTTCATCCTCTTTTATCCGAATATTATCTAACTTTTGCATTATTATATATGGATTGGTAGGTTTAAAGTTTGAGTGATTTCTAAAAGGTCATAATATTGATGCTAATTGTTTAAATAGTATGGTCGGATAACTTTGTTTCTGAAATTTTATAGTACAACGTACTCTACTCGCATTATTAGTTTTAGGCACCAAAGAAACCACTTTGATTCACACTGAAACGACTTCATTCGATATACCTAGTCGGTTGTCAACCCCATTCATCCTATCACAAGTGTTGATGGGTGGCTTGAACTCTTTATATGCTCATTGAGTTTCATGAAGTAATCCGACCTGTTAATAACTACAATTGAACTGTGCTTATCACGTTTGGCCACTATACTGTTACCACTTCTTAGATAAATGTTATTTCACCTTCTGTTGCTTCAGTGCTGGTCCACATTTTGCTTGAACGGTTTCAGCAGTTATGGTGGAGCATATCCCTAAACTGCTGGAGAAATAATTATATCCAAGTAATGCCATAAATACAACGGGCAGACGGACATTATCGTCTACAGGTAAACATATTACAGAAACTGGTGACAGGATTGACCTTAAAACGGTCTTTAGACCACTCACTATATAGGAGCCGTCAAGACCGCATATTTAGGTTAACTGAAGCTTTACGAAAGTTCAAACCTCTTATGTGTATTCAAACACAATTTCTCCTTACCTTAAACCTTGCTTAATAATCTTTATCCCATTTTAATAAGGGAGTAATGAAAATGTATAATTCCTCAATAGTATCATCATCTTTTTCCAAATCTTTTATTATATTAATTTATTTGCTTTACCTCACTCTATGTTCACCTTTCATATAAAAATGCCTTGATAAGTTGTCTTATTTGTTGAGCTGAATGCTACCTCGCTGCTAGAACTAGCATCTTCAGGTTTCAAATGACTTACTGCCAAGTTGATGTTTAGCCTTTTCTCATGTACTTGTATTTCATTTGAGCTTAACGTTCTAACTGACAGGTTGACCATATAGTTTGTGCGATCGATAGTCGGTTTCATATTAGTAATTTACTCCTTCCTAGAAAAATACCTTTCTTCCGTCAATTTGTTGAACTTTTTAATTTGGCATTTCTGGCTATATTAAAGGCAGGTAATTTAGTTTCATTGAATGCTTTAACTAGGATTTCATGGTTTTTACTGTTTAATGTACCTTATTTGGAGCAGCGCCTTATAATATAAGACGAAAAAACCCCTTTTGATTCACAATACAAAGTAGATTGCAGTAAAAAAAATCATTCAAACTGAAGATGTGTTACGCGGTAAGGTGATGAATATTCATGAGTGAGTGAGATAAGATTACATACAATTATAAGTGACTGCAAAATTATGTGAAGAAAATTATCTAAATGAAACGATAAGTGGATGAAACAAGTTATTATGATGATGGGAAAAACAGTAATAGTGAAACGATAGCCAATATGAATGCTGATGAAAATAAGTATAAAATGAAAAATATAAAAATTTTTGGGAAATGTGTTAGGGCAAAAATTCACTATTTATCAGGATAGCAATAGACTAGTGAATTTCTCTTATTGAATACAGTTTCGATTGAACTTATCAGATAGTGACAGCTTCGGCAATTTGAATCAAGTGTGAAGTCTTTTATTTGTTGACTACTAAGGAAGGCACTGCATATCAAATAAATGATGAGCTGTTGTATAGATGAACGAGAATGAACCCTTAAAATGTTTACTCTTTGGTATGTGTTCAGCAATCCTAGTACACAAGTGCCCTTATTTCTTCATATGTACTTTCTTCCGCATGTTTAAATTAATAGATAAATAAATTTGAAGTTAACTAAAGTCAGAAATTTGTCCCATTTCGGCCCTGTGGTTAAACATTTTGCCTAATATAGGTAGACCCTGATAAGTCCCAGACAGTGCGAAAAAAAACAGAAAATCGAAACGCAGTCAGCAACTTTGTGCGCTTTCGTGCAGCAGGCTCTGAGCTGCACCTATTGCTATTGTGTGAGGGATGATAATACTACCTGGCTGCTATAACTTCAGCAGGTGAAGCGGTGTTCAAACCTATGACTCACTTCGTAGCAGGTCGAAGAAGAAAGCATGCTTTACTTAATTTTAAATAAAACCACAAACTTACCATGCTATCATAATCCCATTGTCAGTACACATATGCGGTGGAGGAGCTACAAATCTCAAGTTGTAATGATTGGCCACCTCAACCAAACCAGCACGAATAACGGAATTAGCACCAACACCACCAGATACAACCTATAAGATGAAGATCCAAGTATGAGTAATTGCATTACCGAACGGGTTGTTCGACAGCAAATACTATATACCATTAGGTTTTTGAAAAACAAACAAAACAGATAGCTAACAAATATTTACAAAACGAATCCAGAACGTCATACAATATGTTCGTCTGATCACTTTCATTGAAGCAAGAAGAACTGACTTTTTCTCAAGTTGGTACTCACCATGGACTGACATTAGTTGGAGGAACACTGGAAACCTGGAAGTACTGCATAGCCGTTTTGTCCCAGTATGAGACTCCTCAGCAGTGTGCACCCACGACCTCGCTAGGGGCCGTACCCAGAACCTTCAGATCCTATGGCTAGCATGTTACCATTGAGCCATTGGGTTGGGATCCAATGGTCTATATTATCAACTCTTGTCAGTTCACGACATAGTGCGACCATCATTCAATGTCATTGTTGAGTACTTGTCCACACGGCCACTGGGTTTGCCCAACTTGAAAAAAAATCACTGAATTCCCACAAACCCTAAAATTCAAGAACTGAGTTTACAGACTACAATGAGGTCACTTAAAGATGTATGCATAGTTCTCCAGTATCTGAGTACAGATTACTTCAACCACCGCCAGTGTAATAAAAATATTGAGTAGGCACAGTTGCAAACAAGTATAGAAAACAAAACAAATAGGATGAAGTTGTAACGACTTACATATTTTTAACCTTCTATGCATAATAACATACCACCCACAGAGATGCAATGAAGTACCAGCTTTATCAGAAATTGTTATCACTTTTGTTTTGTAGCTTCTTCCATAACATCTGTCAATAGTGATTACTTTAATGTCAATTGCACTCTCTCTTGCTGATTCCCAATCACTTTGCAACTTAATACGATATGTAATTTACGCTGTCTTATCGTCTATGTATATTGCCTTCAGTAAATGTGGGTAATAGATGCAAGATCTCATCGATGTTAGAATATAGTTTCAATTTGTTGATCACACAATAATCCAGTACACTCTAATGAGATAAACAACTATTAAGATGATCAGTGGAATTATTAGAAGTGAAATTGTCAAACAACTCAGTAACACTGGTTACATCACCGAGACAGATTTCAAAACTGGTACTTTTCTAATTTCGTTTCACTGCAGATGCCCTAGTCATATGCACGAAGAAGCCAGAAATATGTAGACGAGATAGACTTGTTCAAGTTTTGTTTTTACCATGATCATAATCCCAAGCTTTCAAATTAAGATTGTTATTGTTTTTCTTGTTTAAAATTCCATTTTTCCTTATCATTGGCAATTTAATATTGTCTCCATGTTATTATCATATTTTCTTAAGTTACAATTCGACTTGAAAATCCTCGCGGCATAGTACACAACTTAATGTTGAAACTTGTACGCCTTGTTACTTTCTATACTATCCTATAGATAATCTTCTCTTTTCATGATAACCAGTTTTTAACATCCTTAAAATTAGAATGGTCTTTATTTTTCTTCCTTCTGAAAATGCTTAACGAAAAGAGATGAGTGACTGAAAAATATCGTTACACTTTTTATTTTCTTTGATGTCCTAATGAAGTTTTTTCGTACTTCATTCTAATGGCTAAAAAGTGATGATTACATGCATAGAAAAAACAATCATAAACGTGTAACATACCAAAGCTGTAGGACGATTTCTTATCACACTGGATTGATTAGCATTGTTCAGTATGCAGAATTCAATAGCGCGCTGAACACGTCGACATATAAGACGTGTCATAGCAAATTGAACGGAAGCACAAATATCAGCAATATCTTGGATTGATAATGCATTTGTACTCCCTGCTGTAAATAATATACGGCACGAAATGTAAGAAATGGTATCGCAATAAGCTGTACAAAACGTTTCAACAGCAATAAGGGTAAAGCTGAGGAAGCAAGAAACAGCTATTGGTAAGCATAATAGTCACCTGCGAGAGGAAAAACAATATATCTAACATTGTCCAAGATCTCTTTCTCCTTTAACAGATATTTCATGAAAACAAAAAAAATTAGGACATTTGAGAATTGTAACAGTTAATACGCACAAATTTACATGGTCTCCAAGACCTAGATTTACTAAGTACTATATTAAATCTGTATAAATGAGGCGCTATTTATGTGTTAAAGCATCTGCATAGATGTCCGGATGTTAACGACCAAAATGTCGCTCATAAAAGGTATAAAATGTTAACCAGGAGGCTCATGAAGTTTCATACGTTCTTCAGTGGATGACACCTATTGCGTGAACGTTTAAGATACTATCGAACTGTTTACACCCGTGCACATACCTGTAATCCACTAGATACAAGTTGATTGCCTGAATAATAAATCACAACTCCACGTTTTCCAGTATGCCTTACGTTTACGCTTCTCAATCATGATTACCTTTAATATTAAGACATAAGATAGAAAAGTCAAGACAAAATCTTTTTACCTGCTACCTTTCTCAGTCAAGTGACTAGTCTGTGATACAAAGTATCACGATAAAACCGCAAAAAAGCAATATCCCCTGAATATTGGGTTGACAGACTGCACAGTTAGAGAAATTTCACTAGTTAATATTGGTGAGATTATTCTGTTACATCCGCGCTTGAAGGAAACCCGCTTATAGTCGGCAACAGAAGTCTGTAGCTCAGTGAAAAGTCTGAAAATTTAACCCCGATAAGGAAGCGACCATCGGCATAGAATGCTGATCATTCTCAAGAAACACCCTACTGTTGTCATACTCCACACAATCGGCACTACGACTGTTCTCGAAACACCATCATAGCGTAAGTGCCTTACACCACCGGTGTTACTGCAGTAGCTGTTGGTCACAGAAAAATATTTTTACATTGAGCCAAATTTACAAGCTTAAACCTACTCTATTGAAAGTTCAAGAACAACAGCTACTCGGAAAACTTGTTACTAAAAGTTGGAATGCTAATTTGTGATTTGAGCGCTCTGATTAGTTTGGAGATGTTTTCCACGTAATTTCTTCCATTTGATGCTAAGAAACAACAACTCTAGTCAGTGAACTCTAATCATATTATAACTTCAAAATAGCTCTAATTAATTAAATAATATGGATATATTAACATAGATACTGAACCTGTCTATAAGCTCAATGAACAGGAATTCAATGATTTCAGTACGAAATCACAAAGTTGCTCCACCTATTTTCACACTAATCGAAAAAAATCCGTCATAGCACTTAACAAATCTCATTTTCGACTGATAAAAACACAAATCAGTTAACTTCACTTTCTAAAACTCACCACTAGCTGTTTGTTCCAATTTACTTATGAATCGCTCTGCAGACACATGAATTCCAGTAAATGAAAAATCACAATCCTTGGATTGTGAACGTGGTAAAGGAAGTTCAAAACGACGATGATCACCACAGTACATCTTTGCAACCATTTCAATAGCTCTGCCGCCTGTTACGTTTTTCAAACTTTCATCTCCCAAACGACTTAATTTCAGACGCCTAGAAAGCTGTAAACAGAATGAATATATTACTTGTATCTCAGATATTGAAAACAACTGCTCTAAGTAGAAATAACTAAGCCCCAGAAGAATTAGATAAATAAATGTTCTAGTACCAAAAGTCCTTAATTATAACGCTTATAGTATTCATTTCGAGAAACAAATACCAGTTCATATATTTCTTTATAAAACTTGGACGGACAAAAAGCACCACAACCACTTTTCCCATTCGCTTACTTTGAACACTACTCCATCCTTAAAATCGACCAAACTTTCCCTTCAGAACAAGCTGTAAACAAAAGTATATAGTGGTTGACGATCAAGATTTAAGCAAGTTACCTCTAATTCTAGGCTTAGCCTTTTCATTTCTGAATCTATGGTTTGTCCAGACATGATCGATCCTTCTGAAACAGATGGTATCGAATGCCGAAAAATGTTTTTGAATTTGCAACAGCCTAAGCCTTACAGTTATACAAAAGAATAGAACACAACTGTGTTGTGAGAGCAGATATCTCAGTGGTATCACATCAGCCAGTAAACATCAACACAGAATTTTGAACTACTGCATAACTGTCCAAGTTACAGCTGCTCGTATCAAGAAAATGAGACAAAATGTCAAAGAAGTGAAAATAATATGATCAAAAGTTGCAGAAAGGAATAAAAAGAAGAGGGAATAAAGCAAACAACGAACTGTGATGAAATAGCTGAGATGAAGATAAATCATCGATGCATTTTCACAACGGTTACCGATTCTGAACCATAAAACTTAAATCTCCAGTCATGAGTTTCGGCAGTCATACGGAAAGCCAATATCTTTTTGCATGGCTCAAATGAGTGGACAGAGTAACATTACACACAAAAATGTTTGAAGAAACCTTTTTGCCGCTTTGTATTCTCACCTTAGTTTTACACGATTAACTGCAATCTGATTCTTGAAGAAACTACTGAACAATATAATTAGCTGGACACTGTTCATACAAACTGGAGTTGGTTTCTCAAAAAACCACAGTGAACCGTCTTTTGGCTGTTCTAAAATCGAACCAGAATGAACTAAGCCTGGAAACATTTAACTTCTAAATCTAAATTGTTCAGACTCTTGGGCTTATCTAGTACTATGAAAGCGATTATCAGTTTGATCGTATGTTGGTAGAATGATAACCTGTTGACAGATTAAAGTGGTGTGATGTGATAGAGTTTAGGTTTTACATAATGCTGAAATGACTGACTTACTATTCTAAAGTTATGATTGTCCACGAAACGTCGAAGGAATGATCACGAAAACTAGAAAACGAGTCAATAACTTCTTGCCACACTGTGGAACTGCGGCTCAGTAGTTTAGGGAGATGGCTACCAACCACTGGGTCAAGGTTTCCAGTCCCACTCCACTTACCGAGGTTTGGGCTGCTAGGTAATATAACTAGCCCTCATACAATAGGTGTGAAAGGTTATGTAAAAGGTTGCTGAACACGTTTAGTGAAATAGTACTCTCACTTTCAGAGAATTTACGATCAAGAAAGAAACCAGGAAAAGTATTGAATTTAAAAGCTTGCAAAGCTTCTAAAGGTGCACACACACTATAACATAATTTTTGATGTTCCTAGCAATAATGTGAAGTTCCGTTGACTACAATATGGATCACGTTTATTGTATGAGTTTTATTATTATTATTATTATTATTATTATTATTATTATTATTATTATTATTAGACAAGAGGCTTCGCCTGTTGTATGCATACGAGTGTCACTATTTAACAATCACCTAGTAAAGCTTACACTGTTACCTCTGTATACCACTATATCAGTCACCTTCTGTCACATCTCTGCTTCTATTTTGGACATTAGTAGTGAGAAAGTAGTTGAAAAAAATATAAGGTACACATAAAAGATACGCTTAGAAACAGCGTGACTAAATCTTGCCTATTGCATCAATTGCGAACCAACATAAAAGGGTAAGAATGAAAACTGCTGGATAACTAAGACCTACGCAGTTGACTTTCTTTCCAATGAAACAAAGGAACTGTCACGCTGTCAAAACTGCTTTTAATTCCTTACTGATTTCAATGGGAGAAATCAAAGGGAAGACAAGAAAGGTAATATAATAGTGACCACGAGAATTCGAGAATGAGCACGCACAAACTTGGTAAATAAATTTTCCAACAGGGCAATAAGAAGCCCTATTCAACTGCTCAGAAATTAATAGTGGTTAATGAATGAAGATTAACATACTCTAAATAAATACCTAACTCAAAATTGTATCTGCCAGTTTGTGTGTACTTACTGAAGAAGTACACTGAGAGGATAGAAAGATCACCCGCTACTTTTTTTTCAGCACATTCCGAGAGACCTATGTCTTAAAGGACTTAATGGCATCAGCAACTCGGTTGTTCGTCATTCCACCGACACGCAATATGTCAGTGATATTAAAAATACCTTCAAAGTTATTAAAAAACAACTTAATTCGACCTCGCTTAGGTTTACAGAAGCCATTTCAATTAAAAGGTTAGAGTTTTATCGCTGCGTTCAGAAAGCCTCAGTAGGTAACCCACAGATTACACCTTCTTGCTATTTTACATTACGCTAATAATTATCTCCTTGGTAACTTTTTTTAACTGATCATCATTCTAATCACTCTAGAATTATTGTCCTAACTTCTTACACAACCTCCCAACATTTAATTGTTTTCTCTCAGCCTTACACTTTGGGGTTTCCCACTGTTATCTAGAAGATTATGGATCTTCAACTATGAACTATATTGCTATTACTTTGTTTTATTTATTCACTATTACCAACCTGTTAGCAATTAACGAAATAAAACGCATACTGCAAATCTTGCTCGAGTTATTCTGCTATCTAGGTAGTGCTACGTGACATACATGCTACTGATTTGTTTTCTTACTGATAGCTATTCCCTACAGAAACTCTGTACAACATAAGGGACAAGAAATGTGCCAAACAAACAAAGCATTATGATGACACATAAGGGAGCTAAAGAATAGCAACAATAAGCAACCCAGTGAAAATATAGGAACACCCGGAAAGTAAAACGAAAATCGAAAGTTTCAGGTTAGCTGTCCGTTTTCGAAATTCTAATACTTCTAGGATCTCAGATAAAAACTGGCACTGCTTTCGTATATCTCGTAGAATCATCATCTTAAAATGGTTCTCAAACTATGAACTTTCACCTTTTCAAACATATTGAAAGTAAGCTGATTGGTCACCAGTGAGGTGACTGAGTCAGCCTTTACTACTTAGCGCTGATCGGAGCCTCTTCATCAAGTAAGTATGCGATTATGAATCCTAACAATTCATTTAAGTTTGAGAATGTCTGAAGTCGACTAAAATCCACATGGTAGGATGGATTTAATTTATTCTGCAAATCTATTTGTTCTCAGTTTATTGGAAATTATCGAAGAAAGTAAATACATTAATTAACAATGATCAGATAAGGATACACGAGATACATTTCAAAAACCCAAATTACTTCTGTTTTTCTCTTCATGGATACGAGGGAATTACAACATTATCACTGCTGGTCAAGTCTGGAGTCCTTGAATCGTTCTATCGCTTGAACTTGATATTAAGGGAGTTGTGATGCACTAACACATGCCAGTTTAGTGTAACTATCCTTCACTCTACAGTCGCACAATGAAAACTGATCACCTATTCTTTTTTTCAACTCGTATAAAAAGCAAGCACATAGTAGGTGGTATGGAATTCGCTAAAATTGTATGCATTATGACTGGTGAATAAAAGCAGTATGAAAGACACACTGCACCTAAGTCACAAGACTGATATAGAAGGACTGAATGCCGAAGCAAAATCGCCGCTTAGCAACAAGTGAATTAATATTTCCCGAGTTACCAGTCACCTTTAGCATACACCCTATTCGACTCGTGTATTATTGCAGTGATAGATTCAAATGTAAATAAATAGAAGAAATCACGCCGTCAATGATTATTTCTTATTTGCATAGACCAACGTGTTATCTACCACCATAACCTATCAAGCATTTCACACTAAATATATACCGATCAACAGATAGTTTTGTCCCAACTACCATCCCTAGATGTTCTAGTCAGTAGAACAAATGCCGGAAAGCTGGAAACTCAAGTTTCCAGGATGCCAACACACACTGACCAAATCCTCAACTACAGTAGCAACAACGCACAAGATCGGTTGCGTGCAGACTCCATTCAAAAGAGTGAGAACACACTGCACTACAACAGATTCACGGAGAAACGAGGAAAATTACTTAATGTCCACCCTAAAGAAGAACTGCTACCCGAGAAACTTTGTCGGATGATGCCTATCCCGTACACCATCAACTACAAAGTCATCAATAAACGCACCATCCTACCATACATAAAGAATATATCAGAAATCACGACAAGATTACTGAAACCACTTAGAATTGGTGTGGCTAATGAATTAACAAATTCCCTGCAAACACTTATACAGAGCAAAGGACGAAACAACCAAAGAAGACAAACCGAATATCATTTACAAAATCAACTACAATAACTGTAGTCAACACTACATTAAACAAAGTGGTAGCCCTCTTCGCCTTCGTCTACATGAACACCAATTGGCTATTAAACGTCACAATATTTCATCATTCATTTGAATGCATGTGGATAATTATGGACATGAATTCAATTTCGACAGTGTAGAAGTTTTGGACAGAGGAAACACAAAGAATATCAGAGAATTCCTAGAAGCTTGGGATTCAGGTCAGTCAATAATCAATAGATGTAAAGACACAAACTCAATCTACCAACCAATAAGGAAAATGACAAACGACAGAAAGATCAGACGTCAAGCAGAGGAACAGGCAACAAGAAGATCTAAACAGTCAATGACACAACAGTCAAAGGAAACAACTAATCATAAACCAGTTAGTTAGGGCAAGCTACTGAATCACTTAAGGAGAGATATTGACAGCTCACCTCATAGTGAAGTTGGTGCTGATGATGTCGTCTAGAAAGACGATGAAAGCTTCACGATTAAACAACCCAGCTCAGAGAAAACAATATAACCAAGGAGGGACTCATTTGTTTGTTATAGTTTTAAATACGATTGTACAGCTACTAAATGTGATTCCTTGAAAAGAAAACCTTATTCCCTAAATTATTTTGTATTTTTGAACGTCTCAATGGGATTTTTTCCGATATATAACTGTGTGATGACGAGGGGTTGACAGAAGGTGACAAGAGCACCTAGGTTGCGACAGGATTATTACCTTCTGTTTACTGGTGTCCAGCTAACTGACTTACAAGACCAAACTGCTGATAACGCCTTAATATTATTATGAATGGAAATTAAGGGTCGCAAATCACTGGTTTGCACATCCGATTTTCACCTAGTAGGTTGCAGGTCCGAACACCGCCCCAACTACTGAGGTCTCCAAACAGGTAATATTATTAGCTTTCACAAAAGGGTGTATCCTGTTGTTAAATACAGGAATTTGAGGGCATTTACTGATTTCGATTTTCTCACTTTTGTAGGATACTCAGTGATGGGATACAAAATCTATACGTTAGTGTTATCAACTACATGTTTTATATTATCATTAGTCCCTTGGGTTCCTAGTGGAACATAGGGCTTCAGTAGCACGTCTCCAGTGAACTCTGTTCTCTGAGATCTTTTGAACCTGATTCCACGACAGCCCAGAAGCTCTCATTTCCTCCTCGCACGACCTCCTAGCCTCGCCTGGTTAACTAGTTCACTAGTTACTAGCCGGTCCTAAGCCCGGGTAAAGAGGGAAGGTTGGGCATAGGGCTAGCAACCCTACCCCGTAAAACAAATCTAACCGCTAAAGAAACTTCAAAGCACAAACAAAATATAAAAAATGAAAACAAACTACATGTTTACTGCCTATAAACCATTTCTGAATAAAACACAACGAATTAACACAAATAAAAACAATGGGGTGTGTAGTAACATGTCATATAGGTTCGAGTCCCCTCACAAAGTGAAATAAGGAGAAAAAAGTGGACGAAAGTGATGCCGATAGTAGACAGACAGATAGGCAAACACAAACAACACAGGATTCGGTATCAATGCATATGCCTTCAAGTTACTAGAACGTCAGGAAGTATGAAATCACCATGAAAATGTGCCATCAATCGTAAAAAAAATAAGAATGGAAAGAAAAGAATATGAAGGGATTGAAAGTGCACAATGAGATTTCCCAAAATTTAGATAAATTTAAGCTACGAATGTGATCACATATTAGACAGTAAAGTAACCCTCATATATATTGGTCAGAAATTATTGTCTGTTTTGTAACATCCCCTCCTAATATTACTCAGCTTTATACTTTTAGTTGCATGATTTTCACGTATATTATTTTAAGTTCCATTCACCAAATATGCATAACGGTCTACACTTGATTAAAGTTATTATTATTAGAATACAAGCATGGTGCAGTAAGGGGTACCAACAAACGTGCCACACAAAATAGTGTAAAAATACTATGAAGACAAATGATGGGAAGTGAATAAGTAGGAAAGAAAAACAATAAGAACAGAATGATTAGAAAGGCAGTCCAATAAAGATACATTAAAAACAATACATTCATTACTTTTCAGAAGCAGAAGATAAAAGGAAGCTATAGCATGACTGTCACTGGTTTCTATTCTGAGCCATATCTGATAACTTCTTAAACCACTGAGCTGTATGATCTCTTGGACCCGACCAAGGGGAGTCGTTATGCACCGACAGATGCTAACCCGATACAACTATCCATCATAGCACGGTGCTACATCATGCACTAGCCGCACCTCTGCTTTTTCCCACCAGCCATAGGGCTAGCAAACAATGAACAGTATGGAAGTCGCTGGGACGATAAGTGTGACACATGCCCAAGCTACCAAAGCAGGTGTTTCCAGACGAATCTACTTACTAAATAATGATCTCCATCAAGCCCAAACATACACAAACATGGTGTTGTCACCGGATACGAGCAATCTTACAGAAACAATGGTGATCGAACACACAAAGTCGCCGTACATTTTCAGCTCGTAGAGACCAGATTTTACAGGCGTAGAACAAAACTGCTCTCACCGAAGGGTTGTAAACCCGACCTTTTACGGTCAGACCAGTATCGCGACGGAGTGAAAGGAGGGGCAGATTTACGTGTGCCACTCTGACTTTCGTTATGCCGTTGGAAATTTCACCACATACCTACACCAGCATTCACACAACTACCCAAAAACACTACTTCCAACGGTTCACCACCAAGGGTGAGTCTAGGTATAGGCTCCTGCCAATCTTGCAGAACTACTTTGCACTTCGATGGTGCAAAGCACATATCATACTTACGGACACTAATCGCCAACTGATTAAGTGCGGTTGAATAGCCTGTGTGTTATAGCACGGTAAAACGATATCCTCCGCATATTCAAGGTTGAACAGCCATTCTGCGGGTAGTAGATCTACACCACCATCACGCATATCCTTCAGAGCCGTTTCAAGAATGTCATCGAAGCAAAGTTAAAGAGGAATGGAGAAATTGGGCAACCCTGCCTAACCCCACTGCTGGTTTGGAACAACAATGACAGGTGGTTGTGTGCCATCACTACCTGAAGCGTTATTATATAGGGCAAATAAGTTGTAAGATTACTAAAATACGCACAAGCAAAAAACCGAAAGTAACTTGACTGCTAGTTCAAACCTAGAACATCTTAGTCTAGGAAAAACTATAAAATAGTGAATTCTACTATCTTCCTATCTCAATACAGCATGTTATTGAATACACACCGACGTGACGACGAAAAATTCAAAAAACTTACCTTATCAAGAACATCGCCTGGAGATGCATCCAACGCTGTACCTAACAAAACATAATCCTCTATTCCCTGGACAACGCCCAAAATACCATGACCGCCGCTAATTAAAAGGATAACGTAAGGAAACTTCAACCTGTGTGTTATATAAAAAAATACGTAAGGAAAATAATTAAGGGACCAAACGAATTCACAGTCTAGTTTCGTATACATACATCAAGAAAACACTATCACATTTTTTCATTTGTTTGACAGTCAGTCGTATGAAAAAACACAGGAGATGCTAGTATGTACTTTATGGGCCACTTATAGATAAATCACCAGCCAAGCACATGTTTATATACAAGCTGTGAGTCACACTACCTATGTGATGACTAATCATACTAGCTAGTCATTCAAAACTAGGTAGATGTAGCATGGTTTGAACGTGTAACCAAGTAGTCAGAAGACAATTACCACACTTTACGGGATAATACCTGCTTCCACTTATTGTACAGCTACATATAACATGATACCAAGAATATCGCATAACGCTATTTTATTGAAAAATTGGGTTCCAAGAGCGGTGAAACTACCTGACTATGTACACTTGCGGTTGGGCACATTCACCATGATATCCAGATCAGAAAGTGCATGTCTAAGCACAGCGTTCTAACATTATTTGTTTGATGGTGGATAGCGATGAAGCGCAGGATGTATGCTTTCTCCTACCCAGAACTCATCAGTTGAATGGACCTAAATCCCAGTGAATGATGATGTTTATATGTATCCAGATTCCAACGCAACACACCGGATCTATCAACTAGAATACTGAACCCCGATAACCACCACATTTGCGAAGCGTGTAATTTGTAGTGCAACTTTGTTATGCAACGACATACTGCATCAGGAAATGCTTCCCACTTCTCAGCATAAATCGATTCCGCTTAAGTATACGAATCAGTAACGATGGCGTTTACATTTCTGTTTCGAATAAGTAGACAAAGGACAATAAACAATTTACCCACATCTTCAGAAATCGGTTTTAAAATCGAAAAAATTATAGTGGTGCAGTTATCCAATAGGACCATTGATAACAATTCATTCTTCCATCAGTACACACCACGATTAGCTCCAGTTTGTTGTTTAATCCATAATAACTAGTAAATCAACTGAAGTCATTTGTCCATGTAAATATGCTGTTGTTTCAACCCAAAAAGATACTACAACCTCACAGTTATAATAAGTATTGTAGAAAAAATGTCTAAGAATTCATTAGCGTCGTTTGCAAAATAACTTAAACAACTTGATATATATACGTGGATAACTCGATTAATGTAAGAGAAAAAGTTGGGCACTAAGGTAGAGTATAGTTTCATATCAGATAGTTAATTTGATACAGCACATCGTGATACACTACAATTTACTGGATGACGTTTTGAGCAGAATTTATTGCTGATACATCAAAGTAGTTATTCTACTTTCGAACATCCTTTATATAGTCCAACGGTTCTTTATTCTTATACCTTAATGGTAGTGAAGCCTTCCAGATATCTGCAATATGTGATGAGTCATTCCTGTTACATGCTCAACGACCAATCTCCCCCCCCCCCAAACAGCTACACTGGGGTTAGGGTGGCATTTAAACTCATAGACTACCTCAGAAAGAAACTTTGTGGGCTGATAGATCCAGTAGAGCCAACGAAGAAAATTGACCTAATCTACCAGACACCCTGTACCAATCGTTAGGTCGAACCTCGCCTAGTTTACTAGGCGGTCCTAAGCCCCGAAAGAGGGGAGGTTGGGTAAGTGGCTAGCGACCCTACTTCAAAAAATCAATCCAATCGCCAAAGAAACTTTAAAGCACACAGGAAACATAAGACGAGAACTTATTCTTTGCTGGAATTGAAGAGACGAAATGACACCGGTTGGTGAAAGACTTCGGGAAGCCCAATTGGCCAACGCATCTTCTCTTCTCTCGATGAAAGCGAAAGTAAACATGGGGACATGGAATGTCCGCACCATGTATGAACCTAGCAAAGCTACCCTCATTGCAAAAGACATCAGAAGGTATAGCATGAAAGTGCTTCAAATCTGCGAGGGATAAGCAGATGGGATGGAAGTGGACTCTCCAAACTGTCAACTGGAGAGGAGTCAATAATCTACTCCGACATTGTCACCCAGACGACAACCATGAGCACACTGAGTTTCGGAGTGGCTATCATAATGTCCCACTCCCAAGAGCATCAAAGGCTCTCATTCAGTGGGAACCAATCTCCTCCTGTAGGATCATGACAGCAAGATTCAACTCAAAAAGAAACAAGAGACAATCATACAATGCCAATACTACGCACCTACAAATAATGCAGATGAAGAGAGGAAGGAGGAATTCTATAGACAACTTCAATCAACACTCGACAAGACTCCAGTTGACGACATCAAAATTCATTCTGATGGGTGACATGAATACCAAACTGGGTGCAGACAACACAAAAAGAGAACTCATCATGGGTCGAGAAGCACTCGGTGAAATGAATGCGAATGGAGAACTGTTTGCAGACTTCTGCGCACTCAACGATTTGGTGATTCGAGGCAGTGTGTACAAACACAAGGATATTCACAAAGCAACATGGATTTCATCAGATACCAGGACACACTAAAAATCAGACCGACTTCATCTCAATATCAAGAAAGTGGAGACGCAGTCTACGGAACATAAGATCAAGAAGAGGAGCAGATGTAGGCTCAGACCACTACCTAGTGCAAGTTCAAAGTGGTGGGAATTTGGATAAAAGAGGGAGAATAACAAATATGGTTTTCAAAGTGTGTGGATTAATGGAAGTGGATGTGCTAACAACCATGATTAGAATATAATGGATTAAAGTGAGTCGGAAATGATGGAAATATGAATAATATTTGTGAATAATATGTAAGACAATAAGATGAAAGGATAAAATATTAAGTAAAGCTGTCGGAATAAAACAACTCGCCAAGACAATGCAAAGTGAACCACAAAATCCTTTTGTACTCATAAGTATAGTTTCAGTCGACAGATTACTGTTGCTTCTGCATAACATAGAAATCTACTGTTTCTTTTAGTATTGATTATCTTGAAAGCAATGTCTGAGTTGACGAGTTCAACACTCGGAAACTGAAGGACGAAACTACAAAGAAAATCTTCACGGCAGTCATCAACACAAAATGTGAGATATCGAGAAATATCCCTGAAGAAACCAGTGTGGATGAGCACTGGAACTCTTTGAAAACTATATGGAAAGAAACCTGCAAAACCGTGTTAGGAAGGAAGGAGAAAGAAAATAAGGAATGCATCTCCATGGACACACAGAAGCTGATAGAGGAGAGGAGGATGGTGAAGAAGAAGATAAACCAGTGCAGTGCAGGGATAAACGATGGAAAGAGGGACTGAACACAATCTATAAAACACTACATTGGACAAAGAAGTAAGGAAGACTGCGTGCAAAGACAAAAGACACTTCTACGACACGTTGGGAAGCGAAGTAGAACAGGCTGCAGGTAGGAGTGACAGACACCTGACAACATTACATCAAATAACCAGGCTACTCACTATCTGGGAAGAGATCAACACAAATGAAACCAACGAAAGATGAAAGTGAAGGAAACTTAGTTACCAAAGGGGAGGAACAAAGAAAACGATGGGCTGACCACTTCAAAACACTCTTGAATCAACCACCACCTGGAACTCGTCCGCAAATACAACCCAGCAGCCCAGTCACAAAACTATCAGTGAAAACAAACCCTCTGACAAAACCAGAAGTCCTGAACATCATAAAGTTACTGAAATCCGGGAAAGCACCAGGACCAGATGGAATTCCACCAGAAGCACTGAAAATAGACTCTGAGACAACAGAGGAAATGCTCACACTACTATTGCAGAGTTTGGAAGGAATGAGGGAAGGAAAGGTACCTGCCGAGTGGAAGAAAAGCTAACTTGTCAAACTCCCGAACAAGGGCGACCTAAGTCTTTGCAAGAACTGGCGAGGAATTATGCCCCTGTCCCTATCAACCCAAGCAAAATATTAAGCCGCGTCATTCTGGAGAGACTAGAAGATGCGCTGGATTCCAAATTATGACCGGAACAGGCTGGCTTCTGGAAGAATAAATCATGTGTGGATCAAATTGCAACGCCACGCATCATCTTATCATAGAACAGAGCATAGAATGGCAGTCAACTGCACCTCGGTTTCATCGACTTTGAATAGGCCTCTGACAGCGTTGACCGAGATGTAATTTAGCAGCCGCTTCAACACTACGGTTTTAATGCTACAAACCTGTATTACACTTATTCAATAGCCATATGACGACGCTACGTGCCAAGCGATTCACAATGGAAAGCTCAGTGACGCCTTTGACGTAAAGACAGGAGTAAGACAAGGCTGTCTACTATCACCCATGATGTTCCTAATCGTGGTGAACTGGATCATGCAACAGTGAGGAGCGAGAAAAGGGGGGATATGCTGGCTGGACCGGGGAAAAGAACCTAGAAGACTTGGATTTCGCCGATGACTTGCGTCTGATGTCACGCAAAGTTGAAGATGTACAGGCGAAAACTAACAAGTTGACAGAAGAGGCAGGGTGGCAAAGACGGACTTCCTTCAGGTGAACGTAGAGAAGACGAAGGTGATGAAGATGCCCAACCAACAACTACTACTACTACTACAAGCACCAATCACCATGAATGGGAGAAATCTAAACGAAGTTGTCCCTTTCATCTACATGGGCAAAGCAGCATCGTTCCAACTACCGGTGGCGGCACAGGCACAGATGATGTCAAGGCAGCCAGCATCGGAAAGACAGTAAGACGGGCCTTCATTAATCTGAAATCGATGTGGAGATCTACTGCACTGCACTGCACTCAGCATAAAGCGTCAACAAGATCCGGATTTTCAACACTAATTCAGTCAAGTAAGTCAGTACTTCTATGTGATGGTTGAGAGACTTGGCGTGTTACGAAAAGCATTTCCAACAAACTACAGACATACATCAACAGCTGCCGTCTACGCTCACTCGATACTAACACTGAGGACCAGATGACTAGAAAGAATAAGCAACAAGGAACTCTCTAGCCTGGTAGCCACCCAACCAACAACCTATCATCCAACAAATATGCAGAAGTAAGTGGAGATGGATTGGACGGGACATGCACTGAGAAGACGGTTCGGGGACATCACGCGCCAGGCCCTCGAGTGGAACCTGCATGGGAAATGACGAGTTGGGCATTTGAGGGTGACATGCGGGAGATCATGTGAGGAAATGAAATCTTATGGGCAGTCATGGAGCTAGGCCCAAAAGACTGCAGAGAAGAGAATGAAATGCCGACGTGCTACTGAAGCCCTATGTTCCACTGGGAACCCAAAGGACAAATAATAAGTTAGGTCGAGTATAAAGATCAGAGCAGCCGATCAGGGTCAGTCAGATTAGCAGATCACAAAAATTTGAGAAGCGTACAATGGTAGACCCCACTGAGATAAATAAGTTAGAGGAAAACATCGCTATCGCTCTACATGCACTGAACTATAGAATGACAATTCTAAAACCCAATATAGATAGTTGAAAGGAAGAAATTGATCACAGAATCTGTTTTCATTGTAACAGGAATGACTCATCACATATTGCAGATATCTGGAAGGCTTCACTACCATTAAGGTATAAGAATAAAGAACCGTTGGACTATATAAAGGATGTTCGAAAGTAGAATAACTACTTTGATGTATCAGCAATAAATTCTGCTCAAAACGTCATCCAGTAAATTGTACTGTGCTATGTCGAATAAACAATCTAATATGGAATTACAACTGGATTAAGTTGTTGGACAAAACATGATACATTATATTTCCAAATCAGGAAAGTGTTACTTACTCGGAATCAGTAAGTAAAGCTGTCAGTGCATGAGCTTCCATATGATCTATCGGTATGATAGGTATCCTAGAATAGAAATTTTTCACAGTGAAACGTAAGACTACTTTAGTCGATGTGCTAAAGATTTAGCAAAGTCAACCCCAATTTTCAAAGATAGCGGCATACCTGGCTTCACTGTAACAGCTATAAAGTCTAAATCCTAATGAATACTCTGTAATTCTTAATGCGATTATGCAGTATACCTGGAATTCAATATTGGACTTGGTTACAGCTACATTGACGACTGACTCAATATTCTGCTTATGTAGTTCGGCTGCAATGGGTGGCAGTACACCTCCAAACCTTAAAAATCATTAGAAATGTATGACACTTACATGACACTGATTTTCGTTTGTGAAGATAAAGAATCCCCCAGAAGTTTCCCGGATTCGTTTAAGACAGCAGCTCCTGTATCATCACAACTCGTTTCTATGCCCAAAAGATGGAAAGAACTACGCTGATTACAGCGTTGCTATAAAACGCTTAGGAATTTCGAAATGAATATTAATAGTTTACCTGGGATAAGCTTCCCATCATCTTACAGTTACGTAGGAAACTGAATGTTAAACCAACTTTATTTCTCATCGCTTTCTGAGTCTGAAAGTATATGAAAAAGATTACACCACACTAACAAGTTAAATAATTCATATTAGTGAATTGAAACAGTCCACAGTACTACTAATGGGCTGAATTATGCTACGCCAACCTATGGCAAATAAACTAGCTGCATATTTATTTCCAAGTATCAGGTGATAATGTGCCGTCTAATCGATACTATGAAATCCCCACGTAAAAATGTCTTTTTGATTGCGGGAAAAAGAACGAGTGTAAAGACAAATATTATTGGTAGCTGTTGTATCAGCCAAAAAGTCAGTCTCAGGTATTTAGTACTGGTCGTATTATTCTATTTATTTACAAGTTATTTTACCTGTGACTCATTCGGTTATATTACTCTATATGATGGCTAAAAAGCTTTCGGTCGACTCCTCACTGATTCCTATATTGCGAACAATTCGAAAATAACCGTATGTTGAGTGAAACCAATTATTGTGTTCATTGTTCTGTTCCTGAAATTGATTTCTACTTTCACAAACTACGGTGAGTTTTGATCACGTAATTTAGTTGTATATGTACAGGTGGTTCAGATTGCCAAAATATACAGACGATAAGCAATAAACTCTCTTCTGTTGTACGAGGTTGGTAGGATCAAATTGCGCGACTCTCCATGTAGGTGAATTGAGCAGGAGACTTAGTAAGTACATGCGAGACCACTAACTGGCGAATTCAGCGTTGAGACTAAATCGGTAGAATCATCTGCTGCCGACAATTACAACTACGCAGTGATAATTTCAATGGTCATATATAACTGACTGAGTTATTGAGGGCGGCAAGATACATCTGACAAAAATCAATAAATGGATGTAAGACTGATACACACTTAGATAGACAAAATCAACTTAGAACCTCGTATAAACGCTGGGCAGAACACTTTGAAACACAGTTCACTTGACATACAGCAACGCTTCAGTTGCCCAATATCCAGTCTGAATCTCAGTGGGACGTAGATGTCAGTCCTCCAACTCCCCTTGAAGTTGAGAAAGCTGTATGAAACCTGATACGATGCAAAGCGACAGGACCTGACAGTTTGCCACGTGAAGTTCGAAAGGATGGAAGTAGGAAATTGTTACCTAGTGACAGAGGTACTAGATAGTGATCGTATGGGAATCAAAGTTAGACTAGCCTACTGTTTCACTGTGTGACACTTTTAATAAACAGATTAAAATGGAATTACAACCTGCTACAATGGCCAAGTTTTACTCCTATATTAACCCAATATACTCCGATTTTCGCTCAACGCATTTGGCAGACTTCATGTAGCACAACAATAGCGTCTGGATACTCCAAGTCAACGAGATGACCTACAGGGAGTAGGCCAATCCCTGTGAAGTCAGACCTACCTAAGTTTATGTCCATTAGTACGTTCATGACGAAGTTAAATATGAACAGTGACAATGGGCATCTCTCGTGGACACCACTGGTTGTTACCGATTTAGATGACAACTCTCCTAAAGCTCTTACATGGTTGAGTGAATCCGAGTAGAGAGCTTTGATAAGCACTAAATACTTGCTAGGTACTTCATTTACAGTCAGACATTACAACACCCCACGGTCGAGAGTCGAATACCGCCTTCAAGTCAACAAATATGGTAATTGTCGGCCACGGGTCGGTAAGCATGCCTGTGTCAGAGGTACTGTCGGAGGGTAAAAATATGATCGATGCACCCTCATCCAGGTCAAAAACCTGCCTATTTTTCTCGAGGTTTAGTTAGGCGTTAAATAACTGTGAGTATTAGGATCTTGGACACGAAACAGTTAAACTATGGCTGTCATATGAAGACTTATCTCTCTTATTAAAGACTGGAATGATCAGTGGACTAGTCCGACCGAACTAACTTTGATTCCCATACGATCACTATCTAGTACCTCTGTCACTAGGTAACAATTTCCTACTTCCATCCTTTCGAACTTCACGTGGCAAACTGTCAGGTCCTGTCGCTTTGCATCGTATCAGGTTTCATACAGCTTTCTCAACTTCAAGGGGAGTTGGAGGACTGACATCTACGTCCCACTGAGATTCAGACTGGATATTGGGCAACTGAAGCGTTGCTGTATGTCAAGTGAACTGTGTTTCAAAGTGTTCTGCCCAACGTTCTAGACGTTTATCCTGACAGGTTATCAGCGTCCGATTCTTTTCGGTGAAAGTTGCACTAGCCATTACATTCTTTTTGCCGGTATGCTCAATAAGTCTAAATAGTTCCCGAGTGTTACCCAACGCTGATGCATTCTCCACCTCTCTCGTTCTCGCCACCCACCACTGATCACGACCATTGCGAAGACTCTGGATTTATTTACGTTTCAGTTGCTTTTGCTCTTTCATGAGGTCAAAACTAGCTGAAATCAGTTTTTTCGTGTCAATCAGTTTGCATGAGTTCACAGAAAACCAATGACGTTTGCTAAACTTCGGGTGCCAGTTAGCCAGTTTTTACCTCCATTTCTACATCGCACTAAATATCACCCCGGGTTCACTCAAAACGAGCACTGCTGTCACTTTCAAATAAATACCAAGTTAAATCCTTCCTAAATGCGTATATGACGCCCTCATCTTCCCCCCTTTTCTGTGACCAGTAAGACCCAGACATACACGAGTGAGTACCAACGCGTGATCAGCGTCCAAACTGACGCCCCATAAAGAGTGGCAACCCATTATTGGTTAGAAGTTGACGAACACTATATGAGATAGTGTTTCTCCCTATGCTTTAAGCTAGTCCTGATGTAAACATGTGATTGTCAGAATAAAGTTGCGAGACGACTATTGGTGTCGGTTTTATAGCATAGAATTCCATAAATACCTCAAGATGCCTGTATGATTGACTCAGCTTTCCTACTTGAGCGTTTAAATCACCTGCCACTGTGACTACCACCAAACGCTCTGCTCTCTGTAGCAGCTGACAGCTTCCAACAGAATGCATTCTTTGCATCACCTGACCTGCAGTCGGTGAGTGTGTGGGCGGATTACAAATAGGCGTCGGTTGGGTATACGATCCTTCCCAGCTCTTACAGATTCATCCAGTGGAACAGCACATCAACGGTAGTTTATTAGTATCTAGTCGAGAAGCAAACTTGCTGCCCTACAGTTTGATGCTGTAGGGCAGCACCAACGAATCTCCTAATACTCTTAAGGTCAATTCTGACGATTCAATGCACTGGTCAGATGAAGTCAATAAAATAACCACGCTTGGGCTCTGTATAAGCGTCTCAGAGACAGAGCATGCATCCATGGCTCGAGATCTGGAGAGCGATGTTTGCTGTCCAATTTAGCAGAGTTCGGACGTTGAAAGCTCCTACACGAAAAAGATGGCTGTTTCGGAAGACCAGGAATGAGGATTCGTTACTCCACTCAAATACTTGTTCATTTGGCAGAATTTTTGAGCAGACTCAATACTACACCATATGCAGTGAAATTACATCTAAATTTAGGGTATTACACAGGTTGTTACAATATCTAAATCACCTTCATTTTGAAAAATTCAAGTATTAGTTACTATTCACTACTCTGTCCTCTAATTGCATATTTTGGCATAACTGTGCGAATAGAGGATCATGTTATAGAGGTAGACTACAGACACTAGATATGATATACGCTAATCCACAGTTAATGTCACACTTGCAACGTTAGGATAGGACGTGGAAAGTGTGTAAGGTTAATGAAACGGAATGCGAGGGGTTGGTCAACGTTAGAATTTTAAATAGGAATGAAACGATAACCATCCTTGCTCTCAACCTACTAGTCTTATAACCTACATCCAGGCTGTTTTGAGACATAAGTATGTATGTCCCAATAGTCGAAACTCCCCTTCGTTTCGATTTAGCATACTTTGTCTCAAGATTTAAGGAAAAATAAATTTTAGTGAATACCACTGACACATCTGCTGAAAACTTATGAAACAGCATTGCCCAATTAATTACGTAACTAGTGGGACAAATTTTCGTAAATGCAAACGGAGTTGTGCGTATTTTCTTAGAATTCCTCACACACTATCTGTTTGGGACTGATACCTTTTTTTTAATCCATGTGTATCAGCGAAGAAAAATTACAGCAGAAGCGGATGAGTGAAGAGGGGTATTTTATGTTGTCATGATGCGTGACGGAAATGAAGGACAGTGTATCTACCAGCCTCCCTTCATGCCTGTCCTTGCGAAAATGATGACCGGGGAGAAACACGATCACACCTGTCGCATCTAACGATAGCGCAAAGGCGCAGATAATAAACCTGTCTAGGAATTCCAACCCAACCGATAAATGAGAAAGACACAAGCGAGAAAAATGGCTGGGTGGGAATTAAAACCGGAAAAACGACAGTAACAGTCGACTTTAATAGCTACCCTGGCAGGGATCGAGATAAACAACTGGGCTTTATTTTGGTTGGAAAGGCAGATTTTCATAAATTAAAGAAGTCCAACTGGTCATTAAAGTCCACGCTAAAACCACTCACATTCTGAACGTGCCCCTAGTGGGATGACCCACAAAGGACAATCTTCAACATTCAATAAAAAGTCTGAGCAAGGAAACTCATAGTTTCCAACCTCTCACTCCTGGGTCTTGAGATTTGATTCTTTTTTTCGGCTGTCCGTTTTCTCAGAAGTCTTTTCAGTTTACCTACTTCAGATTTGTTATTTGAGAATAGATGTATGTTAGTCCATTATAATTCCTTTTCCAGTAGATTTCTGTTCTTGTTCAACCCCCCTTAGAACGAATCATTTGACGATGCAGACACCACTTCTTCTGGTAGTTGGTTCCAGATGATACTTGATTGTTGGACCAGCACTCTACGGAGACTATGTTCAATCCTTGTTCTTGTGTCCTCCTACTATATCCTCTTAGGTGTCCCAACCCAGGGGGTAGGAAGAAAGAAGATAGATCCGGTCCAAAGTCATTTCTTGGGATCCTGTAAAGCACGATTAGATCTCGCCTCCGTCTGAGATATGATAAAGAGAAGTGGTTCAGCTCCTTAAGCCGATCTTCATATGTGAGGCCAGCCATAGCAGGAATCATGCGAGTGGCTACCCTCTGAACTCTCTCCAGAAAGTCACCTTTCGGGCGAGGATTTGGAATCTGTGCACAGTTTTCTGACTGAGACTTAATTAAGGATGTGCATAAGATGGTGAATATATCACCACTTATTTTCGTAAACATTCTGCATCATGCCCAAAATGTCATGAAACTCCAAGCTGCTACCAATCCACAGTGTGATGTGGTTTTAAAGTCGTAAACCAGTATGACCACTGGGTCACTGTGGGTCAGCACTGACGGTAGAGTAGCCCCATCAATATCGTAGGTGCTGCCATCTGTGTGCCCCAAGTGCATACTCACACATTTTCCCGAGTTAATAGGCATCAGTCACTTCGCTGACAGCTTAAACAAGCTGTTTATGTCCATCTGAAGTGCATGTATATCCTCGTCATCCCTAATTTCTCGCCGGATTATTGCATCAGCAGCGTAGAGGACCATGGGGGATTTCCTAATATTTGGCAGCTCATTTACCTGCAAGAGAAAAAAATAAGTGCCTTGTGGCACTCCGCTGTCTGCCGTCTTCCAAGAGCAGATTTGAAAATCGATCACTATCTAACTCTGCCATCCATACAAACAGATAACAATGATAATAATCGCCAATGATTCCAAAATTTTCTAGTTTCCCCGAACAACCTGGAATTGGGTACCCTGTTGAACGCCTTTTTAAAGTCTATGAGGATGACATCCGCAGATTTCCTACCATTTTCGGACTCCACCCACTTTTCTCTGACTGTAGGGAGGTTCTTCAAGCAATTGTCGAACTTATCGGCCTGCAACTTGACGAGTGGTGTTTAAAACCTGCCCTGCAAATAGGTGTGACCATGGCTTCCTTCCAGCCACAGGGGAATACGCCCTCACTAAGGAACAGCCTAAATATAGTAGCGGGTCTGCAATGTAGAGTGTAAGCTCCCTGAACAGCCTCGGGTGCAGCCCACCCGGTGCCGTCGACTTTTCTGAATCGAGAGTACTCACTGCCCAAAATACATCATTGAGATCGACACGCGCAGAGTTTGTTCTGTTTGCCGTCGAAAATTCCACCGCTGTTATGTAGGAAGTCATTACCTACTTGAAAGTTTTTTCCAACAGAGTGGGTGGGTTTGTTTGGAAAGCAACAAAACTGCCGATGACATCAGTGAACCTTTTTACTTCCCATTCCGGATGGAGATAACATGTCCACTCACCCACACGTGAAGACAGCAAGCTAAATCCAGTCTTTTGCCGTGGCACCGTTCCAGTCACCGCGTATGCTGGTAGTGAATTCGCTAACAGTGACCGTAGAAAGGTTTTCTGTTGCCTACCAATCTTTCCTCCTCGTGAGGACAGTAGGGAACCTGTGAGAAATACCTTGTATCGTAGCTTAAAAAGTATAGAATAGGAGGTATTCATCGAGCTCCTCAGGCGCAGCCCATGGGATGAGTACTTCATAATAGCCTCATTGACAGAGTCACCTCCGTTTTTCTACAGAAATATAATGCCATGCTTACATACTGTTGCTCCTGTGAGGGCAGTTAAAGTGAAGAGGTATGACGACCAATACATCTCGCGAATATTTTACGACAAGCCACGGAAACTATCTGCGCCATATCGCTGCTTTGAAGAATTTCTGGTGTTGCACTCAATCTGCAATACTTTTCAAGCAATTAAGACTTTACGTGCACGGGACTGAATAAACGAACAGCTAAATGCCCTCAAAAGTGGTTCTAGGATACATAGCCTGACCTCCCTTTCGAATAAACGTTGCAACCGTCAAGAGATATAGCTTATTTATTGCGCAATGGGATGGTTTACAACGGTTCCCTCGAAAGTTGCTGGGTGTTCGGTCAATCGTTCGCAAATTTCACTCGTAGCACACTTAACCCCGCCATTGGTACGCTGCTTACTACAGGCCCATGCACCAATGTAAATTTTACCATCAAAAGTATCACAGAGGGTATCGTGAACTTGCAACTATCAACAGGCACGGGAATAGACAACTTTAACTCCACTATCGTCAGAAACAGCGGTGACAATATGTCTACGTTCTTGTTTAAGATATTCGCCCTATCAATGGAAAGTGGCGTATACTCCGCTGACTGAAAAACTAGCTACATAACGCCTCACTGCAAGCCCGGGGACAAATCGGGCGTCAGTAATTACAGGCCCATCAACATAACACCTGTCCCCCCCTAGAACTGCGAAGAAAGTAATTGGGAACAGCGTCTCTGATCACCTATTAACGGAAAACCTAGTCACAAAGTCTCAACATGGTTCCATTGAGAATAGGTCCCGTGCTACTTGCCACTTTAATTTCCCCAACTTCATTATTAGTAACCGTCGGGCACGTGAGATCGTCATTGTTCTATACTCTGATGCATCAAGGCAGTTGATAAGGTGTCTCTTAATATAGTCTTTAATAAGCTACGATCAACTGGTATTCGCTACCCCTTACTTAGTTCGATGAAATCATTTCTTAGCGGTCGTGCTCAAATCGTGAAAGTAAACTTCGTCAGGTAAATAAACAGCTAGTGTTTTATTCTCACGTTAAAAAAGTTTTAACATGAGAGAAGCCAGTTAACAGGCTTCATCACGTTGATACATCTCAAAGAGTCTACAAGACTTTATCCCTCAGTGGTACTGACGGAATGTCATTAAACTCAGTTAAAAGCTGCCGAAGGTCCTGCTAGTTGTGAAACGAACAAGTAAACATTACTTTACAGCGTACATGGAGTGTCAAATTTTAGATAATGATAAGTATCGTCTTCATTTAACGGGAGTAACATGAGGGATACCGTCGAATTCATAATTTTTGAGTTTACGAACTGGTATCTAGTATTAAATAGTTTACATATCGAGTCATTAGTGTGCATAATCTGATTAAAATTTGCTGAAATTCATGAGACAGATATGGATTTCCACCTCCCATCTCACAGGCAAGTTCCATTATCAATATCAATACATTTCCAGGTCATGTTGCATTTAAAGGTAATATAGATTAATTCCGCTGGGAATACTTGTTGTACTGGATGAAAATAGATGTTGAAACAGTCAACAGTCCAAGTGGCAGCATTTCTACACAGACTTTGGGTATCTTTTGTATTAGCATAGGTGGTGTAGCGTCATACACTCCCCAAAACCAATGGCCTAGGGTTTGATGACTTTCGACATTGATCTTGATAGTCTAACTGGGCCCACTAAGCTAAAGGCACTCGGTCAAGCATCCTCGCCATTTGGCACGCTGTCGTGTTACGTCGCACTGCTCGTATTCGACTCCCTAGCCACTTTAGTTGGAACACATCGGTATATACTATTCCATCCGACTACGCTATCGTGTTCTTCCTCGGTCTCGTACTCGTGGCTATATAACAAGTCCGAATGATGAGTGATTGGTCTACGCATCTGTCAAGTTCGCACCAGGACAAACAGTAACTGAATACGCGGAGACTTACAGGTCCTCAACATCGTGAGTGTCGGTTCTCCCGGCACCCGAAGCTATAAGCATAAGAATTTGTGGTAAAATAGACGTTTGTATAGGGTAACGCGGCGTCGCAAAGACGAGTCAAACGAGTCGACTGCTTGTAACGGAAATTTAGAAATTCTCACAACCTTGGCGCACTAATGGTGGAAAAAGAAAGTATGACCGAAAACTATCCAAACTTTAACACCCTATATACGCTGAAAAGTTGTATTTTCTTGTTCATTTCATGACTTGTGTAATCTTCTGGTATTTTTAATTTAATGTAATGACCTCCATTCCGTACCATTTGAATCCCGCAAAATCTTGTAAATTTTCAAACATATAAAGATGTAATGATGCCTGCAAACTGGCTTCTCCCATGTTAAATTACTAATATGAGAATGAAATATTTATTTACTTATTTGAGTTGTCTCTCAATGGGAACAACTTTGCTGAAGTTGGTGCTATTGGGTCCTCAACCCCGGATGTTGCGGAACCAATGAGCGTTTAATGATCGTGCAAATTGTAAATTCCCGAAATCCCCTCAGTGGCATGCCGCCGGCAGATTGAAGCGCCAGACAATTCCCTTACCGGGCAGGTGACCGTGAACAAGTCCGTGTTTCCACTCTTTCAAATATTAATCCAGCTTATTCCTGGCCATGCTAAGTTGGACCCTTCATTGCTAGATATCTTCCTCGGGTAGCCTTTGGATAAGTCTAACGTGCCACCCGTTGGCACCCTCCCTATATCGATTTCTCGGGCTATTCGGCCTCGTTCACCTTGAGGTATTGGCCATGCAACCTGTAGACAGTCGCAGATCTCCCTGTTTATGTACGAAAGTTCCCCACCAAAAACGCGTCTCAATCGGCCAAGTAAAGAAGTGGCTTTAGAGATGCCATCAGTGGAAGCCGACTAATCTACGTCGGTGCTTTCACCAACGACTTTTTTGATTGCGCTCTCCTCTCTGTCACAGGTGTTTTCTATAGTCTTCCCGGGCGCATAGTTCGCGTAGAAAGGCGAGGGGACCACGCGAACCTGATGGTTAATCCATCGATATTCAGTAGCCTGCTGGTCCGTGCATCTTGTGTCCAATCTCATCCCCGTGACCTAGTTGTAAGGCACCTCTGAACACTCCTATTTTTAGTCTTATCCGAACGAGGATACCACTGAGTATAAATCGGCATTATTCTAATGGTGGACGTACGTGAGTTTGACGCGGCGGTAAGTTAGCGTTTCTGAGGTGAAGGTCATGGATTACACGGCCCGGTGGGGCCCTAGTTTTGTGACTATATGATGCCACCTGTTCACAAACTTAAGGTCACCTGAGTGTCTTAGTCCAGGGTCCCACATGCTTCTAAGAACTTGCAGCTTGATGGGGTGAAGGTGTCGTTGGAAGTTTATCTAGGGGCCACCAAAACGTATCCGGCCACATTTACCTTCGATGGAATGAGGTCTGCGAGTAGTAGACCATGTGGATGCCCTACAAAGCTTTCTTTGTACCAATGTTTGGAGGTGGGATGAGTCAGCATACGTGAATCTGCACGCAGCCTTCGGGTCTTCAGTAGACAAGAATTGCCTACCGTGTGTAAAGCAGCTGAAAGTGCTATTCACGCGCAGAATAAAGAGAAGGGGTCCGTTGCACTCCCTTTAAATACACTAGAGGCAATTGGCGTGGTTTTTGAAGTGAGTCGGTATACCTTCACCGCTTGGGTTCGATCACTGAGGAAAGATTTATTCCATCTTAATAGTGGATGATCAACTCCCAGAAACTTATCTTACTTATTAACAGTAAGTGATTGACTTTTCCAGATGCCCTTGAAATGTTTAAGTAGGGTGCATGGACTAACTGGTGCCAATTAGGTACGGTAATTATGGAGTTGAAGCAGCCAAGATGACAGGTTGTCCCGGACCTCGATTTTGGGGACCCACGTGGACTGGTTGTGATAGTGCTGTAACTAAACGTAAACTTCTCCACAGTTCTATAAACTACAGGAGTAATGTTTACTGGCCTATGGTCACCAGCTAATGTCTTTGATCCAAACCTATATCGAGGTAGGATGAATGATATTTTCTTAATATCGTAGTATGATGGAGGTTTTAATGACAGAATGCAATAATAAGTATTTTATTCGCACATTATGAATCTAACGTAAAAGAAGCCAGTTTACAGGCATCACTGCAGTGCTGTCTGTCGAAACGAACAAGAAAATATCTCTTTTCGGTGAATACACAGCCTTCTAGTCTACATCATCCTCGGTCATATTTTTCACTAAAGGTCGCGCATTATACCAAGTTTGCGTCACAAGCAGTCGGCACTTTTGACTCACATTCGTAGTGCCGTGTAACGCCAGGCGAACGTCTGTTTTACCATAAATTCTCATACTTATATCTCTAGTGACCAAAAAAAACCCACGCTGACGACTTCTAGAATCGGTAAGTTTCCACGTAATCGAGTTATCTAAACGAATATCCATTTTCAAGCATCCCCCAGCCTTTAAGCGGTAACATTCATGGCGGTACAAATTTACCCCTCTAGAATGAAAAGTTACGGTGCAGCGGGATGAACGTCTGAAGAACCGCAGACCAACAGTAATGGGCTTTTACACACAACTCACGTTCAAGCATGAAGCATCATGAAGGAAGTACACCCTCAGCCAGATGAAGTACTGGAGAAGCCTGTTGCATAGCATTGTTGTGAATATATTCACTCCGTAGTCAACAGTTGCGTTGATTTCCTGGGTTTAACTACCTGTCCAGATCTTTGCTATCATTGTAGCCGTCCAGGAATTTGAGCAATTCGAGGATGGATGAATGTTCATGTGGTGATGGGGTCAAATGAATGAATGGGACCGGTAATATTTTAAGTAAATGTTTTGGGCAACAATAATGGAATATTGGGCCACTGTATTTGAAGAAATGTGATGGTACCTTGTCTGTGTCAGAGCTGTTGGAGCATTCAAGCGTCTTAGTGGCTTGGTTAATATTAGAATATGCGAACTTGGTAGAGCCTTTTGGCATTAGGGGGGAGCAGAATAGTTTTTCTTAGGGCATACAACGTTAATCTTACAGGAAAGATTAGTAAGTCCCAGATAACTGACACAAATATGTCTCTGAATATTTTATACAGATCTATCAGATTGTTAAGGGCCTTGTGGTCGTGAATAAGAAGAGGAATTTTACGTGCTACGCATTACAGCCGCTTCTTTAGGAGTGTGGAAAGAGCTTATATATCAGATGAGCTAGCTACCACACTACTCTATTCACCCTCCTTGCGCATATAGTGGCTGCGTGAGATGGAATTAAGGATACTAAGAATCAACCAATTAATCCAATTTGTGATGTCAGCAGTATCTCGTTGAGGATTGCGTAGCCTTCTGTGAACACTGGGGGGCACAGATAGCCCAATGTTTGGAGGCACTTTGTTGTAGTTCTTCAGAGTAACAACCACACTGAAGCGGGTCTTGGAATTGTAGCAGAATACGTCAAGCGATAAGTTGAGATCTGTACCGGTGAACTTTGATCCCCAGTCAATGCGTCTAATCAGTGAACATGTCAGCTTTCAGTCGGCTTTGCCGTAGCCCTGTGTATATCGTTCATTGTAGGGTAGAAGTACCGATTGAAGTGCTAGTTGAAGGAAGTGGTAGTGCACACAAGACAGTTATATGTCCACCTCGTGGAAACTTGGAGCCCACATTTGTCAAAAGAGGAATGTAACCACTGCAATTCAGCTATGCTGGTCCGAACGTGGGAAACCATTCAACGGGATCAAACTGACGCGATCCAGATAAGTTCCTACGTTCAACTGTATGTTCCCGAACTTTCGTTGGTGAAGCACAGCCAAAGATTGGTCCAACAATATCAGAAGGCGATTTGTAGTAAACCTGTGACAGATCTGTAAAAGGTCTATGGTACTATCAAACAACAACAAGATATATCAGGATTACAAGAACACTTCGATAAGGCCGCTGGGCAACTTTACGGTCCGAAACGTCCTCTGGCGCGAACGCGTACTACATGGCGAAAAATTGGTTAGCCAAATACAATTCTTAAGTATCTGAAAGTCAATAAGACTGTTCTCAGTAAAGTGGGACCAATAATCTGTCTAAATGAATCACAGCGACCAACAAGCGTTTCCGTTAAACAGTTATAAGACAGGCAGTCAAATCACAGCCCAACCCTAGGTTGAGTCAAGAAAGGTCGGGGACGATAAGGCAACGCCAATAGTACAGCATCCTGCAGTAGCAAAGTAAAACACTGAGGACAGTTCTCAACCAAGAGAAGGACAAATGATGAGTGTACGGTCAAGGAAGACAAGCATACGGCAAAATAACACTATACCATGTAGAGTCGAAGGCATAATATCCATAACGAGGGTAGAAATATTCGAACAAGTATCATTACTGTCAAACGGGGTGCTCAGAAAGAATTTGCATATCACTTTTTCCGTTACAAAGAATTATGCTGTGCTCAAAAGCGCAGATTTTCGAGATCTATGTCAAGCAATCGAGCTTGTTCAGTGGGTTCGGGTAAAACTGAACAGGTAACAATGATTCTCCTTGAGTCGTGCGTGCGGTCACACAGAATTCAAGTAGCGATTCCAGGATGTGTTTACAAAGTAGACGGAACAAGCCCAAGTGATGAGAATAGAAGTTACGCTGGTTCTCCTCAGCTTTCTGAAGGGGAGTGAACGCTTCAACCAGATATCCTTCCATAGTCTTGCTGAAGGATGAGAGGTGATTTCACATTGACACAATACATTTTAAGTGGTGATTTGAAAGTTAATTTTTACTCTTGTCTTTGGCGAAAGAAGGTTGTGTCCTAAGTGGACGAAATCGGCAGGCTCAAAAGCCACTATCAAAGCCTAATATCTAAAAATTTGTGGTCGTTTGTTGTTGACTATAGGAGCCTTCAGTGAGGGAGTGTTATATCAGCATCTTCTGTTGATGCCAGGCCAATAAGGACTGGATATCCACGATAACAATAACGATTTATTGTGAATTATACGAACATATTTCATTTTGAAAGGCAGTATCTGAACGTTACTGTTCGCGGCAAAGCCAAGAAAATTTGAAACGAATAAATTATCATCGCATATTCAGTCTCATAGTATGTCGTTACTCAGATATTACTGGTCCGAAGTACAGGAAGGAAACCACTTCCTCATGCAACAGAAGTAAAAGGTAACACTGGCATCATCACTCAGCGTGAGCAGTAACCTGGTAATAGCGATTAGACTTCAACACTTCAGTTTGTGTGAGTCACTTAGTAGGAGTACGTGGTATATCGGCTATTGAGCATTCTTGACGCTCAAAACATGCGAACATTCGATAACCTTGTACTGTCCACAGATAGCACGCGAAAATGGGTTTAGATACTGGGATGGACGGCGCGGAACAGGACGAGCATTGTGTGGTACCGCGCGGCACACAGTGGTTGTTCAAGTCTGTGTTGTCGAAAACAGTCACCAAAGATCGAACTCACTCCAGTAACGGTTGTGATATTAGGTCAGCTATCTGTCGGGCTTCGTCATTAAGCCATTCAATACGCATTTAAGGTCCGTGGTTCAAAAAAGATTATTTTCAGCAGGCACCACTACAGAGTTAGCAGTCACCAGGGGGTGGAGAACTTGCATGTTCCAATATATACAGTGTTTGATACCAGAATTCTTAAATGGAATTCCAGTTGGACTCATAGGTTCAGGGTGAATTGCAAAAGTGATCGCTATGCAGTACTTGTGTTGTGAACGTGTCTACCAGGAAACAAAATAAACTTAGGTGCAGTTGCGAGGATAGTTAAGCAAAAATTATCTATCTTGTCAACAACAGACTAGGGTAATACAGCAGCCCGTAGCTTTTATCCGTTCAGTCATCGTTTGAAGGAGGGAAATTTGGTTCATCGGAATGTAGACCTGCGGCTTGTTGGTGGCAGAAAGAAGTTGGCCATCCGACGGTAGCTACACTCAGTGATGCTACCCCGAACGAATGCAGTCATGCCCCAGGAAGAAATAAGAGAGGCACAAGTGTGGTATGGCACAGAAACTACTGATCCACACAGTAAGGTGCATAAGTTGACACATCTAAGTGGAAGTCTCAGAGACAAGGAGTCGCTAAACTGTGAATATGCTTCTGGATAGAGGGAAAAGTCTTGTATGAAGTAATGAGACATCGGAAGTTCCAGAGTGTAAAACAAGAGGAGTTGTCATTGAAGAGAGTTTTCACCTTCTCTTAATCATGAACTATTGAATAAAGTCTTGCCCACCTTTATTCTTGGGTAAATATTACTTTCACTACCTTGTGGACGCTAAGGTCCTACAGAGCCATCTATAAGGGCTTTGGTCACTAGGCCCTTATCTACGAACAGGCTTTGAATATCATTCAAATCCAAAAGCAGGTTGAAAAGCGGCTTACGCCGTAACGCTGCAGCGCCGCTTAAAACGAGTGACGGAAGCCTGTTCCAGGCTAAGCGGTAGTATGCGGCGAAGAATTTGCATCTGATCTGCTTACTGCATCTGTGAACCGCTAACCTGGGCGTGGGGTCTCTAAAGCCTGATGGTGGCACACATTTCCAAGTGGGTGGATGGAAACAGTAAGAAAGAACACGGATAGTCTCGCTTAAAGGAACAAGGCGGGTCCCTAGACTAAGTTTCTATCGCGGTCCCATGGGCAGCGTAGTCCACCTATCTGTGCAATCTACATTTCTAGTGCTACGCAACAACCTCGTAGTGGAACTTCGTACATATTCCGGTCGTCGATACCACCTATGCTAGAAAAAAGGGATGGGCCACATTCTGGTGTCGGCCTAACACAAACCTTAAAAGGGGCAAGTCTGGCCTCCTTCATATAAAGGCTCTCAAGAATAAAGCCTGATAATCTTCCAGTTTTGAAGATGATGGCCAAGAAACCCTCCGTGAACTTAAGGTTACCAGAACATTGGATGCTTAGATTGCAGACCTTACTGCACGTTTGAAAAAATGATCTTCCTAGCATAGCCCAATGCTAGGACACTTTTTCACGACCGGACACAAGTTACCAGCCCTTAAGCTAACCAAGCACACTTCTTTACTCGTCACGAGTTGTCTACAAATCTTTAGCAATTGCATTTCAATGGAAGCTGCAGACAATTTCTAGGTGGTCTGCGCAAGTGTATGCTTTTTATGCCTAACCGTCTGACATGTGCCACTATTATGCGTGAGACAGAGGAGTAGATGAAGCACACTTCCTTGTATCACGCCGCTTGTAGTTAGTCGGAGCTTTGAAAAGCAATCGCTTAACCTATTTATTTGGAAATATTCATCGAGAAGTGGTTCGAACCAGCCATGTGGAAAGTGTTGCCACCCAGAAAGACTTAAGTTTCAAAGTCAGTCTCTGGTAGGTGGCTTTGTAAAGCGCACTCCTGAGGCGGGAGAACGGCACATCAAAAAACCCCTGATCACCTTTTTGTGTGATATATTCAAGACCATCTCGTATGAAGGTGTCACAGGGTCAGGTTTTTAAAACCTTTCTAAGAAGTCGATAGTGGGTTGTTATCGAATAGGTAATCAACGACTCTATTCTCTCTATCATTCCGAAAACCCCGGATGCGAGATCAATAGCGCGGTAACCATTTGAATGTGCGGGTAGCCTACCTAGTAGGCGGGAAGAAATGGGTAGTTTCCCATGCTGGCACGTAGCATGCACTGTTGAGTGATAAAGAAAATAACTCCATAAAAGCAGAAAGCATGTCTACACCTCCATTTTTAAGAACGACGGCAGATACCCCATCTGAACTATGTGAAAACGAAGTTTTAGAGCGTTGGTCACCGGAGAAGTGTTTTGTGCTGTAGACCTCACAGTTTTAGTCATTGAAGGCAGCATTGACCATCCTGTCTCTAATGCATTACTTCTATCCGTTAGCGAAATACCCAAGTGGCCACCGAAAGGCCGCACGACTTGCTTAGGATCACGTTATAACTGGTCACTATTAGTCGCGCATTTAAGCTCGTCAGATTCAGAAATTTCAGTCCAGATATCCGAACCTTTATAGAAGATTCTTACCTACCAGCGTAAAGGGGTTGTCGTTCTCAACCAAGGGGCTTCCTGTTCACATACTGAATCAGCATGAGCTGAGATTTTAGATGTCGTCACTGGTGAAGAAAAGTCATATGGCTTATGGTGAAATCGCTTAGGGTGTTTCCACAGCTATCTTCGAAGGGGACTTGAATAAACACCGTTTTCGGAATCGTAGTGCAAAATGATTGCAGTCAACATGTAAGTTACGATAGGGAACGGTTGTCAGTGCTTCGGTGGACACTGGTTATGCCATCTTCCCAGTCTAAACATCCCAGTGAAGTCTGAGGGATGCTTCGGTAATTTCTGCACTGTACTAGCCTTCTTTGGAGGTTATCAGCAGATTCGAAATTTAACCAAAAGATCACAACGTTGCGGTCACCTCTGGGGAATCGATGGCCAGTGTGTACTGTGTGCGATAAACGCCGCCGGAAACAGGGGACAGACAGCTTGCGGGCTTCAAAATAATGCAGGCAGGATATTGCATAATTCTAAACTCCGAGATATCCCACTGCGGTGAATTCACAGACAGATTAGCATATATAAGACGACCTGTTCGGAGACCATTTGTCCTATCACCACGAAAAGTGTGTAGTTGTAAAGGCAAACGCAGAGGTTAGAGATATACAGAGTGCCCAATGCCTCAGTTATTATAATGGCCAAAGAATAGCATAACAACGAAATTAAGGCCAGACTGGGCTTATTATTGCAGACTGAGCCGCTGTTTATCAGATACACAAAAATTTAACACCTTAACGGCTGAAAAAACTGGATTTGCAGCGAAACAACAACTTATTAGTGTCATTAGGAAGCATGGTGTGCTGGCTACAGCTAAGTAGTGTGGTGTCGGGCCAGTTACTTGTGTTCAAATCAGTGTTGTGTGTGTTTTGATTTTGTTCTTATAATGTGTCCAGAAACAGTGATCACTCACTTTGTTAGACTTCATTCAACCTTCTGGTACAACCATATTTAGCCTCTTGCTTCGATTAGTGTTACAATTATACTTCTTTTTGGATCGAAACTGCAGTGGCCGTCAAAATTGAAGGTTTGTAGCTGCGTTTTGTACATATATTTAGTTTTGAGGAACAATCCTCTCTGGGTTCACCTACCGTTTGAGTATACATTCGTTTTATGGCAACCAGCTGCTTCGGATTTGGTTAGTTTCGCTTTGGGTTTTGGGAACTCTTAAAATTCGCATCTCCATTACGTGGATTTGACGTAACATAAGTTCCTCAACTTGACTCAACTCTTTTGGCTGACAGTGTGGTTCGTTCCCCTCCGGAAACAAGTTTCAATATTTGGGATATTCTACTAATTCCAATATGTTTCCGGATTGTGGAAATCGAGCTACTAGACGGGTTCACAATGCTGGATCTAGACATAGGGGGAAGGCCTCACTTGTGGATACTAATTTGAAATCTTTCAATACTGTGTGTGATGACAAGGCAGATAAAGTGAGCGTTGATGGTATTGGTATGCATGCTTCATGTAGTATGCCTGATTCTAATTATTGTCAAGCGCTCAAAACGTTGTCAAAGGAGAAAGGGCTAGAAAGAGAATCAGGATCAGGCGTTGCATCATCTTATGATATATCAGGAGTTGAGGATAAAACAGGACTTCACTCTGGGTTTAAGAACGCTGCTGGATTACCTGAACCCGGTGAAATACAATATAACTTTGCATCAGATTTGAGAGACTGTTCGGCCTCAACGGTGAACAACATCTCACTACTAAGGATAGAACTGACGTATTTTGATGGTCTACCCGGCCGATATCAGCTTTTGTCGGTTAGTCTAGAAATAAGACAGAAACTAAACTGACTGACAAAGGCCGTATGTCGTCTTATCTCGCACTTTCCAGAAGGGCAGGCAAGGGAAGTGGTAGAGGCAAGTATCTCACTACCAGCTGACCTTGGATATGATTGTGCTAGAGAAATCCTTCGTGATTTGCTGAACAGGAGCATATGATCGCCCGATTACTCGTTGACGACTTGGTCAGAAATGGATAGTCGATGGAGAACACTGTTGAGGCTGTGAATGAGTTCTCTATAAAGCTTAAAAACTTACGGATAACACTGTCACAGAGTAGCAGTGTTGTGAACTTCAGATAGCTGGTCAACTTGGAGGCTATCGTCGGGCGGATACCTACGGATTTACGAGGTAGATGGGCTGACATGGCAGACATACAGGACTTTGCTCACTAGGAGGGAGCCTGAATTTGAAGACTTGGTTTGCTTCGTTGAGGAGAGATCTAAAGTAGCTTGGTCGAGCTACGGCTTATTGATGAGACTTAATTTGGGAAGCGATCGGGTGAAGCGTTCTGGTTCACAGTTTAGCAGTAGGTCGCACTTCAATCGGTGGGAGGTGCTAATCATTCGACATTTGATAGGGCCACACCTACTACGAGTTACATCTTGTGACATGACTCCCACAGTCTCACTGAATGCCCGAAGCCATTGAAAATGCCGACCGACGGAAGAACATCGGTAGTTGAACGCCTTGGTGTCTGCTACAGTTGTTCAAAGAGGGGTCGCATAGCTAAGTTTCGCGATTCCGGACTTGAATGTGAGTCAAAGGATTACAAAGTAAACCACAACCCCTTGTTGTATATGACGGACACTGAAGCCAGAGTAACTGGATCGATCTCGGAAAGCGAATTTGGGAATCGTTCCGGTGCGACTGACGGGTTAAAAAGGGAACTTAAAAACTTATGCCCTGCTGGATAATGGATCGGACACACCACTAATATTGGAAAACATTGTCAAGGATCTTGGTCTTGCTGGGAGAAAGTGCCCCCCGAGTGTGGCCAGAGTGACAGGGATTTCTCGGCGCAAGTGCTTGGAAGTGATTGCAGAGCCCTGCTCGCTGGATGGACAAGGTTCAGCGAAGGTACAAATGGCTTACACCGTTGGTCACCTACCAATACAGGGTGTGCACTCTGTTGGAAAGGCAGATAAATGTCTGGAGCAATTCGAGGGACGTCAGCTACCTCGATTACGTAGTGGTACTGTTGGAGTCATAATCGGATGTGACGTTCAAGATGCGCTTTGGGCCCTGAAACGGCACGTTAGAAATAGAAATCGGCGGTTTGGAGCACAAACCCGTTCGGACTGGGTTGTGTTTGGTCCGAAGCAAGGTAAGTCCTCACGTAAAGTTGCCTTTTGCCAGTGTTCGAACAACTGTAATGTGTCAGATAGTCTAGAAAGGCAGTATCATCATTTCTGCTCGTGCTTTCCTTTTCTTCCTCTCTTTTAAGCATGTTTGAAAACCAAACTGCAATAAATGACCTGGGGCTTCTGGACGATCATTATGGCAGCGAAAATCTGGACCAATAACTAAGTCTAAGGAATAAACTCATCTAGTGACCCAAAGTGAGACACGTTCTCAAACGAACTTCTGCAGTATTTCACCCCATTTGGCTTCGTCTCACGGAAGACAATTAACAGTCAACATACCTCCTTGATAATGCTGTATGCTCCAATGTGAATTGTATGTGCAAAACTCCGTGACCATTGGATAACAGCCCCTCAAATGCTTATTTCTTTGTACAGCAACAACTAATTCTGATAGATTATATCTGTATTGCTGAGCAAGGTCACACTACGAGTGAGAAATACGAGGACTTGTATATTCACGTGGATTATATGGTCATGCTAACACTTACTGTCACCTGAAATCAATGAAGTGAGTTTTCGTTGGTTTAACGATGCTATAAACATGTGAACTGATGTTAGAATAGACGTTTATCTGACGAAACACGGAACTATGCTGCCAGGTTAACCATCTAGGTCACATATGACGCAAACGCCGAATATTGTACGATTTTGGTATCACTTGATTGTGAAAAAGGAATGGTAGGTGGAGACGACCGAAACTCATGAGCAATCTGTATGTGCTGTGAGGTGATATTTTTCTGTTCTTTTCATAACCTGTAGTCACTTTTAATATCATGATGAACCATGATGCGATACCTTCAGCATCATTCAGGACAGCTCAAGTACTGGGGATTTCTTCACCCTTATCAATTTGATGATGCCTGTAAACTGGCTTCTCCCACGTTAAACTCTTAATTTCGGAGTGAAAAATTCATCTATTTATTTATTTAGATCGTACGTATCTCCACTGAGAAACCTTTGTTAGGCAGTGGATAATGGAAATACGACCGATTGCAAAAGTCTTGAACCGATTACTCGTGTTCCTGACATAATGCAACACTATTTTTGAACCCGTCCAGAAATATACTTCGGGAAACTCTATATCTAACCGTGTCTTGATTTGAGAACCGAGGCAAGCTCCTGGAAGGGCCGCCGTAAGTTCCACGCGTGGTACTGTTAGCACTTCAATAGGGGCAGCCCTAGCCTTAGCCAATACCATGCTACAATAGGTTTCAGTTGCACCCAGTGTGCACCGAATATATGCTACGGCTCCACCCAACCACCGAGGCGTAGAAGACTGTGTAACCCTTTCTCAAAACCGTTGTCCGACGCCGGCCATAAGAGACGTGGAAACGTTACTTCATTAATTCTCTTGATGTTATTCAAAATTTTACATGAATCGACTTCCTGTACGGGATTCCGTCATCCCAGCCAAGACCCACTTCACACAGACGGTGGCGCAACTGTTTTGCCGGAAGAAGGATTGGTGTCGAGAGTTCTCGCTGATCGCACAAACAATCCACCGTTGACAGAATGCCCCTCTTAGTTGTAGCCTTATTAGGCAAGTTAGCCTTTGTTATCCCAGGATAAACTTAAGGTACGCTCAATTGGCAGCTTCTCTATATCGATTTCACGCAGTGTCTGGCTTGTTCGCTTGGGGGGTTTTTACCTTACAACTTGAAAGCTTTATAGGAGGTCGAGGCTATCTGTCAAGTTCACGACTATCAAAGAATCATTACGGACAGTGTCTTACCTTGTCGACCGTTGACGCCCGGACGTTTTTTGTTGAGCTTTCGTCTTTTTACCAGCTTTGCTCTCTTTCAAGGGCGACGCAATTGCATGTTTTGCGAGCTCGCCAGTGACTCGCATGGTCTGCTGTCCGTTCCACTTCCCTTCAGACTCAGGTCTAGCCCTCCCAATTTCCAGATTGCCCTCCTTCAGCCTGTTTCCTGCGTTTTCGGCCCTCACAGACTCGATGGGTTTGACTGGAGTCGAAATCCGACTGTTCTTATTCCGTGCAATGTATACCCGTTCTCCACCTTGAGCATCCTTGCCTAGTATGACCGTTTCGTTTTGCGCTTCATCTGTTGGTAGCAGAATCCAAGCGAAGGATTGAAAGGAAGTCAATGTTATTGCAGTGATGAGGTGCATCACGTCCTTCGCCGAACAAGTTCTCTGTTATTGTTGGGAAACTTGAGCACTTTTTCCGCTGGTCACTTTTCGAACTCCAAGGCAAGCGTGCTTAGGCATCACTTTTGAACTTTCCAGCTTCCACTTTTTTGGTTTATTGTCGGCCTGCTGTTACTCCCGTTAACATGCCGACGGTGTCCTCATAAGCATCGTCGAGTGTTGATCAACACAAGCGGCAATGCCATTCGCGGCCAGGTTTGCTGAGTTTGGCGTACTCAGTTCGCTTTAAGTCTGTACAAGCCTCACGGGACTACCCATCGCAGACTATCATTATCGTCAAAAATGCAGTAGAGAGGGAAAAACCAACGCAAAAGCCCTTAAAATACCTCAAAAGGGGTAGAAACCCTAGCTCTATCAGGTCAAACCAAAAGTGGAGCAGAGATGAAGCATCGTTATCCTAGTAGGAACAGAAATACAAGTGAAAATAGGGCAAACTTGTCGGAATTGGAGCTCAAGAGAACTTCCGCGCTAAAAACCAGAGTTTTCGTTGCGCTATTCACAACAAAAACTAAAATGCTAAATCACGGTAAGATTACACTTCCTATCAAAAAGCGCGCGCTAATATCAGTCTTCGTCGAAAGACTGATCTGAAGCCCAGTCTAATATGTGAATGGTTTTAAAGAATCCCATTAACCCTGGGTGGATTAGTGAAGATAACAGATCACCCCTGATACATTGAGAATGCCTCCGCAAAGAGTAACGCCCATCCTATATTGTTTTTGTTGCAAGCGGTACATAAATGCCAACCAGTTTTGTCTGGCAAAAGACCTAACTAGGCGCAGAAACTGAGCAACAGCGTCAAGAATCTGAAATCTGTGACAAAAATGGTAATTCTATCCCAGTCTTAGACGTTTTATAATCGAGAGCCATACGAATAAAGCAACTGAAGTGCCCTTCTTTTTGGAAAATATAAAATTGATGACTGTTCTAAAGGACAGTATATTTTCAAGATGTAACGATCAGCAGAGGCGCAAACATATTGACTTAGGAAAATAGTCGAATGAAAGAGTCAAGGTAACACTTGAGATGACGTTGCATCCGACTATCATGAAAATGTGGAAGTAAATAAAACGCGAACGGATAACATTACAAGGTCAAATAATACACTTAAATTTAAGGATTTAAGCAGTCAGTAAAATACTTGATGCCCATCTGGAAGAATAGACACTCTGACAGCCGAAGTTAGAAAAAAAGTGGCTACAGTGTTAAATACCGGATGACGTATAGCACACTCAATACCAGTGGTTGCCTACCACAATTATTACTGAAACTGAATCAGAACAATGAAACATGCGAGCTTTAATATGAATAAAGTCCTAATATGTTTTCTTGAAGGTGCATGCACAAAGAGGTGTCGTTCAAACAGATTACTACTTAGGTTAGACCTAGTTTTCTGGTCACTCGGGACTGAAGATATTGTTTTTCAAATGCATACACACGACCTTACAAAAGATCCCGCGCACTTCGTTCCTTGTCACTTGAAGGCGCTGGGTGCAGGTTCGTTATCGTCTTATAAATGTTGTACTTATGTAGCCTTCTAATAAGTTAAGTAGTGGAGCTTATTTTATTTACTCATTATATCACGCTTCGACAATATTATGCACTGAAGGTGGGACAGTTAGGATAAGTTGTTATCAATTGTCCTTCCGCGGAAGTTGTATTTGCGTTGAATCCAGCCTTTTCAAGCAGATTTCGTAGTATGTCTGGGTTTGAAGTCGGGGAAATGTAAATATTTTCGGCTTTTAGTCTTGTAGGCAATCAGAAACTCCTGGTTATCACTGAACGCTATGCTGTACGTTATTTATGTACGTTAGTTACTGGTGTTACGTGCCTCAGCACGGGCATGTAGCACTTTACAGAACACTGGTGACTTTATGAGCCTTAAGCAAGCTGTCGTCTTCGGCCTTCAATGCTTTTTGTCAAGATATAGTCTATGTGTCTGGAAAAAGTTCAAACTTTGAAGCAATTTGTCTAAGTATAAGTTATATATATATAAATATATGAATCTTACCGGTGAATATGACTGATATATAGAATTGTAGCAACAGATGCAACACATATACTACTCAAGTTTACGACTGCATGTTTATTTATGGTAAAGTTGATTTTTAGATATCAAATGTCACATGTCCTAATGATGATTAATGAGTGTTTAGACATCAGCGTTACTTTACTGTTTACAGGTGACCTTTTTCTCATATAGAAACAAAGTATGAGATTTTCGAAATCTCAGTGACTGAATGACACAGAATCGACGTAGAACTTCGCGCACAAGTGCATTAGCTCAAGTTGCCACACTTCACAGTTGTACACAAAGCACAGGTGGTTCGAGAAGGAGTTATGTATAAAAATGATCAGATATATACAAATATGTAGTTTATATGTATGTATCGGCAATATATCATTTCATCCTACTGGCTAACTTATTGCATCGATGTAAAATCTTTTCTTTTCAGCGATCCAGGTTTCTTTGCTTATAAACTTCCTACTGGGATTATTTGGAAACTCGGGGTGGTGTGACTCAGAACCGGTTGGAGTGGTGTAAATGCATTCACATGTCATCTTCTTAATCGTTGTATCCCATTTATTTTTAGTCCTCGTGTTTACTTTTCTCACGACTTTCTGTGACTTGTTCACATATCATTTGGTTTCCATGCCTTTATTCTAGCTGCCTTGTATCTGAGTGTTTCGATAAATCACATCAACTTCAATGGTTATGCAGTACTTCCAGGTTCTACATTGACATAAGCTTACTGGATGATGAAAAAGTCCTCAAGCTGGCGATTATGCGTCTGTCTAACTTACTAAAATTTCAGCTCTCGGATATGGGGGTCTTAGCGTGTGGTTTTGATTCACAAGTAGTAGAGATTATTCTGGTAGAAGTACACCTTGGTGATACTGTCAGAATCTTTAGGCTAGCAGACTTATGATGATGACTGCCCGGTGCAGTCGGGATCAGATAACTACGTGGTCTCCAAGCAATCCTTACGGAAACCAGGTCTATCCTCTAATTCAAGAAAGGAAGTAGGTCACTAGATAGTTCTGAAAAAATCCTCATTGTAGTCGAAAGCTAAGATACTTGGTATTCAAAAAGTATTGTTGAAATATCTTTTCACTCGCTGGGGATATAAACGACTTCGCTTTGTTTATGGTTATCGTATTTATCCTCGAGAAACATTAAAATATTTTATGGAGTTCATGGACTTTACACGAATTAAAGCTGTTGGTGCTGTAGATGTTTGTTAGGGATACTGTATTGTTGATCAATATATATATATATATATATATATATATTATAATGTTTCGCCTGAATTAAGGAATAAATTAACTGTAATTACGCTGTGCAAATAACCTTTTTTCAGGACACCGTACACAAGGGGATCATGCGCCGTCTGTTTTGGCGGAAAAATAACCTGTTCATACTGGGAGTCGTGTGTTTCGGTCTCATGTTTATTTTGTGGATAAACACGAACAGACTTGAGCATAGTAGAGTGCATGAAGATTATGCACAATTACCTGTTGATAATCCCCTGGCACCTTTGCCAAGTAAATTGCCTAAACAACACGATTCCAAAAACAATGACTTCCTCGACAAATTTCATGAGGGCAGACACATTCTCAAACCAAAAGATAATGTTGGTCAATTTCCAAATATCCGTCCACATCCAGTAGTAGACAAGGATTCGGGTGAGTTGTCCACAAAGTATTAAATTAAGTTAATAAGACTAACCATCTATTAAAAATCAGTTCGTCTTTTCCTTTCTAATATTTGCCTGTTTTACTACTTTTAGTTTCAAAGACTTTTGTAGATGGAAGTGAATCTCAGATTGTTGCTTCTGTTTAGTACACATTGAATGAGACTTAACCATTGCGTCCCATGTCTATTCTTCTGTTTATACTACGAAACTAAGCTTTCGAGGTTTTTGTTCTAACTGATCGCTATGAAACAGAGATGTGTATCATTTATCATCAAAATCCGGAACACCGTTTTCACCTTCATTGATTCATTTCCACTCCTATCATGTCTGTATTCATATTTTTACTTCTGTTGATTTTTCCTTTGGTTATGTTGAGAAGAGTATCAACTGGAACTGTTGTACTTTTATGCTGGATTGCAAATTGTTGTATCCGTTTGTTTAAGACACTGGGATCATAACACGCTAATGTTGGACTTCTCGTCAAAATATATAGTAATCAGGTTACTTTTTATCACATACTGGGTACCTTAGCAAAAAATTACTTGTAGTTCTCTTTAAGTAGAAAATAACGACGGGCACCTGAAAGAAAACACTTTTGAGTCTAATACTAGATCCATATCGGATGGTAAGCTCTTGTTTAAAGAAATTCTGTCAGAAGTAAAGTTAACTTCTGTTATAAATTTGGATTTCGAAATAGATAGGTGACTAATACGTATTGTTTTGAATAGTGGTCGTGGGTAATTTCAGTCTTTTTCATTGATTCATATTTAATATTTCATGAAATGACTTCTCTTTAATTTATGTAGCGTTTTATTTATGTAGTTAAACAAATTTGATGAGCATGACGCGTAAAAATCCACTTTTTTTGTTCTCAGTAGAAGATTCGTATTAACTTAATCTAGCGAGTTTCATCCAGAAACTATGAAGTTTTACTACATTTTTTTGGCTAAACTACATCAAATCCTTAAGAAACAATCACAAACTAAATTTTCAATTTTATGTTTGATCAGTGGGCGTAAAACAAACACAAAACAATGCACTACACACTTATATGAAACCTTCCCGTCCTCTGGCTTCTGAGAGAATGGTCTATATATTTCGTTAAATTTATCATTAAGAGATCAACTGAGTAATCTGTGTATTATGAGGCACCTGATAGTGAAAACAGAAGAAATATTTTGTGTTATAATACTGTGTTTTAGAGCCACTTTTCATGAGTTGCCGGTTAGATATAAAGAGTTATAAAAAGGTTGAAATTGCTTGTTATCTGAATGTAATTATTTTCATACATGTACACTAAACGAATGTAATTTGCTTATTTCTGCCTTCTGTTCTAAGTTTTTCTTATGTTATTGTTGTCATTTATATGTTCATGAAGACTGTTAAGATGAATGATTCATCGAATACTTTCAGCAACAGCTTTGTAAGTCGTTTTGGCATAAGAAATTGCTTCATGACGGCTTCGCGTCGACACCCCATCTAATAGTAGGGAGTGGAGTGTTAAAGTAGATTTATCCCTTTAGAGTCAATTTTACCCTCATTAGCTGTCAGCTAACCTCAACTCATAGCTGATATAAAAGTCCTAGTTGACTTTCACCAGGTTGTGCCTCCTGTTGCATCGACGTAATATCCGAATCCTTATCGTAGATGGAGTGTACTGCGCGTTAATGATCTATGCTCAGTTAAATATCTGTGGAACAGGGTCATTATGAAAACTTCAGATGCCTGACCGTCACTGTTACCTTCATAGCATCGTCCACGCGTAGTTGGACCACTACACTATCGATTGATACAAATTAGGATACACCTGTCTAATGCAGAGTAAAGGATGAATTGAAAAGTCATTCAGGTGTAGTCTGTTGCTCCTAAATGTTGTCGCTGTCATAAAGCAGTTTGTTGTATTAACTGAAAATAAGGTTTTCTTAAAATACTACGCTAACCACTCCGTATTCATTTCCAACAAAAGTATCTGGTCATTATTGTTTTTATGTCATGTAAAAATTAGCTTTTTTAATTGCCTCCATAGGTCTTGTTAACGTAAAAGATCGTGTTGCTGACGAAAATGACAATGGTGAGCATAATCTTCACGACATAGTACCTCCTGTTGATGAACCTAACGCAGATAATGTTCTTGTCCAACCTGTTGATCATGACAACAAAGGTGATTCAAACAATGAAATGCCTGTCGATCATAGTCATTCAGATGGGTTATCAGCAATTTCCAGGTTGGGATTATTTCCAAGTTCTCCACCTCCAAAAAGTGACGAGCAGTCTACAGGTCCAGGTAAACACAATTTGTGAATAGCATGTATGTTAATTTTGGATGGTTTATATTCATCACCAGGTAGTTCGTTGGTCAAGACCTCTGAAATTCGAAATCCACGTCACCTTTTTCTGTTTATAAAACCGAAAAGTATACGGACATACACATTCGATAAAGCTCGTAGTCTGGTATACAGACCTTCACCAGGTTGCCTATTTCCACTTAGTTTTTTAATTGGTGGTTTTTCGTATTTATTGGATTTGGAACGCATAGAAGAGGTAACTGTATTAGTCATGTATTCCAACAAGATACACTGTTCTGGAAAAAGCGTGGACTATCAGGTCTGAACTTTTCTTTTGTCTGGATTGCAGGTATCTTTTGTTGAGCTATGTCGGACAGAAATGTCAGAAAGTTCTTGCATACCATGTCACCTTGTAGTTGTATAAGAAAGAAGAAGTGATTATTTTCTTTCGACTACTTCCAATTTGTGCAGCTATGTGATCATAACAGCTAACTTATTGCATTTAACAATCACGAATTGCTGAATCAACAGATAACAGTAATAGTCTAAGCAAGCTAAGTGACACAAAGTTAATCAAAAACGTCTTTAAATATGATACTGAAATCTCTCGGATAAGTTTCTCAGATTGAGTGTAATTATGAAAGACTAGACAACTTGAAAACCTGTGCTGACTTTGAGTTAATTTGTCAAAATAGTGTTTTGATTTAAAGGATTATATTTGAGTTAGTGGTTTAAACACAACTCCATCTTTTAGTTTGGAGTTCGTGTCTTCATAGCCACGACAATTATGTGATTGTCTATGTGATCAGTCAAATTATTTTAAACGATTTACTAACTGTCTCACGAGGAGTGAACATCCATTCATTTTTATGAGTGGTGCAATCTTATCCTTCGAAAAGTTCACACAGGTTCCTCATCGTCACACCTCATGTATCAACATGCTTAGTTTTGAAGTTGTTAATCGGTTATCTACAACATATTTTAGTCAAAATGAATGCAACCAGATACAGATCCGTGTCCTAGGCTATGAACTACGACTAGTTTATGATATTTCTTTACACTATTGGGCTACACAAATCTTTGTAGTTAGTGAGTAGGTGGAACTGGCTAAGTGTATGTGCATGTGCACAATAAGATATTTATTAAGATTATGCACAACAAAACACTTATTTCCAGGTTCTTAGAACTTCTGGTTGCGAGGAACAATATTAGCAATATCAGGTCAAGCTTATTCCAACAGTTTCATGCTCCATCTTATAGACATGATGTTCCTTTTTTGAATATTTTGGGCAAATTTTGTGTCGCTGCACACAACTGTGACTGATGCTAAAAGAGGGATGGTTTTCCTGTGGTGAAATCTGATAGAAGTTGCCAGTATCTGCTAAGATTTTTACCTAAAACTACTGCAAAGTTTTTAGTTTTCGTTTTGGACTTAAAGAAGATCGCATAGAAATATAAAACAGGCTCCATGTGACTCATATTCTCAATTGTTTATCTGGAGTTTTACTCCTAAGGATCTAATAAATACACATGTAGTTTTGTATGGAACCATTACATTTTGAGTTACCAGTAACTTCGTTTCATCTTCTTCTCTGAAATGCCGGCGACTGAGTTATGTGATTATCAGCAGCAGCAGATACTAGGTTCGTAGGATTTCAGTGTTACTATTAACTGTTCAATTCCCCAGTGTTCTATGATGGTCTTTGCTTAGGTCGTATAGGAATCAATATTTCCAGTTCCAAGGAGTTGACAATAAAACTGCATAGTTGCTTCTTACTTTATTGAATGATAAAGGTTACACACCTTTGAATTCTCAAAGCATAAACTGTATATTTTATTGATTCAAACTCGGTTAGGTAATTTGCATTGAAATTGGGATTGATATCTCTAATCTAGGTCGTTTTCATTACTATGCGGGAGTTGAACCAGTTTCACCTTACAGTTTTGCAGATAAGAACTGAATTATTTTGACATGTCTGAGATGTGATTTATAGGTTGCTGAGTGAATTGAATTAACAATGGTTTCTTACACTAGGAAACAATAGCAGTTATATCCAGTCGCCGTGAATAGTTATATATTCTAAACTGTGTACAATTCTTAGCGTCTACAACGCACTGAGTTCGTGTTAAATGAATACATAAAATATTAAAATAAGCGCTATATAGTTGCTAAGAGTTAATGATACTATCTACTCATTCCTCATCAAATAGAGTTGGTTTCAAATAAGTTATGATGAACACTACTTCTAAATTAAAAATCCCCATTCATCTCAAAAATTCATAACTTAATGGTTAGAAATGAAGCGCCTCGATGGGTAAAACAAGTTATCTCCTTCGTTATAAAAAAATATACACTTTTCATGTACTATGATTTGTATCCAAACTAACAATGAAATACAAGTATAAGTGGATTCTTGCAGTATTTAACATAACCACAAATTTTGAAATTCATCAGAAGTGTTATGTAAGTAGTAGTTGGTAAACATAATCTGAAGTATACATCTTCAATTATCGTAGATGATGATTTCGAATTACTCTCTACCTAAGAATACTATCGTTAGTCATCTGACAACAGATATGATTAATGACAGTACAGGAACCTGTTCACTAATGAGTACCCAATGATTAGCACAGATCGAATTCTGTCAATCAAGTCGTGTCTGGATAGCTTAGTGGTTAAGTCTCTGACTTCAGCAATGAGTAATGCAGGGTTAAATCATCGATGAGACATAAGTTTTCTCTTGGTTGAAGAGTGTTGCTGAATGTCAGCAAGCACAAAACTTATGTCCAGGGCTTTCTGCCGACTGACCGCCATCATATAACACCAAAAAACGAATCTTTACATGATTTCTGAGTTGTGTTGCCATAAGTAACTACAGATTTTTGCATCTTGTTGGTGTTCGTGCATAGTGTGCCTTATAAAAGCTTGGTTGTGTCGCCGACTAATAACTGATAAGGATTTCAGCCTGTCTTGTAGCATATTAATAAAGAATCTTACACCTTTCCTGACAAAAATGTTTGCAGCTGGTGAAAGGCCGTGGAATAAAAAGAGTTCATTTTATTCTGCAAATATCTCTGTTCTTGCATTGTTCAAAAATGTATTATAAACTATAAAATTAGGGGATTTTACTTCTGGAGTCTAAAATTCTCTTATGTGGCTTCACCGTAATATGGTTTGTTTAATGCCTTCTTATCTTGATATGTACTTGCTAAGTAGGCATAGATAATAGTAACAGTCCTATCACTTGGTAATTTTTAGATTTGATTTGTGCACTAAACGACTGATTCTATTGCTATGTTATTTGACTTCCTTTTCTATGCCTACATTCATTTATGAGGATTTTAATATAATTCTTTTTGCCACTTTTCTTTCCTCGTTATCATATGTCGCCTAAATTATGGGCAATTTAATAATAAGGTGAAGGCGGTAAGCCGTATACAGTGGAAAGTGACAAGCTTTCACCAGTTGAACGCCAAAAATTTGATCAAGGTTGGAATGATAATGCTTTCAATCAGTATGCTAGTGATCATATCAGCGTAAGACGATATTTACCAGACTTTCGTGAGGGACAGTAAGTTTAGTTTACCTCCATTAAATATGATTATTTCTTGATTTCTTAAAAGTAGACTATTTAATGTTTTTCACTCTACCGTGTTCCTGACTAAGAGTGTTTCTGTCATTGGTGCTGAAATAACAGGAATGAAAACTCTTGATCTAATTGGGCAAGATCACCGAAAAGCAGTATCTAGGGTAACTATAGGTTTTTTATCAGATGTGTGTGATTTGTACTGGTACATATTTTGATCTTTTTCGAGATGCGATAGTAACAAGTCAAAATATGATGGGCAGTGACTTGTGATAGTGACACTGAGACAGCTATAAATTCACTGCTGGTTGGCCTAATTCTAGGATCTGAAGAAAAGTACGAGTATTTTGTAAGGGAAATATATTTTTACAATACCATTGAGGTTGAAAAATTAATTTCCGACTTTTTTTGACTGCATGGAAATCGCTCTTTCGGAGAATAAAACCTGTACAGGTTATCGACTGTTCAAATGGGAAATGGTGACAAACCAGATCACGTTGTTTATACACGATGATAATGTGGGCATAAATTTATGTTCATATTCTCTGAAGAAGTGATTTCCACAGTCGCAAAACGTCAGAAATTTATTTTCCTACCTCACTGGGATTATGCAAATATATTTCATTTATGACCCATTGACTCAACTTATTCACCCTATCAGGTCAAATTTCGATCTTGAAGTCCATACAAGTATACTTTTAGCGACAGATGAATTGAAATTTGTTTTAATGGAACTTATTTACTACTGTTTTTTCCTTAGCATTTAGAGTATCGTATCATCCTACATTTACTTATCCTAATATGTAAACGGTTAGTTATTACTTTTCCCCATTGTCGTGTAGCGGGAAATCCTATTTACCATGGTAAAGTTTTATGAGTACTGTCTTCTGGTGAAACACTTTACTGTTTCCAAAAAGCCATGTATGCGTTAGCAACAAGACAAATTCGTATTCTTTCGAGAGCAACTATTCCCATCAAACAACTGTTAATACAATAATAGTCCAAGATGTTATTCATCGTAGACTGACATCAGTTGGAGGAACAAAAGAAACCGGGGAGCACTGGACAGCTGTTTCGTCCTAGTATGGGACTCCTCAGCAGTGCATACCCAGGTTTCCTTCGTTCCTCCAACTGATGTCAGTCTACGATGAATAACAACTTGAAATATTTCCAAATCTTCACAACTCCCTCGAAATTCAATTAAACTGGTGCTCATTGGTGACTAGCTTCGAGAGGTATTCCCGAAGTTCCAATGAGAAGTCGTGACCGGTGGGGCAAAGCCTGATGGTCGTGAGGACAGTTACTCAACGATGATATTGGGTGGCGGTTGCTCTATATCGTGAGCTAACGAAGTTGGAAATATGGACTACTGGAGTCTGACCCAGCGGCTGAATGGTAACGTGCTGGTCACGGAACCTGAAGGTCGCGGGTTCGATCCCTGGCGGTGTTGTGGGTGCGCACTACTGAGGAGTCCCGTACTAGGAGGAAACAGCTGTCCAATGCTCCCCGGTTTCCTTTGTTCTTCCAACTGATGTCAGTCTACAATGAATAACAACTTGAAATATTTCCAAATCCCCACAACTCCCTCAAAATACAATAATAGTTACTGATTACTTTCGAAAGGTTTATAAATTTTAAGAAAAATATTCTTTCTCTTTAGTCTGCCCATTGGATATGCAAAATATACATAGTGACTATAACACTGGTGATAACTCTTCAGTTATTTCGATAGTTTTTGATGAATCACCAGTTATCACGTTTCAAATGTTTTCAGACTGACTGACCATCGGCTTTATGCATGTTTGTCGTAAACTAACACACGCTCAACAAATCGATCACATCATGTTGTTATTTTTGTTCAGCCATTGACTAGATGACCTTTGAATCCGGTGCCACTTTATATACATATATATATGACGACTTCAATAACTATAATATTATCTGTACTTCAATACACACTGTTAACGAAAATAGAATTAGGCTGGAAGAATGCTTCTTAATTAGTTTAACGCTGTTAAAGTTCTTTTGTTTCTCTTTATTTTTTTTCATAGACTTGTCTACTTCAATATCATTCTTCAAATATTCTTTTGCTCTTTGTATCCACATATCTCTTTTTATTAACATTTAAATATGTTATCATTAAATCAGCATGTTAAGTCTGCCATATGAAAGTGATTTACGGTAATTAGAAGAAGAATATTTCAAGCAGGTAGTGTTATCTGATATAGTTTGTTTTACACACATTATTGCCTTGAAGTTTGACACTACGATGTAATGATCTACTTAATCGATGGTAAGTTTTATCTGGTCAAGATAACTGGGATATATTTTTAAAGTACAGTACTCATCAGCCTTTGAATACCTGGCTAACTGAAGAGGACGCACATTGAAAAAAAGCTTCAGGGATGTTAGATCAGCTTACTAAAAGTTGATCAGCTCAAATTCATGTGATATGATCTCAACAAACTGCATGCAACTTTTGGGATAGGTGGGACCCATAGTTAGCTTGAGAGAGATGGCATTTGCAAATAATGAAATACTTCTTGTCTTATTTTCTCTTCCCTTATTTATTTGCTTACTTTTCTTATGACTTTCTTTTCAATTATCATTGATGCAGTTCGAACTTGTGACCTATTGTCTCACTGCTTTTTGTTTAGAAGAACAAAAATAAATGGAGGTGAAATTATTAAGTAAAGGTAATGCATAATTATTGTGTACTTTACTATTCACAGTTGCAAAAAGTCACAACAAATAAACAAACAAGCAGTAGACTATGTTCTACAATTTTCTATTAAATAAGATTTTAAGTTTCAACCTCTTACTAAATCGACTCATTATGTAGAAAAGGTTGAAGATTTTGAAAAGGAAATGAACATTCACTGTACGATAACAACTAGACATTAACAGTTGATCCTTAATGAACATTGTGCTAGACACTAAATGCATTTCTTGTGAACCATTCTGCCCAGTTTATGCACTATTGTGAATTGAGTCAACATTCAAGTAGGACTTCGTATGGTAATAATCAATTAGATTTACCGTATTTTACGACTTCACAGATACTGAAAGGCAACAGAAAAATAAAGATACTAAATTAATTACGAAGGAGGAAGTACATGGATATGAAGGATGTGAATATATCAGAAGTGCATATGCCTAACCAGTGTCTATTCTGACGCTCTATAGCAGCTGAAGTAAGTGTAGGCTAGAAGATGGTGAAAGGCGTTTAATGAAAGAGTAACACTTGAGCACTTATAGAGTACATTTCAGCATTAGATCGTTTATTTAATATACGACACAGTGATGCAGTGTAACTTACTAGATGACGTTTAGAGTAGAATTTATTGATGATATTCATATCATAGTAATCACACGACTGCTAGAATAAAGCATAACATCAGTTAATAAGGTCTCTGAGTGTTAGTTGGAGCTTTGTATAGAAAATATGACCTTTCTGGTTGATGTTCATGTGACAACCGAAGCCGGATGACTGAAGATTCTAGGTGATATAGCACAGAATCGATTGCAGTAGCTCAGATGCATCCACACCATATCATCATAGCATGTTTCCTTGTGTGCTTTACCGTTTCCACTCTTATGACTTTCTACAACTTTTGGGTACAATTTGGTTATGCGTCCTCCGTCTTGGTGCCTTGTATATTGATATTTTATTTCGAAATGTTTGGCAACTAGGTTCTTTAGACAGTAGTGCCAGGTCTCATGTTGATATTGACTGATTAAAGTAAGGGGGAAAATAATCAGTTGGGATGTGATATTAAGGTTTTGAAATTTTTAGGAAAGCCAGTGAGTATAGACATATACATCAATGTGGTCGAATTTTACCCTTGTTACCTAGGTATTTCCAACATTGATTTCTAATATTTAGGAGATTCTGACCAAGAAACCCACATAACTGACATACCTCAAACTGACTGTCAATTTCGCCAAAAGTTGCACCTTCTGAAAAGTGGTTCCTTGACAAATGCAACACTCATCTCTGTTATCTTAATTGCCTCTGACCAACAACTTCAATAACCTATTTACCAATATGATACAGAACTCTACACACAATCTCAGTATTTTTCACATTATGTTCACTCAACTGTTGATCCCTCTTTTGAAGTCAGTCATTAACAATATCATTGGAAATTGAAAATCAAAGGATTATATAATGATTTCGTCGTTTTATAACTGTAAATTTATGGATGGATTAGGTGGTAGTTGTGCAACAAATGGAAAACGTATACACATATATCTACATAGGGTGCATCATGGACTGACATAAGTTAGAGAATCACTGAAAATCTGGGAGCACTGATCAGATGTGATCGCTGGCAGTACACACCCATAACTTTGCAAGGGATCGATCTCAGGACTGCTGAGTCTTTTTGCTGAATACGTCACCATCGATCTACCTCGGACGGAATTCATTTTTCCACATTCCTTTCTGTCGCTGCAACCAATACTTATAAACTACTAATTATATGTGTCCATATACACGTGATTTACATATAAGGTTTTTACCGAAGTTACATATGCACTGAATTTTGAACCAGTTACTATAAAATTGCAGTGACAGTAAAATGTGTGTTCACATAAATACCGTAGTTAACAAACTGACAAGTAATGCTTACTTGATTGTCATTATCCTAATTAAAATTTAAAAGTAATTTCCAACATGTTATCTTAGTTTTTTCTCGGTTGATTATCACCCCTTGTTGAATATAGGTGTAAAGTCAACAAATATCCACATAATCTACCGTCTGCATCTGTAATAATTTGTTTTCATAATGAAGCTTGGTCAGTATTATTGCGTTCTGTACATTCAGTGATTGATCGATCTCCATCACATTTGTTACGTGAAATTATACTGGTGGATGATTTTTCTGATCGTCGTAAGTTCTATTTGTATATGTGTGGTTGTGTATCTGTGCCTGTGTGCACATATTATTTCATGCTGGTAATCTTGTTCTGTGCGTGGAAAAGCTTTCTAGAAATTGATCGAAAAACATTTAGGTTATTGCATGTGAACAGCTTGCCAATAGGGTAATTGTAAAGATTATGATTAACTGAACTCTAACTGCAGTTCAACGCATTAAGGATGTTTATTTACTGGGCCAGAAGATGCAATTATTGTATGAGGGTTTATCACACTATCCTTGTTGCTGTAACCAAGTTAGACGGGGCTTGGTTTCAGGCACCACGATCTCTTGATTGAAAGTTAACTGCTTAAGCCAGTAAGGTACTTTTTTATTAGAAAACTGAACAACCTACACTACTGCTTAGCGGAGAATGAAATTCTTGGTCTACATATCTGTTAAAATATTTGGATATATTTGTGTTAGCTATTACAAACATTTGTAACCAATTGAGTGGTGAATATTCAGCATTCATGTATAAACTTTTGTGTTTCACATCGTACTCACCTATTATATGAGACCCCAGTTATTTGACCACCGTTATCTTTGAAACCTCAATAGCATGCAGTGCTTCAACCATCTGATCGATGAGATGCTTTAGATATCGAGTTTTAAGTAGAAGAGGTTAACCATTTGTTGAATTATCGAACCTTTATCGAATGAGGTGGCTAGGACACGTTTCACATGTGTTCATCCACTGTAACCTCAATTTATACTATGTTAGCTTGGATAATATTAATTTTAGAGAAAGCTGGGGGTAACCAAACCAAGAAGTGACGTCCATCTACGTGGTCTCTGACTGTTATTCGAGGTTGTGTTGTCTGTCTAGGAAACCGAAACAAATTGTTGGAGATTGTAGACCGATATGGTTGAAAATCGATTACTGTATTTCAGAAGTGTCCTCTTTTCCTGTTTATCTAGATTTTAATGTCGTATGTTTCCATTCTCTTGATTTGATCTTTTTTCGTCTCATAGCTTATCACTTCTGCTAATACTGTTTTCCTTCCCTCGACATTCTTCTTGCTACCTTCTCTCTTCGCGTTCTTTTCTTAGGTTTGGCAACCTAGACTGACACAGTTTTCTAAGTGCATGTCATCCTATCGATTATGGTTATGGACTATACAGCTTTTTCGTTAGTTGTTTTCTTTTGTAAATAATCAGAGATAATTTGCTGCTTTTGTTGACATTTTAATCGTATACAGTGATTAACTTATTTACAGTTGATGTGTAAGAGAATGTAATAAATGATGATAGGGTTAAAATAAGGTTTCCACTCCTTTATATTAAATCGCCAAATTTTCTGGAAACAGCGATTCTAGTGATTAGGTGAAAATTATAGGTCTTTTGTAGGTAATCTTTCCAATCTCAAAATTTCTTTTAAAGTGCCAAAGCCTTTCATATTAATCATCTGGATATAATGAGTGCTTGTTTAAAATATGTAGTACTTACTGAGACTTACAATTCCAATAGCAGTTACTACATTCTAGTTTTGAATGTTCGAATTCAGTTGAAAGGAAGCCCTGGACCTAGGTTTCCTGGTTGTTGATAATCCGAAATTCAAATCTATCTCACTTAGTACCAAAGAGAACTTACCGTTAAAGTATTCATACCGCGAATAAGTCACTGAATTGTGTACATAAATCACTTCCGGGTTGTTAACCACCATAGTTTCAGAAACCGATGGTAGTCTGTTAATTAGTTCTACAACCTAGCTATTGACCTAAGTCACACAAAATTATAGAAGACTTCATTTCATTGTCCCACTTAAAGCCGCTTAATAATAATTGAAAAATGATAGGATTAAATTAGATCACTCTGATCTGGCTGGCGAAATACTACAGATCAACCTGAGTGGTTTATTCAGTAGTGGCACTTTACGCCATTTCACGGCACTTTGTTTCAGAGATCACACTTTGTTTATTCTATTTCCTGATTTAATTCTTGTTAGCTTTAGCTCCTTTGATACTTTTGAATTGGGTTATAACACTAGGTTTGTAAAATAAAACAGTATTTTCGTCGCATGTACTCTCACCAAGTGTAGTAAACTCAGAATTACATAACGGTATTCATCAATGTTGATCCAGTGTCCAAGTTGAAAACAAAGGTAAAAGTCCATAATACAGCAGCGAATTAGAAATATGTTCAGGCTCAGTTGTTCTCTACGCTGAGATTTCAGTCGGCAAATACTTCACTGTCGTACTAGACAACATCAGAGCTTCACAAAGAAATATTCTAAGGTTATGAGGGCAAGTGAAGAATTAATGGAAGTGGTTAGTAATGGCAATGGCCATAACCAAAACGTTATCTAAAGTGGGATGAATGTGCAGTTGAACATGCTATCCCTTTTTACACACTTGTCAGTTCAATTTTATATTCTATTTATACTTAATGTTCAGTGATTGGGCTGGTAACGCATTTTCTTCTTTCTCACGCATCATTTTTGGAACATACTTCTTTTAAACATCATATCATCATCCACTTCTATGCATGTGATCAACAAATGCATATGAATTTGTAAATTGAAATTGAATATGGTATAATCAGGCTTTTTATCTAAGTCATCTAGCATTATCCCACTTATAGCAATCCAGTGACTGATTCGCTGATTCCATTTTCCAGTTTCATTCATCGTAATGTTTTGGTTTGAATATGACCATTACTATTGCGGCCTCGAAAATTTATCATCTGTCGCCATAACTTCAGAAAGCTTCTTCTTATCATCATGTAAATAAATATTGGTTTTCATAATCCGTGACTTTAATTTCTGTTTATTTTTTGATACCTTGATATTCTGTGTTTCAAATGTTTCTCTTATTTAAAAAAAACTTACTTTTACTTATATGTTATTTATAGTGGTCATTGTAATTGTAGGCTATTTACAGTTAATAAGTCAGATTATTATCGGGAAATTTTTGAGTAAGAATTTTCATAACTATGTGTAGGTGATTATCCAAGCACCAGTTTGTGAGTCATCGTCTCAGAACTTCAGATCTCCTACGATTTCTTACATGTGAACGGCTGTTCTCGTGATATTGTCATGTTAGGTACTGTTAATAATAGGTGTATTTTAGACCATCTTAGACAGTGATGGGTAGTAAAACTATAGACACTGCTAATGAATTTGCTAAGTTCTGCTTCCGGTTAAGTACCTTAGCTTTGGAAGTGGAATTGTTAATATCAACTTTATCGAAGATCAACCTACAATCGACCTTCAGAACTAGGTGATCGAAATTACTGACTAGTGTTAGTGAAAAGTTTTGTTTTAGTAGATGACAAACTGCGAAGCTGTTCAAAAGTATTGAGTTGATCACGTCTAAATCCCAGCTCAAGAGTAGCCCAATGTATTTGACTACGCTAATAACAAACTACTTACCCAAACTTTAGTTCATATTGTCTGTTACTACTTCTCACTAAACAGCTGTCAGTGTAAGCTTAAAGATTATATTTGCACTATTCGTTTAAAAATGATTGAAGTTAAAAGATTATGTAGAACAATAGGTTTGTCTTAAAAAATCACTCATTTTTACAGCTGCTTGTTATCTACTCATACCTAGGTTAAAATGTGGCCGATATTAGTTTGCAATTGTTTTTCCCAGCTTACCGGCAAACATGAAATGTATGTAGTAATCAAACAGAAATTAATTGGGTTCATTAAGTTCGTGGACGAAAACTAATCACAATTTACAGTCATAACTACTTCTTTTAAGCTATTTTGTTGAATTTCTTTGAGTTTTGCGTTCTTATTCTTTCTTGTCTGCAAGCTTTTCTCTAGATATTCATTAACCAGCTGGACAAGCTAATTAAATACTTTTCTGAGTATAAAATGCTATTGAAATATTGAACTGTTTGAAAAAGAATCCCAAATAATGCACCCAGGGACTTAAGCATGATGCCTCAATATAATTTATAGTAAATTAAGGAAAATTAAGTATTTGTCGATCTCTTTATATATTTAAGTGGACCGCGGGAAAGAACCTAGAAGACTTGGATTTCGCCGATGACTTGTGTCTGATGTCACACAAACTTGAAGATCTACAGGCGAAAACTAACAAGTTGACAGAAGAGGCAGGGCAGCGAAGACGGGACTTCAAGTGAATATAGAGAAGGCAGAGGTGATGAAGATACCCAACCAACAACAACACCACAAACAACAGAAAGCTCCGATCACCATCAACGGGAGAAACTTAAAGGAAGTGGCCTCCACCTATCTAGGTAGCACTGTTTCAACTACAGGCTGCACAGACGAGGACATGAAAGTCAGGGTCGGAAAAGCAAGAGGGGCGTTCATTAGCCTGAAACCAGTGTCGAGATCTTCTGCACTCAGCATGTGGAACAAGATCCGGATTTTCAACACCAACGTCAAGTCACTGCTTCTGAATGGTTGAGAGACCTGGCGCGTTACGAAAGGGATACCCAATAAACTACAGACATTCATCAACAACTGCCTACGCTGGCTCGTTACTGAAGATCAGGTAGATGGCCAGAATAATAAGAATAAGCAACAAGGAACTCTGGGAACGAACCAACTAAGAACCTATCGCTGAACAAATATGCCCTGGAAAGAAGTGGAGATGGATTTGGCATGCACTGAGAAAGCCGACTGGGGACATCAGGCATCAGGCCAGGTACTCGAGTGGAACCACGATGAGAAGCGATGAGTTGGGCGTCCGAGAAGGAAATGAGAGCTTGTGGGCTGTCGTGGAGCCAGGTTCAAAAGATTTCAGAGAATAGAGCGCATTGGAGACGTGCTACTGAAGCCCTATATTCCATTAGGAACCCAAGGGACAAATAATATAATTATAATAATGATAATAATAATAATAATAATAATAATGATAATCTGTCTAACACAGTGTTAGTAACAGAAACCTTTTTGAAATGTGTCCACCTACTTCACATGAGATATTCTTTTTGTTATTCACTTACAAAGTATGCGGTTCACCAGTTTTCAATGCGTATTGTTGAGTTAACTAAGAGATAATGTCAGTTTTCTGATCACTCTGCTGGCTGATAATTCTGCAAATTAGTCCACTTATGTTTTAATTTGGAGGGAGTCCTCAATCTGAACCTGAGTCTGTTGCTTGTTGGTACTCACCAAAGTGTAGGTGCACCCTTGACAGAAACGATATCCCCCCAGAGGCTTGTTTCTACCCCGTCCAGGGCAGTAGTCACAAATTATCATTGAGCCTTTCTGGTTGGTCTCACGTGAGATTGAGTGGTATACATTGATCGTTCACTGAAAAGTAATCAAATTCATGTTATGCAGTCCTAAGTGCTGACTAAATGGCATATATTATTTTGTAATAGGGTCACTTCACTATAAGACTAGTGGTACATTTTTGATTGGTGTTAATTGGTAGGAGGTCGCCTATACGCCTTGCTGATGAGTTCAAATATATACGAAAACTAAGTTCACGGCTTCCTATCGACTACTTTTAACCAATTAATATCAATTAACGTGCATCACAATGACTGAGTCTCCTAGTTTTGCAACAACCCTACAATATGATCAATGAAATTCAATCAGCTATTAAGACTAGACAAAATGAAATTTATTTCTCTTCAGTGACTAATTGGTTTAAAATTATAATCAATAGTTATAATGATTCATTCAGACTTGGCACTCAACTTCTTTCAGGACATTCGTAATAGCTATGGTCTGGATGTTTATAATCTTACTTATCAGTATAGTCCATTTTATGTGTAAATGACCTTGTCCTTGTACGACATAAACGAAACAATACTGTGCAAGTTGAACTCATTTCATTTTCTAATTAACATATTCGATAGTTTCTGTTGAAATAATGTTTTACGGTAGTTGAAAGTGTTATCTAACCCTTTTGTCTTCTATAAATACTTTTGATTCAGTATACCAAGTGGTTTCTTGAATGTACATCAACTAGCTTTCAGATAAAATCCAATTTATCAAAGTGTTGGCCATTCATTTGTGATGCGTGCTTATCCATGTTTTTTCATTAAATCTTTGTCAGATGTCTGAAAAAATATTTTCAGAATTCATTTCTTCGGAAGTATGTGTAATGGTAGAACTTAGTTGTTGCTGTGGTGTCTTTTCTAATATTAGTTTGTCAAATATTGTTAATGTAGGATACCTTATCTAGTGATCAAGTTCAAAAAACAACTTCGAAGTACCATTTAATGCCTAACAACAGTAATAGTCAAAACGTTTTCATCATGGTTATTGAATTCAAATAAAAAATGCCCCAGTGTTGTTTCGTCAAAAACCGTAAAATCGACAATGTTTTCTTTTTAAATCATTACAATTAATAAAACTCATCCGATACTATCACAAACACACACCAGGTTAGGTTGTGTTTTTTGAAGTTGAAATCATTTACATTATAAGGAGATGTAGTGTTCATCATGTACTGACACTAGCAGTGAAGATTTCTGGTGAGTGAGATTATCCAATACTGATTTTATCCTCGAATTATTACGTTCCGAACCTTTAAAGTAGGACTTCTTTATAATCCTTATTAGTTCCTTGCTTACCTGCCAGATAACATGGTATGAATGGAGGCAGAAGTAGAGTCCTTTCTTTTTCTGATATGGGTACTTGCTTCTGCTAAGTAAATTATATTCACCACCTTGAAGTGATAGAAATATGCCCTATGAAACTGAGAGGACTAAACTGTATTGAATACTGAATTGCATTGAAGGAAATTCCTGAGTTTACCGAAAGATTTATAAAAAATTAACTATCATTACAATATTATTAGCCATCCAAGAACCCCAAGTCTTGGATCGACTGCACTACTTCTTCAATCAAATCATTGCAAACAATAATCAATGTGTGAGCCTCAATGCATCATGCTGGACGTAGCAATTACTTACCACTACATACGGGTAATTCAAGTTGTAAAGATCAAAACTTAAGAGACCACTTATTGCAATAAAACTGCTATAGGCAATCAAGACTAGAATAAGGTACTCAACTTTTCAAATTTCCTTCCACTCAACTACTTAAGCTTAAAAACGTGTTGATTGTTTCCAAAGTTTAATTATGAAGTATAAGTTCAGGAATAGGCTTCTACTCAGCTTTCAAAAGTAATGTGCACCTCTGTAATGCGAAAAACATATAATTGCAAACTAAAGTCACATGCTAATTGTGTGCAACTTGCACAGGAGAGTTGGTCAACGCTTCAGCAACCCTTTTAAAATCATACCAACTAGTGATAAAGGCTTTCTTTAAATCAATTTCAGCCTATTAGTTCGTATTGATATGTCTTTTCATAACTTACTTGGTTATTAAAAACATACACCGGAAATGTAAATTAATATAAGGATTCAGTAATAACCAATTAGGAGTATAATTAAGGAATTTGAAGCAAAGAATGCCTGATATAAATGCACAGAAAAGCACTGGAAATGCATTCGCCGTAATCTATATAGTCCACTATTTAGTCATCCCTAGTTTTTTCATGGTTGTTTTCATAGTATTTAATAATATATCATCAATTATGAACCATCGAATATAGATAGGAACTTAACTGATGCTCTGCATAAGCTGATGTGAATATATTATGAACGTACTCATTTAGTTGATGTACAGTACGGTACCTCAATATCAATAATTTCCCCTAATAAACAAATTGTGTTTACAATCAGTCGATAGGACTCTTCTAACCTTTATTTTCTGCTCCCTGACACTCATCAATAAGGGAGTATATGAAACCAAAGCAAAACTGTCTTTCCCTTGATGTGGAAATGCAGATTATCGGTTAAAGTACTCTAATCCAATGCAATGGGTCCCGGATCCTAAGTCCACTCCACTATCTTCTGATTTAATGACGCTGTAGTATTACAAACCCCCACACGCTGAGTGTGGCTCATAGCCTAGTTATAAGTTTTTATAACTGAATTATCCTATTAGTAAAGAGATTCAAATTTTATATTACACTGTCTTAATAAGGCAGCCTCTATCTCATTGGCATTCAAGTTGTGACTGGCGCAGTTATAAGATAGGATTATTTATTCCCATCTATCGTTAGGTAGTAATCAGTTAAGTTCACTTGTTTTAATTACATACCGACGTATATTGATCGAAGTGATTTTTTCCACTTCGATGCAGAAGACCACTCGACGAAAATTTTCACCTTCATTTTTCCTGTAGTATTTGTTAAAAAAATAATTTGATGACAACAAGATCTTATCAATTCATAAAGTTTCATCTATCTTTTAAACCAAATATTATGTCCACCATTATTTGCCACGAGGATCCATGCTTATTAAAAATTTCACGACAGCAAAAAAGACAGAAACATAACTGTAGAATCACTTCAAGAATGCAGACGTCAGGATAAGAGTCTTTGACAAAAAACATGAGTCAGTTCGTGAGTTTTTAAACCTTCGTTGATTCAGGTGGCTGGTACATATGTTGAGTATATATGCCTAGTGTTAATGTCGGTAAAGGTAAAGGTAAAGGTGATCACACCTAAACTTGTCAGTCATCAGTTCATGAACTTTCTCACTTTTGGGTTGAGCTGTATGTAAAAATGTTGACTTGACTCGAGTCCGTATTACAGCTGAAATCAGTAATTAGAGGCTTTAAGTGATATAACTTTAAATTATTGAAAGTGGTACGATTTCAACTGACCCTTTGCTTTCATATGAATATCAAATATCTTTTGTTAAACATTTCTATACTCTTTTTATTTTTTATATCTTTTGTTTCTCTATTGTTATTTATAGTCATCCAAACCGAATAGCTTTTCTACGAGGTCATATATATGTATATGCTGTTTAGTTGTATTGTATTGATCAGTTTCCTCATCCAGACAGTTGGAGAAACCGATTCAGTTATAAGAAATTAAAATATAGTTCAGCAAAAAGGAGACTTTTCTGTTGAAACTATACACTTTTACGGATGATAGGATCCTTTTATCAATACACAAAGATCATCTCATCAAAAAGTGTTCCCCTAATTAGTAAGATTTCATATAGTGATAGGAGTAGTGTAAGCGAAAGACGTTTTTGCATGATGAAGGCTTTTAATATTTCCAAAGAACACTATGTATAAATAGGATATGTGAAAGGAATTATAAATTAACAGGTGCATGGGAAAAGAAAACGGCAGTCATAAGAAATATAAATAAGAAAATGAAAGAAATCAAAGTAAGGAAAAATAAAAACACTCTCGGTATGTTAATTTTATGCGTAGAATTAAGGTTTGAATTGTTAAGGTATTGATATCTCTGAGATGTGTATTTGTACTCCTTATTCGTTCAAACCCATCGTGTTGAAATCTACAGTATGGTTGTGTGAAATCGATGATTGTACACGACAAGAGTTAATCATAAGTTGAAATCCTGGGGGCCAAGTCACTGACCTCAACATTGAATAAAAGTTGAACTCCACTCGCAAACCACATACACGTGCGTGCACTAGGGACTAAGCCACGTTCTTGATGTAAGGGTTAATGATATCACTTTGTTACCCATACCTCGGTAGGCGGAGAGAGGTTCGAACCTGTGACCCATCGGTCGGAAGTCGAGTGTCTAGACCAGTGAGCCACAGTTCCTCCTTTTAGAGAGAGTTTTTATTCAATTTTTGTCTCAACTCCAAGTTCCGAGGTGGACTTCGTCTGCTTGGGAGTCATTGTTCAAAACCTAGGAGGTTGGTCCCCTCACCGAGCAGGAAACATCATAGCAGCGCATCCACATGAAAACGAACACTCCTACCAGGGAACTGTTTTGACACCCCCTCAAAACTGATCAGTGTAATCCCAGAACCCTACCAACTATCAGGCTTCAACGCATTTACATTCGCTGGGTAATCGGGTCATTTGACTGTACTCATCCCTGTGGGCAGATGGGCATGGGACATGTTTCACTGAGTCTCCACAATCTTACAGAAGAGATACACCTCACCTTCCCAAAAGACTACTACATTCTTCCTACATTGATTCAACTTCTAAGGCTCCTCCCAGGCTGCTGCTACGGTTAAGGCTAGAGAAAACAATAAGCAGCATTCTGGACCGAATATTCCCACCTTATTTAGATAAACCGCATACTCCTGTAGGGACTGTTTCAACAGAAGTGGCTTGCCGGAACTAGGAAGCTGAATTCCCTTACCTTTTGACTGTACTGCTCCCAGCGCACTGGGCGCAAACTTGATGGTTAGCTGAGCCACCCGTGCTTTGGAGATCCGCGCCAATGAGCTGCGCATATAGATGTCGTGATCCTGTTTACCGCTGAGTCAACTCTGGCGGTAAACTGGTTGATATCCAGTAGGGTCACGTAGAGGCTCACCGTCGTTGCGTAACTAGACTTGACCCATGATCACCGGTGCACGCTCGATCTTCAGTTTTAAAGGCCAGCGACACATGATCACACCATGTAGTGCTTCACGTTGATATCCTGACATATAGCCACTATGGAGGAATCTGGCCACCATGGGAGAGTCATAGTTACTCAGTTAACAGTGACGGTGGTTTGAATCCTCGATTAAATATGAATTTACTTGAAGTTGCGGATGTGCTTTTCAGACAAGTTTTGTTTAAGTCGAAACACAGATCAAATAAGGTCTTCCACCTATTAGCTTCCAACACGTACCATCAAAATACAGTGCACCATACTGTCGTGTAACTTAGACTAAGAATCACATTGTAAACCAAGTCCATAGACTTTGGTCAGCCTAGCTACATCGCCTATTATCTGGTCTTATATACTACTACTGAGTTAAAAAATGACATTTTTAGATTTTTATACCTATTTTCTTCCACAGAACAAATATACATAACTTACTGTTTGTAAACTTTAAGGTCACATGAAAGAGGTTTGTTTTACAGGAAATATTTTTGATAAAATGGAGTGAATTAATTTTAGTCACCTTTATTTTCTTTCACTAACAAGTTTTATTTCTTTGTAAAAAGTGCTGTTTACTAATTGAAATTTGTTTTATCACCATTTACATTCTTGTGTAATCGTAAGAAAAAGTCAGTTAATTGGTGAAGATTATTAATTTTCTTCATATTTCTTGTACTGTTATTGTTGTTGTTATTCATCGCGATAAAATAGCTGTTGCGCAATGATAATGACTGATTATCTAAATTTGTATAGATGGTGGGCTTTAAACAAAAAGGTGCCTGTATAGACTTGTATTCCGAATGATGCTGATACTTCGAGTTTTATTAATATGTTAGCTTTATATGTCTACTGCGCATTATTTTATCTGCAAAATTCTACTTTTGTTTCATCAAAGTTCCAAGTTTTTGATGTGAAGTGTTTAACCTCACCCATTTGATTACAAATCAGAGTGTTTTCGTCCATTCACTTCTTACGTGTGAGTAGAATTTCCAGCCCCCACCAACCGGTACTGGATTATTTCGTCTGATTATTATTCACGTAATATCAGTGAAGAAATTTATTTACGAAGAGACTAACTATGTACATGCAAAAATAAATATCATTATAATCTTTTTTGTTATGCTCTACTGCTGTTTTCTCTCTCTCCACTTCAGCTCATCTCAAGGAAGCATTAGAAGAGTACATAAACATTCTGAAAATTGTCAAAATTGTTCGTACTAAAGAACGAGAAGGTTTGATCAGAGCTAGAATGCTTGGTGCAGAACATAGTACTGGTGAAGTGCTTGTATTTCTGGACTCTCATATTGAATGCACCACAGGTAGAATTTTTCGCTTGTAAATATAGCCCGCAGTAATATATATATATATATATATATATATATATATATATTCATCGTATAAGGTGTATTTTTATTTGTGTAATCCAGGTATAGTATATTAGAACAAATAACAAAATAAACAAATATTTTGTACTATTCCTCAACGTTTCGATCTTGCTAGGAAGATCCTTTTCAAGAGTATGAACCTGGCATTCAGTTTTCATGTTAGTATTTACGTTTTGGTACAGAAGGCGGTGACCTTTACAAACATCCAATCACATCGTGATATGGATCAAAGATCGATGTAATACAGGTGAGTGAATAAGCAACTCGGTTAGAGAGGCTTTTTCCACTTGTGCGAGTAAGGTGGAACAAAAATAGAGTGGAAAAAAACTTAGTTCGTGTATGAAAAGTACAATGGGGTTGTGAGCCACCAAGGCTGAGAAAGAATGGATTACTAGTTTGGAAGGATGAATATTTGAACATCGGACAATATATAATAAATAAATAAAAATAATGATAATGATAAAAGTACTTTTGATAACACTTGAAGAATGAATGGTAACAGAATGGATTATGTAATATATAGAATGGTTCATGGAATGTATATAATTCAGAAACGAGCGTAAAATTGATGAAAATCGTAGACCAATAAAGTATTAAGTAATAGGAATAAACAAGTTGTTAAAATGCAACCAATATTTCTTTGATGTCATTAAGACGACTAAGCGAAATGACACCGGAAACTATTCAAGCAAGAGTAAATTCGGGATAAATCATGTGGAATGAAATTGTGTTCTACCTCCTTTTCATATATTATTTGCAACTGCCTATCCGAGTCAGTAATGTTTGGTCTGTTAGTGGGATGTCTAACGCATCCTTTCTGTTGACCGAAGAAGGGTACGAACAGATTTGCAAAGCTTCTGCAGGACTTTCGTCTGTTCGAATGATATTTTATGACCTGAATATAGGGCATGAGCCGCGATGGCAGAGCTTTTTACAGGTTTTGCTAGATCATAGGAATTTTTTGGTGGTTTCTTGCAACTTCGACCCTGTTCGGCTAGTGGTGTTAGTACTTGATGTGATGTCTCTCCAATGTATGTGTCATCACATTCGCTACAGTCTACCTTATAAACACAGTCCTGTTGTTCCAAATGAGAAATCGGATCTTTTTATTTACTCAGGTGTGAGTGTAATGTGTTCGTCACCTTAAAGAATACACTGATGTTGTAACTATTAAGGATGCGTCTTATTTCCTCTGAAGTGAATGTTCCATAAGGAAACTTGATGTCAAATTCATACTCTTGAAAAGGATCTTCCTAGCAAGATCGAAACGTTGAGGAATAGTACAAAGTATTTGTTTATTTTGTTATTTGTTCTAATATACTATACCTGGATTACACAAATAAAAATACACCTTATACGATGAATCATACTAACTCAGTGCCCAAGTTTTTTCAAACCATCCAGTCCATTGTTGATCTGGATACCTTCAAACTTATTTCTACTCGGATTAAGTTCTGAAGCACTGAAACTAATCTAGCAGAATATCGCAGAAGAAGTTAGATATAAAGTCTCACATGTTCTAATTAATCAAAAACAGTCAAATATGAACATATTGAAAAAGAGGAACGTTCTCTTCGCTCTTTAAAAAGTGATAAGGACATACGGATTATGAAAGCTGGCAAAGGAAACATAACTGTCGTCATGACCACATCAGACTATGAACAAAAGGTCACAGAGCACTTATCCAGTGGACCGTATGAAATGATAGAAAACAAGAAGCGTAAGCCAACACTCAACAAGGTAAGACTACAGATTAACAAATTCTATACGATCTGAAATCGAAATTAGTCAATGCCTTGCGGTTTAATTTAGCACCAAAAAGTTATGCTGCTTCACGCTTCTATAGCCTTCCCAAAATTCAAAAACCCAATTTTCCGATTTGTCCAATTGTGGATTTTACTAATTCCCCAACATGTAATCTTTCAAAATACCTCACAAAAATCCTTAAACCATTACAAGACAACTTGGTAAGCATCATTAAAAACTCATTAGACTTCAAACATAAGTTATTGCAAATAACTATTGAAGATGATGGAACAATGGTTTACTTTGACGTTGTTTCTCTGTATACAAATATTTCGATTGGTGAAAGCATGCAAGTTGTTAGATTTTTATTAGAGTCGGATACTTCTTTATCACTTAGATGCAATATTTCCATCAGTGAAATCTGTGATGCACTGAGATTGTCTGACCTCAACCTTTTTTACTTTCCGAGGAAACCTTCATCGTCAAACCAGTGGGGTGGCAATGGGTCCACCTGTCTTGCCTATTGTAGCTAATCTATACATACACAAAGTAGAATCAGACCTACTTGGCCAACATAATTTAAAACCAAAAACAAGGTCTAGAAAATCTTTCTGAATATCTTAACAGCCGTTTTAGCTCTATAAAATTCACATATGAACTAGGAACAGAATTCAGAACGCTAGCTTTCCTAGACTGCAAGGCTATACGAAACAGTGATGAGACACTTGAAAATGATGTCTATCGAAAAGATACACATTCTAACAAGTACTTTGATTTCGATTTGGCTCATCCATTGGAAACTATGTTAAACATTGCCAAGAATCCGCTGACAAGATCACAAAGGATACCAAATAAAGTGGAATCTCAGCAAGCAGATAGGCAACTTGTTCGGGAAGTTTTAAAACAAAAATAACTATCCGGAAAAGCTATTAAAATGAATAGAAAAAACTATCGAATAAAGATGCGAAAAGCCAAGCCATAAAGATTGGATAAGTACTATAGTGCTTCCTTATGGAACATTCACTTCAGAGGAAATAAGACGCATCCTTAATAGTTACAACATCAGTGTATTCTTTAAGGTGACGAACACATTACACTCACACCTGAGTAAATAAAAAGATCCGATTTCTCATTTGGAACAACAGGACTGTGTTTATAAGGTAGACTGTAGTGAATGTGATGACACATACATTGGAGAGACATCACATCAAGTACTAACACCTAGCCGAACACATATATGATAAACTGAAGACGTTCTTAAATGCGTCAGAACTCCCTTGTCCTTATATGCATCAAGTCATATGTCCAACTCTGTCTAGACAACTTAGTTCATTTAGCATTTACCATTGTCATTACCATCAACAACATTTTAGTTATTGTCACCATTCGAAAATATTTTTGTGACTCTGGTGTTGTGAAAATTCAGTCTAGTCAGTTTTGTGTTTATTTCTTTTTGTATACACGCACAGTGTCTCTGTAGTTTCTGTCAATCGCAAAATTAATATTGTAACAATATTTCCTATATATATGTACACATGAAAGGATTTTAATCATACCTTAATCAGAATAAAATTGAAAGTTTATGACTTGTTTACCGCTTATTATTTCGCTACAGTGTCAATCAACTTGAGAAAAGATGTCTGTTCGAATTCACTTAATGTTGCATGAAAACATTCAATCTTCATCTGAAGTCTTTTAGGTATATTTTCTTCATCTTACTTGGGTTCTTCAGCCTCCAGGTCTGAGAAGTGATAATCACTCAAATCCTGAGAAATAGAAAAAACTGTATGAGAAAAGGTTTTCTGACCTTGGTGCTTGGAAAGCGCTCTAGAGGGTTATTGTCATTGATTTTGTGAATTGATTCCATCGTACAATTACACCTATTCATCAGACTTTCTGCGATTTTATAAATAACCCGGTTGGTTGGTTATGGATATTTTCAAAGACGTTTACCTTCTAAAGGGCTGTCAAGAGTAAATATTATGCTTCCTAACAACTACAGCGAGTTATTTACTACTTAAATTCATGGACTGTTTGCTTTGAAGTATTTTTCTCTGTACCTTAATGTCATTGTCAGCATAGTTTCGGGAAAATATTACCTTTGAACATATAAGTATTCAAAACCTCTTTCTGAGGTCTATTCAACTGATAGAATTCCGGATGCAAATCACTATCCAGTTCCTGAAGAATATTGTTGGGCATACGGTGAATTTCGCTCTTTTCTTCTCATATTTTGACGCAAGTTTAGACCAAACAGATTTATTCAATTGAAGTGGTTAGAAATATATTTGAAGAGGTCATTTCGTATGTTTCCTCAATCGTCTTTCCTTTGAATCTATTTACTATTCATCTGCTAATTTATGGCACAAAATCTACTGATTCGGATTCATATACCTTAAGACACCAAGATTAAATTTGCGATGGCTGATAAAGTCTTGGCACAGATGCAAAAGGTCCAATCGGCTTTTGCTAACATATGCTCCTGGTGGCACCGAGAAGATATCCAAGTGAATGCCTAGAGTTGAATGTACTGTACAGGATTTCCCTTTATTTTACTCTGTGACTGCAAACTGTTACTATTCAAGGTAGGAAACGTTAAAAAAATTATAGGTATTCAACCACTGTTGCTTTCGTAGCATTGCGTAGGTGTCGTAGAAGCACCACATAAGGGAAGCAGAGATAAGACGTAATCTTTTGTAGAAAGATACAAGTTAGTTGATGAGGTTGTAAACTTTCGTCAAATCAGGTGGCTGAGATATATGAGGTATGCTTGAACTATGTTAGCTGAAGTAAAGTTGGAAGAAAATCAAGGATAACCATATTAAAAAGCAGCATCAGTCTTTAACTTATGGTTTTAGCCGTGTAGGGGAATATGGGCCTCCTTTTTCGGGTCCATGTAACAGAATTCAGTATTTAGATTCTTTAGGTGATATAATTCAGAATTGACAGTAGTCGGTACACCCTATCTTCATATTTATAGTTATATCATATCTCTTCAAGAACTCGTATTTTCACTTTTCGTCTTTGTACGACTTTGTTTGATACTGATTTTGATTTTTCATCTTTTCTTCTTCTATTTTCCCCTTTGATATGAAATCCAACAACTTAGATCGCAATGCAGTAGTTCCAGGTCTCATGGTAGTACTGACTGGTTAGGTTTCTAGTCGAACGGTTGGGGATTCTTTCCTTCTGATGGTCATTAGATAATAGAGGCCGCATTGTCTAATTATTCTGTAGTAAATATTTTCAGCTTGATTTCAGACGAGCTGACTGGTCGAAGTGCCACAATTATCACGAGTAAAAGACCAGTACGTTGTGAACCTTATAATATCATATACAGCGTTTTCAGATGTTTTAAACATCAAGTTAAACCGTATACTTATATCACTGCAAACAGTACATGAAATTATTTGACCGTCTCAAGTTAGATTGGTGAAGAGAGACTCGGATGAGCCGCCACTTGTATAAAGTTGAATGGTTGAAGGCAATGAGCAGAGGATACCAAATCAGAATATTGGCAACCTATGTTCAGAACTGTTTTTTATCTCCAGTTTACACTATGATTTTGCCATGAACTGGAATACAAACGTTTTTTTCTGAAGACGATGATAATTTGTTTACCGACCTTAATTTGTAGTAAATGCTTTTAAAAAATGTAAAACTGAGTGTTCGGAGTTGTATAAATGCAATTTCCCAATTTGAGGAAACGACCTCATAGACTTATAGAGGTCTTAAGAATACGTAGGTGTCATAGCTTTCGTATCATATTCAAATAGTCGCGTTTGGAGCAAAGAAACAAAGTATAAAGTTTTTTATTTACACTATTATACAATATACTCCTAATCCATAATTCGTTAGCTTTTGTGCTCTGAACAGAGATGAGTCAGCTTTCGGATAATAAGTGATCCTGTGCCCTTCTGACTACAACAACTGTGCTTAACACCTAGAAATCGATTCAATTACACTTACAGTCTTTCACTGGACCATTTGCCTCCCAAATAACTTCGATCTACCAACCTGTCCAGACAGATAGATAGACAAAAGCAACATAGGAACTCTCACACAAGTGCATGGTGTCAAGTTGCCACACTCCAAAGTAAAAAAAAATAGTGAAATCGAAGTAAATGAAGTTGTGTGAACGAACAAACAATCTGAAGATAAAAATCAATGAGAGTATTAAAGCTTTGTAAGAAGTCAGTGAGTGAATACATCGGCACCACTGTGACCGAGTTCCAGCCATGTCATCGAATGTCCTCAACCACTGAATCCTGTCATCTCGAGGACCTCAAGAAGTCAGTCTACACCTCCCTACACGGCGTAGACCAACAGTCAGGGATTTCGTTGACTGGTGCCACGTCTTGGTCTGGACACCCTGAACGCTCTGCCAACGTGATCCAACTTCCGCAAGCATGACACGTCGAAGTAGGTGGTGGATGGACATGCGCAATACATATCGAAACTATCTCAGTCGACTAAGATTGACAACCTCATGAATTGATTTTCCTATGTTGCCTAGTACCGTTCGCCTGCCGTCAACATTGGCCGCATGATGATTTCATCAAACGTGAGCAATGCTGTGAAGGTATGTGTGATGAGAATCCAATAATCGCTTGATATCTTCAACTGTTAACGGCCATATCTCACAGGCGTGCAAGAGGACATAACGGACTGCAGAGGAATAAATTTGTCCTTTGATAGGTAGTCGGATATCTTTCTGGGGTCACAGGTGACATAATTTTGGAAATGGCAAACGAGCCTTTTGTATCCGAGCTGAGGTTTAGTCTGCAATCAGCCCGTTTAGACCAATGCAACTCTCCAAGTGAATGAAGTTGTCGACACCTTGTTCTATAAGATTACATGGTATTTATCTGTATTATCAAGTGAATACGATTTTGAGATTTGTCACAACTAAAGTTAATATGCACTTATGTCGGTCTTTGAATTTTTCATGTTTATTTATCTGTGGACGACTTGCCTAATTTTTGCGGGTGTTTTTTACTAATGAATGACATGAAGCACAGGTGCTTGGCTACCGGCTAATCTTCCTAAGTCATTCAAATATACGTTTATCAATCTCACACATGTTAAAAACTTAGTTCTGAATAGGTCACGCAGTGTTCAACATTTCATACTCAGCGGTGCAATGTTACCCGATTTCCTGGAGAAATTATTCTTATCCTAAAAAGAATGTAGAAGATATGGAAGTGGGGATCAATGTTTTGCCGTAGTAACAGTTTTTAAAACGTTTTGTGTTCAAAATCCCGATTCCAACAGACCAGTTAAACGAAACATGCACGTGTTTGTGAGATTATTTTTTAATCTTCCAACTCATATACGATTTCACCGTTTTCTAACTCAATAGTAAACTACCTACTTAGCTGTCTAACCTATAATACTGGTTGAATTTTTCTGTCTGGTTTGCGAGGTTACCTAAGTGAAATGACCGTGCGATGCACTGTATGCTGGTGTTAAATGTCAGAAGTCACGTGACAGAAGACCTTGTTCAGCCTAAGATTTCTACTTATAGGCTCACTCGGAACTTAGTATTCGTTAGCTAAATCGACTACCGTTTGTTTTTTATTTTGTGTACTTTATGCACTCCTTTACTGGACAGTAGAATCCTGAATGGTTTGGTAACGACGTCGACCATTTTGACTTCGTTTGATTTTTTCGCCTATAGTCATTAATTACAGGTTTTGTCTGTCAGTCGTTGTCCATCCTACTCCCACTTGATTCACCATCACTATTTGTCACAGATAGTGACTGAGCATGCACTGCATACCATAAACGTCTCGGTTTACACCTAGTATGTATCAAGTTTGTACCTTCGTAAAACAATATACCTGAAGTACCAGTTTACTGAATTAAATTAACCGGGATATATCTGATACGTTACATTTAACTTCAATATTTAAAAAGAAAATTTATGAAGACATTTCGTGCAGGTTATCATCAATAGAATACTGTTCAGTTGAGTTCTTTGTAGCGAAATGCAGTCAAGACAAAAGTACCATCAAACGAAAATCTAAAATGAACTAAACTCGATCATTAGGATTCTTTGACCTCTCCAGATTAACTTAAAGCAATATACCTCTGCGTCAGGAAATCTATTAGTATTATTCTTATTACTTTTCCCTTGGGTTCCTAGTCGAAAATACGGCTTCAGCAGCACGTCGCCATTGTACTCTCTTCTCTGCAGTCTTTTGAACCTGGCTCCACGACTGCCCTTAAACTTTCATTTCTTCGTCACATGATCTCTATGTCACCCTCAGACGTCCAGCTCGTCGTTTCCCATGCATGGTTCCACTCGAGGACCTGGCGCGTGATGTACCCAGTCGGCCTTCTCAGTGTATGTCCTGTCCAATCCATGTCCACTTTCTCCTGCATATTTGTTGCGTGGTAGGTTCTTGGTTGGTTGGTTGGTTACCAGAGTGAGTTTCTTGTTGCTTATTATTTGTGGCCATCTGATCTTGAGTATCGAGCCAGCGTAGGCGACTGTTGATGAATGTTTGTAGTTTGTTGGAAATGCTTTTCGTGACGCGCCAAGTTTCTGAACCAAATGGAACCACTGACTTGACTGACACAAGTGTTGAAAATCCGTATGTTGTTCACGCTTTATGCTGGGTGGAGTGCAGTAGATCTTCACACTGATTTCAGATTGATGAAGACCTGTCTTGCTGTCTTTCCGATGCTGGCTGCTTTGACATCCTCATCTGTGCTGCCGCCTGTAGTTGAAACGATGATGCCCTGCGTAGGTAGGTGAAAGAGACTACTTCGTTTAGGTTTCTCCCGTTGATGGTGATTGGTGCTAGTTGTAGTTGTTGTTGTTGGTTGGGTATCTTCATCACCTCTGTCTTCTCTACGTTCGCCTGAAGGAAGGAAGTCCTGTCTTCTCTGCCTCTTCTGACAACTTGTTAGTTTTCGCCTGTAGATCTTCGAGTTTTTGTGCAACAAGACATTATATGTCAATCATTGGCGGCGAAATCCAAATCTTCTAGGCTATTTCGATCGGTTCAGCGTATAGCCATCTTCTCACTCCCCACAGTTTGTTGCATGATCCAGTCTGGTTAACCACAATCAGGAAGATTATGGATGGTAGTAGGCAACGTTGCCTTACTTCTGTCTTCACTTCAAAGGCGTTGCTGAGCTTTCCATTGTGGATCACTTGGCACGTGGCGTCTTCATATAACTGTTGAATGGTTTTGATAAAGGTTTGTGGCACTAAAACCGTAGTGTTGAAGCGGCTGCTAAGTTACTTCTCGGTCGAGCTGTCGGAGGCCTTTTCGAAGGCGATGCTCTATTCCATGTTGATGCGTAGCGTTGCAGTTTGATCCGCACATGATTTGTTCTTCCTGAAGCCAGGCAGGCAGCCTGTTGTGGTCGTAGTTTTGAATCCATCGCATCCTTTAGTCTCTCCAGGATGATGCGGCTCAATATTTTGCTTGTTGCGGGTGGACAGGAGCATGATTCCACGCCAGTTCTTGCAAACACTTAGGTCGCCCTTGTTCGGGAGTTTGACAAGTTAGCTTTTCTTCCACTCGGCAGGTACCTTTCCTTTCTTCCAAACCTTCTGCAATAGTGGTGTGAGCATGTCCGCTGTCGCCTCAGTGTCTGTTTTCAGTGTTTCTGGTGGAATTCTATCTGGTCCTGGTGCTTTCCCGGATTTCAGTAATTTTATGATGTTCAGGACTTCTGGTTTTGTCAGAGGGTTTGTTTTCACTGATATTTTTGTGACTGGGCTGGTGGTTGTATTTGTGGACGAATTCCGGGTGGTGGTTGATTCAAGAGTGTTTTGAAGTGGTCAGCCCATCGTTTCCTTTGTTCCTCCCCTTTGGTAACTAAGTTTCCTTCACTTTCATCTTTCGTTGGTTTCATTTGTGTTGATCTCTTCCCAGATAGTGAGTAGCCTGGTTATTTGATGTAATGTTGTCAGGTGTCTGTCACTGCTACCGGCAGCCTGTTCTACTTCGCTTCCCAATGTTTCGTAGAGGTGTTTTTTGTCTTTGCACGCAGTCTTCTTTACTTCTTTGTCCAATGTAGTGTTTTATGGATTGTGTTCAGTTCCTCTTTTCATCGTTTATCCCTGCACTGCACTGGTTTATCTTCTTCTTCACCATCCTCCTCTCCTCTCCTCTATCAGCTTCTGTGTGTCCATGGAGATACATTCCTTATTTTCTTTCTTCTTGCTTCCTAACACGGTTGTGCAGGTTTCTTTCCATATAGTTTTCAAAGAGTTCCAGTGCTCATCCACACTGGTTTCTTCAGGGATATTTCTCGATATCTCACATTTTGTGTTGATGGCTGCTGTGAAGATTTTCTTTGTAGTTTCGTCCTTCAGTTTCCGAGTGTTGAACTTTAGCTGTGGTCTATCACCAGCTTCTTTGAATTGAGGGCTTTCAACTTGATTTAGAAGGTTCCTTGCACTAGGAAGTGAGTGGTGTGAACGTACATCTGCTCCTCTTCTTACCTTGTGTTCGGTAGACTGCGTCTCCACTGTCTTGAGATTGAGATGAAGTCGATCTGATTTTTAGTGTGTCCTGATGTCTGGTGAAATCCATGTTGCTTTGTGAATATCCTTGTGTTTGTACACACTGCCTCGAATCACCAAATCGTTGAGTGCGCAGAAGTCTGCAAACAGTTCTCCATTCGCATTCATTTCACCGAGTGCTTCTCGACCCATGATGAGTTCTCTTTTTGTGTTGTCTGCACCCAGTTTGGTATTCATGTCACCCATCAGAATGAATTTTGATGTCGTCAACTGGAGTCTTGTCGAGTGTTGATTGAAGTTGTCTATAGAATTCCTCCTTCCTCTCTTCATCTGCATTATTTGTAGGTGCGTAGTATTGGCATTGTATGATTGTCTCTTGTTTCTTTTTGAGTTGAATCTTGCTGTCATGATCCTACAGGAGGAGATTGGTTCCCACTGAATGAGAGCCTTTGATGCTCTTGGGAGTGGGACATTATGATAGCCACTCCGAAACTCAGTGTGCTCATGGTTGTCGTCTGGGTGACAATGTCGGAGTAGATTATTGACTCTTCTCCAGTTGACAGTTTGGAGAGTCCACTTCTATCCCATCTGCTTATCCCTCGCATATTTGAAGCACTTTCATGCTATACCTTCTGATGTCTTTTGCAATGAGGGTAGCTTTGCTAGGTTCATACATGGTGTGGACATTCCATGTCTCCATGTTTACTTTCGCTTTCATCGAGAGAAGAGAAGATGCGTCGGCCAATCGGGCTTCCCGAAGTCTTTCACCAACTGGCGTCATTTTGCCTCTTCGATTCCAGCGAGGAGTAATTTTGTTTTATTTTTTGTATTTTGTTTGTGCTTTGAAGTTTCTTTAGTGGTTGTATTTGTTTTCCGGGGTAGGGTTGCTAGCCCTACTTCCAACCTTCCCTCTTTGTCCGGGCTTAGGATCGGCTAGTAACTAGGAAACTAGTTAAGCAAGCGAGGTTGTTAGGCAATCTACCGAGAGATTATTACATTATTCTGAAGGTGGAACCTAATTTTTGATATTTTTAAAACCTTGATATGATCCACATCTTATGGATTATCTTTTGTGTTAATTTTATTTGCCCATGACACCAAATTAGACAATGAATGCGATTCCAACAAACTGTCGTTTATTTAATGTATGAATTTTGAAGTGTATTCATCCTTTTTATAATATATTATAACTGTATGTTCAACGTCTATTTGCAACAGGCTTTGAATTTTGCATTAAACTGCTTTTGACAGTCACTACAAAAACAAATATAGTACGTCCGGATGTGAATCCATTCAGGTTAATGGATACGACATAATCTTGATCAAAGGAATATTTTGAGCATTAAGGGCAAAACATTGTGACATTAAATAGTCTTCAGTCATATCTGTCATGAAGTACTAAAACTTAGCTTCTTTTTTTCAGTAGGTATCTACAATGTATGTCTACCATTTCACTGAAAACTGTACGCCATTTCAATTACTAGAATGTGTTTCACTCAGAGTAATTATTAATACCCAGCGAATTATTTTGACTAAGACTGTTAACATACAGTCAAAAATGGAATGAAAACATAATGAATTGTATTATGGTGTCATACTGTACACGCTGGTGTATTGAACTTTAAGGATATTTAAGGATTATCATGTAAACCTCATTTACTAATTGGAGATCTGTAACAGTTTTCCTTATTTCCGCTGATACCATTGACTTGACAAAGAATACATTTTCTAAAAATGCTATTTTAATGTTTGGTGTGTTTTAGTCACATAGTGTTGGCATGAAATGCAGAGGAATTAACATTACAAGTCTGTATGTCAAGTGTATTCATCTATGAAGTCGTAGTTTCTGCTAATCTGAATGACTCGTTTGTTACACTAAACTTATTTTCGTTAATTAAATATCTGAAGATCAATGATAATGAAAAAAAGAAACTAAAACAAGGAATATATTCGTCATGAGGCCTATAACAACAAGATTATTTAAAAGAGAAAACCTTTCAAGCATGCTTAATTAGTTTACAGGACTAATTGACTAACAACAGTTCATATATATATTATATAGGTTAAAGATTTTCTGCAGATTTGATTTTAAGTGTCTAACACTGAAATATAGCGTATGGTATTTTTTTAAAGTGGTGGTATACAGTGGGGGGACGAGGATATTCTTTCATACATATGTGCATTGATATCCTGACATAGAATCCATCACCTGATATAGAATAGTGTTATCGGTTGGTTCATTTGTTCAGTGGATTTAGCTTCTATTGAACTACAGTTCATCAATTTAGGCTGAAACCAACCCTACCTACCTTTGCCACATATATATAACTAATAGACAAATCCTTTAATAAAGTTTTTTTAAACCTAGACATTGCTTCCCAGTTAGATTATAATCATAACCATCTAATTAGTTGAATATCATTACAGAACAATATGGGTGATATCTATCAGAAGTGTGCTAAACCTTGCAAATATTTGTTTTACAGATATTTCATTTATGTTGTGTGGCTTGGTGACTTCTCACTCCATAAGATGCATTCAGTCGTCAGTATGAAGTACTGTTTGTAAAATTATGATAAATTACTATTTAAGTGTTTTTTATTTCCTAGTTTGTTTTTGGATAGTGATATTTATGCATTCAGTAACATATATATTAATCGTTGCAATAATACTGGAACTCTGTAATTACCTACAAATTTGTGTACTGTCTTCTGAGTTACCTTTTATCGTGTGAGAACCTGGGAACCACGTATAAGATGTCAAGGTTTCAAGCTGACTACTCCATCATATATGCAGGAAATAAATTACCTTAAATTGTTATCTTCATGATATTCCTTTAACAACCATTCACTTGTGTCAATCACCCATATAACATATTTAGATAATCACTGGTTATGTGAATTAGCCAGTTAGTTTGCGGAGTTACAGGTCCCTTCTTCCAGCTACACACATACTTAAATCTTTGTACAGATTGTTCCTATAATTGATATTCATGATTGCATACTCCATCTATCTTCCAGACTCTGAGGAAATCTATGACTAACATATTTGGTACTATTTGTAATTTTTATCTTTATTTTCCAGTCAGATAATCGAAACTGATCTATGAAGTGTGCTTTTGCTTTCAGGTTGGCTCGAACCTCTTTTAGATCGTATTGCCTATAATTCATCAATTGTCGTTGTCCCAGTTATATCGACGATAAACGATAAAACTTTGAAAATACATGTAACTAGACCTCGAGATGTTCAAGTTGGTGGTTTCGATTGGAGCTTGACATTTCGATGGCATGAACAACCTTTACGTGATAAACAGAGACCTGGTGCACCATATTCACCTGTCAGGTAGGTGACTGGCTTTGGATCCATTATATTACTTATTTTTAAAAAGACTTATGTTTCAAAGATTACGTACGTAAAGCCAATCTTAAAAAAAATAATCCAGCGATTATGAGTTCTTCTTCTTGGATTTCGGTGGTAAATCGGTTGAGTGAGCTTTTTTTTCTCATTTCGCGGTATTAATGCCCTTTGGCCTATGAATTCAGCAGTTACATAGATTTCTCTTTGCACGAACAAAACTGAGCCTTACACATCCGCTATTAAGAACTTATTAACTACCTACCAGCCTGCATACTACTTTTTCTTAAGAAGTTATTTTCTGAGTGTCAAATTATAACTGTTTTACCTGAATCATATACTTGTGTAGTAGTCTCTGTTATATCTCAGAATGGTTATTGAGTCTTGGCCATTACTGAAAAACGTATATTTTTAGCAGTTTAGTAGTTCAATATTCATGCAGTTCAGCTTCTCTGCAGTTATCACTCAATTGTAATGTGTCAACAATATCAAATTTTGAGGTAGCCTAGGTTGGGTAGAAATACTCTCCAGTGTCTTAATCATTCGATGTTCAAGCAGTGAGTCCTGTGTTTAAATCTCTCTCAAACTATATCGGTGTAGGAAAACGTGTTCACTCCTATGGAGTTTGCTATACTATTTTTCTTCCATTTGTAGTCTATTATTAATTATTCTGACTAGTATTATTTGTCTTTTCGGTTCCTAGTGAAACATAAAGCTTCAGCATCACGTCGTCATTGTACTCTCTTCTCTGCAGTCTTTTGAACCTGGCTCCACGACTGCCCTTAAACTTTCATTTCTTCGTCACATGATCTCTATGTCACCCTCAGACGTCCAGCTCGTCGTTTCCCATGCATGGTTCCACTCGAGGACCTGGCGCGTGATGTACCCAGTCGGCCTTCTCAGTGTATGTCCTGTCCAATCCATGTCCACTTTCTCCTGCATATTTGTTGCGTGGTAGGTTCTTGGTTGGTTGGTTGGTTACCAGAGTGAGTTTCTTGTTGCTTATTATTTGTGGCCATCTGATCTTGAGTATCGAGCCAGCGTAGGCGACTGTTGATGAATGTTTGTAGTTTGTTGGAAATGCTTTTCGTGACGCGCCAAGTTTCTGAACCAAATGGAACCACTGACTTGACTGACACAAGTGTTGAAAATCCGTATGTTGTTCACGCTTTATGCTGGGTGGAGTGCAGTAGATCTTCACACTGATTTCAGATTGATGAAGACCTGTCTTGCTGTCTTTCCGATGCTGGCTGCTTTGACATCCTCATCTGTGCTGCCGCCTGTAGTTGAAACGATGATGCCCTGCGTAGGTAGGTGAAAGAGACTACTTCGTTTAGGTTTCTCCCGTTGATGGTGATTGGTGCTAGTTGTAGTTGTTGTTGTTGGTTGGGTATCTTCATCACCTCTGTCTTCTCTACGTTCGCCTGAAGGAAGGAAGTCCTGTCTTCTCTGCCTCTTCTGACAACTTGTTAGTTTTCGCCTGTAGATCTTCGAGTTTTTGTGCAACAAGACATTATATGTCAATCATTGGCGGCGAAATCCAAATCTTCTAGGCTATTTCGATCGGTTCAGCGTATAGCCATCTTCTCACTCCCCACAGTTTGTTGCATGATCCAGTCTGGTTAACCACAATCAGGAAGATTATGGATGGTAGTAGGCAACGTTGCCTTACTTCTGTCTTCACTTCAAAGGCGTTGCTGAGCTTTCCATTGTGGATCACTTGGCACGTGGCGTCTTCATATAACTGTTGAATGGTTTTGATAAAGGTTTGTGGCACTAAAACCGTAGTGTTGAAGCGGCTGCTAAGTTACTTCTCGGTCGAGCTGTCGGAGGCCTTTTCGAAGGCGATGCTCTATTCCATGTTGATGCGTAGCGTTGCAGTTTGATCCGCACATGATTTGTTCTTCCTGAAGCCAGGCAGGCAGCCTGTTGTGGTCGTAGTTTTGAATCCATCGCATCCTTTAGTCTCTCCAGGATGATGCGGCTCAATATTTTGCTTGTTGCGGGTGGACAGGAGCATGATTCCACGCCAGTTCTTGCAAACACTTAGGTCGCCCTTGTTCGGGAGTTTGACAAGTTAGCTTTTCTTCCACTCGGCAGGTACCTTTCCTTTCTTCCAAACCTTCTGCAATAGTGGTGTGAGCATGTCCGCTGTCGCCTCAGTGTCTGTTTTCAGTGTTTCTGGTGGAATTCTATCTGGTCCTGGTGCTTTCCCGGATTTCAGTAATTTTATGATGTTCAGGACTTCTGGTTTTGTCAGAGGGTTTGTTTTCACTGATATTTTTGTGACTGGGCTGGTGGTTGTATTTGTGGACGAATTCCGGGTGGTGGTTGATTCAAGAGTGTTTTGAAGTGGTCAGCCCATCGTTTCCTTTGTTCCTCCCCTTTGGTAACTAAGTTTCCTTCACTTTCATCTTTCGTTGGTTTCATTTGTGTTGATCTCTTCCCAGATAGTGAGTAGCCTGGTTATTTGATGTAATGTTGTCAGGTGTCTGTCACTGCTACCGGCAGCCTGTTCTACTTCGCTTCCCAATGTTTCGTAGAGGTGTTTTTTGTCTTTGCACGCAGTCTTCTTTACTTCTTTGTCCAATGTAGTGTTTTATGGATTGTGTTCAGTTCCTCTTTTCATCGTTTATCCCTGCACTGCACTGGTTTATCTTCTTCTTCACCATCCTCCTCTCCTCTCCTCTATCAGCTTCTGTGTGTCCATGGAGATACATTCCTTATTTTCTTTCTTCTTGCTTCCTAACACGGTTGTGCAGGTTTCTTTCCATATAGTTTTCAAAGAGTTCCAGTGCTCATCCACACTGGTTTCTTCAGGGATATTTCTCGATATCTCACATTTTGTGTTGATGGCTGCTGTGAAGATTTTCTTTGTAGTTTCGTCCTTCAGTTTCCGAGTGTTGAACTTCAGCTGTGGTCTATCACCAGCTTCTTTGAATTGAGGGCTTTCAACTTGATTTAGAAGGTTCCTTGCACTAGGAAATGAGTGGTGTAGACTGCGTCTCCACTGTCTTGAGATTGAGATGAAGTCGATCTGATTTTTAGTGTGTCCTGATGTCTGGTGAAATCCATGTTGCTTTGTGAATATCCTTGTGTTTGTACACACTGCCTCGAATCACCAAATCGTTGAGTGCGCAGAAGTCTGCAAACAGTTCTCCATTCGCATTCATTTCACCGAGTGCTTCTCGACCCATGATGAGTTCTCTTTTTGTGTTGTCTGCACCCAGTTTGGTATTCATGTCACCCATCAGAATGAATTTTGATGTCGTCAACTGGAGTCTTGTCGAGTGTTGATTGAAGTTGTCTATAGAATTCCTCCTTCCTCTCTTCATCTGCATTATTTTTTGTGCGTAGAATTGTATGATTTTAACTTTGTGATGTGTTGAATTAGATTTCAGTGAACTTATGTGACCATTTCATCTTTACCGGCATTTGTCATGGTATTTCATGACTGGTTCTTAGGCTTACGTCTTTTTGTGAATTTGTGAATATCGTCCTCTTCTCCAATTAATTTGTTTTATAGTGTATTGTAATTTTATGGTTTGTGCGCATCGAACTACTTTTTACTTGTTCATTTTATTTGATATTTGAATCATTCCATAGATCTTATTTCATTTTAGTTATTCTAGCATTGTCGATGAAATCAAAACGTGGTGTCACTCGCACTGTTTTAATTTCAGAAAAACAGGTTTAACGAGACGTAATTTCATCCTTCTATTTAAACTGACTTTGTTATTTTATTGTCATTGTGATCCAATTAACGCTAACTTGGTTTGATTTGTAAAATAGTCTATAAATTATTAATCTCAATTAGTGTTAGTTAACCATGTTTGGAGGAAGTATCTGGTAATTTTTTGGTATTCTCTGAGCTCTGAGGTTTGGTTTTTGGACTTACATCGCCATCCTAGGCTACTTCATAAAGAAAGATGTTTGCGTCTACAAAGTGCCGAGCACTTGTCGGGAAGCTTAGTATTGCGTTCACGAACACGAGCTAGCCTATGTTCATATGTAAGCATAAGATTATCCCTGTAAAATCTGACTCGTCTGAAATTATGGTTTCACCTCCGACCAGATCATTCAAAAGAAACAAGGATAAGACATTCGTGGACAGTTGGAACGTTTAGCATTTCACAGTTTCAAGCCGTATATATATCCATAAGAGGAACTTGTCAAGTCCTTTTCCTGTCGTATTTTGCATGACTTCACGTTTTTTTCTTTTGGTGCTTTCCTAATTTCCTTCTCTTAATCCATCACCTTCCTATATCACTTAGACTATCTCACTTGTTACAAACCATCTTCTCATTGTCTTTCTAAACTCATTCCCAATGCTCTTTTGTTTTTGATCCCTAATCGAAAATTCATCTGGAACTGTCTATTTTTTCATCATATAAGTGTGAAGGTATGAAAATCCGTCATAGAAAACCCAAATGTACTCACTGCATTCATCTGCTTTTGCTACTTTTTGCGTTGTTATCTCATATGTATTCTGCGGATGCAATTGAAAAGCTCATCATTATATTAGCTTTAACTGTCACTTAGTTCTACTGCATCAGCATAGTGGTATCTCCTATTCATTGTATGTCTATATCTGCTTCAACATAATTAAGTATGCTGGGCACAAAAGTATTTATTCAAGTCTCACTCACTTTTATGATATAGTACCCCTTTTAATTCAATGGGTTATCTTCGTTCGTGTGTGTGCGTGCGTGCTCTGTAGGTGACTGTGCTGCATAAATCCCGCGCCTCAGTTTATGTAAAATGTTAGTGAACATTTTACCATTTATCATTACAGTTAAACATGTCTTTTATTATGTATATTTAAGATAGACTGGTTTCTTTTTAATTCATGCGTTTATCCTGGTTAAATAGTTATGCAATGCGACAACTATATAAAGTAACCTAAAAGCCATACACTTTGTTTTACCTGATATTACCAACTCCGCCTAACGGCCGGAAACATTCAACAACAGTTCTACAACCACAACTACATCTTAGTGATATACTTTTATAGAATGTTGATTGAGTCGGAAGTAATTCATTTATAAAATTACTTCCTTACCGAATTGCGTTGATACAATGTCTTCGATAACATTATCACCATAAGCAACTGACAATATCTACTTAGTAAAACAACTTCGTAGAAATATAGAATACTCATTTTAGCCATCACATGGATATGTGAAGACAAGCAAGAACTATCGAAATATGTGCATGAACTTGATCTGATAAGATAAAGTCATTAATAAATAAATAATATACATGAACCTAAAGGAAGAGAAGAGAGTTGAATGTAGAAAATTTACTCGAGAAAAACATGGAATTAAAGATCTAGGAAGATGAACATCTATGAAGACGACTAATAGGTAACAGGGAAGGTTGATATTTAGGAGTTGCATCACACAGTTGTACCACATTAACCCAACTAAAAATCAAACAGACTATTTTCATCATAATGATGGTTAGAGACACCGAATCCTTCAATACTACTAGGAAAGCTGTTAAAATTGTCTGAAATAATCCACTGTTGATTGAATCTAATGTTTGAAAACTATGTAGTCGAACTTGAAAATGACAGAATGAGACTTAACCACATATTTTAACAATTTTTGCCTTTGAAAACCAAAATGTTCGAACAGCAATACGTGATCTGCTTGATGCAGTGTCTGACATCAAGATTTCAAACATGTAGCATGTACGTTATGTTTCACATCATGTCATGAGTTCCTACTAACGACACTAATAAAATGGGTGATCTATTTATCTGTATTTCAACCTATGGTATGTATTCCTGAATTGTCATCGGATATTCAGACAACTGCTAGTATTTAAAAGCTGCACAAATCCACTAAACAGTCATCTATTACCATGATGCATACAGAATAATTTCCTATTCTGAATCTATATACTATGACTTGGCTAAATTCCCTGTCAGTTTTCTAACTTTAAGCATCTTAAAACAATGTACAACCAATTCAACAACTGAACAGTGCAACCGTCACGCATATACAGTCCGAAAGAAAATGCCAAGGAAATTTGTTTGACATATGAAGAGATAAATAGAAATGTCTCGTATTCCTTTTTTAGTTGATTGTGTGTAGGCGGGATATTGTTGTCGATACACTTCACAGCATCATAACAGAATAAGGATTATCTCCACTTTTCTTCATTCATTTTCTTTTGTTTTATCATCTGGTGTGTACCGATTTTGTATGACTGTTGGAATTTAATGAGGACCGTTTAGGCTTTTAATCTCTTCGTTGCTGTCTGACGGTGGAATAAGTAGTCTATGGAATGTAGTGCTTTATTGAATATTCTTACTTACTCTTGTTATTAACATCGTAAAAAATACAAGAAGTTCCAGTTTTCATTGAACTCTCATAGTGTCCTATATGTATGTTTATGAGGTTCATTTATTCCTCATACGCTAACGAAGGCTTTCTTTGCATGGTCATTCATAATGTGAGGTTCTAATCTTTCGTCATACTATTAATCATCGGTAATGTAACATCTTAAAGTTCAGCAGGTGTTTCCGAAGTAATTACCTTCTTTGAAATTGATTAAAAACCACCGAGATGCAGCTCAACAGTTGTGTGCAGGTTTCCACACTGGACAACGAGCCACATGTATAGTTAAGGGTTGATGGCAATTTCTGACTACCTAGACTTCAGTAGATGGAGTGGTGATCGAACACGTTACCCACTGTTTAGACCAATGAAGCGCAGCTTTGTTGAAATTAATCAATTTAGTTTGACAGTTTGTGTGAACTACAGCTTTCGAAACATATCATGCTTCCATTAGAGGAGATACTCAAATCTAAGCTGTAGATCTGTTGGTTTGCAGTCTAATGCTCTGAGACTGAGTTATACTCCAGATATTATTCTGAATTCTTCCAATGACTTAACAACATCAGGTTTTGCAGTTATGCGATTAAATATTAGTCATAGAAGTGGTGGGTTTAATACACAAAAACTGAGTATTACTCTGACCGTAACACATAAAAATTGAGAAAGGTTCTAGATTAGTTAAAGTTAAGCGTCACTATCGATGTAATGATCGTTCACTTCACTTAAGGCTGTTACAACATACCTGCCAGAAAACATAAATTGTGATTACTGCCAAGTATTTCGCCTTAAGTGATATTCAGCAGTACACGTTTACTTGACTTCTACTCTCTTCATATCATCTTAAGTTTAAATTATCTAGGATTTTTAACTATCTCACTCCAATTTGCTCAATAGTATGAGTTTCTAAGATGTAAAAATTCCAAAGAACTTGTATATTAAGGGAAACTTGTTATTGGCCAGCGCAATTATTAGGTACTCCATGAACTCCATGTTTAGGAAATATTTCGGATAGTTTGATTCATGACAAGGACTACTGTGGAGCATTTACAGTCGTTGACCATATTTTTTTATTATTTATTTTAATTGTGAAATTCTTGATTGTTTCTGTTCATTAATTTAATTAGACTGATCTCAGTCAGAGACAGATAGACGAAAGCAACATAGGAACTCTCACACAAGTGCATGGTGTCAAGTTACCACACTCCAAAGTAGTATACAAAAGACAGCTGGATAAAAAAAAATAGTGAAATCGAAGTAAATGAAGTTGTGTGAACGAACAAACAATCTGAAGATAAAAATCAATGAGAGTATTAAAGCTTTGTAAGAAGTCAGTGAGTGAATACATCGGCACCACTGTGACCGAGTTCCAGCCATGTCATCGAATGTCCTCAACCACTGAATCCTGTCATCTCGAGGACCTCAAGAAGTCAGTCTACACCTCCCTACACGGCGTAGACCAACAGTCAGGGATTTCGTTGACTGGTGCCACGTCTTGGTCTGGACACCCTGAACGCTCTGCCAACGTGATCCAACTTCCGCAAGCATGACACGTCGAAGTAGGTGGTGGATGGACATGCGCAATACATATCGAAACTATCTCAGTCGACTAAGATTGACAACCTCATGAATTGATTTTCCTATGTTGCCTAGTACCGTTCGCCTGCCGTCAACATTGGCCGCATGATGATTTCATCAAACGTGAGCAATGCTGTGAAGGTATGTGTGATGAGAATCCAATAATCGCTTGATATCTTCAACTGTTAACGGCCATATCTCACAGGCGTGCAAGAGGACATAACGGACTGCAGAGGAATAAATTTGTCCTTTGATAGGTAGTCGGATATCTTTCTGGGGTCACAGGTGACATAATTTTGGAAATGGCAAACGAGCCTTTTGTATCCGAGCTGAGGTTTAGTCTGCAATCAGCCCGTTTAGACCAATGCAACTCTCCAAGTGAATGAAGTTTTCGACACATTCCACCACTCCACTCATCCCTTGAACTGGGAGTGGCTGCAACCCAGTTCTTGTGGGTCATTGTACATTTGACAGATGTGAAATGCATGTCAAACACATATTTCTGTTCAAGAAGTTGAGAAGCCGTTAAAATTGTCTGCGTCTTCACTGAAAGCAATAATGTCATTTGGGAACTTGTAGTTAACCATGTTCCCTACATGAGGTGGATGCATCCCTGTGAATTCAGACGTGCCTAAGGTTATGTCCACCAAAACGACTATAACAAAGTTAAATAGAAGCAGTGATAGATGTCGTCCCTGGTTGACATCACTGGTTGTCTGTAGTTCACGTGAAATTTCCGTATAGGGCCTTCACGACTGCATGGGTTAAAGTAGAGAGCTTTAATAAGGAGTATATACTTGCTGGTTATTCTTTTCACGTTTAAAGACCACTACAGAACCTCATAGTCAACTGAATCAAATGCCGTCTTCAGGTCAAGAGATATAGAAAGTGTAGGCCACCGGTAAGTAACCAGTTGGAAGGTGAAAATATGATCGATGCCTAGGTTTCTTGGGTTTCTTTTTCTGAAGTTCCAGTTAGGCACCAGATAACTATGAAACCTAGGATCTTGGATAAAATGTTAGTCAAACTGATTCTTCTTTAGTTGTCACAATAAGGCCTCTCCTTTTTTATTGACTTATGTAGTCAGTGAAGTAAACCAATCTGATGGCGCTACTTCTGATTCCCGTACACTGTTTAGTATCTCGTTTACTTTACTCAGCAGCTTCCTACCTGGATACTTGAAAACTTAAGGTAGCAAACAGTTAGGTCCTGCTACTTTGCATCTTTTCAAGTTTCGAAGAGTTTTCTTAACTTCGAAGTGTTTTGACAAGTTACTTAGTACTTTGATTAATATTATCTCTTAATTCTCTTGCATTCTCCTTTCCCTTTAACTGACAATTCCTGAGCATTCTGTGTAGCAGTATATGAATCAGCAATAGTTTTGAAATACGATATATGAGTTTTACTTTCTCAACGACTGGCAAACTACTATTTAATCTTTATTTTTGACCAAAGTATGTCATCTCATTAGTTCATGAACCATTGTAATTCAGGGCAGTCTGTAGCTAAGAAATTGTTATCATATAGAAGTGTTTTCATTTTTATTCAACGAGATCTATTCTTATCTGTGCTGGTTTTTCATATTTCGCTTAGAATACCGTCTTTTTTTCTAAACAGCTTAAACTAACTCTAATTATACACAATACTCTTGTGAGATATCAATCAACTGATTATTAGTCTATATAATGCTACATTTGTTGTGAGTATTTATTTCTTTCGCTGATTCTTTGGCTGATCAATAGTCACACTATCGAAGTTTACTTCGATGTAGCGTTTATTGTAGTGAACACACCACTACAAATAATGTTTACAACCATGTATAATTTCTTGTTGATGAAATACTACACTGACAAAATAGAAGTTTTATAGATCCAGGTTACATTGGCTAGCAAATGGATTTCTTGAATATAGTTCATTTATGTTGTGATTTAATACAACATAGCTGAATGATATTTGATGACAAGACCGAAATTATTCTAGTATGCTTGAAACTGAATGACCATCAGAAACGCAACTGACATTTATTGGTAAAAATGTACCTTATTGAAATACAACTATGTTCAGTGCAAAAATTAACATGATTTTATAGTTTACTGAGGTCATTGCATGGCCTCATTTGAAAAGGATTTTCGGAAACGTTTGAAAAACAGTATACCTGTGACTTTTAAAATATATCATTCTGTGTAGTCTTTCCTGAAAACTAAGTTATATTAAGTGATATCTAAGTTATACTTCATCAAAAAACAACATTTACAAGTCGTGATGAGAAAATGAAGTTTGTGGGATCAGCAGAAGACTCTGTGGTGATATCCCACTTAAAAATGAAGATAAATAGCTGAGACATTTAATATTATGTTGAATCCTATTGCACTTGGTAGATTGGTCAGGATAACTATTTATTTAAAGTATTTCGTTTATCTGAAATAACATATTGCATACACTAATCATAACTGAAGTACATATACACATTTAGAAAGAAAATTGAATTTCTCATTCCCGCTGCTTTTCTTACAATCACACACATTTGTAGGCATAATTGCATCATCACCTTGAACTCACTGATTAATAGTTGATGGTGGTATTTATTTTCATCTTGTTTTTTGGCATTTAAGAAGAGTGTAAAATGATTTGTTCTATTTGTTTTTAATTGTGATAACTTGTTTTCTGAAGAAGCAGTTTCCATTATCTCGTGAAAATTCAAAAAATTTACTTACCTAATCTGCCAAGATTTCCAGAGAAGATGACCTTACTTATTTATCTGCAAAACGGATGTTTGACAGTTAGATAATTTTGTTCCGTTCACTTACTGATATTTTTAAAAAGCCCCTAGTCGCTCCTGTATTACTTCCCGTAGGATAGATTTTCCATACATTCCCTGTTACAGTACTTTCTGCAGAAAAATCTAACCTACTCACATCAAACATCATCGGCTATCATATTTGTTATTTAGTGTTTCCTATTCCTTTTGAATAACTCATTTTGGTTTTAATGTGTTTACTTTTGATAAAAGTTTAACCCAACCATCAAATGCGTTATTTGTTTTGATCAATGTCTTTGATTTACTCAGTTATTTATCCTATCATTTACAACTATGTTCCCCTGGGTAGTGAAATGTAACTCAAAGACTCCTAGTCACTTGTTTGTTTGTAACTGTGAGTAATACTCTTAAAAGAACACATCCTTACACATATTGGAAGTTCCACACATAGATATATCTCTATATATGGAAAAAGCGATGAATGACAAAGTTCACGACCTAATTATACGACGTAATAGTGGTGCGGGAGTATGATTACAGTTCAAAGTGGTGGGAATTTGGATAAAAGAGGGAGAATAACAAATATGGTTTCCAAAGTGTGTGGATTAATGGAAGAGGATGTGCTAACAACCATGATTAGAATATAATAGATTAAAGTGAGTCGAAAATGATGGAAATATGAATAATGTTTGTGAATAATATGTAAGACAATAAGATGAAAGGATAAAATATTAAGTAAAGCTGTCGGAATAAAACAACTCGCCAAGACAATGCAAAGTGAACCACAAAATCCTTTTGTACTCATAAGTATAGTTTCAGTCGACAGATTACTGTTGCTTCTGCATAACATAGAAATCTACTGTTTCTTTTAGTATTGATTATCTTGAAAGCTATGTCTGAGTTGACGACGTGGTCTGTGTCGAAATGATGTTTATCAGTGATACTGCTAGGTAGCCTTGCACCTCTTAGTGAAAATCTTTTCCGTACATATTCAGATTTTTCAGCAAGATACTCTCCGTTCTTCCAACATACATGCTACTGCCTGTACAGGAAAATAGATAAGTACAATTGGAGGTAATATGAGAATGTTTGAAATCCAAACTATTTTCTTTGAGCATGTTCTTCATGTGATAGAGGACTGTTACTTTCGCAGCCAGATAAATTGTTGTGTTCCGTTTACTCAGTTGGCGATTATTTTATGAACTCAGTCCATCGTCTTTGAATGGTAGTCTAAATGAACAGGTTCTTTTTCGGCACAATTGTTTCAATCAGTTTCTCGTTTTTAGATCTGAAGTACTTCCTAATTAACTTCAAGTGATATCCATTATCTAACAACGTTTTTCTCATATCTTTCAATTCATTTTCGATGACTTATTTGAAAAATAATCTGGTTGCACTTGCAACCAAAGTCTTGACTAGATTTCTATTACAAACAATGAAACAGAATCTATCAAATGGTAAGTACTGACCAGTCCAAGTAGGCTTATGGTAAACTCTGTGTAGTATCGAACCATCTTTCTTTGTCATTCATATCTGTTCCCATATACATAAATGTCTAGATATGAAGGATGTATTCATTGTTGATTTTACTATCGACATGTATCAAATGACTTATACCCGACACTGATAGCTTTTCGTACACAAATTTAAATCAAGAGCATATGTGGAAGATTTAGATCACTGTAAATGAATTTGATTCATCCCACAATGTTTGTTGTTCTTGCTTTACAAAAATTTGTAAAGGGAATTAATTGTGTGATATTTATTTAATCCTTTATGTCATCAACAAATTCCTGTTATATGTGAGGAAGGAGTTGTGGTCAGACATTGTATTAGCAAGATGTCATTATCAGTCTTTCAGTAATAAGTATAAATCTGTCTAAATATATTTTTCATATCTAATTAAGTTTTTCGTCAAGTTTTAACGAAAATGACATCTTGTATAATGACTTGTAATTTCAGTTCATTTCGATCAACATAGTCACAATGAAGAGGAGTCAACAAGGGGTGTTTATTATTATTATTATTAGTCCCTTAGGTTCCTAGTTGAACACAGGGCTTCAGTAGCACGTCTCCAGTGACTTCTGTTCTCTGAGATCTTTTGAACCTGGTTCCACGACAGCCCACAAGCTCTCATTTCCTCCTCGTACGATCTCCATGTCATCCTCGGACGCCCAACTCGTCGCTTCCCATGGGGATTCCACTCGAGTGCCTGGCCTGACGGGTGATGTCCCCAGTCGGCCTTCTCAGTGCATGCCCAATCCATCTCCACTTCCTCCTGCATATTTGTTCAGCGATAGGTTCTTGGTTGGTTCGTTCCCAGTCAGAGTTCCTTGTTGCTTATTCTTATTATTCTGGCTATCTGATCTTCAGTATTGAGCCAGCGTAGGGGGCAGTTGTTGATGAATGTCTGTAGTTTATTGGATATCCCTTTCATAACGCGCCAAGTCTCTGATCCATACAGAAGCACTGACTTGACGTTGGTGTTGAAAATCCGTATCTTGTTCCACATGCTGAGTGCAGAAGATCTTCACACTGGTTTCAGGCTAATGAACGCCTGTCTTGCTTTTCCGATTCTGACTTTGACATCCTCGTCTATACCTGTGCAGCCTGTAGTTGGAACAGTGCTTCCTAGATAAGTGAAGGAGGTTACTTCCTTTAAGTTTCTCCTGTTCATGGTGACTGGAGTTTGTTGTTGTTGCTGGTTGGGTATCTTCATCACCTCTGTCTTCTCCATATTCACCTGAAGTCCCTTCTTCGCCGCCATGCCTCTTCTGTCAACTTGTTAGTTTTTGCCTGTAGATCTTGAAGTTTGTGTGACATCATGCAAAAGTCAACGGCGAAATCCAAGTCTTCTAGGTTCTTTTCCGCAGTCCTATGTATCCCCCTCTTCTTACAGCTCCCCACTGTTTGCATGATCTAGTCCAGTCGACCACAATCAAGAATATCATGGGGGATAGTAGGCAACCTTGTTTCACTCCTGTCTTCACTTCAAAAGCATCACTGAGCTTCCTATTGTAGATTACCTGGCATGTAGCATCTTCATATAGTTGTTGAATGAGGCTGATAAAGGTTTGTGGTATTCCGTAGTAATGAAGCAGTTTCCAAATTACTTCTCGGTCGACACTGTCAAAGGCCTTCTCAAAGTCGATAAAGTTGAGGTAGAGAGCTGATTGCCATTCTATACTCTGTTCTATAATGATGCGTAGTGTAGCGTTGCAGTTTGATCCGCATAGGATTTGTACTTACTGAATCAAGACAGCCAGCCTGCCTGTTCCGGTCGTAGTTTTGAATCCAGTGCATCCTTATGCCTCTTCAGGATGATGCGGCTTAATATTTTGCTTGCACTGGGTGGACAGGAGAGTGATTCCGCGCCAGTTCTTGCAAACACTGAGGTCTCCCTTCTTTGGCAGTTTGACAAGGTAACCCTTCTTCCAATCGTCAGGTACCTTCTCTTCCTTCCACACCTTCTACAATAGTGGTGTGAGCATGTCTGCTGTTGTCTCTGTGTCTGTTCTCAGTGCTTGTGGTGGGATCCCATCTGGTCCTGCTGCTTTCCCACCTTTCAGTAGCTTTATGGCGTTCAGGACTTCCATTTTTGTTGGAGGATTTATGTTCACTTGTAGTTGTTCAGCGGCTGGGTGGCAGGTGATATTTCTGAATGAAGTGCAGGTGGTGGTCGATTCAAGAGCTTCTTGAAGTGGTCAGCCCATTATTTCCTTTGTTTCTCTGCTTTCGTAATTAAATTTCCGTCATCATCTTTTATTGGCTTCGTCTGTGTTGATCTCTTCCCAGATAGCAACCTGGTTATTTAATACAATGTTGTCACGTCTCTATTTCTCCTACCAGCAGTCTGTTTCACTTGCCAGTGTATCGTAGAAGTGTCTTTTGTCTTTCCGTGCACTCTTCTTCACTTTTTTGTCTAGTGTTTTATACATCGTGCTCAGTTCCTCTTGTCGTTGAGCATCCTTACACTGGTTTGTCTTCTGCTTCACCATCCTCCTCTCCTCTATCAGCTTCCATGTGTCCATCGAGATCCATCCCTTGTCTTCTTTCTTCTTCCCTCCTAATATGGCTATGCAGGTTTCTTTCCTCATCTTTTTTCAAAGACTTCCAGTGTTCTTCCACACCGGTTTCTTCAGGGATATTTCTCGATATCTCACATTTTGTGTTGATGGCTGCTGTGAAGATTTTCTTTGTAGTTTCGTCCTTCAGTTTCCGAGTGTTGAACTTTAGCTGTGGTCTATCACCAGCTTCTTTGAATTGAGGGCTTTCAACTTGATTTAGAAGGTTCCTTGCACTAGGAAGTGAGTGGTGTGAACGTACATCTGCTCCTCTTCTTACCTTGTGTTCGGTAGACTGCGTCTCCACTGTCTTGAGATTGAGATGAAGTCGATCTGATTTTTAGTGTGTCCTGATGTCTGGTGAAATCCATGTTGCTTTGTGAATATCCTTGTGTTTGTACACACTGCCTCGAATCACCAAATCGTTGAGTGCGCAGAAGTCTGCAAACAGTTCTCCATTCGCATTCATTTCACCGAGTGCTTCTCGACCCATGATGAGTTCTCTTTTTGTGTTGTCTGCACCCAGTTTGGTATTCATGTCACCCATCAGAATGAATTTTGATGTCGTCAACTGGAGTCTTGTCGAGTGTTGATTGAAGTTGTCTGTAGAATTCCTTCTTTTTCTCTTGCTCTGCATTATTTGTAGGTGCGCAGTGTCGCATTGAGTGATTGTGACCTTCCTTCCTTTTGAGTTGAATCTTGCTGTCATGATCCTACAGGAGGAGATTGGTTCCCACTGGATGAGAGCCTTCGATCGTGTTGAGGACATCATGATAGCCACTCCAAAATTCAGTGTGCTCATGGTTGTCGTCTGGGTGACAATGTCGGAGTAGATTATTGATTCTCCAGTTGACAGTTTGGAGAGTCCATCTCATTCCATCTGCTTTCGCAAATTCCAAGCACTTCAATGTGATACCTCTTCATCTCTTTTGCAATCTGGGCTGCCTTACTGGGTTCAAACATGGTGCAGACATTCCATATCCCCACGTTTACTTTCGCTTTCATCGAGAGAAGAGGAGACATCAGCCAATTGGCTTCCCGAAGTCTTTCATCAACTGGCGTCATTTTGCCTCTCCTATTCCAGCGAGGAATAATTTTGTTTTTATTTTTTATATATCGTTTGTGCTTTGAAGTTTGTTTAGCGGTTAGATTTGTTTTACGGGGTAGGGTTGCTAGCCCTATGTCCAACCTTCCCTCTTTGTCCGGGCTTAGGACCGGCTAGTAACTAGTGAACTAGTTAACCAAGCGAGGTTAACAAGGGGTGTAGCAAAGGAAATTAGTAGTGTTAACAAACATTTGATATTAACGGGTACAAATGAAGTCTGACGGAATTTACAAGATATGAAAAAAGATAAATTTTGACTCTACCTGCATCTCTACTAATGACTTCTAACACTCTCATCTAAACTGTCTCAGCATAGATTTCGGATACGCCGAAGAGCTTGACATGCCTCAAACTAATGGTTTGTCTTGATTTTAATGAGATTTATTCACTATCCTACGGATACTAAGTGCTGAAGTATGTGGTGTTTATACATGGCTAATACCCATCCCAATCATCAGGTTATAAATTTTGCACGTTGTTGTAATACGATTATACCGTTGAGCATTAATCCAGTGTCTTTGAAGATCACCCTAACAACTGAAATGATCAATTAGGTTTCGTATTTCTCCTTGGAAAGTACTTTTCCATAAAATAAATGAGTGTAATTGGCTATCTTATCAGCTGCTAGGGTAGCCTTTAAAGTCACCGCATTAGACTTTTCTTTGCATTCGTATCCTTTTTTATATAAAATGTGTGGTTTTTTCTCCTTATTTACATTTTAAACATTCCTTATGTGTTTACATTACTTTCAATACAACAATCATCTTTTTTGGTTCAGATCAATAACTAACATGTAACAGTTCTTGAGTCAGTATTACTTAGCATCTAGCTACTATGTACTGTGAGAAGAAATTTTAATCGTATGCGTATGGAATTTGTTTTGGTGTACATATAAGAAGCTGGGTTCATCACTTGAAGAATGTTTATGCTATCTGGTTATTCAAACCATAGGAGCTTGACCCGGGTTGTAATGTGTGTTTTATTGGTTGAAATTCAACTGTTTTGACCATTAGGTCATAGCTGAATTTTTTTATATTCAGACACCGTAGTAGTTTCATCAGCCCTTCACAGATTATGTGCGACTCATAACATAGGCCACAAACCCTTATGGGACTGTCGAATTTCATTTCATTAACGCTGTTACAATAAGGTGTGAATATAGACTTAACTGTTGTGTAGCAGATTTTAAGATCGATTCAAGTTTTTGATGTGTATCTTCTAATTCTTACGTTACTTTTCACTAATGTGTTATTACATTTCCTTCTGGTTACTTCTTTTTTTCCCGGTAAAAAACAAATACCTACTGAACATTTATAAAGTTTAAATAACTGTACACTGGTGAAACATGAAGCACATTTATTTTCCTAGGATTGATTATACTACTTGGTTACCGATAGTGTGGTAGGTGGTCAAACGCATAGATTACTGAATTACGCCTTCATGCAGTCTAGCTAGATGGCTTTGTATGGCAGTTCCATACAGTTCTGTAGTCTTAGTAAACTTCTGCATAGTAATACGTTTGCTTAGATGCAATGGTTGACTTTTTTGTGAAGTAAAAATTTTGTGGTTTGTTACTTTTAAGCCAATTTTCGTTATCTCTCGTAATTATATTTATATGTTTGTGTCATGTTTAACATTTCTTGTTCACTAGTGATGGAAGCTTGCACATATTACTGTTAAACTAAAATAATGTATTTAAAGTGCGCTATACGTAAAATGGGCTACTGAGCATTTGATGTACACAGGAAAAGTAGTACTATGGCGTGTGATTTTACCTAGAAACGCTTCTACGTATTTAAATGTAAATATATCAGTTACCCATTTCTAATCAAACCTTTCAGTTAACTTTATAATTTATTTGTATAGTTATTAGACTTAATCCACGTTAAATCCATCGACTCCACTATCTCATGCCGTTGCATTCAGTTGGTATTTTAGGCTGAGTGAGTACTCTCAACAGATCTTTTTTAGTTGGTGGACTTGTTGACAAGTGGTTGTGACAAATAACTACGCAGTATAGATTTCCGCAAGGAAATATCTATCAAATAGCTTGAGTGACAGTCGGACTAACGTGTAAAGTGTTTCGGCTTTTTTTTCTTCCCTCCAGTTGTCTCGTTGGACGGCTTTTGTAGGTAAGCATAAACTTTCTTGTTCGATCAGTTTTAGTTAGTTCACTGTCTAGTCAGGCTAACTACCTGCCTTTGTTGACGTAGGATGTTAACATCGTTTGCTAAATGAAATGGGCATATTTAAATAAATGCGTGTAATAAGAAAGGTGAAATTTAACCGCCAGAAATGGGTCTGATATCTGACTGTATTACCAAAACTATTTTATACTTGCATCATCTCATTATACTGATCCGATTACTCAGGGACTGCCTAATTTCACTTTTCTTTATTCTCAGGTTAATACTGTAACTAACTAGAATTATAAGTCTGATGGTACTCGCTGTTTTAACTTTACTGCTAGCCGCTGTTCATCCTTGATTTCAAAATCAAGGTAGTGGTCATATGCAATCATTCACAAAGGTGACGATATGTCAACTATCATCGATCAATTCTATCCAAACCAGTCTAAAACACGAAATAACAAGTTATAATGTCAAAACATGCATATTTTATAAATAATGACTATCGTAACTTCATAGCTTTTTCGAAATTCTGCTGGTTGAAGACGTGTATGTTGGATTCTAGTCCCGATGCAAACAACAACGCCAACTGAGAAGCAGGTACTTCTAGCCAGCTGAAGAGTCTTGAGTCAGACCAAACTTCATCACTAAGTAAATTATTTCAAGGAGTCGTGATATTTGTTGGTAACGATAATTCAAAAGAAATGTATTTCTATCATCCCAGTGATGTAGAAAAATAAATTTCTTGCGCTTTTAGACCTTGAGAAAGCCTCTTCTTAAGAGAATGAAGCCTATGCAAGTTACCGCATGTCTAAATAGTTAATGAAGAGAAACCAGAACAAGTTGGTTCATACATGCATATAAAAATGACAATAGTATAGGAATGAATGTTATCGTTATTAACTTCCAATCTGTATTCAGCGTGAAGATGGAAATGTGTGCACATATGAATATGTAAAAAAAATAATATGAATGAGAAATTCAGTTTGTGTGTGTTTGTACTTTAGTTGTCATTGATATGTACGTGCTATTTTGGATATACTGTTCAAGTTGACTGAATAGTTAAGCCTTCTTTTTGTTGAGTTGGTTAAGATTCAGCATAATACGAAGCACTTCAGTCATCCGTTTTTCTTTGTGGTTTGAAAATCCTTTTTGAATACTGATTCCATGATCTTTACCAACTATATCAAACCATGTACTTGGCTTAAATATGTCTATGATGCATTTCTTATTCTAAAGAGGTCATCCTTGAGGACTTTCAAAATTCATTAATGCTCTTTTTTAACATTTTACGTGTGAATATGAAAAGAAAAGCGATGAGCTACCATTTTAGACTGTTTAAATATCATGAGTGAGAATGAAAATCGTAAACAGACATATTGAAAACGATATCTTGATCGCAGCTGATTATATCCACTCAGTGTTAAACATTCACTTACTGTGAACTTATTCAGAAGGGCAATAAAAAGTATTACAAATGAAGATGAGAGACAGAGGGAAGCTAGCAGAATAATAGTTCTTTTAAATTCCAGTAACAATCTTGAGAACGTCATTCAGAGTAGTAAAACTATGTGCATAGAATCGCAAACAAAAACTCAGATGATAAGTCTTGGATTAGTACAGTGGTTATACTTTTCCGTCTGGGCACAATTGAAGAGTTACAAAGAATCTTAAGAAATCACCAAATTAGAGGCTTCTACAAGACAACCATTTTTTTTGGCTTACTGCAGCACCTAGTTGTTTTCTCGTCTCAAATTTTTCAATTTTTGTTTGTTTTATTGATTTAAGTAAATATAGAGCCTACACACAATATCTATGTTATTTGTACTCTTTATGGCTTTCTATGAGGACATTACAAAAACTAGAAAGTCTAATTACAGGAAGCGATTAACTACCATTAAAGAACGAAGATTTTCACCATTCTACTTTTATATTGTAATATATCAATGTTGCTTTTATCATGGACTGATACCGATTCGCTATACATTGTGTTCATCATCCATTATCATCAGTGGACACGCTTCCTCACTTCTGACTTGTCGAGTGTCACGCTCTACCTTCTCTCATATACTCCTACTCAGCTGGTTACTACCTATTGAAATAATTGGGGGGTCAATTTACATAGTGCGTGTATCAATCACATTACCTTTAATTAGGTATGCGACTACTTATAAAACGCTAGCTAAATTTTACATCTCATAATTGATTTCTATACTTCTTACTCGAAGGTATGAAATGCCATTGATTACGTTGTCATTTAAATTTGACCAAGAGATACAACGTATTCCAGTCGTTTTCTTATTTATTCACTTGAAGTGAGGTTTGCTAGAGCTACAGCACAGCGATTAGCTATTGTTTAACAAAGTTAGCATCTTTTTACTTTGTTATATAACATGTCTAAAATATGTAGGTTTTTCTCCTTTATTCGCTTTGCAGTTTTCTCAATTTCGTATACACTTCAGTTTGATGTGTCTGATCGGTTATTTATTCCAAATTTCAAACGTAACTCAGTGTTTTGTTAGAAAACAGCTACGAAGTGTCATCTTGAACACTTAAAAAGCACACATGAATTATATACCTTTTCACTAATAATCAGTTCACTGAAGTAATGTCGATACTGCTACAGTGATGTTGGTTCTTCTGCTTTCCTCTCTTTCTTTCTACTTTTCGTTCTCGATAACTACAAATTATTCGTTCAGCGATGTTTTCTGAAGCAAGGTAGCTAACTAGTTCCATGCACTGAACCTTTAGGATAAAATTTTTCTAAAATCCACTTTGGTACTTCAATGTTTTTTGGAATTTTTGTTAGAGAAAAACTCAAGTGATTCATTGGTATGCATTTATGGTTAAACTCTGAATTCTTTTTGTACTTCTGATGAGTGTTTAACGTTTCAATACTCTTTATAATCATAGCATTTCATCAAATAATTTGTACTCATGTAGAAGGAAGTTAATGGCTTACCAAACCGGAAGTCTGCTCTGAGTTACGGCTGTTGGTGACAAATATTTCGAGTTTCGCTACATCTTTAACTCCACATATATATGGGATTATTTTGAGTACTTTCTTCAATGTGAATCGAATTACTGAATCGCTGTAAATATTTTCATTTTTTGTCATATAAACACACAAAAATACCACACTTCCTTATCTGTTTCGTTTCCAGTTTTTTGATGTTATTCAGTAAATGTGTTACATAAACACAACAGTTTAACGAGATCAGTAGTTCCATCATCTGCCAGGCATATGGGACACGAAGAAAAGCAAATTATGATCATAAATAGATAACTTGTTAATGCGTAAGCTTACTGTGCTATTCTCGACTAAAAGGAAAAACAACATTCTTGATTAAAAAGGTTGGACACTTTAGAATTCGATACAGTATTGTATTAACCAGAGTTACCACACTTCCAACAGATAAAAAACTATAATTATAAACTGACTAATGTATGCAAGTGAATACTTTAAAATCGGGTAAAGTGTAGAAAGATTGTCGAAACTGAAAAGAAAGTAAGTACTGAATACATCGGCCGCACTAAGAACGATCTAAAACACTTAGTTTAAGGTCAGAAAGTTCCAGCTTATGTTCATAAATGAAATCTCCACACTTGCTGAAATGGCCAGTAAAAATATTATTTCATTTTACTTTTTCTGTTCACTGCCACAAGTTATTTTCTTTCTGTCTGAGACCACTCCTTACATTGGAATCAGTGATTGATTATTCTCACCACGTACTGGAGAATCGTAATTTTGTTGGTTTATTGATATCTTCAGTTAATGTTTTTTTAATGCAACGGAACACATCTCAGATGTTTTTAAATCTTCATTCGACACATGACGGTGTTAATCGGTAGTATCGCATCCTTACATATCCAAATAGTAAGGAGAGCGATAAAACAATTAAAAAAAGAGTATACTTAAAAATAACATCGGTCAATCACTATACACACTTTCTGAGTCTCATTCCTTTGCAGTATAAATAGAATTTGGTAGAACATCTAGTTCACCTAGACAAGGTTATCATCTCAAACGATATTTTCAAGGAGGAGCTCAGTAGTATCCATTATCTACTCAACAGAAATACATCTATCAAATCATGTAAAAACATGAGAACAAAAGTACAGAAAGTTTCTAAGAAGCAGCTGTTATGTCTAAAACTGCACTCTTGGGGTGATATTTTTCGTTAGGTTGTGACATAGAGTTTTAAGATGCATTGCAGGCGCATTGAGTACATGAAAGTTATACTACCTCTTCTTCACTCGACCGATATTGAGTTTAAAAAATGAAAACTGGTCATCGAAATTTGCCTTCTCTGTTCAAATTTACCATTTACTATTAGGCAAGTTTATCGTTTAAAATCTGAACATCATGGGTAAGTAAAACGTGTAAAAATCCAATAATAGGTTCTATTCTCAGACGTCTAGTTGATGCTAGACAATGTATATAAGTAATATAAAGTTATCATTTGATTATCTGAGATAGCCTTAGTTTAGCAGACTGGCGTTTATACTGGGTGATGGTTGAAGGTGAGATGAAAATTTGGATTGCTGCCGGATTCAAACCAGCCACCAGTGGGTTTCTGGCTCGATGCTACGAGATCCACCTACTGACCAGATTTTTATTTCTCTTGAATCACCAGGGTTTTTTTGCCCGACTACCACGTGAATTCCTGACGCGTTACTGCCGCTTGATTGTATTCATGCCAGCTGCCTAGTCAGGACTTCTCATCCCAATCCAAATCTAACTGAATCAAAGAGGGGGAGCATCATATTGATTATGATTTGACTATCTGAGATAGCCTTAGTTCGGTAGACTAGTATTTATACTGGGTATAATAAAAAGTTATTTTTCCTCTAGTTTCTAATCTTACCTACTCTGTAAAAATTCTGTTTTTATACATAGTGGTAGCTGTTACGATTCATTTGTACAAGCTGGACTTTAATGTTCCGAAAAGTTTGGAAAACTCTGTCTCAACCTTGTGTAGTCACCTAATTTAACTTTATATTCATAAACTATATAGAAATGACCCTTACGGATTTTCTTATATTGCTCTCCCTTGTTGTTTCTTATTCTTCTTATGTAATTGGTGTCAACCATTCAACATCTGACATAATTAATAACTCATCCTTCCTATTCAGTGTAATTACCACGTAAATTAAGTAACTTATCCATTAAGTAACAACTTGGTCTGATTTTTATAATTTTATGATTTAAAATTATTCTTTATCCTTAATCGCCATTCACATTTTCTGAATCAGTTATCATCCTTTTTGATGAAAAGCTATTCATTTTCGCAGTGTTCAAACAGGAAGGTGTATTCCCCTGAAAGTAAGATTATTTGCTGGTTTTTGGAGATACCGTTCATTTCAACTTCGGGTGTTTTTGAAGGTGGAATGAAAATCTGGGTCGTGGCAGATTACGAACCGGAGATCTGTGGGTTGTCGGCCTGGTGCACTATCGACTGAGCTACAAGATCCATCCGCTGACCAGATCTTAATCTGGCTTCATTCACCAAACGTTTTGCCTGACTGCTAGATATTCATTTCATCTTCAATCATCACTCAGTATCAGTAAAGCAAGTCTTCCAAACCATAACTGTCTTAGATAGTTAGACAGATAATCATTTATAATTTATTGGTTGGATGAGCTAAATGAAAATATTTTTGCCCTCATGATGAATGTTATTGCTACCTGGTAAAAAATCATTTGAGGACATTACTAGTAATTGGGGTAGTATTTTTTTGTTGGAAATTGTGTCACTAACATTCTAACCGAATAACTGTTAGAGTGGTGTGTATTATCTGGAGCTATGACTTCAGAGCTCGGATAGTCGTCCTTCTCTTGATAAGTCACATATTTCAGCCCTATCATGTCTACACAGACCGGGAGATATCAGAAGTCTTCATGTAATAGATGTATTTTAGGATCAACTGCACACGCTTAAGAGTTATTACTGAATTCCAACTTTTATGCCTTGGTTACGTAATGGTGTTGCAAAATTTATATTCCTTTTCAATAATCTTTCTGATTACTTCTGGGCTTACAACTGATTCACCCAGTTGGCTATTATTAGTTAGCGTAAACGAAAATCTGTTACTATTTCTACTGATAATAATTATTGTATAATCTTTTCAATAGGTCAGTTTTTTATTCTGTACATCAACAGTCTTTGATAAAAAGAATGGTAAGTGCACCGTACATATCAGCATATAAAATCTCACTTCAATTAACAATTGTCAGTATTGAATTTGTGTGTATATGAATGAAATGGCAGAAAGATTTGCCCACTAAGCACGCTTCACTTACTCAAATACTTATTCATTTAGTCTGTCGAATGATTTTCCGGAGATGGATTTAAGTGGCGTTTTGAGAAATGAATTGTTGAGCTGATGAAGACAATTGTTATCTATATTGATAGTAGTAACAGCCACAGCTCTACAAAATGACGGTACACTTATTGTATTATTCGCATTTTTCTATGAGCTCGTTTATCTGTTTAGTGTTTTTTATTCACTGATATACTATTTCATCTTATGTGGAGTTTACTTTTCATGCTTCTAGCAAAAAAGAACCGATAAGTCTAAGTTTTGTATGTACACATGTGTGTATGTATTCCTGTATGTTGCATATTTCATCTTGACTACTGTTTGATTGACTCACACCATCTTGGATTAATTATCATAAATAAAGTAGCATAGTTTTAGTGATGTGGGTTTTTATACAATCAACAAATGACAACTTGTATTCATTCGCTGTTTTTCTCGTTATTTTTAACCGTTATCATTTTTGTTTTTTTTCTGATGTCTGCGTTGACCTGCTACCATTGTTACGTTAAGTAATAGTGCTACTAATAACAGGACTATATCTGCTCGTAGTATGCCATTGAGCATTTCTTTTTCATCTGAATGCCATACCATTGCACTAAATGTGTGCTAGAATTAAGATTAACAATCTATACACAAAATACTTTAGTAAAAATAAATGCTTACTTATTCTGCTAACAAAACCTCGTGAAAAATTGGTACGTTACTAGTCCTCTCTTTCTTGTGTCATACCGTTGATATTAGTCTTCTTTGTTGTAAAAGCTTGGTAGCGTTCTCTGAATTCATCGATCGAAATAGATATATTGACTGGTGATTTCAGTCTGCTGGTCCAATTGAACAACCCGTTTTCTATGAAACTAGGCATTTTTACTATTCATGTGTGTATACCCCTGAAGGCATTTGCTGGCTGTTGTTTGACACTCATAATTTCCTGTTACTATACAGGGTTGGATCGCTCGACCTCTGCTGGAAGATGGGCTCCTATGAGGATCCCTCGATACTACTGGATATTCATTATGTTGTAATCATCTTGATGACTTGGAGTGAAACTTAGGACGTACATTTCGTCCCGTTTGGGACTCGTCAGCTGGCTGTACCTAGACTTCAATGAGTGACGTTGTTCCCACTGAGAAGATTGGATTTCATTAGTCTGTACTTACTGAAAGCAGTCTCAGATATGGAACAAAAGGTAAACTTAATCCTCCCGCATACGCAGACTTTTGTTTTGTCTGTGTTGTTGTGTGCACACGAGTTTGGAATTAAATAGCTTTACGCTTCCGCAAAGCAGCTAAACGTCCTAATACTGTGTACCTTGAACTACCATTTCTAACCTTTCTTGCATTCGTCTTGATGAAGTACTAACACCACGTTGGTTCCATGAATGAATTTATTGTCATGATCTAGGCTTAAACAACGTGAAGATTATATATTTTGTGACTGACTGAACAGTTTATAATATGGTTATACACTTTTATACTTCATTTTACTTCCACGATGTTTCAGAAATGTAATATCAGTCTGTTTTAAAAGTATTGCTTGTCTTACGTAACTGCCATCTGCATATTTACTCGTCTATCTTGCTTAATTATTTTGGTATCAAGTTTTTTCCCATTCTCTTCTCTAGAATACAGCTGATTCAGTCTCTAAATGTTTCCTAATTATACATGTAAATGGCTAATTCATGTGTTTCTCACATTGACTATCTTATGTAACAACTATATCACAATCACAAATGAACACATTCATAAATTGACTGTGTCGTGTTTAATGCCATAAAAGTTCATGTAGCTGTTACGCGCTGTTGCGCTATTTTTTTTCTCTTCCCTCTCTTTAGTTGATTTACAAGCTTATAGAACTAGTGAAAAAAGTGACTGTCTACCTTTGTATGAGATTGTATTAACTAGTTATATATCACATCTCTGTTTCTTTCTGTCATATACACAAACTGCATGCATGGTCGGGATTTGTTTTTCCTCCTTGTTATAAATACTTATTACTGAAGCTCTGATATATAGCATGATCATTTTTGAGATTAAGGTGGTTGCGATTCTTGCTATTATCCTGAGTCTCAGTGATTTTGGTTGTAGCTGTAATGATTACCTTTGTCTAAGTAAACAAATTTAGCATAGTCCTTATCTTATTCATTTAATGCTTGTATAATTAATGCAGGAAAACAATAGATGTGTAACTAGGTCCAACGTGTGTATCTTGTATGTATGTGTATGAAGATTGCATGTGATGATTGGAATACGTGAAGCTTTTATGTATCTTAATTACATTGATGAACACTTGATTTGCCTGGTGAAAATATTTAACTGTATTGGACAACGTAACGTAATCCTGTGGATTTGAACAAATACAATAACTCCTCAAAAGATGAAAAACCTTTTTTTTTCCGGTACAAATTTTAAAAGCAAGCAACAATTTTAAGAAGACAGGAGTAGATTAATTCATAAATTGCAGTAGAACTCGATCAAACATGCTGTTATGATCTTTGACAGTGTACTACACAGTGAGACGAATAAATATGGCTCACAACAACAAAGTTTTGAAGTTTTAAACATGCTGAGTATGGTTGCGAAAAGGTTGGGCAAGATGTAAAAAGCGGCTTTGAAAATTGGATAGACTAAGGGTCATTTATCGTTTTCTGGTTTATTTGTTACCATGTTAATTTTCAGTTACGGAGGTGTTAACCAAATTCAGTCATTTAGAGACAGACCTAGGTTGTCGCCTAATCGTAGGTCTCATCTGATTTTCATTTTTACTCCTGATATGATTTACTGAGGTTCAGGACATCCACTTCAAAATAATTTTTCTAACGAGTACTGGAAGTTTAGCCATTTAGAGTGTGTAAAGCCATTCATTGTAAGATGAGTTTCATTGGGAAATAATTTACGAAATGGTTTGTTTAACTGCATGGTCAGTTATGTGTCAGTCGGGAAAAGATATATCAATATCGTTGCAGGAACGTTTGCATCTATCCAAAATGTCGTTTGGTATCGGCTTTTACTGTGTGGGCGTGACCAGGTTTTATAGATGCATTTTGAAATATGAAATCGGTACCCGTGTAGGCGTCTTCATTGATATGGTTCAATGTCATTGGTAGCAAAAGTATGACTGAACATTTTTAAAAGCTTTCATTATTTATCCTGCTCTCATACACTTTTATCTTCTTAAATATCATTACTTTTAGGTTGATTTTAACCCGGTGTACTGTTTTGAAGTGTGACAATCTGAACTACCACGTTTCTGTGGAACGTTGATTAGCTCCTTTTTCTGTTATTGTTTTGAGCATTCGAGTTTCAGACAGTGTATCCTAGGCTCAAATCCCCACCCCATCTTCCTCGACCTTAGCAGCTGAGTAGTGTCATGCGTCCTCACATAATGTATGGCTGATGGCTTTCTACAGACCATGGTTATGTCTAATTTTTGCTTGTCTAAAGTGTTTTTTGCGACACAACTGTTCATCTTAAATTCATACTGGAAATCATTCGGTGTAAGCTTGTTAGAGTGTTATTTTATTTGACTTATCTAATGAAATAACAAGTTGCTTTGATTATCACCCTAAAATTCTTACTTGTTTCTTATGGGTTCTCTTTAATGATTCACTTCCTCATCACTTAGTTTTATTGTTTATCAGCTCTCATACTGGGATTGCTGTGGCACAGCGGCGCAAGCACTCAGTTGATACACTAGACTCAAAGCAAAAATGCAACATTTATAGACAAGTAAGTGAGACTCTATGCGGTTAGTAAGTGATATACCCTTGATTATATATATGTTAGATTGGGCACTTGAACAGTAACCTTCAGATTCCACTTATGATGGTTGATTGGTTCCTCTGTAAATGGAGAAGGCGGTAAAATAACAGGTGTATTCCAACTTCAAAATCGTGCAGCTTTCGTTGTCATTTTCAGGCAACATCCTAAGTACAAACTTCAGAAAGAAGTTTGATTATCTTTATTTTCATTCCTCTTTTGTGCTACATACTCTATGGTAAATAATCGAGTAGATTTACAATTATTTTATCATTTTGGAGGGTTATATTTTAGTCCTCTTGGCTTTATTTAACTTTTTAGGTTTCTGCATATTTTACTGTATCTGTATTTTGAAGCAATAACTTGTAAATACTCTGAAATTTATTGTAAAATGTCATTGAAATCGTCTGAATTGTTTTAAAGGATGTGTAAAATATATTACACAGTTCTTGTTGGCATTTCTTGTTGTTACGCTGATTTTTTCAACATCGATCTGTGTTGTTCACCAGCGAAATGACTAATGATTCTCTGCATCATTTTGATTTGACTTACCGAAAAAATGCTTTTAACTAGTACCCTATCGAAGTGTATGTGAAGTTTAGTTGGTTTATTTGTACACCTATATATTAGAAAGAAATTATTGCTTTAATATTGGCCAATTCTTTTTCAAGAGAAAGTATATGGATATTACAGTGGCTTAGTAGAAAATTATTCAGCTGAACTAGTCTAATTGTATGTTGTTTTCAAATATTCCACCCGTTTCATGAAGTACCAAAATGTTCAGTCTATCTGACCACAGTCGATTTGCCCTACCAGTTTTATTCTTACATGTAACGAGGTTAATCTGAGGTGAGTTTAGCAAACATCCAGTTTTTAGGTATTATATTACCTGAGTAATGAGGACTCTGTAGTGCACTTATTCACTCATTCTCTGTTAAAATACTCTACCTGTTTTAATCCTTCAGGTCACCTACAATGGCAGGTGGTTTATTCGCTATAAGTCGTAATTACTTTGGTCATCTTGGAAAATACGATTCAGGTATGGAAGTGTGGGGAGGAGAAAACTTAGAACTATCATTCAAGGTATGTGATATTTTTCGGCTGTTTTTTGCATGTATAAATCTTTTGAAAAGACAGTGCTATATCTTTTAGTTGTTTTTACTTTTTCCCGTACATTTCCAATCTATTTTTTAACCGCCTTCGATTTTGCTAAATCAAAGTATAAAAATGATATAAAAAAGTGTGTGTAATCCACAGATGTTATTGATTTTCACCTTTACCCTCAATAAGTAAATCTTAGTATTGAATGACACATAAACTACTTAGTTGATTTAACTTGAAGGGGTCTTCCAATTTTAAATATACTCATAACGTGGAAGTTTAGAAAGTTCTTAATCAATAAGGTTGAACGTTATTGTCGTTATTATTATTATTATTATTATTATTATTATTATTATTATTATTATTATCAGTATACTTGTGCGTTTACCTCATCATCACGTGACAATAACTAAGCAAATTATTGTTCTGTCTGTATTTAAGTATGTTTGGCATGCGTTTCACCCTTGTGGTTGAGAACTTTTGGTGCCATTGCTGAAAATCGGTCACAGTGGCGCGGATGCATTCACTCTTTGACATCTTCTAAAGCGTGAATATTCGCACTAACCTTTATCCCCAAATTGCTTATTCTCTGATCGAACTTTGTCTACTTTAATATCACTTTTTATATCCACCTGTTCTTTACTTACTACTGTGAATTGTGGCAACTTGAACCGATGAACTTGTGTAAGAGATTCTATGTTGATTTTGTTTATCTGTCTGCATCTTTTGGTATTACATAACTCCCGGGTTACCGTCTTTCTCTTATTTGTTATTATCCAGACTGTACAATATGTGAAATAAAATCCTAAACATCAGGTTTTACTTGATCTATGCTATTAGAATAGAATTAGCGCTGAATGAGACCGCAATCATTCATGCTATTTTGATTGATCTATCAAATATATCACACAGTGGGACAATATTATTCACCGGGTTACATTCCAGACACAATTCATTGTCCATAGTCAGATCCAGATAGCTCCACAACTTTGAGACATGGTTTATGTCGTTCTAATTCTCCCGCCTTCTTTCTGATATAAGCAGCTGGATTTTTCATGTACCCGGACCATGTTCTGAATCATTCCTGTTGCATGTGTTTGGTGTTAATTCTATAAACAAGGATACGGTTATTAATCTCACCTGCCACCAAACTAGGTTAGTTTTAAGGATTTTAACTCTGTCCCCTCCTATTGTGTGTGGTTGTATGGAATTGCATGCAATGCTATGGCCACGCTTTTTTCTACATTCCTTATCTTACTAGGATCTACCAGTTTCGATTTAGCTAGGCTTTTGTGCTCGGATAGCCTGACTAAACTTGGTGGACTACTTCGACCTTTCAATCGTTCTAAAGGATTTGACTCACTAAATTACTTTAAATTATTATTTTATCAGTAGGATCTTTTAACCTACAAAGCTTATTTCTAAGTTTGTTGATTCAAATGCCACTCTAATCCCAGCTTTATTGATAACTCTACGCATTGTCTCTGAGAAGTTATCTTGATGTGACTATGAGCAATGAATTGTGTGCGAAACTTAACCCAATAAACATTACTGCCCTACTGTGTAATGCATCTAGTAAATCAATTAAAAGGGAATTACATTCTGCCACTGTCCAAGTTTCACGCCTATACACTCACTTATTACAAAAGAAATAATTTTTAAATGACTCAGTGGTAATGTCTGTGACTGAGATTACTGATATAGCGTCTATTTTGTCATATATACTGCTACTAAGCGTCTTGCATTAGTCTTACAGTAAAGTATAGACTGTATAGTTGATTTTCTTGAGACTATCGGGTTTGATGATTCATTCATTCAAAATGTAATGATATTATCTACCTCTTCAGTTCACTTAAACCTTGAATATTTTATTTTTACTTCTCTTTATATTCCCTGTTCTGAAGCTTTCCCTATCCCTTTTAAAAATAATATCAAACATAGTTTGATGAGGGATATATTCTCTTCGATAATTTCTTCCCCGGGTTCTATGATTTAATAACCATGTTGTTTCTCGATTTGTAACTGTAGGACCAGCAGAAACAGTTGTCCGAAAAAAATTTTCCTTGTTTATCAATCTGTTTCTCTTAAATCTTTTAAAAATTCTGCTGATGAAATCATTTGTTTTCTCCTTTTGTCAAATTACCTTTCCTGTATTATTGCGAAGGACGACACTTGAACCCATTCACCACTGGGGTTGTCTTTAGGTTACTGATGGTTATTTGTTGAATCATGTGGCATCCGAATGTGGTGAATATATACTACTTCACTAAATTTCACTAGTTGGATACAATATTGTTTAGTTGTTACCTGATTATTAAACATGTTTTTATGTATCAGATTTAAAAGTATTCAGCTAATGCACTATCAGGATAACCCGCAAGTAGATGAAGCTCACCAAGCGAGATTCGACACTGAAATCTAAACAAACCACTTCCCTATTCTCAACAAACTGTTCTGTGAATGTATCTCTTTTTTGATGGCTCTTTTCTAAAGGCTGTACAACTGTAATTGTTCATATTTTTTGAGAATATATAGTTTATACGATAAGTGCAACATTCTGTCAAAAGTTTTCACGACTAAACCAAATTTCACTATCAAAGATACTAAGATTATTGAGGTTTCATCAAAATGTCACAAGGTTTGCCTACCGAATTTGGTAACACAAAAAGGAATATTTAAAGAGTGAAACTTATTTGAAGAAGCATTGGAATGAGAAGAAATCGTTACTGAGAATAAAATAAAAGAGGGAAGTATAAAGTCGTTGGAAATGAGCTTTTGTTGAACGTTTTGTACATACAACCCAGATTTTCAATGATGTATAACTAAGGGTATAGTGTCACAAAGAATACGCAATTTCAGTTAGTATAGTAAGTCTCTTTCCAGATGGTTTTGGATAAGAAGTTCTTTACGGGTGTTGACACTTTTTTTAAATTATGGAATCACTATCACCTTCGTAACAGTGCAAGATGCACTGACAAACCGACCCAAAAACTCAACTGGAGAACGCAGTGGTTAGATTTAGTAGTCTTCAAAACTACACAATATATAAAGCATTTCTGTTGCATGTCACTGATAGTCTACAACCATCAGTTCTATAAAAAATGCCACTGTTTAAAGACTTTCTCAAACTTCCCATCATGTAAATTAGAATTAGACATATAAGCGAACAATATCGTTTTCCGTTAGGTCATCACCAGACTTTATTCCAAAGTAAATCACCAAACTGTGACGTAATAGTCTATGACCGATAAGAACCTAACGCTCAAAAGAATAGACTCTAACGCTAATCAGAACGTCAACCACCACCACAATATCACCAACACACGAAGACAAGAAGGGAAGATGGTCCATTGACAGAGAGTTTTTATTGTCTGAACAACGGTCAAAACAGTTGGGAGCAATGCTGAATATATACATTTCTAAACGACCTTGACAACAATGAATCCATATTTAGGTTAAAAGAGTTAGCAACCAATGAGAGTTCAGCCTTCAGAGTAGTGGGAAAACAAAAGCTAGCAACAGTGTGAAAATAGAAATGATAAGTTATTTTGGAGTTACAGGCAAACATCAAGCAAAAGTTATGCAAAATTTGGAGCATATAGTGTAAGCATTTATAAAAATCAAATCAATCCCGTAGATTTTTCAGTCAGTGATAAGTGTTTTCTCATTGGTCGATAAATCTACAAGGCTCGTCTAATTTTATATACGTTTAGTTATTTATTTTAGAGTATAGCCTGAAGATGCTCGGATCGATAACAATAATGTTCGCTTATATGTCTTGTTTCAAGACTGTATTAATTGTCAATCGATATGAACCCGCGGATATTGTTTTACTGTTTTGTTCTGCTTTGATCGCCCTTAACAGCTCTTTCGTCTAATTCCCTGGTGGATGACATCTAGTATCTTATTTTAAACTAAATACGTTACCATTCAACTACTTGGTCGAAATCTTGTAAACCTTAGTTCATAACTTCAACGGTTTCGTTATACACAGTAACCATTACTGTATACGATAAGGTAGGGACATGAACAGTTCTACGTGGACACAGAAGTTCATCGACTTAAATTGCCACGCTTCACTTTGATACAATGGATATATTTATGTCCTCACTTTGACTTGACTGATTCAACAGATCATGCTCTCCCAGTTGTCGCTGGTTCGAATACTGTCGTAGTCTAAATTTTCATTTCACCTTCAATCATCACCATGTATTATTATCATTATTTATTTGTCCCTTGGGTTCCTAATCGAACATAGGGCTTCAGTAGCACGTCTCCAGTGAACTCTGTTCTCTGAAATCTTTTGAACCCGGCGCCACGACAGCCCACAAGCTCTCATTTCCTCCTTGCACGATCTCCTCCATGCCACCCTCGCCTCGGACGCCCAACTCGTCGTTTCCCATCTGGGTTCCACTCGAGTACCTGGCCTGACGTGTGGTGTCCCCAGTCGGCCTTCTCAGTGTATGCCCAATCCATCTCCACCAAGTATCATAAATATTAATTTTCTAAACGTTAGATTAATAGTTTCTTTAGTTTACTAGTCCATAATATGTCTTCCTTTGTCGATTCACTTTTTTCTTCGCTCAGTTTTCACTTCATCGGTTTGGGGTGTAATGGAAAATTTCCATAGTTGCTGCATTTTTAGTGCTCAATACTTTTCTACAGTAGCATTAATTAAATTGATCTACAACACCCGAATTCCTGTATTTTCGAAAAGTCCGAATCATGTAGTAAACTGTGTTATTCCTTCGACATCATTCACTGCCTTTTCGAGAGATAAAAGTAGATTTATTTAAATTTTGGTCAACTTATCACAGGATGGAATTATGTACATAAATTAGTTACAAGTTGAAAATTAAAATCTGATTCTGGTCTTCTGTGATTGTAATTGTGCATTAAAGTTGCCTCATCAGATGACTTATCACCACGGTACTTTATGTAAAAAATCATTTGTTCAGAGGTAGTTATAAGAACATCAAACAGCAAAGAAACTGCTTTGATTGATTCGTGCGAAAAATCTAGTTGTCATCTGATTGTTGATAGAAGAATTTACATATATCCCAGTTGACAATTGTATTCCCTCTGGTACTCGAATCTTGTGACTTTAGATGTGGGACTGACCTTATAAAATTCATTCAGCCCAACTTGGCTATGAGACAAATTTAATGTATCAGTGATTATGATTCTATTAGCTATTCCCAACCGAATATGAATGCAATTCCTATCATCAAAAATTAAATAGAAGTAAACAAGCAAATAAAGATGCAATGCAAATAAAATGCAACATATATTTTATGTAGATTATACAACTTCTCTCTCACTAAAATCTCGATCTCACTGACCCACCTTAATCATGTGGATCACGTGTAAATAATCAAACATTAGATATCTTGAAGATGCCTCATGTGGCACATATTTGCAAGAATCAGTCGAACCTTTTGTACCCGTGCCGATATTTCGTCGACGACTGATCTTTTAAAACTGCTCCTACCTCCCAAGCAAGTGACTTGTTCAACACAGTCAACCACGCCATACTTTAATGTTAGAGGTAGTAGTGACATATACCTGTTCTAAAGCAGCAATTTCCGTTCGCTTGGTCAGAAATGTATTCTCAAGTTATCACTGAAGGTGTTCAAAAGACTGAGTCTTATCAGAGTTCTCACCTGACAGGACTGTTTTATCCGTGTATCCTAAATCTAGTTACAAGTCGCCTAAGAAGAAATCCTTCCTGTAAATGTGGATGAAAAATTAGAGGCTTCCATAAACAGTTCTGTGATAAGGTTGGATAAAAGTGGAGAAATGGGTACCATTTGACATTAAAAAATAATCTTATGAACCACTGTAGACTCTAAAACAATCACAGGTTTTGGACAATGGATCCTCTAATTGTCTAAAATACTTACTTGGAAACTTTCATGTGAAAGATATTGACTTATGGTCTCTTTCAACGGAGTTGAATATTACCTTCAGGTCAAGATGTGCATCTGTTTTCCAGTGCTGGTAAGAGTTTGTGTTCCAGCGCCTAAAGGAAGGTGGAGGAGGATATTGAATTCATAAGCCCACAACCACATCTGAAACTTGCCTGATTCTCATTGGTTCGCTACTCTCTAGCTTCATTTGGGAGTGGAATGATTGGTAAACCTATAGGTTCTTAGACACCTTTTGTCAAACCGACTCCCTTATGGTTATTGCAGGGGGATTTGTGTCCTATTTTGAAGGCTGGGACAGGGAGTTTTTGAAAATTTTAAAAGATGATCATATCTGATTCCCATACCTCTAGCTAACACACCAAATAATCCAACTAATACTCCTTGATCACTATCCTTATTATCTCTCTTGACTTCCGAGAGTGTTGGATGCTCTATCTTAATGTTCATTTCCGGATCCGGCTGGGTAGCGAGCAACGAAATATCAGCTAGAGTCCAGGTGAACTGTTTCCGTTGTTCCAGGCTTCTTCGCTAGCGAAATGAGATCCCTATTTCTCCAGTCTAGTCTCACTAAACATTGGTTTTTTGCAGCGGCTCCTTTGATAGGTGTCAATAACTACTCACTGTCACCCACCATCGCTACATTTCCCACTGACGCTCTCCAGGGGACACGACGTCAGATGATGACTATCTTTTTATCTGAGGTTCGTGCTGTCAAGAAATAGATGTGGCAGACGGTTACCGTTATCTGTCCGTTTTTTGGGGATTCCGAAAGTGCCATCTAAGTGTCTTTTTGTCTTGGTTAGCCCACTTACTTATGTATTGAAATCACCTACAACAACGACAACAACCACGTCTGAATGTTTGAATGTTTTGACAGTTTTTGTTTGAACTCATCCATAGCTTCTTCCAGGCTGCAGTCGGTGAGTGCATAGGTAGAGGTTACAGGAGATAGTCCTGAGTCTTACTATTCTTTTCAGTCCTTACTTAACCTTTCAATCTAGCAGTGCATAGTCAGTCGACTATCGTCTAAGATCCAGTCGAGCATTTTACTTTCCGCCTTGGAACGTAATGCTATACTTACACCTGTAAAACCAAGAGGTTTATTTATTGGATGTCAAGAAACTTGAAGAGTGAATCTTGCAGATTCATCATATTGTTCGAGTGAAGTTAAGTGAGAATCACACACAGTTCGTGCACACGTGTCTTGCAAATACTGTACACATCCATGACCCGATACATCAGAGTTTTAGCTAGCTAAGCTTATTATCTGTTTTAACGGAGTGTACGGGTATTGAAACCTCTGTTGTGTAGCTTGAAAAGTAGTTCCAGTTGACCATAGATGTTTCATGAACTCAAATTCTTATCAAGAATTATAAAACTGGAGCTAATTAACCTAACAGTGTTTAAATACTGGCTAAAAACACGACATTCAAATAGAATTACAATCGGAACGATAGTCAGAGTAGGGAAGCTGCATGAGATGACTGACAGATATACATTCCCACCATTGTCTGAATCGTATGCCATGTATCTCTACTTATTTTATTGATTCTTCTATTTGTCCTATGGCTAATATAATTATTGTCTTATATCTTATATACTTTTGCGTAAACAATTCTATCTGTTGGCAGTTACTGCAACGATATGGAACGTCGAAAGTTGATGAATTTACCTTTATTTCCACTGTTTGGAGTGATACAGAGGAAAAATCAGCAAGAGTAATCATGAGAGAGTGAAAGGGAGAAGTTAGACTGGAATAGTACTGGTCTCACTTACCCAGCCCAGAAATATCCAAATTACTTCTGCATCAAATTTATGCTGCAATGACTGAGAACACTAATCAAAAACATTTATGTCTCCTGAAGGCTTATACTAACATTTGATAAATTTAGAAATTGATATGATTTTTCGTAAGACCACCGTAAATCTTCCTTTAATAAACTTTCACATAATCTAGCATCGAATTTTGAAAGCACTAGGTATGCCCTGACTAAAATTGAGCTGTGGCTCATCGGTCTAAGCACTCGACTTTCAGGCAGTGAGTCGTGAGCTGGAATCCCACTCCGCTGGTTGAGGTTTAGACAACCATATAGTATTATCCTCGTCATACAATAAGTGTGGTTCACTGCTTGGTGCATGAGAGAGTTTACCTTTTCTACTTTTTGCCCTGATCATACCTATTAGGAACCTGGTTATACGTTTTACGAACCGTTCGGATTCCAGACTAATAAACTCTCACGAGTTAAAACTAAGGCTTAATGACCTACACATAGAAGAGTTTGAAAAATGGTTAACTTCAATGAAACAAGTCTTCATACTAAAATACCAACTAATACCAATTCACTTACGAGGTAGGAAATGAATAAGGAGAATTACCTATGTTTGATTGTAAGATAAATCAAAGGACAGATGGTAGTTTGTATATTACCGTCTTCAGAAAACCGACACATTCCAATAGGTATCTAGACTTCAAGTCATCTCGTCCAATGTCAGTTAAAGCAAGACCCGAATAAGATCAATAATCTAAAAAAACACTTGGCTATTGCAATGCATGCATTGACACACAACCACACAATAGGGTGGGATAAAACCACTGTACTTAAGTCCAACAGTAGAATTAGGTGAAGAGATTGATTACTGAATCTTTGTTCATGAAATCAACACTCAACACATGTAATAGAAATGATGCCAGAGATATGGAAGACGTTACTACAAATAAAAACAAATATTATCAGGTGACAGGACTATAAAAATCAGATATCAAAACAAGTGTGATTACATTGATGTGATTATGAGGAGTAATTTATGCTCGAAACGTCATAAAGAAAATGACACTGCATCAGTTTATGTGATAAATTCAAAAAAACAAATCTAATATGGAACCGGTTATACCTGGGTTAGTATTAAGTGCTGAATTCTAGATAGGTAAATCAGTTACCCAGTGTTGACCTATATGAAGATTTGTTGTTCGTGTATACAAATTAGTATTTAGATATATAAATAAAAATCCACGATACGAAGTATCATTTAGAGAGATTATAGGGGCATGTTATGAGTAGCCATACTGACGATAATCAGCAATAGTTAGAATATGTATGCACAGAAAACAAAAGCCGGTGGGATGGAAATCTGCAGCTCATTAACCATCTACTGGCTTGAGCGAATCTTAGAACTTGTGAAGTGACTGACGCTACTGCTCGATCAATTAGACCGAAACAGTAGTTATTGGATGATGGAAGGCAGCCATACGCAAATCCTATACCTACGCTTTTAGCTATGTGCCACTTATCAACAATCCCATGAGAATAGATTTCAAGCCCTGTTGAGGAATTCAGACCATGACTGACCCGCTATATGAATGAATGAATAGTAACCAAATTTAATGTTTAGTAAAATGTGTAGATTGAATTGTATCGATCATTTTGGATGTACCATCCTTGGTAATTGGTCTAACCAAGTGTTCGTATACATATGTCATATGTTACTAGTATGATAATCCTACACGAATGTCATATGGGTTCTGCTCATATTCTTAAATGACACCAACATTTATGTATTACTTAATATTTATAAAGTAGCAAGTAATCCTCTGTCTCTTTTCAATGCCTTTTCAGATATGGATGTGTGGTGGCACTTTGGAAACTAATGTATGCAGTTACGTTGGACATATTTTCCGTAGTCGTTCACCATACAAATGGGATGTTAAAGTTAAAAATCCATTGAAAAGAAATTTACTTCGGTTGGCTGAAGTTTGGCTTGATGATTATAAACGGTTTTACCATGCACGTATTGGCTTCAAAACGGTAGGTTACTTGTTTATTTCTTTTGTGTCCGTGCTTGTTTTCCCCCATCTTCGTTTATAACATTTTCACATTTTATACTCGACTTTGGCTGTAAGTAAAACAACCGATAAAATGCGTCTAAAGGATTACACTTGAAAACTGCAATTATGGGTAGTTGCAAATCTCATTTGTATTAACCTTGGTGAACTGATTGCGGTGTTTAAGGTCTCATCCATCCCCTGTCAGAGAAATAATCCATGAATTTGACAAATCATTGAGTCATATTTTGATTGCTCAGGGCTTATAACGGTCAGATTTTAATTTTTTGAAGTGAGCAAAGTAAAGTTTACTTGCTTAAAGTTTCTAAACCAAAGCTGAATAATATCAACTGCTATAGAAAAGTTTTGTGGTTTCTAGTCAAACGTTTTTCTCTGTGGCAGTGGGAAAAATTATGATAATCTTACAGAGCTGCATATTGTCAATTGATTTAAATTCAAAGTATTATCTGTTAGGATCGGAAGTCATTGACTCAACAGCTGAATTACTCAACACCGGCTTTTTGCATATTTATTCCCTTTTTGCAGGCGCTTTCTTGAACACATTGTAATGGAAATTCCTAGAACTCACCATCGAAACTTTTCAGTGTTTCACCAGCTTACAGTTTTTCAGCATGTGATTAGAGTGACTTTTGAGTTCTTTGGAAACCACTAACTCACCAGTTTGAAACTATTTTATAGTCTAAATCTGTGGTTGCAGTAAATGACACTAATAGTGAAGATTCATTTTCTCTCTGTGTTTATTTGCATAACCTGTTTCGGCTACAAATGACAGGCATTCATTACACAAATTCTACTTTTTGCAGTTACTGTAAATGTGTATTCCTAGTTTAAACTGTGGTTTTGGACTTTTACGACCATAGTTTTAGCACTCGACCCCCACTCATTCGGTCGTGATTTCAAGCCTTTTCCCACCAATTAAACTTTAGTCACGAGTTAGGTACGATGGAGGATATTCTATGCTCAGGATGTGGATGAATGGGTTGTCCTCTAACCTTGTGTCTTGTTTGACAAACCTTTTAATGTCATTCAAGATATTCTCATCAACGTGAAGTACTGATGCTCAGTTTCAAAGTTCAATTTTTGAATGCCACTTTAATACTTTAGTCTTAACTGAGAGGTATCATAAAGCTTTACATAGTGGGTGTGGTTTGCAACCAAGTAGTATGTTTTGTCACTGGGCTGCCGTAATTTTTCTAAATTATTTGTTTCTGTCCGGCCAACTAGATAGTATCATAAACTTCATATAGCATATAACTGCAAATTTAATACATAATTCTTTGCTATACTGGTGTGCGTTGCGTTATTTATTTTCCATATCGTGATCATTAAAGTTTTGAACATACATTCGAACATGCTTAGGTAAAGAGTAAACCTCTTTTATTAACACTTAGACCTACCAGTCGTGTACGGTCATATATTTCAGTAGAATGCCAAGTGTTTGTTGTTTAGTTGCTTAAGACTACAGGAAATACTAGCAGACTGTTCAGTTACATTAAAACGCAGATGAACTTGTACTTTGTATACTTACTCGAGTGTATTTACACTTTTCGTTGCCGCATGTCATTTTCCTGATTACTTCAAGTATGCTGATAGGTGGTAACTATGTGTAGAGTGAAGCTGGTTTTATTTTGATGTAATCACCACTAGCTAATATTTGTTTCTTCTCGCATCTAATTGAACCTCTGCTTTTTTCTTATCAACAGGTGGATTTCGGTGATGTTTCAGACCGTAAAGCGCTACGTGAAAATTTGAAATGTCATTCATTTCAGTGGTATCTGAATAACGTTTATCCTGAATTATTTGTTCCTTCAAAAGCCTTAGCTTCTGGTGATGTAAGTTATACTCTTTCTTCACTATTGGTTATTTAATTCTTGTTTCATATTCTTCATGCAAAAGGCATAGAAAGAGAGTGTGAAACTATCATATTTGTAGTAAGCGATCACCATTATCCTCTCGTTTACCTAAAATCCAGAAATTATCAGATTCCAGTACCTTCTTGTCTGTCTTAGCCTTCCTAATTGTGCATTGGAATTACCTACTGTGAAGACCACATCTGTACGTTTATTTTTTGGTAGGATAGTCAGCTTTCGGTAAAATCCTATCACTTTAACGGAACAGAAATCAGTGGATGTTTAGGCAAGTATTAAAAAAAGACAACGGCAGTGCTATATCATTGAATCAAACAGCACACAGACAACTTTATTGAAACATAGTCGAGTTGTGCACTTTCTGCGTTTTTGCCTACACCCGCAAGACTATGAGAAGTAACCACTGAATATCTGTAATATCAAACAATGAAGTTTGCAGAGTCATCAAGTAAGTTTTGCGAGGTTGGATGGATAACCGCTCTCATATTTTGTTTGCACGTTTTACAAACACCGAGATGCCAGACTATAGTTTAACGAAGCTTGCCTTATTTGTCGAAGGATGCAGACATTAAAGTATCCGATGTTTAGTTTGAAAAGCAGTTTCCAGGGTCTAAGGGTCGAGTCGTTATCGTATGCTGAAGAATTGAAAAAAGTTAAAGATTATGCATTCATATTATCGCAGAGATGTGAAAAAAGATTAAATGACAATGACTTTTCCCTCCTAACCTCTTGCACCAGAACATAGTCTGAAGTTTATTGTCTTTATATTTTCTCACTGAGTCATCTGTATAAAAAGTTGAATTATATGTCCACGATGAACTGTAATCCATCAAAATAAAACAACTGATTTAATATATAGAAATTAAGACAATGCGCAATAACTGGTTCCACTTAACGTGTGGTTATTTCTCAAACATGACTAGAACGGAAGTGGGGAGTCTGCAGAATGTCCCATAGCTAAGTTATGCAATAATGCTATAGAGTAAGTTTTGAATCAAATGTTGTGTGAAATAAGTTAGATAATACAGTCGACAATGCTTTTCTGAGATTCTTATTTCCATATAATTGATTTGTCATAAGAGTTTCTTTCACTGCTCATTTTCTTCACTATTGCATATTAAACTGTAACAACTGGAACTGAGGCATACTTTTTCTACGATTCTATTCTGTTCTAGTTCGTATGCATATTCCGTCCAGCAGACTGAAACAGCTATCTATTTAGTGTGATATATTTCCTGTCTGTAATTCCGATAATGTCAGTTTTTCATTATCCGGGAAACCTGTTCTAACGTGACATCTAGAAATTGTAGAAAATATTTGAAGGCGTGGATGTTCGAAGTCGAATGTTTTCTGTGCTGGGTTTTTAGTCGGCAAATTTTCAATGACGTGCTAGACATCGTTATCAGTGCATCCGTGTGAAGCCCTAGTAGCCTTGTCTAATAGGACATCTAAGCGTTTATCGAACAAAACACCGACGCAGGAGACTTCCCTTTTACGTGTTTTACTCGTGTGTGTTTGTGACATTCGTTCTTCGATGTGAATCGTATTTGCGCTCGACTTAATTCATGAAGAGGATAACGTCTTCCCTTCTTTTTCCCACTAACTACGAAATAAGTGTGAATTTTGTGTAATCTATCACGTTGTCCTTTTTGTCTTTAAGAAATACTTCATTATATTTACTCGCTTTTCTTTCGTTGCATGCCTCACATATTTTTGTTACTGCTATTGCCGTTGTTGCTTATATCTGAGCTGATTATTCAAACAACGTTTCATCTTAGTATTGGTGTGCATATATACTTTTATGCACTATAATGTCCTGTAACTAGGATTTTGGCCTTGTTCCACTAACTTTCAAATTCCACTGTGATTGATCTGTTTATGGCAGTTATGAGGAATGTTAGCTAGCTTTCCTGATTTTCCATCAGATTTTTTCGATTACTTTCTAATCGACTCAATAGATGAATACTTGCTCTAGTTATCGTTGATAAAGTTCAGCTAACAGAAGGATATTCGTGAAAGGGTTATTAATACTCTCTCCTTCTATCCTGTTATATGGCTGTGAGATATGGCTACTGAAAGTAAAAGATATGGTTAGGTAACAAGTTTCTGATCACCGGCATCTTCGTAACACTACTCGCGTTTAATGAAGTCACCCTGTGAACAACTTTTAGGTCAAGGAAAACGTCCTAGGCAAGTCGATCGATGAAGTTGTGGATATCCAGCTACTGAGGCGCCTTGCACAATTATTATGGACTACGAGCCACCACCTAACTTCATGTGCCTTGTTAACCGACGGACAATTGAGTTAGAAGAAGGCTCAGAGTAGCCAGATGAAGGCGCGAATTTTCTGCCTGCTTCCCTAAACCGTGTGGGGAGATTTAGACCGCCTGACTGGGGTCGTTGAGATAATAAGAATCAATAGTTGATTACGATTGACGTTCCTTGGTCTAAAACTGGTCGCACAATCACAGAGATGTACACTCTTTGTCGTCTTTGAAGTCTTGGACGTATATTAACCTCCATATATTTCCCCTCAACTTTTATGCACTTCGATCTGTTTTGATATCACTGCTTTGCTACCGACTTTTGCTTTGTATCCTCTTGTGAGGTATGGTAACTTGGACCGATTCTCTTCTGTCCGTAGTTCTTCGTTAATTTGTCTTTCAGTCAGTATGCATCACTTCCTGTTCACCAATATTTTTCTGTTAGGAATATTGTTTGGTTCTTCTGCAAAGCATCTCTACTTGACCAGCACATCAGTAAATATATCATTAAAAATTCTCATTCCAATTTAAAAGCCATTTGCGTGAACAAAGAATATTCTTTTCGATAATTTCTTAAGGCCCTACAGTTATACGTACATACTGAAGAATTACGCGTCAACAATATTGAGATATCGCCTATCAGTTTGTTAATATTTCGCAGTTGAGGAAGTCTATTCAGAAAAGTCTTGTGTGAACGTTAGTGATAGAACCAGTTATTACTGGGATTCAATTCAAAATAATTGACTACCTCAACAATTATACGGCTTATGTAACTCTATAAGGTAATAGTTTCATAAAATAATAAGTTGCTTATAAAAGCTAGATGAAGTAAACTAAGAAGGATATTTTCAGGAATGATAGAATTTTATCAGAGAACAAAATAGTTTAAGAGAACTTGTTAAAATTACTTCAGGTTACAGGGAAGAAAGGTTATCTACAGTATGAAATCTAATTATGTGATAGGATGCACTAGGAATTCGTGCCTCCCGAATTGGGGCGTAGTAACCGTAACGGCAGCATATTTTTCTTTTGAACACACAACTGGGGTTGTCTGATCCTGATTGCTACTGCTTCTGCAGTCTGAAAGATCCTGAGCATGGTGCATTTTGTCAAGTTAATGGGAACACGGTGCAGAATAGAAAAGGATTCATTCATATCCACTTTATGGTCCATTTCAACCAGGCATGCTGGTAATGGTCTTTAGCACGTGTTTACTTAACCACGCCGGAAGGTGTTCACGACCATGGAAAACTAAATTCTTGGAGCAGCGGCAGACAACTGGCTCCACAGGAGTAGTCGAACCAATAAACACAACAGGAAGCGGCCAGTCTAGATGATTCGTCTTACGGTCTGGGTGTCACAATAGAGCATTTAGAAAACGAAACTCGTAATTTACCGGCATTAAAAGTTCTCTGGAATGATCTGCGTAGTTTACCACTAAACTGTACATAGATATATAGCGTTTTCCTATTAGCTGCTGAAACATCCTTTCCTGCCATTTTTGTAACCATGTATTTCTTTATGAATAGCCGTCTTCGATTACTGTGTTGCGCAAACTTGCCAGTTGGTCCTAAAATGTATCTTCCGAATATGTAGCCCTTATTCTGTAACTTAAAGCTTTTACTAAGTTTATTCGATACTGAAAGGGGACGAAGCTGAGAAAATGTGCGTGCTGCCCCATCCACATACTTTTCCTAAACTAATTCCTCCTTATCGACCCATTTTTTCCTCTCGAGAGAGGAACATCAAGAAGCGCTAAATTGCCTTCTAACTCTTCATCACATGTAAATTTCATCGCTGGGTGTACTGCGTGTCATCCATATATATATATATATATATATATATATATATATATATATATATATATATATATATATATATGTATATATATATATATCTGTTTACATTGTATCCGAAATATTTCCCTTCAGTTTAACAAATCATGTAAATTACTTTTAAATACAAAGCTTACCGATCTAGATTCATTCTGCTCAGCATATCTTATCAAGAGGTTTCAAGATAGGCTACTGGGTGACACAGTTATCAAGATATTTTTCTAATGTTTTTTTTCATGATACTGATCAAAGGCTTGTTATTCTTCTTTGCATGCTACAGCTAAAAATTAAGTTCACATGCACAAGAGAATACAGTGAATGTCTATAATTAATTGATACTTACGGCAATGAATGGGTGGAAGTAATAAACAGGACTGTTTTTTGTTCAGTAAATTAATGGATGGTCATATTTTTTCCTGCACAGTACATGTAAAATGTAAACTCTATATTTAACTCGAATGAAGTTATAAATAAGCGTAGTTGAAACAACTGCATCGAGTGAATAGCATCTTCAGTAATTATTTCAGAAGCACTTGTCCCGAACTTTCAACTTCGAGAACGGTATTGGATTGGATTCGGTATTATTGAGATGGTATTCATAACCATAACCATATTAAGTAGGAAGAAGAAAGAAGATAAGGGATGGATCTAGACGGACTCATGGAAGCTGATAGAGGAGAGGAGGATTGCGAAGCAGAAGATAAACCAGTGCAAGGATGAACGACGAGAAGAGGAACTGAGTACAATTTATAAAACACTGGACAAAGAAGTGAAGAAGAGTGCGCGTAAAGACAAAAGACACCCCCACGATACACTGGCAAGTGAAGCAGAACAGACTGCTGGTAGGAGAGATAGAGACCTGACAACATTGTATCAACTATCTGGAAAGAGATCAACACAGATGAAACCAATAAAATATGATGAAGGAAATTTAATTACCAAAGAAAAGAAATAAAGGGAAAAGCTCTTGAATCGATCACCACCTGCACTTCGTCCAGAAATACCACCTGCAGCCGCATAACTATCAGTGAATGCGCTGGATTCAAAACTAAGACCGGAACGGGCTGGATTCAGGAAGTACAAATCATGTGCGGACCAAATTGCAACGCTTCGCATCATCATAGAACAGAGTATAGAATGGCAGTCAACTCAACTTTACCTCAACTTCATCGATTTTGAGAAGGTCTTTGACAGCGTAGACCGAGAAGTAATTTGGCAGGCAGCTGCTTCAGCACTACGGAATACCGCAAATCTTTTTATCAACCCCATTCAACAACTATATGAAGACGCCACATGCCAAGTAATTCACAATGGGAAGCTCAGTGATGCTTTTGAAATGAAGACAGGAATAAAACAAGGTTGTCTACTATCATAGATGATATTCTTGATTGTAGTGGACTGGATCATGCAACAAACAGTGAGGAGCGAGAAGAGGGGGATACGTTGGTTGTACCGCGGAAAAGAACCTAGAAGATTTGGATTTCATCGATGACTTGTGTTTAATGTCACATAAATTTTAAGATCTACAGACGATAACTAACAAGTCGGTAAAAGAGGTGAGGCAGCAAAGACGGAACTTCTAGTGAAAATAGAGAAGACGGGGGTGATAATGATACTCAACCCACGCCACCAGGAACAACGACAGGCTCTAATCACCATGAACTGGAGAAACTTAAGGGAAGTAGCCTCTTTCAGTATGTAGGCAGCATAGTTTCAGCTAAAGGTGACACAGACGAGGATGTCAAGCGCAGGATGGGAAAAGCAAGACAGGTGTTCATTAATCTGAAACCAGTGTGGAGATCTTCTGCACTCATCGTGTGGAACAAGATGCGGATTTTCAACACCAACATCAAGTTAGTGCTTCTGTATGGTTCAGAGACTTGGCGCGTTACGAAAGACATTTCCAATAAACTGCTGACATTCATCAACAACTGCCTACACTGGCTCGTTACTGAAGATCAGATGGGTTGCCAGAATAATAAGAATAAGCAACAAGGTACTCTGACTGGGAACGAACCAACCAAGAAGTTGTGGCTCAACAAATATGCACTGGAAGGAAGTGGAGATGGGTTGGGCATGCACTGGGATGACCATTCGGGGACGTCACCCGCCAGGCCCTCGAGTGGAACCCAGACAGGAAGCGATGAGTTTGGCGTCTGAGGGTGACATGGAGGAGATGGTGCGAGGAGGAAATGAGAGCTTTCGAGCAGTCATGGAGCCAGGTTCAAAAGATTGCAGAGAACAGAGTGGAATGGAGACGTGCTGCTGAAGCCCCATGTTTCACTAGGTACCCGAGGGACAAATAATAATGATAACAATAATTAATTTTTGAATTGTTTCAAATCGACATTTGGTTTCTTTTCCTATCAATGAAAGTGAAGGAATAGCTGGAGTATGATACATTTATTTACTGCTTTGGAGATAATGGCATTTGGAAAGCAATGTAGCAAGCCCAGTATTTTTTTAGCACTGACCATTATACTTATTTATGAATGATAACAAAGCCTGCTTATACTTAGTACTGACTTGTTCAACGTGTACAAAACACTGACTTTGCAGAGGCTAGACTTCTGTATTGACTGGTTATTGGAGAGTAACTAATTTTCTTAGTACCTACTGGATTCCATCCATCTGTTTACATTATGATCACTAAGTTAGGATGAGTATCACTGCAGTGCCCCTTGACTAATTTTAGGTAGTTGAAAGTATTCCATTCAAAACCATAGCTTTCACCGCCTAACAATCCTAACCCCTACAAAAATTTCTTAGGTGGCATTCATTTTCGGTTGCAAGTGATTGTAGAAGCGATAATTACTAAACGGTTTTTTACCAAGATCTTGTGCAACAAGGTTATGTTCCTATCCTTCCTCCACAACTAACAAACACATTAGTACAAAGGTTTTTGTATGATATCGTCGTTGACTGGACCGAATTGATCGGTCGCTATTAGCATATGGGCTCCTATGCGGACGCGTCGATATTGTCAGCAATCTAGTTATGTTAATGATGGATCATGGCTAGCAGTGGAATCCAGGATGTGCATTTCGTCCTATTTGGGACTCGGTGGGAACAACATCACTCACTGGGAAGCAGGTACATCCAGCTAACGAGTCCCAAATAGGACGAAATGCGCATCCTGGATTCCACTGTTAGCCACGATCCATCATTAACAAACACACTGCCTATCATTTAATCCTAAAAGTGATTATTGCTACCATTGGCACTATTTCACTTATTTATATAGTTGATTTCAACAATTTGACCTTTTAGTATAGCTACCTATTTCCTCTTGTTATTCAAATGTATCTCCGCTATACATTGGCATTTTGTCCGACCAACAATCGGAACTTTACGAACACACACACACACCGTTATTTCATGCATCATTATCATTCATGTTGTAGTCTCAGTTCTACTAACCGTAATGATTTCGAATAATTTTATATGTAATTACGGGACTTGATTAGAAAATATCCAAACTACATATTTTGTATAAACTATCCTAGCTTTACATACTTCCTAGTTTAAATGAAACTTACTATGACAGTGTTCATATACATAAATGAACAAATAAATGCACACTCCGTATGTATTAGTATTCTATCCTAGGTTATTTTGTTGTATCCTTTCTTATTTTTAGGAGTATCGACAAAATATTTTCTTTTCTTGTACCTCATCTCTGATTATCGCATTCTATTGCGTTAATTACAGCATTATTGGTGAATCGTAACTCAATAAAATCATAAGTAGTAAACATTACAGTTCAAGGTTTTTAATGTACAGATGAGTATTTTCTAATTAGTACGTAAAGGCTCCAGCTGTCCGATTACTGTCACCTCTGAAACATTGTTCACGTAAAGTGAAACTACCACACATGCAATGTTAATATTCACCGCAGGCTTAGGTAATCAAATGAGTCAGTCGATGTAGGTTTCAAGTGTCGACAGATGTGGCCTGGAAATGGATTACTCATACTTAGTCACCGTCAATCCAGACGTCCTATATTAATTGAAGAAGTACTGGGTTATAATAGCATCAAAAGTGGTTAAACTAACCTTTAGATGTATTCATGAAGTCTCTAACTGAGTTGTGTGGAGAAACGTACACTTTCCGACTTATGTCCGCGTGACAAATAAAATCGATTGGTTGAGACTAGGTGAATAGCTCATAGTCAGTGACTGTAATACATATTCATATGCTCCTTATCTTCATCCTAACTGTTATTGCACGTTTCGTTTTTCGCCTAATCTTTCGTTCTTATCTTTGTATGACCTGTTGCGACCTTCGTTCACAAGATGTTTATTTCTCTTTCTTTCATGTTTTTGCCTTGTATGCTGATGTGAAGTAAAGTAACTTGGGTTTTTTGTTACGCAGTAATGCAAGTCGCATGTTAATACTGACTGACTAGCTGAGTTAGTGTGTACTGATGATGTCTGCTGAATAGAAAACTAAAATACAGTATCAAGCCTCAACCAACAATGTTTATTAAGATAATGCTTCCAGGAAAATGATATTATTTTCAGTTGTTAGCACTGCACATATGTCATATTTAGGAACCGGATTATTATTGTTTTAAATCTGATTACAACTAAGACTTCCTTTCAGTCTGATACATCATCCCTTTTGGTGTGTAAATCAATTTAGAAAGTAAAGCTGTTTCAAGTAATCTAATTAATACTTGATAATGTATTTTCATTCTGTTCATTCAAAAAGCTAATCCGATTGCCATCTAACACCCGCATATATCTTACTCATGCCAAAGTTGTGAAAGCATTTTTTAGAGTGAATTGAAGCTAAGACTCAATAATCAGTTGGTTTTTGCAACTCTGTCAGCAAAGCTTTAGGTTGGTCAACCTTATAGATACATAGTTCAAATTTTATTACAACTAAGGTATTCTTTTGACTTGAACAAGTATCCAAATACATATGCATTAACCCGCTAACTGAGGTAATGTTTTAAACACATTTCCAGTAATACGTAGTGGTATTTATGATATATAGTTTTCAAGAAAGTATATGTTTATGATCAGAAAGACCCAAACATGTTGTACAAGAATTGCTTGTCGAAATGTCTTATCGTTAAGCTTGACAACTCCCTAGTAGGATAAATTTGAATTAATTCTCTATGGTGTATGACTGCCTCCACAGGTAAGTAGGCTATCTTAAACAGATCTCCTGGATAGTATATGTGAAGTGCTAGCCCATTGTACTAACAGTGGTCCCCGCTTACTACAGTTGTGCTGTTTCAGCCATGTATTCCTAGTTAACATTAGCTGTAGATGAAAAGAAGGATACTATGTGATCTAGTTATTGACTTCATTCCGTTTGTGCATATAGATTACCTATATTCCTACTAGCTTCCGGTGGACAACGTCAATTTAAGATTTCCTCTGGCTCTAGATCACATTTTTATATTGCTACTACGCTTACTTTCAAACCCACATAAATACCTATTTGAATGGATGTCAAAAAATCACATCTGACATGCCTTTGCGAAGTCAATCGAAAATGAAATCTCGATAACGCTATTAGAAGAAGAAGATTATCTGAAAAATGTGATGTATTTGCGCAATACATTTCGAACAATCTGATCACACATTTACTTGTCAAGTCAATTTATATATGAAAATTAAAGGTCAAATATAATGAAAATGAAAAGGTTGTGACACTACCCTTGGTAATATAATCAGATAAGGATTACCAAGGTAAATTAAGTAAAAGAAGAAGTTGTTTTTGTACGCACATCGGGGGCTTAAGTTTACGAATGGCTAACGCTTCGGCAAACTTCAGTATGCGCCCCTGATTATTCCTGTATAATATCTTGAAGGCTGTTTTCGTATTAACCCTGTGATTCATTTGAATGATATGTTTTGCTATAGATGACGATGGATGTCTGTCACCTGCACTTATCAAAATTTGTGTGTTAAACTGTTTTTCTAGCCATTCGGGTATGTGTTCACCCACCCTAGTCTGCATTGAACGATTACTCCTCCCTATGTATGTGTGCCCATACATACATGTAAATTGGTAAACACAGTAGGATGTGATGTAATCATTTGTGCGAGGTTGAGGTTTGTGGTGAAGCAGGTGTTTTGTCGTCTCAACAATAATAAGCTGAGCTGCATAGTATGTTTTACTGATAACAGATTTTAATCTCTGCTTCAATATCATACTACTTGTTTCCCCTCTGTATGGTACTTTAAGAAATATGTTTTTCTTCGGGACCGAGGAAACTATAGGCTTTGGGGTCAGCTGTTTTTTACAGTGGTTGACAAACTGTAATGGATAACCGTTTCCCATTAGAGTGTCTGTCAGAAATTTATTCTCACCATCCATCGTATCAGATGTACAAATATGTTGGATTGTATTGAACAAACATCTTACTAAGCCTCTCTTATATTTCATCGGACAAAAACTGTAGAAATTCAAATACTGTTCTGTCCAAGTAGGCTTCCTATATATTGGTCGTCTGACAGACCCATCTCCCCTTGCATTTCTTGACATACTCTTGTGCCGGAGGGAAGAACTCTCTTGGTAGAACTCAGTAACTATCAAGTAACAAGAACCAAATCGCTTTCATTTGTGGTCGTAAGTGCATTGATAGGGTCTTTACTACCTCAGATTATGCGACTCGGCTGGCAATAGCCATATTCACTGATCGAAAATAGTGCTTAAATCTGTTGATCTGGAGTTCCTGTAAAACTGTCGCTGGCTGAGCATGTCATTCGATACCGACTACTCACAGTCATATCACGGTTAGCTATCCTATGAAGTTCCTGCAAAAAGTCGCGTGCGTCAAGATAATTCAATTTCATTTTTTCATGTTGAAATATGTTATCGGTGTATTTTTGAGGGTTACACTTCAGGTTAATAGATTAGGGAAATGAACCAAACAATGAATCTATGAGCTCTCATTGACTAAGGTGATTAAGACATTTTACACATGCCAGTTCACTAAGTAATTAAGCACCTAATGTTTGCTGAAATAGGATTAGGTAGACAGAAGTTGAAGATGACTAGTCTAAGATGTGATATCAGTCTAAAAAATCTGTCACCTTTGGTGTTAGCTATATGGGGAAGCTTAGGCTTTCTAGTTGGGGTTCACAGAGCAACCGAAATTGATAATTGGATATTCCTCATGAAGTGTTATACAATAGGTAGCAGCAAAACTTATGCATCCGTACCGTCTCTCTTTTTCTGTCTCAAAGCTTTACTATTTCTATTTTGCTTAACTCTTTTACGACCTCTGACATTACTATTTTGATTCGTTTAGTATCTCCTTGTTTAATCTTCCTTTACTGCGCTGGTATGATTTGGCATAGGATCAAGTAATGCCAGTCAATTAATCATTGTCTACGTCTCTGTTTTTGTTTTAATACGAGGTAATTGATGCTGAAATCAGGTGGTTTATTGTGGTTAATTTATTTCAGTGAGTCATCTCATTGTACTGGTTCCGGTCATTTTACTCATTTACCTACAACGTCTTTCTTCCAGAGTATTGTTTTCTGTTATTCAAGGGAGAAAGGAAATTAGTTTGTATTGGAATACCACTTAACAAATGGTAATTGTTTTACTTTATCGTCTACTAATACATCATGAACTCATGACTAAGATCTTAGAGATCATGTGATATGTTAGCTTGGCGTTGTGCCACGCCTTTGGATTAGCACCTTTATACCAATGAGAAGAAATTGGAGCCTAGATACTTTTGCTCATCTGCATCTCAGTTTTCGTCTAATTTGAATGGACTGGAATACATAACACGTTAAATTCCTGTTGTCTTTGCATATTAAAGAACTACAAAAGTGAGTTCAACTGAGAGGTATTTATCATGATGATTAAGAATTCCAAGAACAAATGCGAAACTGCGAGTCTCAGTAAAACCAATCTATTACGATATTGGGTAAGATGAAAAACAACTTATCCTTCTTGTCGCTTTGGTGTCCAATATCTATTCCCGAAATCCTTGAAAGAGCTAAATATCTCTGAAAACGCTCTGAACCAATCACAGCCGTTCCAGGTTTCAAAATAAACAGCTGGTTACAAATATATATCACGGAATAGAAAATACGACAGCATCAATGATAAACATCCCTCCAGAAAATGTCAATGAATAAACATAAAAGCGCATTGTACTTGGCTCACTCTTTTCCAGATACTCTTTATTATCTCAGTCTCTTTCCTCTTTTTTGAGGAACTGAGCGAAAGATGCAAGTTGTCGTACAAGTGTTCCCATAGCAAGACATAGTTATAAGAGATAGGAAAATCTCAGGTGGACAGACATGCTGACGCACAACCATCGACAGATATGCATCACTCCAATTTTCCACTGCTTACAATAGCACAGTAAGACAGGCGATGGAGAAAAGATATTAAAGTATATATATATATATATATATATATATATATATATATATATATATATATATAAACGAATGAAAATTGGTAAGATGTTCAAACTTTGAAGATGATAAAGAGTAAATGCATCTGTGACACTATTATCGATTTTCCATTCATGTTATCAAGAGTCTTCAACGAGTTAGAATCGCGCACTGACGGTGTACATTTCCATATCTGGCTTAGACTAGGGAATGGTACTATTACTGAACAACTTGAGTTAAAAACCACTCAGACTGGTCTGTAGTGTTTCGTCAACCAGATCACAGTTATCTAAACACTGGACGGCCGTTTTGCTCGTTTGCGGCCGAGCTCATCGGTGGTGTACCCGGACAATTTCAGCTCACTTATCCGAATTAGTTCAGACCACCTGAATCTAGCTACCTGACTTGCATGAACCGGTATACCTTAAATAGATTGTTCAGTTTGCAAATGATATGCAAATCACACGGTCCATGTTGATATTTATTGCAGTTGAGTATATAAAACTTTTGTATCATAGAACACACCTAGTGATCGTGACTGAGTAGTTTTCAGTGGAGACCCTATTGACACCACAGTTGGTCAGTTGAAAAACCACTAAACTATGTATGATAAATGTCAACGTGAATTGTGCAATTTGTAAATCATTTGCAAATTGATCATTCTATAGCTTAGACTTATGGACAAGGTCTTCATAGATTCTCATCACATATCTTGGTCTGGTTACCCTTAGTTTTGTTTCAACGTTGTATATTGAGGTAAGTGGTAGTTTTGGGCAGGTTACACTTGTCAAGGCCATCTCAGTCAAAATGTTCACATTTTCTGCATACTGAAGTTAGATAACACTACTTTTTCCATTTTTATTTCAGACACTTCATAAATTTTATAGCAAAGTTCATTTCCTGAACTAGTTTACCTCACTTCTTTAATTTTTTATATATATATTTAAACTTGTACATCATCCTGTTGTCATATTATAGATTGAAAACGTTGCATCTCCTCAGTGCTTAGATGCATCATTGCCTGATAAAAACAGTGCCAAGTCAGTGTTTATCAAAACATGGCCGTGTCATAAACAAGGTGGGAATCAAGTAAGTCAACAAATAGTTATAAAATCCGACTGGAACTTTAGTAAATGAAAATCTTTAACATTGCCTAGTATTGTGTCCTACAAACGAGAAAATGGACAATTTTGCTGTGCAGATAGTTTGTAATTTTGTGTGTGAACGTTTTAGCATGACTTATATGCCCAGTTAAGAATTATGTAGTCTTAATACAGCTAATGTGAGCAGTAATGATGTTTTCTAGCCCCAGTAACTTAAAAACATTAGTTTTATGTTTCGAGGTTTGCAGGATTGATTGATTCCAAGATGTTTTTCATCAAAGATTGACGTTGGTTGAAAAACCATTAAAAATCTATAAGCACTGGACAACTGAAGTTACTACTGAGGATGTCAGTAAACGTCTCGATAAAACGTCCACGAGAAAATGTAAAAGTTCAGTGAACACTGACCAGCCGTCAGAATGCCCAGGAAATCGTTTAACAGGTAAAATAGCAAATAACGCTAAGCTTAGACGAGAATTCAATATACACACGAAATGATTCATCTGTTATGGTATCTTAGCTTGAATCTCATACTTTTCAAGGTGAAATTAAGATACATATCATGAAGATAATATTCCTGATCTTTTTTTCACTTTTGGTGTTACTAGTCAACTTTATGAGAAATAAGACTTCATGAAAAGTATGGGAATGGTTAGATATTTTGACATTCTGAAGTAGCGGTGCATAGATCCAAACATTCAACTTTCAACCACCTACTGAAATCTAGCCAAGCATGGATGCGTACTACAAGTCCAGCTCTTTTTCTGCATCTACATCTGATTGTTGAGTTGCAGTGATTATTATTTCTTACCTCTTGTTATGTGTGTTTTTAAAAATTTTTAGTTCTGGCTGCTATCACCTGAAAATGAAGTTAGACGAGATGAATATTGTTGGGATTCTGGTTTAAAAGATGGAAGTATTGGTTTATTTCATTGTCATGGCTCACATGGGAATCAGCAGTTTACCTATGAAGAAGTAAGGCTTTTTGTTCTCCTTCCGTACTTAATGTGATTTTATCTCCCCTAACATATTTTGATCAGCTGCCTATTTCTTGTTGTAGAATTTAGGGGTGCGAAGTAACATATCAGCGTTCCTAAATTTCCCATCATACTAGTTAGTTGAAACCAAGTGTCTTTGTTGTTCTACTTTCATTCCATTATATTCCTTTTGGATTCCTGGTACTGGGTAACTTTTTTCAACTATTAAGCAACTTGAAATAATATCAACTTAAGAATTGAATGAGTGCCGCAGTCATGATAAAGACAAGAAGATAACTAGTCTTTTTGTGCTCTTTAGTTGATGTTGACGGGTGATGTAAATCCTAACCCACGAAAACTCTGCTGGACAGGACACTAATTATTTCTTTTATACTGTTCACCTAAACATTGAATACTGAATAAAAATGTTGGCAGTAAAATAAATAATGTTGTTGTAGAAGAATATAGTCAAGCTTATGAAAATATATTTAACACTAACCGTATTTACTTATGTGTAGGTGTCCAGTGGAAGAGATCAGAAGATGACAAGGTCAAAGAACCACTGGTAGATCATGCAATTTCTTACTTCTGTCAATTAGAGAGGTGCCTTTGTTAATAAATCAATGGTGACAGTTTATTTCTCTCCCTCTTCTCATCTTTCGTAGCTACTGATCATTATTTCAGGCATCATATTCACATGGTGATTTTTCCCCGCCTAATTCAAAGACATTCGTTTTGACTTTTCTCTCACAACAGTAATATGAATACATGGTTTTGAATTTCCCCTGACAACAATCATTGATTTACTGGATTTAACTTTTTGGAAACTTTAGGTGAGGAAAATAAAGCTCCCCAGTGGCTTAGAGTAAGAATAAAAGTAGCTCGATTTTTTATAGAGTCATATATTTTTCATTAATAGGCTAGGTAGTATCATCAGCACTGATTTAATAATGAAGTGAGATGTTATAAATATGTTTTAATATAATCCCAGTGTACAAGATTTGGTCACTAGAGAGTTACAAACTTCATGTTATCTGGTTCTAAGTGCTGACTAAATTCTATCGACCGTTTTGTAATGTGGTCACCGAGCTAAGAGACTAGATATTACGGTGCGCTTTGATTGGCTTTAGTTGGTTGCAGGTAGTTGGCAGGAAGCAATGATTAAAGTTTCGTATGATATGCTACTGCTCCTTCAATAGGATTGCTGGAGTGTAAATAAAAACCTAAATATGCAGTCATATACTACGGTTGATGTTTTGTGCAACTTATCCAGTTAGTTATGGTATATCCACGTTGTCATACTGGGACTATCTTGAGGTTTATATTTTAAGTAACTCTAAAGGTCACTCTTAGCTTGAATGATCAATTAGGTTTCTTCGGTTTGACTGGACAAGTAGTTTTTTCATAATATGACAAAAGCTAATTGAACACTTCACCAGTTGCTAAAGTAATCTTTTGGATCACTCAGTATTTTTATCATAGCTAAATCAGCTTCAGCGCCTGAGTTCGGCATTGGTAACACCTCTGGGTAGATATTTTGGATTACATTCACAAGCGAGGCAGGCAGGTGTAAAGGTTGTTTGGTTGTGTGTAAGTATGGTCTTACTTGACCTTGAATCTTGTCCAGCTTCAAGTGGAGTAGTACACTTTTTACTCGTTAATTTCTCTGATCTTATATTTCATTGTATTACGCTGTAAAATAATCCCTGTTGAAATGTACTGTCTTGATATCACACTTGATTATTAATTTAATTGACTGATTTTCACTTGGTTGAAGGATACTTCTCTTCTTTTTCTGTAGACCAGATTGAGTCTATTTTCAGTACTTCATTTAAATTATCTTTCACGTGAACTGCAGGCTATCATATATAGCTTTCCAGCTTCCAAGTTTTGACGTTATGAGATCTTCACACTCCTTCAACCAAATTTGTGTTTGTCTGCGTGCATCGAAACTAAGGGTTATTTATTCTACTATTTATTGGTAGTTGAGCAATTCGTAGATTAGGCTGGCCGGGGTTTTTGCATCATTCTTTTGACATACAAACTCGAAACTGCATGATACTTAAATATCATCAACTTTTATTATTAAGTGGAAGCGATTTACCGTTAAGAATATCCTTCTACGCATCTTACTTTATGTTATTGAACTTATTTGTATATGCAAACTTAAATTTTTTGGGTTCTTCTGACTGTACAGGATAATACTATTCGTCATAACGGTAGATGTCTGGAAATGGTACCAAATAAGTCATCGGTACAACTTGGAAGGTGTACTGGATCGGTGTATCAACAGTGGAAATTTAATCGAAAACCATATTTGCCATCTGCAGAAAACAACCAGTTATTTTAGTTCAGTCTGCAGTCAATCTTTCTACCCAGATCTTATGTGATAAAAAATGTCTTTCTGCTCCTACTGCCTGTCAAACAAGTACTTCTTTGTTTGGTTTTAACATTGAGGGAACGAAGTGGTTTACTTCTTTTTTATTCACGTTTCCCTGAACCTCTCTATGTGTATACATATATACTCCTTGAAAAAACACATATCACATTCTGACTTTTATACCTTTGTTTATGTTCCTTTCTTCCTCTCCTTCTTGATCTGTGATAAAAATACTAACTTTAGATGAAAAATATCTGTATATCTAGGCATTGTAGACACCCAAAAGCATATGAGAGATCAGCTATTTAGGTCATTTCCCTCATATATCTTTTCATGTATCTACGTACATTTTTTACTCATGTACTGGAAACAAAGCGGTATATATAACAGTTCAGTTATCTGCTTACAACGGGCATCGGTTTATTATTTTTACTATTGTTGTTATTCACTGTGTGCCTTTCCCCTAGTGATTGGGCTTCTATTTTTCAATACAATTTATGTAACGATATACATAATTTATAAAGTTGATATGGCGCGTAAACCTATTGCTCAATCCTTCGCGTTTTTCTTTTGATATTTTTATGGGGTTTTATTTGTTTTCAGATTAGCATTCACTCTGTTTTTTTTTTACTATGAATTAACCTTTCTCAACTTCCATAATGTAAAGTAATGGGCGAGTAAATTTTTTATCCTACAGTCATCTGTCTTACTCTCTTTGTGCTCCATCAAAAAAATATATACATTGAAAATATAATGTAGAATTTGCTGAAGATGTATTGAATATGTTTTATGTGATAAATTGTGTCGATGCGATTTGATTCTTCTTTACTTGCTTTGTTCTATTAACTTAGTTTTATTTTTCTCCTACTAGTTGTATGTATGTGCCTTTGAGTTGCAGAATTTGTCTCCGCGATAAAATCTTTTTCCAAGGTGATTTAATTCTCTTTTACATTTTTAATTCTAATATAGAAGGTAAGCAAGTTTTTCGTTATAACTGGAGTTGGTCGAAAGTTAAAACAGTGATAATTCGTTGGCTTATGGTGATTTTTACTCAGTACCAGTTAACTGGCATAGCAACATGCTTCTTAAGATGTAATTGTCAAGTACGTATAATTTTGATACTAATGTTCTCATTTTCGAATCTGAAGTTGCTATCATCATGCGCTACTGAGATATGCAATTTGCAATGGCTCAGTGACCTAATCTAGTCAAAACAACTTTTCTTTCAGATCCCCTACTAAGCCAGAACGACTTACTGCATAAAAGTAAGATTCAAAGCAATTGTTGTCAAAGAGCAAATAGCTTAAGCTATAGTGGGTGTCCGATGGAGAAGTTGTATTGCTGACTGCACACGAAGTGTCAGCTGTAGTGTGTTTCGCTAAGATACTATCTTCCCTTGTCAGCAGATAGAATTACATCTTAAAATAACATACTTTTTTTGCCCCTCAGCACTGTGGCATAGAAGGTAAGGTTTTATCCATATAATTTCAAAACCGAGAGACTGCGCAACTTTGACCTTAGGCAAATATATCCTGGTCTTCACTGTCTCAAGGATCACCCTTAATCCCCTTTTTTTCAGGCACGTGAAGAATTAGTAGTTCTCAACATTATGAATAACTCTAAAGCGTTACCAACCCCTATGTCTCCGGTAGCTCTCCAGTTTAATACGAACACCATCAACCTTCTAGCTGGTTTCCTTCTTATGATTCTTTAAATCTCTCTGTTGTAAACTCCATGTCATCTTTAATTTTTTGCAGTCCATGATAACAACTTTACTTCGTAGAAAAACACCGATGGTCTCTTTCGACCGCACTTCAAACTACATATCAGAGCTTTCAATGTCTTCAGTCAGCGGCAAATCTGATAGCAAGCTTCTGTGGCCAGGACCTCGGTATCCTGTGTTGTGGACGTGTGCTGCGTATATGAGACAGGAAAAGAAGATTGAAGTGCGGTTTTTCATTTGAATTCATCCAATCAATAGGGATAACGTATAGAATTCACCCTTCGAGTATCTTAGGCCTCCTCAGCTGCTTCTTGTAGGCGTAGGTAGATATGTCGAGCTCTGAAATTTGACTCCAAATTTGTATACGTGTCCAGATACACTGTCGCCTATTTATAATTCCCGACACTGCTGATCCACCTGCGTCAGACAGTGTAAATATCAGGAGTTAATGTGAAGTATATATCAGGATGTTGTATTCGTCAATGAGCGAGCAAGAAGTCTTTTTCAGTACAACTAAACAAAAAATGTTCAATGAGTTGTTACATATATCAACACAATACAGTGAAACAAAATGCTACATAAGTCCCGCCCCAGAATACAGATGTGAGAGGGAATATCTGTGTTCGATATAAAATGTTATGAAAAAGGTAAATTTATTTTGAAGATATTCGAGACAGAAGAAATGTTAAGGATATCTGTTATCAGGATGCAAACTGATTAGAAGAGTGTTTACATAAAAATGGAGTGTATGATATTCGAAACACTAAAATAACTTTACCAAAGTATTGATATATCCGGAGATAAAAAAAAACAACCAAAATCGTATTACCTGGAACATTGTTGAGAAATAAGAGATTCGGAAGTCCATGGTGCCCGGAAAAAAATTTTGTTTTGTGTATGCGGAAAAGTCTGACAAAATCGTGTGGTCTTGTTTTCAACAAGGTAATGAACGAAAAACGATAATAATGTTACTAGGGAATTAGTTTTATGAAATGTAAATTGTTTGAAAGTAACGTCGTGGCCAACGGACTCTTTTTCCGGATCTCGTGGTTCTGCTACCGTCGCTAGTATTGGGTGATTAGGACGCCGTTGTTTCTGTTTTGACAGTGGTTTTCGTTGTTTCCGGTTGCTTCACTGCGGGTTCAGACTTGGTATCCGTGACTTCTGGTTCCATAAATGCTGGTTTGATTATATCAATGCTGACCGTTTCTCGTCTACCCGAGCGTTCGACCGTGACAACTTTGTCTGATTTACTAATTACCTTGAAAGGTCCTTCATACGGAGGCTGTAAGGGTTTTCGTACGCCGTCGTGTCGGACAAAAGCGTGAGTGCAGTTTGAGATGCACTGAGGTACGTAAACTTGGTTGTCTCGGTATCGTGGGGACTGAGGTCGAAGTGTGCTCATGTGTCGCCGTAGTTGTTGTACATAGTTAGTCAAGTCCGGTGGAACGTCTGTTGCCGGGTTAAAATACTCTCCTGGCAATCTTAAAGTAGTTCCATAAACTAACTCAGCAGTACAGCAGCCAATGTCCTGCTTGACACTCGAACGTATACCAAGGAGTACTAGTGGTAATTTGTCACTCCACTTGTCATCAGTCTTTACTGCCATCAGTGCTGCTTTTAGTTGTCGATGGAACCTTTCAACAATACCATTGGATGCAGGATGGTACGCAGTGGTTCTTATGCGCTTGATCCCGAGAAGTTCAGTTAACTGTTGAAATAGACTACTCTCGAACTGCGCACCTCTATCTGTGGTGATGACACTTGGGACACCAAAGTTAGAAATCCAGTGTTGGATGATATTTCTCGCTACTGTTTCGGCAGATATATCCTGCAGAGGTATTGCCACTGGCCATCTCGTGAATCGGTCTACACATGTTAAAATGTAGCTAAAACCATTTGACGGAGGTAGTGGTCCAACGATGTCAACGTGTATATGGTCAAATCTGCCATCCGGTGGGAAAATCTTCCCGTAGGTGAAAGAATATGTCTTTGCACTTTCGATCGCTGGCACGCTAAACAAGCTCTGGACCACTGTCGAAGATCTCGATTCATCTTTGGCCAGACGTATCGGTCAGTAATTAACTTCACCGTAGCTCGAATACCAGGATGTGAAATGCCATGCATCTTAGAGAAGACTAATCGTCTCATTGATAACGGCACAAACGGGCGCGGTTTACCCTTGGATACATCACAGGTGATGGATACAGAGTCATCAAGTGTCACTTCTTCAAGACGTAATGAGGTGTTCACATTGTTTTTCAAATGTTTCAAGTCCTCATCCGTGGCCTGCAACTTTGCCATTTCTGCTAGGTCAATACGGTCACGTTCTAAGACGTTTACGTACATACGAGACAAAGCATCAGCTGCCTCATTTTTGCTGCCTTTGATATACCTTATATCTGAAGTGAATTGTGAAATAAATTCTAAATGTCGAATTTCTCGGGGTGAGTAGTTGTCATGCTTTGCATCAATTGCTTTTGTGAGTGGCTTATGGTCGGTGAATACTATAAATGAGTACCCTTCGAGCATATATCTGAAGTGCTTGATAGCCAAGTAAATCGCCAGTAGCTCTCTCCCGAATGTACTGTATCGCGATTGAGAAGCATTAAGTCGTTTCGAGAAGAAAGATAATGGTTCCCACTGACCGTGAACAAACTGTTGTAGTACTGCGCCTACCGCAACATTTGAAGCGTCTGTCATGATGGCTAGTGGTGCTTCTGAATCACGACGAGAGAGAAGCTTCAGTTTATCAAAAGCATCATGGGCCGCTTGGGTCATGTGAAACACTTTGGCTCGTCCTTGCAATAAATCTGTCAGCGGTTGGGCTACTTCAGCACATTTAGGTATGAAACGTCGATAGAAGTTTATTAACCCCAGAAATCTTCGCAGCTTTCGAAACGAGTCTGGAACAGGATATTCTCGAATTGCAACTACTTCTTGCGGAGCCGGTTTAACACCGTTGGCATTCACAATGTGACCCAAAAACTGTAGGGATTCTTTGCTAAATTTGCACTCCTGCGGATTGATTGTAATGCCATAATCACGCAGATGTTGCAGGTGCTCTGTTTCAGATGCGCTAGCTACTATTAAGTCATCTATGTATGCACTGACGAAAGGTAAGCCATGGAGTACCTGATCTATAAATCTTTGGAATGTTTGAGCAGCATTTGTCAAACCAAACGGCATACGAATAAATTCGAATAGTCCGAAGGGAGTAGTGATGGCCGTCTTAGGAACATCATTGGGTTCCACAGGAATGTGATAGTAAGCCCGCACGAGGTCAATCTTGGAAAAAATATTTACTTTTGTCATAGAGTTCATAAAATCATGTATGTGAGGAATTGGATACTTATCAGGGACCGTACGCTTATTCAACGCTCGATAATCACCGCAAGGCCGTATTTCCCCTGATGCTTTTTTAGGTACCATATGCAGGGGTGATGACCACGGGCTCTTGGAAGGGCGTATAACTCCCAACTTTAGAAGTTTATCAAATTCCTGTTTTGCTATCTGCAGCTTTTTAGGGTCTAAGCGTCGAGGTTTTGATGAGACTGGAGGACCTTTTGTAAGAATATGGTGCGTCACCGTGTGTTTTGGAGAGGACTTCGTGTAATCCGTTTGAGTGAGCTCGAGAAATTCTCGCAGAAGGATATCGTACTCGGAAGTGTTGTCTATTGGAGCTACGACTAGGTTTATTGTTTTTGTCTCCGTAGCAATACCGGTGATAGAAAATTCACTATTACGGCTGACTAGTCTATGGCAACTAGAGTCGACCAATAGTTCGTAGTGTTGAAGGAAATCCATGCCAATGATAGGCGACGATATGTCAGCGATGACGAATTCACACTGGAATTCTGTGTGGAAGCAAATGTCTAGGACCAAAATCCTGGTTTCATATGTAGTAATAGCAGATCTATTTGCCGCTTGTAGTTGGGTTGGGTTGGCGTTTTTCGGAAGGTGTGGGTGGGATCACGCTCACTTCAGCCCCAGTGTCAACCAGAAACTGAGCTCTGGTCTTTCTATCCGTCGCTCGAAACAAACGACTGTGTTGTTGTACACCGGCGACAGCATTCGTCACTGATCACCGGCTTTTCCGTTTCCCGATGAAAAGGTTTTAAAATCGCATGGTAACAAGCAACGACGTGCTTTACTGCCAAACTTCTTGTGATACCAGCACGTGCTACTTTTAGACGCAATTCTACTCGTGGTTCTATCACGACTACGGGATCTGCTTCTACAGAACTTTGGTGACCGTCGGTTTAACTGTAAAGCCGTCAGTTGTCCTGTAAGAATGTCGATCTTCCTCTCTAAAGCGGCTACTCGGTCGTTTTGCCTTGGCTCAGCAATACTTTCAACAGGTTTAGACATCCTTTCGTACATACGGTTAGCAATGTCAGCCAACTTGTCAATGTCAGTGTCCACATCTCCGACAGCTAATATCTGCTGAACGCATGAAGGAAGTCTCCGCAGCCAGAGCTGGTAGAATAAACGGTTGTCTACGTTCCTGTCTTTCAGCAGACTTTGCATATGCTTAAGTTGTGAGGGTGTTCTGTCACCGAGGCATATGCTACTTAGTAGTTGATCGACAGCCTTCTGGTCAGATAACGAAGTGGCTTTCAGCACCTCTTGCTTCAAAACATCATAAGGTGTGTCTGGGTGAGGCTTTGATAGTGTCTCCCTTACTTGTTCAGCCACTTCTTCCGGCAAAACAGAGCTTGTATATCCGAACTTTGTATTTTGTGAAGTTATATGATTGGCCATGAAGAAATGTTCTAGACCGACGAACCACAATTGCTGGTCAGTAAACTTAAAACAAGGCATAGGAAGGTTAATGGCACCCACGGACCCTACATTCGAAAAGTCTTGATTATGACAGTTTAAGAACATCAGTACTGGTACAGCAAAAAAATTTTTAAGAACAAGAGTAGGAAAAATACAATAAACAAGTATGTCAATGCCTACCACAAAGCAGCTGGAGGAATTTTCAGTATATATATATATATATATATATATATATATATATATATATATTTCCGTAATTTATACAGTTACTAATGACTGGTTGCAGTATTCAATTGCAAACAACAATAATCTCAACCTGTGAATGTTGCGAGAGTTTGATCACGTCGCGCTCAGCAGTTTGTCGAACTCTGAAATTTGACTCCAAATTTGTATACGTGTCCAGATACACTGCCGCCTATTTATAATTCCCGACACTGCTGATCCACCTGCGTCAGACAGTGTAAATATCAGGAGTTAATGTGAAGTATATATCAGGATGTTGTATTCGTCAATGAGCGAGCAAGAAGTCTTTTTCAGTACAACTAAACAAAAAATGTTCAATGAGTTGTTACATATATCAACACAATACAGTGAAACAAAATGCTACATAAGTCCCGCCCCAGAATACAGATATGAGAGGGAATATCTGTGTTCGATATAAAATGTTATGAAAAAGGTAAATTTATTTTGAAGATATTCGAGACAGAAGAAATGTTAAGGATATCTGTTATCAGGATGCAAACTGATTAGAAGAGTGTTTACATAAAAATGGAGTGTATGATATTCGAAACACTAAAATAACTTTACCAAAGTATTGATATATCCGGAGATAAAAAAAAACAACCAAAATCGTATTACCTGGAACATTGTTAAGAAATAAGAGATTCGGAAGTCCGTGGTGCCCGGAAAAAAATTTTGTTTTGTGTATGCGGAAAAGTCTGACAAAATCGTGTGGTCATGTTTTCAACAAGGTAATGAACGAAAAACGATAATAATGTTACTAGGGAATTGGTTTTATGAAATGTAAATTGTCTGAAAGTAACGTCGTGGCCAACGGACTCTTCTTCCGGATCTCGTGGTTCTGCTACCGTCGCTAGTATTGGGTGATTACGACGCCGTTGTTTCTGTTTTGACGGTGGTTTTCGTTGTTTCCGGTTGCTTCACTGCGGGTTCAGACTTGGTATCCGTGACATCTGGTTCCATAAACGCTGGTTTGATTATATCAATGCTGACCGTTTCTCGTCTACCCGAGCGTTCGACCGTGACAACTTTGTCTGATTTACTAATTACCTTGAAAGGTCCTTCATACGGAGGCTGTAAGGGTTTTCGTACGCCGTCGTGTCGGACAAAAGCGTGAGTGCAGTTTGAGATGCACTGAGGTACGTAAACTTGGTTGTCTCGGTATCGTGGGGACTGAGGTCGAAGTGTGCTCATGTGTCGCCGTAGTTGTTGTACATAGTTAGTCAAGTCCGGTGGAACGTCTGTTGCCGGGTTAAAATACTCTCCTGGCAATCTTAAAGTAGTTCCATAAACTAACTCAGCAGTACAGCAGCCAATGTCCTGCTTGACACTCGAACGTATACCAAGGAGTACTAGTGGTAATTTGTCACTCCACTTGTCATCAGTCTTTACTGCCATCAGTGCTGCTTTTAGTTGTCGATGGAACCTTTCAACAATACCATTGGATGCAGGATGGTACGCAGTGGTTCTTATGCGCTTGATCCCGAGAAGTTCAGTTAACTGTTGAAATAGACTACTCTCGAACTGCGCACCTCTATCTGTGGTGATGACACTTGGGACACCAAAATTAGAAATCCAGTGTTGGATGATATTTCTCGCTACTGTTTCGGCAGATATATCCTGCAGAGTTATTGCCACTGGCCATCTCGTGAATCGGTCTACACATGTTAAAATGTAGCTAAAACCATTTGACGGAGGTAGTGGTCCAACGATGTCAACGTGTATATGGTCAAATCTGCCATCCGGTGCCGGAAATCTTCCTGTAGGTGAAAGAATATGTCTTTGCACTTTCGATCGCTGGCACGCTAAACAAGCTCTGGACCACTGTCGAAGATCTCGATTCATCTTTGGCCAGACGTATCGGTCAGTAATTAACTTCACCGTAGCTCGAATACCAGGATGTGAAATGCCATGCATCTTAGAGAAGACTAATCGTCTCATTGATAACGGCGTAAACGGGCGCTGTTTACCCTTGGATACATCACAGGTGATGGATACAGAGTCATCAAGTGTCACTTCTTCAAGACGTAATGAGGTGTTCACATTGTCTTTCAAATGTTTTAAGTCCTCATCCGTGGCCTGCAACTTTGCCATTTCTGCTAGGTCAATACGGTCACGTTCTAAGACGTTTACGTACATACGAGACAAAGCATCAGCTGCCTCATTTTTGCTGCCTTTGATATACCTTATATCTGAAGTGAACTGTGAAATAAATTCCAAATGTCGATTTTCTCGGGGTGAGTAGTTGTCATGCTTTGCATCAATTGCTTTAGTGAGTGGCTTATGGTCGGTAAATACCATAAGTGCTTACCCTTCGAGCATATATCTGAAATGCTTGATAGCAAAGTAAATCGCCAGTAGCTGTCTCCCGAATGTACTGTATCGCGATTGAGAAGCATTAAGTCGTTTCGAGAAGAAAGATAATGGTTCCCACTGACCGTGAACAAACTGTTGTAGTACTGCGCCTACCGCAACATTTGAAGCGTCTGTCATGATGGCTAGTGGTGCTTCTGAATCACGACGAGAGAGAAGCTTCAGTTTATCAAAAGCATCATGGGCCACTTGGGTCATGTGAAACACTTTGGCTCGTCCTTGCAATAAATCTGTCAGCGGTTGGGCTACTTCAGCCCATTTAGGTATGAAACGTCGATAGAAGTTTATTAACCCCAGAAATCTTCGCAGCTTTCGAAACGAGTCTGGAACAGGATATTCTCGAATTGCAACTACTTCTTGCGGAGCCGGTTTAACACCGTTGGCATTCACAATGTGACCCAAAAACTGTAGGGATTCTTTGCCAAATTTGCACTCCTGCGGATTGATTGTAATGCCATAATCACGCAGATGTTGCAGGTGCTCTGTTTCAGATGCGCTAGCTACTATTAAGTCATCTATGTATGCACTGACGAAAGGTAAGCCATGGAGTACCTGATCTATAAATCTTTGGAATGTTTGAGCAGCATTTGTCAAACCAAACGGCATACGAATAAATTCGAATAGTCCGAAGGGGTAGTGATGGCCGTCTTAGGAACATCATTGGGTTCCACAGGAATGTGATAGTAAGCCCGCACGAGGTCAATCTTGGAAAAAATATTTACTTTTGTCATAGAGTTCATAAAATCATGTATGTGAGGAATTGGATATTTATCAGGGACCGTACGCTTATTCAACTCTCGTTAATCACCGCAAGGCCGTATTTCCCCTGATGCTTTTTTAGGTACCATATGCAGGGGTGATGACCACGGGCTCTTGGAAGGGCGTATAACTCCCAACTTTAGAAGTTTATCAAATTCCTGTTTTGCTATCTGCAGCTTTTTAGGGTCTAAGCGTCAAGGTTTTGATGAGACTGGAGGACCTTTTGTAAGAATATGGTGCATCACCGTGTGTTTTGGAGACGACTTCGTGTAATCCGTTTGAGTGAGCTCGAGAAATTCTCGCAGAAGGATATCGTACCCGGAAGTGTTGTCTATTGGAGCTACGACTAGGTTTATTGTTTTTGTCTCCCTAGCAATACCGGTGACAGAAAATTCACTATTACGGCTGACTAGTCTATGGCAACTAGAGTCGACCAATAGTTCGTAGTGTTGAAGGAAATCCATGCCAATGGTAGGCGACGATATGTCAGCGATGACGAATTCACACTGGAATTCTGTGTGGAAGCAAATGTCTAGGATCAAAATCCTAGTTTCATGTGTAGTAATAGCAGATCTATTTGCCGCTTGTAGTTGGGTTGGGTTGGCGTTTTTCGGAAGGTGTGGGTGGGATCACGCTCACTTCAGCCCCAGTGTCAACCAGAAACTGAGCTCCAGTCTTTCTATCCGTCGCTCGAAACAAACGACTGTGTTGTTGTACACCGGCGACAGCATTCGTCACTGATCACCGGCTTTTCCGTTTCCCGATGAAAAGGTTTTAAAATCGCATGGTAACAAGCAACGACCTGCTTTACTGCCAAACTTCTTGTGATACCAGCACGTGCTACTTTTAGACGCAATTCTACTCGTGGTTCTATCACGACTACGGGATCTGCTTCTACAGAACTTTGGTGACCGTCGGTTTAACTGTAAAGCCGTCAGTTGTCCTGTAAGAATGTCGATCTTCCTCTCTAAAGCGGCTACTCGGTCGTTTTGCCTTGGCTCAGCAATACTTTCAACAGGTTTAGACATCCTTTCGTACATACGGTTAGCAATGTCAGCCAACTTGTCAATGTCAGTGTCCACATCTCCGACAGCTAATATCTGCTGAACGCATGAAGGAAGTCTCCGCAGCCAGAGCTGGTAGAATAAACGGTTGTCTACGTTCCTGTCTTTCAGCAGACTTTGCATATGCTTAAGTTGTGAGGGTGTTCTGTCACCGAGGCATATGCTACTTAGTAGTTGATCGACAGCCTTCTGGTCAGATAACGAAGTGGCTTTCAGCACCTCTTGCTTCAAAACATCATAAGGTGTGTCTGGGTGAGGCTTTGATAGTGTCTCCCTTACTTGTTCAGCCACTTCTTCCGGCAAAACAGAGCTTGTATATCCGAACTTTGTATTTTGTGAAGTTATATGATTGGCCATGAAGAAATGTTCTAGACCGACGAACCACAAATTGCTGGTCAGTAAACTTAAAACAAGGCATAGGAAGGTTAATGGCACCCACGGACCCTACATTCGAAAAGTCTTGATTATGACAGTTTAAGAACATCAGTACTGGTACAGCAAAAAAATTTTTAAGAACAAGAGTAGGAAAAATACAATAAACAAGTATGTCAATGCCTACCACAAAGCAGCTGGAGGAATTTTCAGTATATATATATATATATATATATATATATATATATATATATATATATATATATTTCCGTAATTTATACAGTTACTAATGACTGGTTGCAGTATTCAATTGCAAACAACAATAATCTCAACCTGTGAATGTTGCGAGAGTTTGATCACGTCGCGCTCAGCAGTTTGTCGAACTCTGAAATTTGACTCCAAATTTGTATACGTGTCCAGATACACTGCCGCCTATTTATAATTCCCGACACTGCTGATCCACCTGCGTCAGACAGTGTAAATATCAGGAGTTAATGTGAAGTATATATCAGGATGTTGTATTCGTCAATGAGCGAGCAAGAAGTCTTTTTCAGTACAACTAAACAAAAAATGTTCAATGAGTTGTTACATATATCAACACAATACAGTGAAATAAAATGCTACAGATGTAGCGATAAATTTCCGGAAACAGCGCAGTGCTCAACTGGATTTCTTTTATGCTAAAGGTGTTGAACACAGGCTGGAAATCTAGTATTTCGATCACTAATGCTTTCGTAGTGTTGATTGCGTTTGGTAGAACCGTCACGTGGACATTTTAGAGTTAGGGTCCAGAGAAGGCAGAAATATAGGTTGACGAGATACCTGAGACGCATGCTTAGCCACCATCTACTCCAACATGATATGACAGCTCAAGTGACATTAGGTTTGAAGAATGTTAAAGATTTCTAGACTGAAAATTGAATTCGGTGGTCTTTGTTAGCCTGGGTCATTTACTGAGCTGTAGATTCTCGAATTTAGATCCAAAATACGTTAGCAAATGATTATCAGAGACTCTAGATGATTTGTTTGTGGACGGAAAGCGGTAGTGCATATGCATTCAGACCTTATCTTCATACTCTTTTTGTTGCACACTGTTTCTAACCGTTTCTACGCTAACTGCTTTCACTATATTATAATCATTTCCCGGCCTTTCGTCTCGCTGCTTTGTACCTTAATGTGCCAATTTCTTATGCATCAAGTAAGACTATCACACAGTTATACTAGGTCCTATGTTGTTACCATTGTTCATAGTAAATTATACTGACGTATTATCTACACTTCAATTTAAGAAATGTCTGATAACAAGGCATATTCTCTTTGGACAACGGTTAGTGAAGGAAATCTCGAAGACTGCTCCTGCTTTGTAGTAAAAACTGTTTATAAAAACGAATCATCAGTACGACAGTATGTTTTCGACCAGACATCTTTCGCACAGGTTCTCAAATTAATACTATGTGGTAATAGAACAGACGTAAGGACATAAATTTATCCATGGTTCCACAATTTATTTAGTCACCTTGCCCTTCATCGTTAGCCTGAACTTTTCTGGATCAGATGATCTAACTCGTGCTTCGTAAGTTTTCATATAGACTGTTTTAATTGCAAATAAAAGGAATGAAGGGAGATAAAAACTTTCATAAACTATATAAAGCGATTGTATAAATGTAAGATTTTTGTATCAAAAATCAACAGTGACTACTTAGATTACTTTGACCGACTGCATCTTCTAGCTGCATGGCGGCCATCAGTAACAAAACATCTCATCAAATCGATTTTTGTCTCTTTTTGGTATTGTTACTTCTTTTCCTACTTAGTTTTTATTTTATTCTGAAGGTACCCTTGTATCCTTTATGTGTTTTCAGCTTTATACTACCTGCTATTAATGAGTATTAGAATGTATGTCCCCTTACAACATTACTTATGCCATGCCTTTAATGGTTCACTTCTGTTAAAATTGGATTTTGATGTTTTAGCATTCTAGGATTTCGGTATCTTTCCTATTTCATAAAAATGTTATGCTCTTTTAAGTTGTTTCCTTGACGTTCTATCCTCCCTTGAATATTTTCTTGTTTAATGCCTTTCACCCTACCCTGTAAACCTGCACAGTTTCGAAATTTCCACCGTGGTTTGTTTTGGATGCAACTGTGCTTTTTTGTTGATACCCTTCCTGTGGATTTCCTTAGACAGTGATAAACTTACAGACATCTCACGATTCAAAATTAGTCTTTTTTAGTTTAATAGTACGGTACCATAAGGCTTGCTTGAACTTTGAACTACTTAGTTTCTATGCGTTACATATTGCGTCATATTACTCCTTTCCACATTGTTTTAATCATTCAGTTATTTCCTCTAATCGTATTATACATTGTCGAGCACTTTTAAAATAATTTCAGTCTACCGCCTTGCAAATCCGAAATTCGACCACGTGGTCAAAAATGTTAAGTTATATTTTTCGAACCCAAGCGTCAAAATGTAACGATGGTGACTAGTTTTACTCGCAGTTATGTGGTCACCCAACCACTGATATTAATATTTCGGAGTTAGAAAATGAGTTGGTTCAAGTGTCTTTGTGACCTTTTGGGCCTCTGAAGATTGATGCATCACCTACGAAGGTGTTAGCAAAGAACATTCAAGATAATCTACATCACGCTTTGATGTAATGGTCTTTATAGTTCACAATGCTGCCGTCAATAATAAGCAGTCCTTGGAGGCATTTGCAGATTATGTAGTTTGTACAGGAAGTAGCACTTTCACTCTGACAAAGATTCAAAACCATTTGGTTCGACACCAATTAAGTGGTGTTAAATCTTGTCCAAGCCATCTCAGTCAGTAAACGTTCCCACCTTCATTGGCTTACTTGCCCAGTACCCATCGTCTAATCTTGATATTACTGACATGGTTATTCTGCTGCATGACAGTAGTGCTGCGAAAGCACTTATCATCAGAAACCTTGTACTGTTGAATAACTCCACGAAATCAATAACCGATGGACCAAAGAAACTAAACATTGATTCTTGTTCTTCATAGTTGTGACATGCTTAGTGAGTCCAAGTATCTATACAACTCAGCATGTTGTCCATCTAAGTTACTTTGCTCGTTCACTGTCTCCTTGTCGGTCAGCTTGTATATCTCGGCATATTGACACGATCCGACCAGTATACCATTCCTACCTGACTACAAAATTGTGTTCTTTCTAAGTTTCATACTCGTATGTGATAGGCACAACGAACCAGCAGTTGGTCTCCGCGTCTGTCCAGATTGAGTGTGACCACCTTGGAACTTAACACTTTTTCATGTTTGTAAATTCTTATGCATTCGTACTATAAAGGTTTATACCCATGTGCGACCAAACTTATCTGCGTCAAACCGATAACGCACTGGATTCAGATCCTACCAATCCGAGCAGAAAAGGCATAAACGGCTTACTATCACTACCGTGGGAACTGAACAAGTATGTCGTCGTACTTGTGCTAAGTTGACGTACATACTGTAAGACTTCTGTTTTGTTGAAAAGCGACCTCACAGCTCATCAATGTCTACAAGAATCGCTTTGTAACGTCAAGTTAAGCAACAGTACGTTGAATGGTGGTCTTTTTCTTGAGACATTCCTTTGAAAAATACCACAGCCGACGCAAAGCATACTTTTTACTCTCTAACCCGTCATGACTGACGACATGGTAGATTGGGTGACAAAATATTGGCGATCTCTTCTAAACCTGTTTCCAAAGCATACTCTGTAAAAGGAACGTTGCATTTTCGCATTCCAAGATGACAGAGTTCTACAACTCTCTTAAGCAGCCTTTACGATCTAGCTGCCTTCGATTCCAACGTTAAACCCACTATCTCTATGCATCATCTCATCCCAGAGTTGGTGTGGCCAGCGATCGTAAAACCACGAAGAGTTACGAACTCTAAATCTTATCGGCTCCATGACACCAATGTTCAAGGTGCACGAAATTACTGAAACAGTGAGGTTTCAACGAAAACTGGGCTTCGCAGTAGTTGAGATTTGTGACTTTATCATATCTTCTACTTTCAACGAACATGACTCAGGCGTTTAACAGGGTGAAGTGAATTTTTGTACAGTGTACTGATTGTCAGATATCTTGTTAGCGCCAAAGACTGTCATTTAGCAAGTGCTGAGTGGGCTTCTGTACTCTAGCTAGAATTTTCTCCGTAGCCAACTTATTCTGACGAATACACTTCCCCAAACAACTGAAGTCTTGAACTTATTTTTCCACTTTGCTTCCAAGTGTTAACCTAAATCAGGGCAAACCAATCTTGAAGTACCATCGTTCATTTAATAAATGCAAAAAGCATTTTTTTATTCCATGAAAGCTGGATCAGGAGGAGAAGAATATCATCAAGGCAAAGTCTCATATTTTTCTCAATATTTAATTACATACCGAACTATTTTAAGGCTGTTCAGGCACTTCTGTGATACAGATATAGCATCTAATCCATCAAAATATCAGTCTAAGTTAACATCTGTTTCGTGCTTACATCAAAACAGGTTCAAATCTTACGTGAGTAGTCTAGATCCAATGATTCATGCATCTAAACCTACTAATATTTCATTACTAAGACCACCGTTGGGCCCCCCACCTTTCTGCTTCACGTTCATTCTTAACCTCATAAAATTAATATCTCCTTTTTTCAAAACTGTTTCGAATCAGCAATTCCTAGGAGAATGGCGCTGTAAGATAACTTCACGAAATACTCTGAAATTCCTTTATACTCATTCTTTTAGTAACACTCCTCACCAAACGTCCAGTCTGTTCTTACTAAAGATGCTTCTTCATTACATACGGAATAATTCTAAATATATCCCCGTAAACTCTACTCAACTGTTCAATTTATTGTCTTCATATAGTCACTAGTTTTACCTCTGAAATACTGCCTTGTCGTTATTTCCAAATTTTTCTTACGGCCGCTTGAGCGTCGCGCTGCAATCATGGTTAGTTTTTTAAAAACTTTGAACATTATTGTTCCCAGGAAATTTCTCTCTTTCCATCAGCTATTTTACGGCCATTCGAAAGTCCAAATTCCTCGACTTGTTGACGCTGTGTCGGGAAAGCAATGAAGGACGTTAGTCTTAAGTTCTGACTACCACTGCATCAAGACCGTTTGACCGATACCTTCACTGTCTCGCTATTCAGCCAAGTCTGACAACTGTCATAAAGAAATGTCTCACATAAAAGCAGTTTTTCACCTTCAATGAATCACCACTCTGATTTTGATAGCACCTACCTGCTGTTTCCTCTCTCCACGACGGAAGCTGATTCACACCTAGGTCTCATGTAAGTGATCCATCTCCTTCGGATCGAAAACACTTCGTCCTAAAACAGCGAAATTCCTTTCTGAAGATCGGATTTTTTCTCAACATCAAGTAACATTCTTCCCTACCTTGTTATCCTACCAACAGGTAGACAGCCTCTGTTTTACAGACACATATTTCGGATTCTATTTTTTCTTGCCAATTATAAACTACATCCTTATGAGGTGATATCCTTTTATCACGGTGGTACAATTCCCACTCATTCCATATTCAATGAACTTCCTTATTTCTCAGAATACCACCCGCAGAAACACCCATATTCTGCAAAATTTCTAATTTCAATGCTCATTTATTTTATGCAATCATTAAACCTCCTGCAGCGTATACCGAAATTTGAGCATCGTGCTGCTGCACCCCTACTTTCTGCAATAAATATCTCTAAAAGTTTCGTGGGAAGTTGCTTGCCAATTTTCGAATCCAAATGTATATAGCCTACTTGAATTGGTTACTTTGTTGCGGATTCTTGGCCTAATAATGTTCAGAAGTGTAATGATAACTTTTTGATAAATGTAATTACATGTCAGTTTATAGGAATATAATAGCTTACTTTGATCAATTTACTCTGTATACCTGAAACTGCATAATCTGAAAATCGCTTATTCTGAGTTTATTTTGTAGACTGTTAAATGCATATATTTGTTTCAGAAAATAAAAATTGTAATCGAACACATCGAGGTGACAAACTAGACGAGGGTTCAAAGGGTATGCTGTGACAGTTAGAACTTTCTCAATGAAAAATCAACTCATAATAGGTTTCTTAGATCGTTAGTTTCATTCATTCATTCATTCAGATTTAGTTTCGTTTCTCAAGGCTGTATTAGGTTTTTAAAATAGAAAAGAAATATCAACTAATAACAAACAGAACAGCGAAGAGGTCGCATTCCCTTTGTAGATTGTTGAGCTTAAAAGGTATTCCATGATTCTGATTACTTTGAGGTATATGAAGTGTCTTTCAAAATTACTGTTAAGAAATGTTGTCCCTGAACAGATATTTACCATTAGATTGCTAAAGATTCATCAGTCATCATTTCTGTTCATCATTTTCAAAATATTATCCATACAGTGAACCATACAAATTTGCTCTCTTTTCTTCACAGTTAGCAGCTGCCATCTGGTCGAGGTATAAAAGCAAGAAGAATGATGGTAATATTATTGTCTAGCAATAAAAAAAAATATTTTTACACGTAACAGCACAAATGCCACACAACAGCTTATAAAGCTACAACTGTTTACTTGACTGAGCTTCTAGTAGTTAGTTTGTGAAGATAGTGCAGAAGAGTTGTTTATTCAAACTTAAGATTGTCATTTTATATTGTGTGACTATCAACAAGCATGTTTTTCTGGGCGGTGCTTAGGCGACAAACACTCTTACAGCCCCACTCTATTCTACTCTCAGGTTTATGAAAACTGATATCGCTATCTGCTTTTTAATTTCAGATAACTTTAACTGATTCTATCATCTACTTTACTTCTAATTCTATCTTTGATGACAAGTTCCATCCCAGTTAGGAGATCTTGTAGTCATTTACTGGCGTTCACCTAGGATTCCTTAACAGAATAGAAAATTTGTGTTCTCTGCGATATTTAAGCGTTTCCAAGTGATCACTGTCTCTGATGAAATCAAGTTTCTGTTGTGAGGTGTGATATCACCACATGGTATGGACCACACATATCTATCCAACTCAGCTCTCCTAAAAACGTTGGCATCTAAGACACTCCAGATTACCATAAAAATAAACATTTTGAGCAACTCATTGAAGTGTGGATTTATAACACCTCAAACTCATATTGGAGTATGGAATAAAGCCAGTATTCGCTTTTGGCAATGTCGAGTCCATGCCCTATGCTGTAAAGACCAACTAGGATGAAATGAGCACGCTTGATGATGTCTAGGATGCTATTTTCTTACCCGAGTGCTACGAAGAGTTGACAAACTCGTTAGGGCCCAGAAACTGATATTAGTAAGTAAAAGAACGCATCCTACTTTACACCATACGCAATATCACTTTCAATTCCAAATTATTTCCTATCATTGTATGCGTTAGCAATGAATTCGCACAACATCAACGTTAGTTGTTCTAACCTGATTTTCTGTTGTTTACCATGTCGCAACATAAACACCTCAAAGCTAAAAGGAATTACAGTACCCCCTGCAATGCATGAGGTACCGATTTTACAACCAAGTCAGTACACTACTTTATTGCCTTTTAATACTGTGACCTAGTAGCTGGATACGACTATTTTACATCCTCATATCTCATCCCCTAACTGTGCGTTGTCACGAGTAAGCACATGCCCTTACCGACGCGTAATTACATTATTAAAGTCGAACGAGACTTAAATTTAAGCAACGGTTTTCTGTTTCTTCTATCATCGACCGCACTTTACTGAATACATAAAAAAATATGCTTCATTCTAGTTATATGCGAGCACGATCTGGTTAAGGTCATGTTCATGATTTCATTTCTCCACAACACTAGAATACATCTATCATTGTACGGAAAATATAGATTACTGGGTAGTCAAAGTAGCTAGAATTACATTAAAACCAATGTAGTGTCACATAAAACTAAGACAAAACATACGAAATAATCTTGCACTAGTTCACCTTACTCAACATTTGAATGTAACTGAAAGCGGCACGTTTGTACCTTTGACACACACTAGTTTTGTCTGGTCAACGCTCACTCTATGTACAGCAGAATAAAAGAGCCTATACCGGCATCTCTAACCTCGCCTAGTTAACTAGTTACTACCCAATTCTAAGTCCGGATGAAGAGGGGAGGTTGGGCATAAGGCTAGCTACCCTACTCCAGAAAACCAACTCAACCGCCAAAGAAATTTTAAAGCACAAAAAAAATATAAAAAATATAAATAAACCTATTCCTCACTGGAAGAAAGGAACGAAATGAGGCTGGTTGGTGAAAGCCTTCGGGAAGCCAATTTGCCGATATACCCTCTCTTTTCTCAATGACAGCGAAAGGAAGGATAGGGACATGGAATGTCCGCACCATGTTTGAAACTGGCTGGCAAGGCTGCACAGATTGCAAAAGAGGTGAGAAGGTATAGCGTAGAAGGCCAGGCTGGGAATCTGCGAAAGCAGATGAACTGGAAGTGGACGGTCCAAACTGTCAACTGGAGAGGAGCCAATTATCTACTCCAATACTGTCACTTAGACGACAACCAAGAACACAGCACAATGAGTTATCGAGTGGCCAATACCACGTACCTACAAATAATGCAGGTGAAGAGAAGAAGGAGGAATTCTATAGACAACTTCAATCAACACTCGACAAGACTCCAGTTGGCGACATCAAAATTCATTCTGATGTGTGACATGAATACCAAACTGGGTGCAGACAACACAAAAAGAGAACTCATCATGGGTCGAGAAGCACTCGGTGAAATGTACGAGAATGGAGAACTGTTTGCAGACTTCTGCGCATTTAATAACTTGGTGATTGGAAGCAGTGTGTACAAGCACCAGATGGACACAATAAAAATCAGATTGACTTCACCTCAATCCCAAGAAAGTGGAGACACAGCCTACTGGACACAAGATCAAGAAAGGGAGAGCATGTAGGTTTACACCGCTCACTTTCTAGTGCAAGGAACCTTCTAAATCAAGTTGAAAGCCCTAAGTTCAAAGGAGCTGGTGATAGACCACAGTTCAAGTTCAACACCCAGAACAGGAACTGAACTGAAGGACGAAACTACAAAGGACATCTTCACGTCAGCCAGTCATCGGGAAAAATGGGAGATATTAAGCAACATCCATGAAGAAGCCCGCGTGGAACAACACTGGAACTCCCTGAAAAAGACTCGGAAGGAAACTTGCATAACCATGTTAGAAAGGAAGAAGAAACAAGACAAGGAGTGGATCTACACGGACACATGGAAGCTGATAGAAGAGGGAGAAGAAGATGATCCTGTGAAGTGCAGTGCGGGGATGAACAGCAAAAAGAGGAACTGAACACAACCTATAAAACACTACTCTGGACAAAGAAGTGAAGACTGCGCGCAAAGACAAAAGGCACTTCTTCGACACTCCTGCTAGGGAAGCAGAACAGGCTTCAGGTAGAAGTGACAGAGACGTGACAACATTATATCAAATAGCCAGGTTACTATCTGGGAGGGAAGAGATCAGCACAAATGAAATCAATGAAAGATAGTGAAGGAAACTTAGTTAGCAAAGAGGAGAAACGAAGAGAACTATGGGCTGACCACTTCAAAACACTCTTGAACCGACCACAACCACCACCATACACGGCAACTCGTTCAGAAGTAACACCAAAAGCCACATAACTATCAGTCAAAACAAATTCTCCCACATAAGCAGAAGTCATGGACATCGTAAATTTGCTGAGAGCCGGAAAAGCAGCAGGACCAGATGGAATCTCGCCAGAAGCACTGAAATCAGATGCAGAGACAACAGCAGACGTACTCACATCACTATTGCAGAAGGTCTGGAAGGAAGGAAAAGTACCAGCTCACTGATTGGAAGAAGGGTTACCTTGTCAAACTCCCAAACAAGGGTGACCTAAGTCTTTGCAAGAACTGGCGAGGAATCGTGCTCCTGTCCACCAGAGCAAGCAAAATATTACGCCGCATCTTCCTGAAGAAACTAAACGAAGCTATGGATTCAAAATTGCGACAAGCACAGTCTTCGGGAAGAAAAAATCATGTCCGGATCAAATTGCAACGCTACGTATAATCGTAGAACAGAGCACAGAATGGCAGTCAACTCAACCCTACCTCAACTTTATCGACTTTGAAAAGGCCTTCGACAGCTTCGACCGAGAAGTAATTTGGCAGTTGCTTCAACACTACGGAGTGCCACAAATTTTTATCAACCTCATTCAACTGCTATATGACGACGCCACATGCCAAGTGATCCACAACGGTAAGCTCAGTCCTGACCCTGAAGTGAAGACAGAAGTAAGACAAGGCTGCCTACTATCACCGATGATCTTCCTGATTGTGGTGGACTGGACAAGTTCACAAAGTATACAGTATAACAATCATAGAGTGTTGTCTAGTAACTTCAAAATATCGAATGCCAACTTGGCCCAAAACAATGGGATACTTCTATCTAGAAGCTACGAATATGCTGAATAATAAAAGCTACAGTCGTCTCTAAGCTACAAGGGTTAGGGTGCTTACTTGGTCAGCAGCCCAGCCAAAGAACTCTATGACCTATTCCATGAATATATGACCACAATTCATAACTATAATGCTCCAGCATTCCCAACAGGAATAAAGAAAAAAGCTAAACGTACGCAACTGCATGTATGATCATCCTAGTGTGTTCTTTGTGTCAGCTGATTTTTCGTTACTTGTCACGCTCAAAATGAAGTAAGACAGATTTAAAGTACGCAGGGAACAAGAATCTGGTAAACAAGAAAGCATTCACCGAACTGGTAATACAGGGGCATCGGTGAAACGGTCGAGTACCAGACAAGCAGTTCTAGGATAAATGCTCCTAGTTTATTCATGGACAAAAGAAACCCTTACGACGATTCACTAAAAATTCGCGAGCTGTTTAACTATCGGTTTGTGAGCTACTTTGCACACGAAGGTAGGACAGAAGTCACTGCTATACCGCCACCACAGGTCAACATCATTAGCAGTAATGATAATAACAATCACCTCATTCCAGACAATGACTTTCAGCACTGTTCGCAATTCTCAGTGTGACATTTCAAAACTTATTTCTAGTTCAGTAGTTTCAAACTAAGAAAGCCATGGCACCTGAATAATATTAAGAATAATAGCACCACGATAGACAGCTATACACAATAGCTAGTTGTTTTTAGGTCATCATCCAGTTTGTATGTTGGAACTCTGTGTAAATGGACACTTGTGATGAATAGAGCTCTTCAAGAAACAATCCTTGTGTTGTGTTGCAGTATCCATTCATCTGTGAACAGGTTAGACTCTCCCAAGCTACCAGACACCTCACGTAACCGAAGAGGAAATTCCACACTCACTTCTACTTCTAATGAATGGAAAGCATTTTAGGAAGATCTTGACAATTATTTGCAAGTTGTTTCTAATATGGCATCCAAGACCATCTACTTTTAAGTTTTCCAAATCCAGTTCCTAAAACTTAGTCCCATATACGTTTCCCTCTCACGGGGCGATATGAAGGTTTTCGTACAGTCGACCATAAAATAAGTGGCACCGTCACCTCTTGGAATATAACCCCAAATCTGTTCCAGGCGTTCTTCGCAGATGTGTCTTCATCGATATTTCAGTCTCTACTTGCTGCTTAATCCCTAATTCTTCTTAAAGAACTTTTATTTTGGCGAATGCTTCTCTTTTTGTTATCTAATCCACGAGAGGTTGGATGCAGTTGGTAAGATTATTCAGTTTTGATAAGTTGTTCAGAAGTTCGCCTATTTATTTTACGTAACCTGGAACAACCTTCAGGACCCTTCGCTTGTTAGACTTTTCCTCTTTTTAAGTTTATCCACTTTGGAGATATGTAACCGTATAGAACTTCCTGGTAAGATGTATCTGCTGGATGACTCAACTAGTTTCAGATAGTTTGTTGGACGTATTGAAAAGTTTTCCTCCTTCTACCCTTCAGTCTTTCAGAAGATTGCATATCACTTTGGTGGGAGATCACTGGACCTCTTGTTGATAGCCTTTAAAATCTCAACAGGTTTACTAACCTTGACAATTTGGGTAAGAACCTATGGAGGCTTCTTCGAAATTCCGCTTAGAAAAATCCAGTCAGATCCATTGTTCACCTTTGTAGCATAAATGTCGCTTATATGGATAAAGGCAGTACCTCTGCGTTGCGGCTGGCATTATTGGAAGTGTTTCAGTTACCTGTGGTTTCATGTTACGTTGATTATATATCGGAACTGGGTTCACAATCCCGTTCATTAAGTTGTTGTCATTGTGTCTTGTTGGGTGTATTTTCAATAGCACTTACTGCATCATCACTTGGGTTTGCATGGATCCGACAACATTTATTGTCCTACCAAATGCGCTTTTTGCTAGAATTATTTTAACAACTTCCTGTACGAGGGTGGACAGAGGCTTGCAGTGAAATCTGCACAGCCAGGGAGAAGCTGATATACTGCAACGCTGATATGCTTCTGTTATTAGTCCAATACACACTACGTGGGACCAACATCAACCGGTATCACATCGAAAACTTTCGTCAACCAGGAAGTTGCAGTTAGGTCAAACGGAAATGTAATCAGAAACTACTTTGTATATAAAGCAATGTGATCGTACCTGGGGTTTTCACAAAAGTCACCCGTATGTTTCCTCTTTCAAGAATGGTTTTTTGATAGTAAACCAAGATGTTGGCAAAATTTATATCCCATAAAATATGTTTACTTACCATCACTCAACGACTGTGTAAGCTTCGATTTGAAACATTTAGTTCCTTTGATGAAATTGCATAGTGTCAAAAGAAGACGGAGGTTATCTGAGAAATGTGGTGTATTTGCGCAATGTATTTTGAACAATCTTGTCACACTTACTTGTCAAGTAATTTTATATGAAAGGTCACATTAGTGTGGGGAGAGTAAATTAATGCAAGATTTTGGAAATATTAGGATAATAGGGAGGAGTAATGTATTCTGACACCCCCGTTGGCAATAAAATGATATGAATATTACCAAGGGGGGTATAGGGTTAGTAAAAACTGCTTTGAATACAATCAGGGTGTTCGAACCTTCGTATAGGTAAGGCCTCAATGAACCCAGATATACGGTTTTGACGGTTCCAATATAGTGGTTTAAAGGCTATTTTGAAGTCAATCATGCCACCCTTTTCTGGAATGTTTCTGACTATAGACGATGACGTCTATTTACCCACTGTATTTACCGGATCATTTGAGTGTAAGTGTCTTAGTAGCCATTTAAGGATATACTCCCCCCAACCTTGACTTCGTGATTCGACTACTCCTCCCAATGTACATATCGCCACCCACATGTTAATTGATGTACGCAGCTGGATATAACACAATCATCTATATAGTGAGGAGGTTTACTTTGAAGCATGGGTTTTGTTTACTCTACAATACTGAGGTTGGCTGCATAGTTTATCTTTTTCATAACTGTAATAAGCCTTCGTCTTAAGATCATTCTGTTTGATCCCCCCGTATGAGATAGCGTGATGTAAACGTCCTTCTAGAGAGAACACTGATTAGTTTGCATCGTTGAGACGTCGGTATAACGACTGAAGAACTTCAATGCATATGCGTTTTTCCTGAGTGTCTCTGCTGAGAATTCGGTTTCTTCTTCCAATGTATGTGTTGTGCAGGTACGTTGGGTCCTTATGAATAAGCATTTTATTGAACCTCGTTTGTACTGTAATGGACAGAAACTATGAAAGTTCATGTACTGTCCAATCTACATAGACTTTTTTGCACTGATCTTCTTATCGACTCATCTTCGTTTCTGGTTAATATATCAAGGATACGAAGCTGATTATTATTTTTAATCCACTAGACTAATTTATATGACTTTTTCTAGGGTTATTTATATTAAGAAATCTTCGCATCCGCATGTTTGTTGCGTGCATTAAGACATCTTCAGCGTGCTTCCTCTGCAGGCAACATTAACTTTGAGAAAATTTTCACGCTCAAAAGTGAAGAGCACCTTATCAAATATTTTTGAGGGATGTGGAGTGAAGGGTTATTTAAGCGTGTATAATCACAAAGAATCTCAACAGTCTTAGTGAAAGACACATAAGTGAATAATGAGTTTACATTAAAAGAACGCATTGTTTTATCCTTCATATTAGGGTCATTTAGGGAATGAATAAGTTTAGAAGTATCTTTCAGTGAGAACTTACATATTTGATTTCTAACTGTACTTATCACTTGTGCTAGCCATTTAGCCGATTCATGCATTGGGGAGCAATACATAGATAGTTTTAAACATAATGGGATCTTTGCTTTGTGCATTTTGGGTAAACAACACAAGTTTGAGTGTGTGATGCTACAAGTTCCTAGCAAATGAAATTCCTCTTTGCTAATTTATTTCTAGTTTTCCAATGTCTTGTATTCGACGCTCTACCATGAATTTGCTTTTGTCATTGAAAACGGATAACATTTTGTCTTTATATTCTAGTATATTGAAAACAGTTACGCCAGATCCTTTTTCGCTTTTAGAAATGTCTATATTATTTCTGTTCCGTAGTCTTTTCAACGCGTTGAAATAATCAAAAGTCAGGATGATTCTCTGTTTGAAACCAGAGCTACCGAAATCATGCATGATATCGACATATTTGGCTTTCAGTTAGCTTTGATTTTCAGAAGTCGGAGCAAGTGAACTCCGTTAATCACAAAGACATTTAAACTAAGCATCAATCGCCAATTCGGAAGCTTTGTATGAGGGACAAAAAATTTAAATCCAAGATAACAGTCAACTGAATGGATGACAGACTAGTCACATATTTATTCGAAGTGATCGGAAAAGGATTCATATGTGTGTCATCCGGAAGAGATTTCGATTATTTCCACAGCAGATACCCTTGTCTTTTTGGCGACAAAATTGCAAGCATTCTTGAGTCTGATGTGACAAATGAGTGCTGTCTCTGACAATACAAATGACCCATAAAAGCACTAAAAGTCCAATTCTTATTCTTCAAGAAAAACTCTTGATAGATTTAGTACATGATCTCATTTACTTGATTCCAACTTCCAACCTTTTATAGAATGTTTTAACTTTCAATACGCCTTTCATTTCTGCTTTGCTTTTTGAAGGTAAACTGTAAAATATATTATTTTGAAAAGCCATATGGGTACTTATTGGTGAACGTATACCGACTAAATTGTATATGTGGTTTCACACTTGAGCATTTGATTTACCCGTAAAAGTTTTTCGTGTAAGGTTTAATACTGAAACTTAAGTAAAGGAACAAAAATTGCTTCTGAACTCGTTAAGTCTGATTGCCTGCTCATGAGATCTTTACCACTTCCTCCTTCTTCTGCCTTGTACATCAATCCAGAGGTAATTATTGTCCCAGCAATTTTTCAGGAACACAAAAGCAAGCAAATTAACGTGGAATTTGACACAAAAGTGTATGCTTTACTGAAGCACCCAAAGAACGAGTAGATAGGAAAATTATTAAAGTAGACAGAATTGTATGGAAGAAGAATGAAGAAATGAAGGTTAAAGAAAATGGTCAACCTCAGAAAGATGTCAAATAGGGAGTACGTCTGCTCCATAGTAACCGATTTTTAGCTATGTCATCAAGAGTCTCCAAACACTCATTCGAAGACCTAAGCTAGGCGGTTTACGGCTTATTCTAACAGTGAAAAGTTTCATAAACTGGCTCACATCTTGATCTAGTCACCCTGATCCCATTTCTAATCCGATCCTACTTGGAAAACAGTCAATGAACCCATTTATGTAGAATTATCGAGTGAGCTTTACTTCGTTTCCTCACATACTAGAATAACGAATGAGCTAAGTTTATCTCTTATGTCACTAACAATACCATATGTTCTCCCAAGAAAAAATATCCAGGCTCAATTCAGTATTTTTGCACTCAGTATTGTAAACCATTTAACCTTGTAGACTTAAATAACTGTAATCACCATGGAGGTTTTGTTAAACTTGGATCATTCTGTTACCTACTGTTAAATCCCACTATTCCTATCGAATTTAAATGTTGTATAGGTAGTTCTCATATAGTGGATGCATATCTCAGCTTAGTAGGTAACTTTTGAGTTGCGTTATTACATGCTACAAGCTTTTTTTGTAGTCATGTCTTTTATAATTTTCAGTCTTTCGTTAGATCCTCTTTAAGGATACTGGTTTCACAAGTGGGTAAAATCCTCATATTGTATCTTTAAGGTATCACGTTTTACACTAAAAGCCATTATAAAAGGTCTGTAGAAAGACTTAGAAGTGATTTATTCGAAATTCAAAGAAGCGGTAGCTATGCATAGATCGATTTACTTTATGCCTGTTAGTAGCTTTTTGAATATGTACCGTTTGAGGTTGCCTGGATATGTGTACCACATACTGACTGACCACCGCCTTCAATGTGCAATGTTGACCGAAATACGATTAGATTAGAGGAAATCTAATTACTTCCGGACCAAAACATAACACCAGTTTATAAATCTATAGTTCTTAGTTTGGGCTGTGTAGAAACATTTAGGCAACCTGGTCACGAAATAGCTTACTGGAAAATGGCATGGATACTACTATAAAATCGGTTGTGCTGGCTCCGGTTCATTCACTCTCCATCGCCTATAATTATGAGCATTTTACTTGCCTTCACTAATCTATCCTCTCATCATATGCTTTTTTTTCTTCAATAACATCCTCTTCTTTTCTGCTTCCTCTCTAAGTATTGCTAACAATTCGATGCCCTTCTATATTAGGTTCTTCGTTAATTTGTCTGTTAGTCGTTAGGCCAGATGTAAAGTTCAGATCACATTGGCCTCTTTAACCACTTCATTTTGCCCATTACTTTTACATGATGAAATAGTTGTAAGGTTATTTTATTGTTTCTAATATCTACATAAGCTGGCAGGAAAAATTGATGTAGAACCTTGCAAAAATGTATGTGGTCATCTTAGCATAGTTCGTTACACTGGAGGAAAAGGAAGTAAAACACAGTTGATACAAACAAGAAAAACACTCAAAGAGACAGGCAATAAAAGACGAATACATCTGACCACTTACGAGTCTTCAACCGTCGTTATTTGTTTCTTGTTTAGAGTTTGACGTTATATAGAATAGATAGTAATGTGAATCCCTTAATATCCGTCACCCAAGGGATAGGGTAAGTAGCGTAAAGTTGTTAAAAGTATCTTATATCATAATGTATGATCGTTACTTTTGTTAAATGCTAAAACTACTAGATAACCACGCACAGAAAACCTATCAGTGCCAGGCATATGTATTACTACACTCCAACAAAATATTAGTGACTTAATCCTGTTGCTAAAGATAGTAGTCCGAAAGGATTCTGTGTATTTGCTGCGCTGCTTTCACTTTTCATGAGAAAGATACTTTCTGAATAATGACGTATTTGTGTTGTAAATTATTCACTCTGTACTAAGCATCTTTGTCTTAAGTCTCTTTTCTAATACTTCCTCTATGCAATCTTTTATTCTCAACCGAAATCTCGATATGAAGGATGATAAATATTTTGGAACTTGTTTGTAGGATTGAGGGTCTTGATTTTTATTATCCAATATTTACTTTACAAACTAGTTTCAAGTTTGTTTCAAATCTTACTGAGCGAAAGTCTTTAATTATAATCAAATGATAACAGTTAATGTAAGCCAAAAGAAGTTTTTGATATAATTTCAACCTGTCACAAGATGAGAGCGGATTTTACAGGGTGTATTGATTGGTCACAGGAGTGCAACCAATTTCATGTTGTCTAGTCTTGAGTGCAGACAGAATTCTATCGATCATATTCGCAATGTGGCAACCAAGCTAGGAACCTCAGCATCGCGGTGCACATTAGTAGATGTTAGTTGGTTGCAGGCAATCGGCAGGAAGCCCTGGACCTAAGTCTCGTGCTTTTTCGCATTCGTCAGCAAGGCGTATCTGCAACCCCGAAGGAAATGATGTCCCGCCTGAGATTTGAACCCGCGTCACCCAGTGTTGTAGTCAGCGACTTTACCACTGAGCTATTCGGGCCGCGACTGACCTCCTGTATGACTGGCTTACATGTATTGATTAGTCACGGGAGTGCAACCATTTTCACTTTACAGGGTATTCATGACAACACTGACCTGAATATTTCTCCGCTAACATAGATGTCCTCAAATTTTCGCAGTGTTTTGAAGCATGCCAACTTGAACCAACTTAGTGCTGCACTAGATTCTACGCTGTCTTTCATGGCACATACTTATGACCGACAAGTTATAAATATATATAGGTTTTGGGATTTAAAATAGGTAACTTTTTTATGACATATATAGTTGTTTTATTTTTGCAAAAGTTCTAAGATAAGTACTTCTTCATTGTACTTTTCAGGTTACTGCCGGTTTAGCTGACTTGATTGAGTCCGGTGTTTGTGTCCCGTTCTTGGTCATTTCTTCTTTATCGTTAGTATCTGTTTGGGCTGATCAATTAGCGACTTTTGCACCCAGGCTTCCATGTGTAGTTTACTATGGAATACTAAAGGAACATATAGGGCTCACGAAAAATATATTTAAACGCATCCACACATCTCTAAAAGAACCTATAAAAGTCCATCTATTCAAATCCTTATTTCAAACTTCACAAGATCACCACTCATTTTTGAAACAAGATGTACCACAGAGCTACGTAACCACGGTCTTTTTTAGTGTTAGTAGTAATTCAACTTGTTTGACGACCTCGTATCACTCAGAGTCCAATAAAGACGTCTCCTCTGTTTCCCCTTCTGCTAGTTCTTGCTCATCACTAAGAATCTCTTCAGTTTCAGAGCGAAGAAGAGTGAAAAAAGATAAAGCAAGTGGTTCGCAGATTTGTAAAGATAAAATCACTTTACTAGATAACTTAGACAATGTTATTTCCGAAGTATTCGTACGTCCTGATAATGAAAATGACAAAGCATTAAATACGAATTTCACTTCCATTTTCACAGCCAGAAAAAGTTATGAAAATGAAACATATTTTGAAATTCAAAGTTGGTAATTAGATAAGACGAAAGAAGCAAATTTGAATTTATATGTGGATGTACGTGAAACACTGTCAACACCGGCTGTCCAAAACCTTCATTGTGTAGACAAGAATGGTAAAAGTATTTTGGAGATGTCGCCTAACAGAACCCTCAAATATACTAATGTTCAACGACTAAATTCTGAAGATGAATTCTCCAAGAGTATTGGTACTGAAAATCTGGTTATGGATAAATTTTGTGGGGCAGTTAACACAGTTCAAGAACTTACTTTTTGTGACCAAATTGAAAAGATGAATATCGGTATGCTTCTTTCCAATGCGGAAAACCACAATATCACAGTCTTCCCATTGAACTCAAGTCCCAATTCAAAAGGCAGCTGTATACGTGAAGCAAAACCCAGTTCTCTCCTAGAAAATTCTGAGAAACGGGTCAACTTTGCAGTAATATCTAAAAATAACAACGATCAAAGTACCCTCAAATTTGCTGCTATACCCCAAAGATTTACGATATAGCGTCATCTAAATCCATATCTAGCATTCCAGCTGATGAGAACTTCTTCACAAAGGATGAAGATTTAGGTGCATGTGATAGTAACTGTACCAGCTCTTCCAAATAAGCAGTAATCTCTACTACACAAACCCCAGATAAACTGTTAGCTTTATCTCAAGTAGATGATGTAACTACTCAAGTTAATAATGAATATCAAGATAAAAAATTGGATCTAACTAAGAATTATGAATTGGCAAAAACTTCAAGCAATACAAAACTTACAGACAATACCTCTACAAGTGGCACAAAATGCGGAAACGACCCATCATCTCAAAAGGTACATATAACAGTTGAGAATAATGATATAAAACACTGTTCCAGTCTACATCAGAAATTTCAGCCAAGAACGCAGTCATATGATAAAAATTTAAGGGACTGTGAATATTGTTCATGATAAATTTAAGGCGATCAGTTCATCCGGTTTAGCGACTTGCCCAATCGTTTTAACAATATTTGATGGGGCTATTCGGGATTACAGTTACTTAAAAAACGTTCCATTCAACAGCAGGGGAGTAAAAACAATAAAAACAATTATACTAACTGAATCTTTGTTTATCGAATCAACACTTAATATATGCAACAGGAATGACTCAGCAAGTGCTCCGGATATATGCAAAAGCTTACTATCCATGTCATAAATGAGGTGAGGAAATTAGGACTATATAAAGAATATTTCAAAGTTGTGTAGTCATCTTGATATGGATATGAAAAATAAATTATCCGAAACTTTATCCAGTAAACTATACTGTTACACTGTGTGACATTTCTAATAAACAGACTAAAATAGACAACATTGAGTTAGTGACCCTTCAATGATCAACCAAGATTTGAAGCTGTGCTACAAAATAGTAGTCGGAGCAATTATTTTGTGTCTTAAGTGGTTGTTCACTACATGTCTAAACACCAAGTCTATATTTTAAAACTCCTTCCTGCCTATCACAGTGTAAACAACTGGATGTTATCATAAACTGCAAGATGTTCATCAGAAAAAGGTATTTTAACCTGTACGTTGTCACTGGCTCTCATGAATCTTCTTGCTGACTTGTTAGAAAAAGCTGTGCGCCGATTCTTCTGGCTGCTGTTACTGCAAACGGACGGAAATTATCACCCGAGCTCAACTTATGACAACTATTCATTCAGTGTTTGACTGTAAGTTTTCATTACATTCACTGATTGCCTAGTCATTATTGTATTATTCTAAATGACATTTTACTACAACATTTTTTATGCGGTTGCTTAGGCTGTGATAATTGACGAGGGACATAGAGTGAAAACTCTTTATTGAAGCTGTACAGATGATTGGTCAAATTTACGGCTGGCTTACGTCTGCTCGTGACAGGGACGCCTTTACAAAATCATCTGTCTGAACTCTGGTCACTACTGCGTTTCATATCACCCGAGATATCCACCTCGCTGGAAATGTTAGCAGTTAGTTAGATATTTTTCTGTTTTTCATCAGTACTATCTCTGGTGCATATTTTTTCCAATTTATTTTAAGCTAACCATTTCTTTCTTTTTATGGTATTCAGTCTGTTTGAAATGCCTTAACATCTACCAAGCATTTTAACTTAAACCCAGATGGGTTTACAAGTAGCGAAACAATGCAGAACCTGGTACGGAAATGTATCAGTTAAACTCTATATTAGATTGGTTTATCGAGTACAGGACACAGCAATACAGTATTATTTACTGGATGATATACTGTTCACTCATAGTAATATCACAGTAACCACACAGCTTCAAAGCGTCAACCAGTAAATAATACTGTATCACACTATGATCTATAATAAATAAACAAATACAATGTAAAATTGCATCCTACCCCACTACCCAAGTTATAAATTTGTAACTGTGGGACAGTTCAAGTTGCCATCTGCAGTTAGGAAGCAAATGGAGAAGAATCGATATTAAAGTACACACAAGTGTATGATGGGGACAGAAAATAAATATATAAATAAATGTTAGTATGGTGTTCCAAATTTTGAAGGAGATCGACAGTGCTACTGTGATCGATTTTAGGTAGTGTCAGTAAAGTTATCCAGCCAGTGGTGCCTGACATCTTAGGAACACAAACTAGACAACCTATATATCCTGAGAACTTATAAGCTTGCAGTATAGGGAAGATCAGAAAGTATAGCGGTACTAAATCCAGCTGTTACATGAATTCGCCGAGTAACAATTTTTTCATAGATGGTTACTTATTATTAGGAGTTTCAACTAACTTGATGGATTTCGAGTTACACAGTTCATACGTTTTAGTACATAATGAGGGTCATACTGCATCTCAATACCTACTTACCAACACCGACAATAACGACCAGTTTAAGCAGCTTTTTGGAAAAATTAGGTCGTCTTATGTCCTTGTTAACTGCAAATGTAACATCATATGTGGTTGTTAGAATTATTCACGAACAGAACACGTTTGTACTCCGATTTCAAGAATGATGATTTAAATCTTAAGACCCAAAAAATTTTTCCTAGCTGAAGCTCGAAAACATCAGACTTAGGAAAAAGAGGCAGGTTTTAGACCTTCAAAACGATGCTTCCACCAAATCTTTATCCATCGTCAGGTTATGGAATGCATGCTTACCGGTGCCATGTTTCTTGACATGAAGGGGGTGGTTGATCCTCTCAACCATGAGGTTTTGTGTCACTAATCAAAGCTCTCTACTGAAACTTACTGCTGCAAAAAGGCTTGGAGAGAGTTCTCATCTGTATAAACGAAAACTAGTGGCCTCTGGCAGGGATGCACGCTGTCGCAATTTTCGTTTAACTTCGTTATAGATGTATTAATGAACATAAAAAATAAGTTATACCTTAGGTATCTTTTAAAATAGCTGTTGAGTTGAAAGATTTGGAGCAAATTTTTTTTCTTAAACTTGGTTTCACTGCAATGTCTGATCATCTAAATAGAGTTGTTATACCGCATTTTTGTATGACAACGAATTATTGCTGTTCATGTTTAGGCTCTGATGTTTACGAGTTGCTTTCCTGTACAATTGAGTTCCAAGATGTCTATGTTCACTTTTTGTAATCATGATTTCTAAGAATGCTAGTTGTCTACCGTTTTCTTTCGAGAATACATTTGTTTTGAAAACATTATTGATTAGTTTTTCAGTGAGTTTAACATCCTTTTTACTAAAAAAGACGAATGTGTAGTCCACGTATTGCACCCACAACTTCGGCATAATGATCAACAAGATTATCAATTCCAGTCTTTGCATTACTACTTCTGCAATGAATCCAGAGATTAGTGATCCCACTTGGGTTCCTATCGTTTGTTCAGATATCTCTCCATTGGATTGAAAGTATGAGCACAGGTAGATAACAGTTAAATTCATTATTTCTGGCATTCTTATACTAGTATAGGCTTGATCATCATTTTGGAGTATATTTATGATAGTTATTCTTGGAGGCTTGAGATATATCGATGTAAAATGGGGTTTGATATCGAAGGGGATCATTGTTTTTCACATATTTTAATATTTTGGCTTTGGTTGAGAATTGGGTTAACTGATTTGATTGCTTTTTAATGAGGCGGTACAGTTTTTCTGCTAAATATTGTGGCAGCTTGTGTGCTGGAGTTCCTGGCATTCGAGTCTCATCATTAGGAGCTATTATTTCATGAATTCCTTGTTTTTCACCGTTCGTGAGATTTGCAGGGATGGTTGGTCTCATCACTTGTGTTGAAATGTAGTCCTCTTTCTAACAAAGCTTTATTTGAAACTAAGAGTGGTCTAGAAAGGAGGTTCGCTACCTTATCGTCTCGGGCCTTGTTGTTTGGTGTAGCCGATGGCTTTTCTAGTTTCATACCAAGTTTCTCTTAGCTGTCTTCTCTTTTTGTTTCGGCGGTGATACGTATGGCTTCGGTCAGTGTGCTGAAGTTTCCTTCTTCCAGAATTGGCTGTAGATAGTTAATTTCAATGTGTATCTTGTGTTGGTATTTGGTAGCCAACATTGAGCCTCTAAGATTGCTGAAAGGAGCATTCTTCGTCTATTTTGCTGTGCTGTTTCCTAACAGTATTGTGTTGAATGGTGAGTTGTACCTCAGGCTGGTTAGTGATGTATGTCGTCGCAAACATTCATAAATGAAGATTAGCTGCTCTGGGATGAAAGCTCGTCTTCCGGCGAAGTTCTACCATCATCAGAAATGTAGAAGTGCTTGGTGCCTAGATGGTCTAGAAATTGTGACGAATATTTGTGGCCCAGTGTGTGAACGTGTAGAAGTGAGGTTTCCTTTGATCTGGGGTTTTAGTTGGCAAACATTTAAATGTCATGCTGGGCGTTGTTATAAGTGCATCGGGTCTTCACAAGGAAGTGACGTAATCGATTGTGCGTGGATATTTATCACGTGTTAGAAGTAAAAAGTCAACGAATCAGGTTCAACCTACATGCATATACTCACGAAATGACCAATCAAGTTACATATTCTTCAGTACTAGATCTCAACTCATACTTACTTTGTCAATTATTTTCTTGCTTATGTAACTTTCAGTCCTATTTTATTTTCAAATGACTACCTACTAAGAACATTGTTTAACAAACCATGTTTACATTTTTACCGTTGAATGTGCACACTGATTATATTTAAATGAGATTTTACAACTTTTGGGAAACATATAGCTGGAGAAGTGTTCGCTGAAATCTTCCTTCTTTTATGACTCAATCGATATTTCTAAGTCTGATCGGAAATGGTGTTGTAATTAATGACTTATTTTCTATTAATGAAGAAATCGGTTCATGCTTCGTAGTGTTTCATATCATTCTGTTATTTTCAACAGAGTTGGTCTGATCCTGCTACTCTTTGCAATGTATCTGGTCAGAACCGTTTGATCGCTGCAGAAATAGTTCTTTAAAAAAAATTCTTTAATCACAAAACTTCATCAAATCATCCATCCTTTTATACTTTGCCGGTCAAAAACTGAGGTCAATTTACAATTGCCTCCAACAAAAGAAATAGTATTGCTAGTAAATATGACCCCACTTCAAAAAGTAAGCAACTGTAACCTTTTCACCGTTCAAATTATACAATCATTTTCAAGTTTAGCATTTATGTGCAGCGTCATCCAGCTTACATTATTGCATATTTTCATCGAGAGAGCTAGCCCAAGTAGCAGATAAATATGTAATAGCAGTTACCTTCCGTTTTTTTCAACTAAATTTTGCTTGAATTTAAAAAATTCCATTCCTTTTTTGACGCTTAAAACAAATAAGTAGCGAATACAAGTACTTTAGCATAATTATTGGGAATCATAGGTGTACAGTAACAAAAGGCGTTTCTTAAGCTAATAAATTGCTTATAACAGTTACACTTCGGGGCGTGAATATTTTACAGAAATTCAAAGAGTAGCTGTAAAACAGAAAGATAGAAAACAGTGAGTTTAAGTGTAAACCTTGGTTTGACTGTCTTGATAACCAGGATATACTAGGATATACGAAGTTTTCTGATTATAAAGATTTGGTTCTCGGTGCCCAGGACCACTGAAGAGATGTATTGTCCTAGTCCTAGATTCTCTAACTAAATAACATTACCCAAAATTAAATCCAGAATTATGAAACATTGTGGTGTATGCTTTAATTGGTGTAAGTGTATTCGATTTCAGGAAAGTATGAGGTCACACTAATGAGCGGTCTCATTTGCGAAAGAAATGAATATTATAACTTACCTTGGTTTTCGGTGGAAAGCAAATTTAAGCAAACTCTCCTTAAACCTATTTTTAGACACTGTACACACTAAAAAGTGGCTAAATGGAGTTATTACTTTCCACAATCTTCATGCTCTTAGGTTGAATTAGCTTCAAAGGGCTCACCTGGTATTAAGTTTATTTTAGTTTTTATCAACGTATCCAACAGTTAGTTCTGGTTTTGTTTTGGCTATTGTCTCCACTGCATACAGTAGTCATAGATAAGAAATCTGATAATTCAGTATATCTACTAGAATACTATGAAACCTCTGTAAGAAGAATGTATGAGTGGTCTGGAATAAAATTATTTTGAAAAAACCATTAAAAACCGTTATCTGTCAATCTGTAAATAATGCAATCATAATAATAGGAGTTCATAAAAGGAATAAGAGGAAGTTAACCCAGTTAACGCGGTGAAATATGAAAAGTTAGGATATATTATATATTTATTTGCTTCTGTCACAGTGCTGTCGATTGTCAGTCGTACCAACTAGAGTCTCCAAAATTGGTTTTAGTTATCACAAGGATACTAACTAAGAAGCCTGCATTTTCTTGCACCACTCAAAGTAACAGTCAAAGACTTCACAGATTCATGGGAAATTTTAGCCCGGCTACTTTTAACTTTTTTGCCACCTAAACTTACTGCAGCTAACGCTGCATTCTGAGTAAGTCAGTGACTATGCCTGTATAACGTGTTTCAGCCACTCGAATAGATGAAGGTTTATGACATGATCAACTGACTTACCCCTTTATAATATGACTCTACGTTTAACTCTCACACTAATAAAGTCGTTGTTACATAATACACGGTCCGTGCTTCCAAGCCAGTTGCGGTTAGACACTTCGAACTTTCTTTATGACTTCTGTCTCCCAAAAATCACGTTTCATGGTCATAAATAATAGGACAGGGCGAACTGCTGCACCGTGAATCTGACCCTTAGTATCCAGTCAGTCATCTTACCAATGCTATAAATTGATGAAACCTAATTGAGCCTTCTATGTCGTTTCTGCTGAAATTTTGTCGATTACCAACCCATTAGGGTTTTTCTGACTTCTCAAATAATTGAAGTCGTCAATACGCTTAAACGTCTAAATTCACAATGTCCGATAAGATTTCAACGCGAACCAGTCCTCAGGCAATAGTTCCAATTTAAAAGTTGAGAAATATATACCACAAGTTCTCGAATTGTCATTTAAGGTGTACAGAAGACACTACGTCTTGCTAATGTCTTCATCTAAAAGGACTACGTCAACCATATGCTCTAAGTCTTTTGAGGAGGTTTTTGCAACGAGGTCAATACACGTAAAGTCATGTGAGAGAAGAGAGACATCTGTAAACATGATAGGGATAAAGACACCATTTTAGGTAGACAGACCACTCAATAGCTTTCCGTAGGCTCTAAAATGACTAGAGAAGGGACCAGAATGATATATTTTAAGCTTTGAAAACCATCTGATTTCCATATTTACCACGTTATTATAAAACGTCTTGTGCCTATTCGTTTTTAATTTATTTAACTATATCGCTATATAATGAATATTCCACTAAGTAGTCGAAGTCCTTATACCATGGATGCTTTGCTAAAAAACAAATCAAAAACTGCTGGATTGGCTATACCTGGACGTGTCTTGATGAACTCAGTATACTGCAAGAACCGGCAGCTTCTCGTGAATGTCGACAGGAGAAATCCGGTTGTCTGCCACTTACCAGAAATATGAGGTAACTGGAAGAGAAAGTTTTTTTAAGCACTCGAAAAATTTGGTTTATCAACAGTTAACTGTTCATCAGAATAGCTCTCAGAATTCAAGAAAGTGCTGACAACCAAAACAGTGATATAAAGTTTTGATATTATGCAGACTCAAAATAATTTTTCACTGGATTGTAACTGATGTAGTGTCATTAAGTTCAGTGCCAAATGAACTCTGAAGCAACTACAAGTTTTTTCAAATAGCCTTAGTAACTGGATACTGCGATGCTTTGTAGTTAGTGTTGAAAACTTGAAGATACTATTTCTGAAGCTTTGGATCCAGATTTCCTACTTGTTTTCATTTGTTAGTCAAATGGTCAGCAGCCTAGTATGCAAGAAATTCGAACTAGTGCTTCTTGTCAAAAAATGGAAAGCAGAGATTTGCAGCCCGTAAACGTCTGATCTCGAGAAGCAGCGGTTTGGCCTTAACACTGAAGTATATACTGGGGTAGTGCACTTGCATTGATTTGACAATATATCCTTTTACAAAACGAAAAGTCAAACTTCAGCCTATTTTGTCTGTTTATTAGAAATGTCACATAGTGAAACAGTATCATTTCCTGGATAACGTTTTGGACATAATTTACTGTCCACATTCATATCAGGTAACTCTACCACTTTGAAACAGAGTTTATACAGTCCTAATTTTCTCTCCTTCTTTGTGGTGACAAGGTAGTAAAATTTTCCATATGTCTGGGACAGGTGCAGAATCACTTTATTGCATGTATTGACTCTTGATTTGATAGAAAAGGATTCAGTTGTCAATCTCTCCTTCCATTCAGCTAAATTAGTTTTTAATACTGTCGCTCTATCCCACTCTATTGTGTAGTTGTGTATAATTGTATGCATAGCTGTAGAGGAGCTTTTGTCTAAATTTGTGGAGTTACCTGATATGAATGTGGACAGTAGATTATGTCCAAAACGTTATCCAGGAAATGATACTGTTTCACTATGTGAAATTTCTAATAAACAGACAAAAATGGAACGACAATCTACCACAGTGCCCAAGTTTTACCCATATACTAAACATAGGTCAGTCTGGATAAATGAAGTTACAAACTTAATAAAACATTTTAATCAAGATTAGATCAACGCGCCATACCACTTTAACAGTCACTTGTAACTATGACGTCTTCATGTTTTTATCTTTTTTCATTTTTTAAAATGAACAGAAAGTCCCAAGTAGGTACTAGTGCCTCCATAGTTAGTTACTCAAAAACAGATATTAACAAGAAGCCTACAAAAAAAATTAGACAATTCTAAATTTGTAATGCTACCAAATATTAGCTTAGATATTGGTTTCATGCTTCTACGCCGGATTGTAAACCATCCACTTTTAGTGACTGAAGGACCATATCACTGCAGTCAAACTTATTTTGTATAGAAACATCGAACAGTGACACCAATGATTTGAGCCTCATATCGGGAAATAATGATAGTTCCATGCTTACTTTTGAACAAAAGGAGTTAATTGAAGACAGTGGCAAGACTCGTTTACTTGATTGTCTTATTAATAGGTTAATCAAGTCTGGACATATGGTAAGTTTTGTAGGAAGGTGAAATTTAAGTATTTCATTAAAAACTTCAGTCCAAAGGTTAATCAGATTATCCGTAAAACAGAAAGTGAGCTGGTTAAAACACCATTTCCTAAGAAATCTTAATTGAGCTAACACACTCAAAAACTGGAGAGTTCTCAACTTACGATCTTTCAATCTTTGTGTGAAACTTAAACAGTATGACAGCTACAGACATTTTCAGAACATTCGGGTCGATTCACCACTGATTGAATTCCACCTGGCATTATATTACTTTTTATTTCCTAGTACTTTGCGGTTATGTAGACATGGTTGTCAAAACTTAGAAGATCAAACTATCTTAATAAGGTGTACAAAAATGGTACTCTTACATCACCATTTCGGGGATGTGAACCTCAAATTATCAAACGATATTTACTTGCATTTATCGTCCAGTTTTTATACGCTTATATCACATTTATTTTTGTACCTGTGGAACTATCAGTCTATTTGCAGTATAATTAAATATACAGGATACAGTTGCACTGTCGTTCTAATGCAATGAAAATTTCATCACAAACCAACTTTTACTGAGTCTTTTATTGTTTGCTACTTTTGTTTTCCCTTTGCTATAGAAGGTCGAACTACTCGACTTCTTTCAGGCGATGGGCTTCTGTTCGGATACCTCGGTACTTTCGGATACTCATGATGTTGTATTGATCTTGGTGACTAGCAGTAGCATCCTGGACGTGCAATACTTCCTTTTCGAGACTAGTTATCTGAATGTACCTGTACCCCAATGAGTCCTGTATAGAACTCAGTACTGAGTTAAGCAATGCTTTCCTTAATTTCATTTTCGTACCTGACTGTATAGTCCAACTATGAATAGATATTCTTATGTATCAAGGCAGGGTACTCGTTAAATTTCATCTGAAGTGTGATGTATTTTCGATAAATAACGGAATTAATGAGATTATATGCCCTGACTACAGAACGTAAGTGCTTAACACTAAATCTAAAGCGACACTGAACATTCTCACTAGTCATGAAATTTACATGTTGCGAAAAGTGCAGATTGAGCTAAATTGATTTTGTTGCTCATTTTCCTGCTACTTTTTATACGGTATATTAGGTTTATGACGATCAGTATGATAAATACTGTATACATCTACGCCATTGTGGCAGATTTTGTAACATGGCACCTAAAGTCTTTAATTATTAATCCCTTTCATCAAGAGGATGGGTAGTGTACATGGCCTAAGTCAAGAGACAGAAGCTTTGCAGACTGGTACCAAGTGCTGATATGGTTACCCTTGACTTTTTCTCAACAAACTCTTACTTTGTTTAACATCACCCTTCAAGGTAGACAGTGGTTTGATGTGTGGAACATTGGTTGATCCCAGCTTGGTCGGTGAAGGTTCAAACCTTCATCTTTTGACTTGCTTAGCAATCTCTCCTTAAGCTGAATGCTGCAGCTGCAAGTGATACTGTTTGTACCTGATGTATACTTTCTGCGGAAAAAGTTTATTCCAAATAAACTTTTAATCGTTTCTCACGTAAACTGTCTCTTACGCTGTCCTTTTTCAGTTTACGGTGAAAATATAATTCATAAACAAGCTACCATTCTTCCTGAAAATTTCTGAACCCATCGACTATAACTTATACATGAAATGTTATTGTTGCCATTAATATTTAAAGTCAAACCCAGAATTCTTTCTATGTTGTTAAAACTTTGTAAGTGGGATTATTTGGATATATAGTCATAAACGGACGTTTGCCACTCGTTCATTGTTCACTGGTTGGTTAATTGGCAATGCATAAACGTTTTAGGCAAGAAGATTAAACATGTTGTTGGAAGTAGTATATCATTAACCATATTCCATAACTTCTTATTTACCAAACTGTGATTTGAAATCTCAGATGTATGAGCCCATTCAGTTTTAAAAATACCCTTTGCTGGTATTTCATGTAAAATAAACGTTTTGTTGGCCGCTTTCGAAAGCTTTATTATAGAGGTGATGCTTCTTTGACAGCTTTGAAGTATAGAAGGTTAATTTTGTAATATAATATCGTGATTGGTTAAGCTATAATGTATACTTGTGTTGTTAGCAATCTTGACATTTTCTGTGGAGTATTAGGCCAGTGAAATGTCAGGAACTCCATTGGTTGAAAATATTGCGGATTTTTCAAGACTAAATTAATTTTGTTGAAAGTAAGCTGCAATGAAAATGAATCGTACTCAAAGTTTCGCTGAATATTTTAGTCCTGTTACATGTGAATAACTTAATACAGTCAGTTTCTACAAAGATGAGTGGGAATTAATAGAATGAATAAGTAGATAAATAATTTTATATTGAATGCTTCAGATCGAGAATAGAACACTATGTGAACATCAGTTTAATATGGTTAAAATTAGCGTCTAAGAGTAGTTAACCAAAGGAAAGAGGTAAGATAAGTCTTCTTAGTGAATAAGTCGATGAACTGGAAATTGAAAATATTTAATCTGCCGTAATATATCATACATTTTATCCTGCTGAAAATATTGAACAACACAAGATAAAAAGGATTCATTTCATTTCATGACTTTCTATCAGTTGCAGGAGGCCTGATGTTTTCAAGCATTTGATAGGATTCATATGTACGTGAAGTTTTATGAAACGATCATATAAGCTCATGCTTGTGGTTTGTGAGCTGTCGGGTCACTGCATATAAATCTTCAACAATTTTGGTGAGAATAAATGATCGATATTCCACTGGATTCCTATACTACAAGGTACAAAATTTTATGTGAATTGATCATAACTACCCCGGCTGTTGACGGTGGTTCTTTATTCGGCAGACATACTGGATGTATCTTACCTTTCCGTCTCATTGACTGCCTGTAATCCAAAGGTGACAGTTAATCACATGTACGTCAGCAATAAACTTTCTTGCATAAACGTTTACCATCGAGAATCCAAAACCAACTAATTATTCCATAAAAAAAATTGCCACCAATCATAGTTGCTAAAAAAAGCATTAGTTTGGTGATTGGATTTGAATCCTTATTGGCTGTTCAGGGACAGAAAAATAAGGGCAGGCCTATATGTTCACAGCATCAATAAGTTAAGTTTCTTAAAATAAATGGTATTTAATATGAGTAAGTAAAATTTATCAAGTTACCTGAATTATCAAAAGTTTAAATGTAAAACGTCTACTGTGAACTTCCCAGTTTTCAATATTTCTTATGTCTGAATCCATATTTATCCAATCCCTTAGGCTATTATGTAATGGCATTAAGAAGGAACCCTCGATTTCAGTCTAGCATACCTGTAAGAACATTTTTAAACATGTTGAATCAAGATACTATTATTTTGTTTCTTCAATTTTTCTGTAACTTATTCATTTACAAAATGTGATCATAAATGCGCACACTGACACATTTAAGAGGTTATTACGCAACATCAATGTGATTGGTTAACTCAGTTTACGTTCAAGAATATTAGTCGCCTAACGCTTAAGATTATGCTAATTCAAATTACTACAAAGGTGAATAATCACGTTCTTAATCTACACAAATACTTCTACCAGCGGATATTTTTACACCAATAAAACTCTTAGTTTTGGGCATAAACACCCTGGCACAACTGATTTCATCTCTCTTCTTCTCGTACTCTGATATTTCTTTAATTGCATTAATGAATGCTTTTTAGTCTGTGAATCGAGAAGTTTGCATTCTCACATACATACTGAAATTATTGATTAGATATGGACATGTATTTGTTTTCCTCCGGTTAGACGGTGTGCATACTTCTTACAGATATACACATTATTGATTGAATTTATAAGTAAGTCATTATATTTAAAGAGAATAAAATTTCCATCAATATTGAGTTTATAAGTAATCAATTAACTTCCTACTCTCAGTAGATTAGAAAATCATGACCATTTCGTGTAGTTTTTTTCCGTAAATTGCTAAATCCTTTGACTGAAGAGGGACATTGTTAGTGAGATTGTTTTCTTAAGTACTTGTACTGTTCAAAAGACGGTAGCGAATTTTCAAAGGGAAATACATATTACATTGCATTTTTACACTTTGAAAAGTAAATATATCCATTATCCTGTATTGAGAATATTCTTTTAGTTCCTTCTTGGACAGTTCCTTAATAAGACAACTTCGGATAACTGTACATTTGAAGTAAGTGAATCAGTAATAAATTTTATCATTTCAAAATTTTCATTTCATCCATATTATCTTCGATACTACTACAAAAAATGAAAGAAGCACTTCTTAAGGTTACTATCTCTAATGCAATGCACTGTCCTCTTGAAGTCGGGGTCTCCGGATGCTTACTGACTGGTTCGCTAAACTGTGACAACATGTGAAGGTCACTAAAGTAAGCGTTTGATAGTGAGAAGCAGTTGATATGGATCCCTAAGTGGTCTAATTTGTTAGTTTTTGCCGTAGATAAGAAAAAAGGTGGGTTGTGCTGTGACAATCACATGATAATTAGTTTGATTAACATTTCGTCTGAAATTCCAGGGCCCCAAGCCATTCGACTGTTAACTGGAGATGGAGAACAAAAAACTGGAGGAAATCAGGCAGGTTTTAAACCTGAACAAGGGTTTATTGATTAGATCTCCGTCCTCAGACGGGTTTCAGAACACAGAGATTTTTACCATCAGCCAACATTTGCGACACATCTTGGGGTGAATGATTAATTCTACTCCGTCGGTGGAGAGGTGTTGTATCAATCAAAGGAGTTCTATGTAAGCATTTCATGTGATTCAAGGATTTCTACTTAAAATGATGGAGTTATACTAGGGGTTGGAGAGAGTTGTCATTTGTACTGAGTAGGAGTGGTGACGTTTGTCGGAGATGCTCACTCTTCCCGTTTCTGTTCGACTTCGTTGTAGAGATTATGGTGGATGTAACTTTAATTGCCTGCATTTTATTAACGATTGGTTTTCTTTTGTCGGGGGTATTTTAGAGTCTTCTGAATATCTGGAGTAAACGTCTGTGTCTAGTAGGCTTGCGTTTTGTACCTGTCAAATGTAAAGTTAGGCTTTAAGACTAGTTGGTGTTGATTCTTAGCGACCATACTACTTTGTAGCTGTAAGACATGAACGATGAAAGTGAAGGGTAGGGGAGGCTTGACACTTTCGTTAGTAGCTGTCGTCTGAACATTCCTCTAAAGTGATGGAAGCACAGTTAGTAGTTTTGAGGCTATTTGTTTTGAACCAGGAAAAGTAGGTAAGCCAAAAGGGTTTGGGAAAATTATGTTTGCTGTTGATAACTCTGTTGGCGTTTTTCAAACTACGTACGTAATGGCTCGTCCTATGTTACTCCTGACCCATTTGTTGATGGAAATTTACTTCTCAAGAGTTATCTGTTCAAAATGAAAAAGATCACCATATCTCAAAGTATATACTCTTCCTTAACAGGTTTTCGTTACGAATACAAAAAATAGTGAACACACTGGAAAAGAATAGTTGCTGAGTTTTCCTTCTCATCAGAAGTTGAAACCTCTTAAGTTTGCCCGTGTACATGGTTAATAAGCTCAACACCAAGTCAGGGAAGAGGCCCTCAAGTGTTGAAACCAACCTGACTGGTTGCTAAATACATATCTTATTTAATAGTGCAAGACTTTAGTTTATGACACTTGTACATCAGAGATGGTAGTCTGTTATCCTACCTAGACGGTTCCTAAGGAAGATCTCATTAACAGTGCAATCTAACAGTTAAAAACTTTGCAGCTGCCAAGAATGTCAATATGGACTAAGTAACTTGTAAATTGTTTACAACTGATAAATTTTGCGTTTCTGTTTTATTAAATGGTAGGTATTTCGGGTTTATTTTAGAAAATAATCTGTAGTTCATTTCCATTCAGCCTGAAAACCAAGTCTAAAATACTTCGTATATATGTACACAGTGTAATGAGAAGCTGAAGATTATGCGAAGCATGTGATACATTTATTAACACTACACTTCTGAGACAGTCTAACTAACACACGACCTAGTTAAATCATTGATAATCCATTGTTCTTATATCATTCACTTATTTGACATTTCATAAACTTTCAGATAAATAATTTGATAAGTTCATAAATGATCAGATTGTTTGTGATCCATGACGTTCTACATGTTTTATGTGATTTATTTTTCTGAACTACAGGAAGTCACAGATAGTTTGAAACCATGAAATCAGTTTTGGTATTTTATGACAATCATTATTAAGACACACCTTTAACATCCCAGAAACTCACGTTGCCTAAAAAATACAAAATTACTTCGTACCTAGTCACAGTCTGCGACATTATAAGTCAGAAAGGACGTTGGTGAACAGAAAATCACTGACGGAATGCTTTCCATTCTAACTGTACTCACAACTTACCTCGTGTTTGAGTATTATGGCACGTTCAAATGTGTTGTCAGACACTAAACAACGAAAGGTTGGTTATCATAATCCGAATTCAATTTAATTCGTGATTAATAACTCTATAAGTTAACGTCAATAGACCTGATGGCATGAAGTAAAATCTGTGGCTTTTGTGAATAACGTTCCAGTGACCAGTTCGAAAAGTAAACGATCGGCAAACGAACACTCACATTCTTAGCATTCATGCAGGTCTTTTAACTGCAAAATGCAATGCAGTTAGCAATCCCAAAAAACGTGGCAAAAGGGTGTACTAATTCTACCACTCAGTTTATTCAGATAGGTGTAGAAAAAGCCCTGAATCTCGAATTTGGGTCTGTTAGCAGTTAACAACACTGCCTATATGTAACCTCAGCAGGATCCAAGCATCACTTGTAGTCAGCCAAAAATAATAACCAATTACACAATATCTCAAGGTTTTGTGATACATAACATTCTCCTTTTCGTGTTATCGTTTTAGATAAATCTTCAAAGATGATTTCATGCAAGTATAATGTCTGAAGTATCATCAACAGTATATGCTAAAGTCAAAAAACCAATTCGTCGTTCAAGGTCTTGTAAAAATGAAAAAAGGGGAAAATTTTCCTATAATTGCAATAAGATCAGTAGCGAAACTAGGAAGGAATCAGGAACTTCAAAGTCTGTTACCACATCACCTTGTCGTTCAATCAACCAGCACATTTACGGAAGTCAGTTTCAGTCAAGATGTGAATGCGATGATATCAGACCTAATTTTCACAATACACATTCCCCTGAACCAATCTCCTCCATGTCGACATTATGTTCACCAACTCCATCAGCATCACCTCCATGGCTTACGTATTTCTGTGATCATAAACTACTTACATGCAGAACTTTGGATGCATTAAAATCTCCATCCTCTTCATCACCACCAAAAATATCCTCTCCCTCCACTAACTCATCCCATGGATTTTTCACATCAAATTGCATATGTAAATCGAATCAAGAAGATTTCATTTGCCCTGTAAAAAATAACATTCAGTCAGATTCTGCAAAGGTCAGTGGTACCAGTGTAGGTACTGTTGGTGACAATAACAACGCCAGCGGAAGCAGAAATTCATCCCTTATGGGAGGTGTGAAAGCGGTATTCAGTCGTTTTCTTGAAACCATACGTATCAAAAATAACAATTGTCTGAGTGGCAGCAACAATCCTAGTATTATAAATAATTTTGATATTAGTAATAATAATAATGACATCAATATACCCGGAAATCCATCAGGAAAGATGAATAAACTACAACTACTGTCACTAAAAAAATCCACTTTCCAGCAGTATAACCAACAAATCAAACAAAAACATTCACCCAACTCACCTTTTGCTTGTACCTCTGTGTTTGATAGGATAACTGTTCAGGATCACGAAAGTGACAGCGAAAAGCGTAAGACATCTAATTCAGTCTATATGTCGAAGTCAGATGGGATCTCGTGGAATCAAATTTCCCATGAAGAAAATATTGCAATTGGAGGCAAACGAAGCAATGTCCATGGTAGGTCCAAATACTAGTCTGTATCTTCTACATAATTTATAACTAGATAACACCATTGCATAAACAAGGACTGATGAGTGTACTTAACATTTAATTAGTTCCGAATTCTTAGATTAGATCAATAATAGTGAGACAAACCTTTGACTAGGCTGTAAAAATGACTTTGCCGCTAACGGAAAATAAAGCTTCCTAAACTTGAAAACTAATCCTAGAGCACTTATTACACATTGATTCAAGGGATAGCTCAATACTGTTCAAGTGCTATACTGAAATGTAGTTCAGTAACTACGTGCACATTCATGCACTAGACAGTGATCGGCCCCTATTGTGTGACAGCCTAAAATACTACCCGTCTGCACAAACTTCGGTAGATGGAGCTGGAATTGAACCAGTAACCGACTGGTTGAAAACCAAAAGTACATATCAATGAGCTTCACACAGTAGTGTTACGTAGTGACTGAAGCTGATAAGGTTGTTGACATTACATCAAAATACGGCCAGCTGAAGAATAAGTTATGTGATATGCAAAGCTCAAGGATGCTGAGTACTTTGGCGACAGAAACTCTAATAGAATATTTGTGTTGACAGAATAAGCTGATAGTATTGTTGATTGAATTCAAAAATTACCAATGTAACCTTCCTCATGCCTGATTGTGGAAAGAACGTGTTATAGTCTTGATGCGGCTTTCAACAGTTTTATGGGGAAAAATCTTGTTATAAATGTGCTAAATAAGAAGTAGGATTGAAAAGAGTGTGATGTTATAGCGCAAGGGTCACCAAACACAACCAGATGTCAAACACACACTTCCATCCTTTGTGTACATTGATAAAACCTTTCAAAACGTTCCCAGTGCACATTACGTTAAGCTTTAGTGTGAATTAATTTCATATTGTCTAAATATGAGTACATTTTGTGCACTTGTGTTCTAGATAGAAGCAAAACATCTTTTTGAATCCGAAGAGAATCATACAAGAGAAGTCTTTTTGTCATGTGAACTATGTTTAATTCTGTTTACTATTGAATATCATCACATGGAAGACTCAGTGAATTGCAAAGTATGGTTTACTTATAACATATTTAGGAAAGTACAAGAAAACAATTTCTTAACGTATTCATAACCTGCATCTAAATACCACCATCTGCATTTGTCATTTGACTAACACGTTTTAGTTCAATGCACAAAAAAACTTCTACAGTAATTCAGGGTGCTGAACACAGATTAGTGAAGTGCAGGCTATGCACATTTGGTGTTTTATAGGTATAAAATTGGATTCATGTGAAATAAACACAAAAGCAGCACCTTAGAACTTCACTTGAAATTGTGACTGTCCAAATTGCTAACATTTGCAACATCAAAGGAGGAAGAAATGAGTGTAAACAGAAAATATTCAGCTGATGAGAATGAATCTTACAGTTGCTGTTAACAAAAATCTTACATTATATAATCCTACTATCCAAAGTAAGTGTGGCCACAAGGCCCATCGTTTGCAACAATATATCAGCCAGGGTGATGTCACTGATTTCATATATATATATATATATATATATATATATATATATATATATATATATATTATATGCTGTTTAAGCTTTACTGGTGAATTTTTATCTTGTTCTTTAAACTGAATGCTTGACATGTAGCTTGATTTCAAAGTAGTATTCATCACAGACTGTCATCATTTTGATAACCGTTGGAAATCTGGGGGGTGATGAACAATTGTTTCTCCCCCGCACTTGACTCCTTGGAAATGGACACCATCACCACATCAGAGACCGAATACAAGTTGACAGGTCTTGCGGTTAATGCATTGTCATCCACTCAGTGGATTGATACCCAACGATTCACATTTTCCCACTGCGACCAATTCACAATGTAATGCAACTACTACTCAATTTCATCGTTAAGCGTTTATCCTCACACCTAACCTGGTTGATCCCACAGGTTACAGTCTCGCATGAGAACTTCGTTTAATCCATCTGCAAGCTTATCACTAATCATCACAAGGTAGTAATCCAGTTAACTACTCTACTGACATTTAGTGAAAGTCAGTTTTAACTAGGCTTTGCTAAGTTCATGCATGTCTTAATGTATTCATTGATAATTCATTAACAGAGTTGGATAAACACAATCTTATTGGCATATCTAAATCTCCAAGCAACGTGATACGAATATAACAAAAACGTCTACCCATATAGGTTTTGAGAAGTCTGCAGTTCAGAGTCAGGAACACACAAATAAATGAGGTTCAGTTCATAACTTCACCATGCTTTACCCTCAGAATAAAACATTTTGAAACCATAATATGTGATTTGCTTGACAAAATGTATAACACTTCAAATATTACCGTAAAAAGGTACTATGTGTACACACATTTAACTTATATCAGTAATCAGAGTACTCAGGCAGATTAACAGTTCTCACCTAAATGACCATAGTAGTTTGAATACCTGAACTTCATTTAGATTTCTTGAGGATGAACTTATCGCAGTGTATCCAGTCTTATCATGTTCAAATAATCATTGATTAACCCAGTCGCGTAGATGGAATGATATTCGTTTTACTTACAACTGACATTGATTCTTTCGAATACCTGATTTCATTCTACACATTACTAGTCTTCCTAAATAGTTTGTGAGAAGTGGGTCAGTTAAGACAGTCCAATTTTTTTGGATGAATCTATGCTCCTATGTCATAATGGGTTCGTCTACAACCAAGTGAAACTGCCAGTAGGAGTTCATATTACTTTGATCTCGCTATAAAGCTCGTTTGATTGGTTTGAGTGTTTCTCAGTTATCTAGGTCAGTCAGTCAGTAGATGCTGAGCAAAAACTATGGTTTTTTTCCTTTAAGTTTAAGTATTATATATGCATCAACTACCTTATACTTAGTATTGACAGAAAAAAGCACCTAACTACTAAAAGAATGAATTTATACCTTTCTCACTAATAGCTAATCTTCCTTTTGATAAACTTCACTAGTTTGTGTAAATATTCTTTTATAGTGGTATTTTCTCTTACCACTCATGTGACCAACAGTACCTTCTTATGACTTGATGTATTTCATTATTTCGACCAGACAAATTGTACCACTTTAGGTGCCAGCCTACTGCTGATTCAGTTTTTCATGCTCAGTTCGCACTGTTTTCATTTTTAGATTTATAAAATGATTTTAAATATAATTTAAGACATTAATTTTTGCCATCAAAAAATATGTGTGGATATATATAGATTTCTGTCAAGTCCCTACGAAAAGTTACAACATAGATCAACGAAGAATTGAACAACTCACAAAGGTAGAAAATTCTCAAGCCAAGATGTCTGCACTAATGACCAACATATCACAGCGTAGCCAAGATGAATAATTTTCCAGTTACTTTATTATTTATTCAATCAATGTTGGTATAAATGAAAACGAATATTTCATTTCTAAGCTTATTTAATATGACCTTGGCGATCAACCGGCAAGAATACATGATTCTTAAAGCTTGCAAAAGTCTGAGAACAATAAACTTGAAAAATTCAGATTTAGTAACTGTGTATCAAGTTGTTTTAGAGATATCATTATTTCTCACCAAAATGAATTAGATAGTTTTGTTTCATGTATATATTTATGTGCGAACAATCATTGGAAAATGACCAGTGATAAATAGATTCCCTTGTATCGTACAGTCAATAAATTACTGAAGTAGAAACTAGGGTGTAAAAAGTGTGTTGGAATTTTCAGCATTCTCATTAAACCTTTTTATTATGTAGCAAAAGAGCCATATTTTATGTCAACCTAAAAATCTGTGGTAGTGGTTTCTATGAAGCTATATTTCAGTTTTCAAATTACCTCATTATTCGATGAAAAGTAATACATGAGTGATAAGTGTAAGAACTTTATAATGATATGGTAAATTTTACATTTATTCGAAGGGTAAACCTGGGTGGTTGCATAAGTCAAACACTATTAGCAAAGCTAGAGAAACAATTGAATTATCCTTCATAAAATAAAATTAACAGTTAAATTTGCAAAATTGTTAGCAAAAAACCGGAGCTGAAAGAAAACTTGAATCGTGGTAGGAATCACAATAAAGATCTGAATCTTGCTTCAAAATCAATTACTGAACAAATGATATATATATCCTTTGTTCAGTCCCTGGCTGGGTCGTGAGTGCGCGCTGCTGAGAAGTCCTATACGAGGACGAAACAGCCGTCCAGTGCTTCCAGGTTTTCAGTGGTTCTTTAACTAATGTTAGTCCTAAATGGGTACCACCTTGAAATCAACCAGTCCCCAGAAACCTCCAGACATATATATATATATATATATATATATATATATAACCATGATCATTCCATGTAGTTTAACTTACCGATAGGTGAAGGACACACTTCTCAATCACCTAGCTCTGTTAGTTGAATTTCAAGTTTTATTTCTGTTTGTTGTATCACTCACTCACCTATTATCATTGGCACATCGCATAGTCCCTAGACAAAGTGGGTTCTCCATATACATGTTTCCCTTAGCAGACTTGAAAAGCAAAAGCAGTGAAGGAAAATTCCTTAGGAAACATATTTACTGAAACAATGAGTGTGACAAACAAGTACTCATTTAGTTGCTTCCAGTTGACGTCCAATGGATAATGGATTTAAATTTATTTTTACAATTATAATTATTATTAGTGTTATTGGGTGGAAGGGAATGGTGGATAACAAATTAATAGGAAAACTCTAGTATTAAAAATGATAACGAAAAAAGGTGTATGCTTTAAGGTACTGTTATTGTGAAGCCCAGTTCACATATAAAAAAATATTTTTCACAACTCAGTCGATAATTTATATTGCAATCAATTAAGAGGCGAATCTGTACTGAGCGATTCTTTTTAAATAGTTATTTAAATTATGCGGTTGATGTTCTCATCGCTTCGACTCGAACTAATTATTTCATCCCCTTGCAACCTTTATTCTACCTACATCATTGGTCTAAAAGTAGCTGATATGCAACAAATAACATATAATACTGAACAAAATGAATAATAGGGGTCTACTCACGTTGATTAGAAGTTTTCACCAACTGTATTGAAGTGATTCAAAAATCAAGTGTTCGGTTTGCTTATTCGTAACTATTTCAGCCGTAATGGAATGGTTGATGAAGAGATCTTAGTACTGGTATGAGAGACTTAGTTTTCACTTACCAATTTACGTTGTCTATGGCACCGTTGGATACCTTGAATCACTAATCAAAGGATGAGTATAAAGCTCAGCAAATCATAAGGAGGTTATATATATTTGATCATAGGTGTGCCCATAGCTTTGCTAGCATACAGTGGGACTACACAGAGAGCAACATAGCGGCTAGGTGTGCAGTACTATATTAAAAAGGAAAATTCATCAATGAGGCTGAGAGCTTCTAACGATTAATGTGGCTTAGACGTATAATTGCTGAACCAGCAACTTCGTCGCTGCACAGTGTTAACATATATAGAATTAGGCTGGAGTGAAAGCTAAGGACGACAAGACCAAAATGGAACACAAGTGTATAAATTCTGTGAACTTGGATCTCAGTCGTGTAGAGAGATGTAGACTGGTCGATAAGGAATTCTTGAAACATTAGAAATCGATGGTTGGAGACCTCTGGAAATATTGACCAAAGTCGACCATATCATAACATGATGTATGTACTACTAATCATCATCGTAAAAGCTCTCAACCTATCTTATTGTCATCTTGCTTGCATACAATTTCTCTTCATGTGCTTTCATGAAGCGTAAAAACTTGTGTATCCCAAATATATATGCACATAGTTCTACGCTGATCCTATCATCTTGTTTTCAGTTTAGTTATTAAACAGCTATAATAATTCGCAAGCAAACCTTTTAGAAGTGTTTTAACAGTGATCATGTTTTCCCTAGATATTTCGTTTGATTGTCTCTAAAAGCCGTCAGCCGCATAAAGTGCTTTAGATTCCAAATTTCTCTGCATTTCAATAGTGCTTCAGTCACTCGTTTTCAAAATAAGACTGGGTATTACGGTCTGATGGCAAACAATCCCAAACGTCACATCAGGACATTAAGATTAATTTGACAGGGCAAAAGAAACGGAGATAATGTTATTATTCTTCATAAGAAGACAACAAAACAGGGTCAAACAATTTACGTAATATGGTATAACAGTTCTTCTGCACCGAAGATTTATTTTGAGACACATCAACTCATGCCTCCGAACATCGATCTCCGTTGTCATGCAAACGCTGATCGGAAGGTTTACATTTCCTTATACACCTCAGACCAACAGTCAGATACTATATGAAGGGAGGCAAACTTCAGGCTCTTCCAGCTTTAACCCTTTTCCAGCCGAAACATAACTCAGGTAATATTGTGCGTCGAGGTTGATTTTCGTTCGAAGTTTAACTGTACTGCGTCCATACTTGAGGGAAGATCCTTACTGTAAGTACCAGAAATTTGCATGTCAGGGATTATTATGCTGTTTTTCATCCTACTTTTGGATTCTTTTCTTTTAATAAAAGAAAGGTAGCATCGGCTGGGAATGCTGATTACCTTCAGAAAACATCCTGCTGACATCACATTCTTATTCAGTTAACATTGTAACTTCACTCTCAGACCACCGCTACCCCATCTTCCTCCTCCGTGAAATTGAAGCGAACAGCAGAGTTAGTTGTTTATCCTACGAATGTAATCGCTTTGAGTGAAACCACTACCTTGCAAACATTTCTACTTTAGGGAACAATTTGTTCGGCCAGTATGTCTTTCAGTCATTACTATGTGCTATTTGTACTATACTATATACAAGCCGGATAACAACGCCAGAGTAGCAATTATCGGTCTGGTAATTATATTTTAAGTAAATTTAAACATAGGTGTTTCAGTGCTAAATATGGTTATGGTGTCTTATCGATCAATGAATCGGTCAACATAGGACGTGAGCAGACTGTTAAAGAAAGACATTGAACTATTATGTCGATATGGAGAAAAATCACGTACTTACTGGTACGTAAAACATCACATAACAGAGTGGCATTAAACTCTCAGAATTAATACTAGTTTTAAATCCATCATTTCCAACATTATACAGTTTATTTTCTGTTTCACTACCAGTTTTTAATGCTATATTTCAATTAAAACTCTCATACCTGTTTGGTAAACACAGAAAACAAAATTAACAATCAAACGACTTAACAATTACTTCATAAGCTGTCAGTGATGTCAATGAGCGCTTTGGATTTGTTAAAACAGGAAGAAATCTCTGTCCTGTATGACATTTAAGCCACAGACGTTTGAACTAACCTATTAAGCTAAGCAACTTAATACTCTACTGTAATGCTCCTAGTACTAAACGTCATAAGTACCTTTCATCTCTTGCTGGCAGCCATGAACAAGAATTATCGAAAATTTTCTGCTTCTTCAGCATTCAAACCCTCATCAATGATTAATAAAGACATAAACTTTACTATTATCACCATTCGATAAAGCCCAAAATGTTTTCAAGTCACTTAGCTTAAATCTCAGTACAAAACTCCTAGTAAGACCGTATGTGACTAGGCTGTGTATCCGTTGAACTATACAGTCAAGTAAGATTAATCCCCTTTCTCTTTCAGCTATCTCAAGAAGTCAAGTATCATATTATGGGCAACCATGAAGTAGCCATACTTCGTGCAGATTACAGAACCTAACTGACCCTAACCTACCTTCCTTAACTTTGTGTTTTCTCTTGCCTTCATTACCGCGTTCTGTCTCCAACAACATGCCTTTTATAGATTCCTAAACCCCTTACCCTGCAAATAGGCTCAATGAATATTGTAGGACTGGGAAAAAAGTTGAAAATAGGTTTTGATTATCATCCAAGTAGTACATAGTTTCGATAAAACAAAATGTTCGCATTTATTCAGGAATAAGAACAGTACGTTTTTGACAAGAAATATCTTTTCTGAGACTTCGTTATCAAAGTTGTGGAATTCTGCTGGTTTTACTTTGACTACCCTTTCGATATGCTCTTGATATTTAGGATAGTAAGAGTGGAGAAAATACAAATAGCGTCACCGGAAATTTGAAAAAATTGATTCGTCCATTGTGGTTTACAGTATCATTTTCATGGTCTGTTATTGAACCAAAAGATTCGTATACACGTTATCTGCCCTGTTAACGTATTTCTTCTCTCAGCAATTCCGAAGTCTCTAGCTATTTTGAAATTCTCAGTAAACTTTTGGGTGGCCACGAAATTCAGATATAAGTTTTCCCATATGCTTCAATCTAGTATACCTTAGAACATGGAACATAAAATCCTAATATATATCATTACCATAAAGTTCATAAGGAAAGAATATCAGTTAAATAAATTATACATTTTTGAGATGAATGGGGATTTCAAATTAAGAAGTAGTATTCATCATGGACTGACATCAGTTAGGGAACCATTGAAAATCTGGGAGCACTGGACAGCTGTTTCGTCCTAGTATGGAACTCTTCAGCAGTACGCAAAGTTGGAAATTATGAACCATTGAGAACCGACCCAGTGGCTGGATGGTTGACGTGTTTGCCGTGAAACCTAAAGGTCCTAAGTTCGATCCCTAGGCTGGTCGTGGATGAGTACTGCTGAGAAGTCCCATAGCAGGACGAAACAGTTGTCCAGTGCTCCCAGATTTTCATTGGTTCCCTAATTGATGTCAATCCATGATGAATACTATTTCTAAATAAATTACAAAGCAAATTTCAAAAAAATTGACTATGACACAGCTGACGAGAATCACATAACATACTTTTAATATTTTACAAGTTTAATTCACAACACTCGATCTTCGGTTTATGTCTGTAGATCAGTTATCTCCCTCTTGTACTTTGTTCATTCTTGACACCCTCCACCTGTCTCGTGTATGTTTACTGAATAAGCGATTTCAGTGCAGTCAGATGATATTTTATTAAATATAAAGTTGCTGAGAAGAAATATGCTTCTTTGCTGAAACAAACTGCACCAAAATAAAACTTTCAAGCTTGATATTCATTATCATTTTTTCTCTCTTCCAGACAATATCTTGGAAAAGAATGAAGCTGAACTCTTAGCTCAAACAATGTGTGTAACTATGATCGGTGAAACTGAAGTCGAAGCCAAAGAAAAGAAACGTAAACAGCCACATTCTTCACCACGTCCCGCATCTCATTTCAATTGTTGCTATCAAATTCAATCATGTGGCGATAAATTCAACTGTTCGAATATAGACAGTCGATATCAGTTAAATAGTCTAAATAAAATCTTTACAAATTCTTCATATAATATAAACGAATTCAAGGATAATCTAAACACTAAGAACAGTGGTCTATTCATTGATAAAAATATATCCAATACACCAGAAATTGAACCAATTTTTATAAAGTTGACCAACTCATCACAGATAAATTGTTCACATAGAGATTATTCCCCTACACCATTTCGTCATCGAATACATCTGAGTCGACCGAATTCAAGTATATCTCCTCCACTTACTTTGAGACAACTATCAACAGTTCGAAGTAGGTATGAACAAAGTGAATATTGTACGGAGAATGAAAGTACAAGAAAATGCTTTGGATTTTTGAAAAACTCACCAGTCAGTCAGGATTATAGTCACCAGTATTCAGATGAATTATCCATTACAAATGATAAAGCCACATCCCCCTTTGCAATTCCTTCACCTGTTGAACGTCCAAGATTTTATAGTAGTAATTTGATTACACTAAGTCCTACAAAGTACAGTGATGGCACAAAATTAAAGTACATTACAGAACAACTTGTTCTAGCTAAATCTGTTGTCTGTGAAAACAAAACTAAAGTAAGGTCATATTCTTGGTCAAAATATCCTAGTGTTAACAAAGAGTCTGGTAAGATTTTGTTAGTTTCTTACTTTATTCAGTTATTTACTCACCTTTGAGCTTTACTGAACAAACAAGCCATTTTAATCGTATAGTTCAGGGGTGAAAGCAAGTCCTCTTTATCGGTTACTCATCAAATGATACTTGTAGATAAGAGTTCTATGCTTTGATTGGCAACTGAAGAGGACAAAGAAATAGACATCAGAGTACGTTGTTCTCTGAGCTAGGTTTTTAGTTAGCAGACATCTCGATATTGTGCTAAACATCATCATCAGCGCATCACAGCAACAAGTATTCGCCACAAAATGACATTAACTTTAAAATTTGCTTACCGTGACTAATTTTCTGTGGGAAGTGTGTGTGTACACTCAACAGATAGCAACTGTCTCATCACCAAGACTTCCAGTCCAATATTCCATGAACACCAATGATAAGTTCATATTTTCGATAATTACTTACAAATAGTTTCATTTTTTTGATATTTAAAAGTGGTATACTGAATAACAATCCAAGTTGCCACATTTCTGATCAGCACATCTATGTTAATTTCAACAAGAAAAATTAAATGAAAACAAGTTCATGTACAATCCTAAAAGGACGCGATAAAGAAAAATTCCGAAAAAAGAACGAAGCTACTTGACATTATCATTTAGATGGAGGAGTGGAGTGGATGCACTTTCACTACTGCTATCGATTATAAACCATGTCACACGTAGCTTACAACCACTGGTTTCAGTTATCTCACAGAACTTAGCCATAGATCCAGTACTTCTTTATCCGCACGGACACACCGACAAAAGCCTCAGCACGGCACTTATCAACAATTAGCAGCTTCATGAATTAGTGTTATGCTTTGGTCTAACCATCCTTCCTTCCTTCCAACTTAATGTGATATAGTGCTTTAGGGATGACAGTAACTCGTAATACATAACACATGTCCCAGCCGCATTGGTCAATGAAAGTATACTGCTTCATCGGCTGACTTACCTTGTTAACTTAAGACTATGTGTTTGATTAGCATTTGGCTTATTTCGTGCTTCCACCACATATGGGTGGTGCTGCGGCTATTGGAGGCAACTATACCAAGTTGTCTATAATCCTTTAGTTTAAATAGTTAAGTTCCATAGCTACTTAGTGAAGCAGAACCACTGAGTAGTGCAACATTTTTTCGGTGTTGAGCCATGTATTTTAAAAAGTCCCAAAAACATACTACGTCAGAATACTTCCTAAGTATGCTCTTATGTTAGTACTGGTCGCTGACTAAAAACCAGTAAGAAAGTTTATGACAATCTCATTCAGTTCCCAGTAGACTTTGCCTAAGATATGCTGTGAACTCGGGAAAGACAATAAAACCTTAAACTACTTACAATGCAATTCACTTTCAGAGTTTCACTTAAACAGTAGATACAAAAGTTTAGTTGTAGGCATATAACATCAATCTATAAAAAGCCTCTTTAATGTTTGAATAAATGAATTGTTGAGTAGAAGCCACATTTGATCGCTGCAAATATGAGACAAAAGTTACTGCCATCTTATCCCCTATAAAATTCTTATCAAATATTTCCCACAACCTTAAAGCTATTGTGATTACTAAGCTAAAGTTAAATGGTACTAAGCTAGTAGACTGAGATTAAACAAGTATACATTTTGAAAATAATTTGGTATAACATAGCTGACGTCTAAGTCAATACTATTTCTGGACAATTTAAAGTGATAAAATTCAGATCTGAGTAAAACTCGAGCAAAAGTTAGAATTATATTGTAAACTTTTGCCCATAGTTGTTATGAATGTCCTGGAGAACTTGGAGCATGGAGTCTGATTTAATTATTGTGTATATTAGTCTGGATATACTCTAAGCACGTCTAAAGCATTATAACAAACTGAGATTATCTAAAAATTTATATTGAAGCTGCTAGTCATCCTAAAAATTAAGTAATAGCTTGTTTATAAACAAAATACAATGACTGCGCTATTTTCAAGATAGAATTGTGAACTGGTATCGGAAATGAGTATTATATTTAAAGCTTGTTAACTTAGATTCAAGCAGAAAGAACAGCTGCTTTTGTTGTATTGCACTCAGACATTTACGACGATTCCATAAATGAATGCAAAAGTAATCATAGTGATTTAGCGGCTGTCACTATAGTAAATAGATCCACCACCATTAGAACTCAGATAACCCATCAGCACTTTAAAAACTTATCTCAGTAATTAGTAGATCTTTGTAGACAGCTCTTGTTATCTGTTTATGTACTCAGTATGCAACCGAGGGTTAACGGTTTCGAACATAACTTCCCCTCCCTACTGAGGTTCGGGCAGCGTGTTATGTTTATTCAGCCCCCACAAAATTACTGTGGCTTACTGCCTACTTCTTGAACGTGCACCAGGTGGCTGAGTAAATCTAGATTTGCGATATTGTCATAAAAAACTCTTATTCACTGGAAAATACAGATATCAAAGTAACAAAGATCTTTGTATGACTTACACTTATTTTGAAGCAAACTGTCATCTCACGAACCACATTTACCTAGCCAACTTCTCTCTCTTACTTTACATTAGCACGTATTCTGTGTCCTATAAATGCTGCTGGAAGTGTGCTGTTTTTTCAAACGACTGAAAATACGTATCACGATATTAGAGAAAGCTAGGAGATATCTTCTAAGGTAATTTCGTTCTCCACTGATGTAAAATAGCAACTCATACTTTCGATTAACTATTTCAGATAGTTACAAGGAAATACTTATTTAAACCTAGTAACAAAGATAGAACTGAATGGAGATTAAAAATACATAATTGTGATGCGAAGAGAAAAGTTAGTCACAAAAGGGCATAGCAATCAACACAACTAACTGGGAAGAATTTTAAAGTCGCACAATATGTAACAAACAATTTTAAAGATATAACATAATCAAGGGTAGCATGAAGGGGAAATGAAGACAATACTGAGTTATTAAAGTATATCATAAAATCAAAAAATAAGATTGAGAGAGATAGATAGTAGTTGACTAAGATCAAGGTAGCAAAAAAGACTGAACAAGTTTCTTTTGCACACATAGTTCCGTGACAAGAGCGTCTGTAGTACACAGAAGGTGGAAGTGCACCATTTTTGGCAAATTTCTTTCCACTCTGAAGATGACTTCGAACGCTGAATCAGCTGTGATGCTGCAACTATTGTTGAGAAGGCGTTTAATTATTGCACTTCTGATGGATCCTCTCTTGCCTCTTTTTGGCTAGGTGAGATAATTTCTTACTTGTTTGGATTGAATGCGAGTCGAACAACCTGTATGCCTGGCTCCACAGTAGCAGATAGACTGATAGACACACTGAGTTTAATTAAATATTTCCTTGTGACTATCCAAATCAGTTAGACAAAAATGTACAATTTGCGACTATATATCTATAGAGAATGAGGTCGCTGAAAAATATCTTCTCCGAACTTCTCGTTTTCTCAAATAAAGTATGCTGTAACGATGAATTGGAGTTGTCTTGTAAAAACCCAACCTTCAGTGGCCACTGCTTTCAGTCGTGCACTAAATCTAACCTATCACTAAGTCAGAAATTATAGTCATTATTAGAACAAGAAAAAATATAGGAATAATAAAACCTTTGAGGTGACTTCATGGTTTGAAAATCAACTGATGTTCTTTATTTGTCTTATTTAATCAGAATCAATAATTCCAATTTAACATCTATTCATAAACTTTAAAAGACGTTCTTTCTTCTGGTCTCAGATCTCAAATACATTGGTCACCATCTCAACACCAACCAACTGTGATATCAACAGAATTTTGTTTTATTCACTGAGCTAAGATTAAAGTTTTGAATGTTAAAATTTCACACTTACGTATCTTGTCATACGTACTTATTAGTACACCTAACTCTGTTGAAACAGCTGTATTAGGCATACTATTAGACACTTCATCCAATGTGTTACAGAACGTTTGCCCTTGCTTACAATGAACAAAGTAGAACAGTCGAATTTATTTATCGCTTCTCCTCAAACCACTCTGACTGAATTCTTTACCATCTCTTACATACGGCCTTCCCACTAAGAAAACGTTTGTTCAGCTCTTATCTGTGTCCTGACAAAGAATGACCCGATAAATTGCATTACCTCTATTAGTTTCAAAGTATTCCTCTCTTTTTTCATTCACCAGGTATCCCGGTATTGTTTACTGTCAGATTTAGTTACTAGCAAATCCAAGCTAAACTATTCTCAACCGGTAGCTGCTACCTTAACTTGACGGTCAGGTTGGCATAACAGACTGACCCAGCAACCTATGCTGTTGAATCTCTAGTTTTTTTTAGTTTCCTACCACATCGGAAATGTCATTTGGATAGTGGCAAGACAAAAATCAGTTCCCAGTTGGAACGTGCGCAAAAAAGGCTGATGCTAAAAGAAGAATGATCCCTCCCCCCACCCCCGCTGCATACCAGTGACGGTGATATGGTTTCATAGTCGGAGCCACAAATAACAAACTTGAGTCTTAAACTTTTGAGAAGGTGGCATGTGAATGGGCTCCACAATTACAAACTAACTGTTCTTTTTTGTCCTGGAAGTTTCAACCGCCTTAACAACTCTGTCAGCATAAAGTTCCCTCACATCATTATCCCCCGTCCATATCCTTACCTTCTAATCTCCATTCACGTCTCTTAGTCAACATTCCTACTTTGTAATTCATTTCTACTGGCTCTCCAGTCTTTGATAAGGCTTCAAGTTAACGGGACTGCACCACTGGTCTCCTGGAATCGCATTTCAAATTAAATATTAGAGCTTCCAATGTCCACATCGTCTCTCAAGTTGGATAACAAGTTTCAACAGCCGGAACTCTTCAGTCTTGGTTAACAGATGTGTTGTGTTTGCGAAACACGTACAAAAGAAGCAAATGCATTCATCCACTTAACCTCACCTGGTCAATGCGATGAATCCGCAAAATTCATTCTTCATCTTTCTGGATCTTTCACTGGTAGGTCTAACAGTTTTTTTAGGTGTAGGTATGGCACTGTGTAATAGGTTAGAAAATATGTTGCTCCACGGGATCCCAGTTAACAATAGCCTATGCACTTTTCCAATGAAAGGCTCAGTGAGGACTAAAATGAGTAGTGAAACTCATCCTTGTCTCTTTGGAATCTTTGGTAACTCACACACTGACTGCAGTTTGGATGCAGTTAAAGATGAGTTCTGCCGAAAACTATCTAGCTACCTACTGAAAGTCAAACGCTCACATGTACTCATCTTAGCAGGTGATTTTAAGCTGCCTCCAAGACGTAGAGTCTCCTGAAAACTCTAAGTGGCAACTTGAGAATGTTTATGATATGTTTCTCGCCATCTAAATGAAAATTGTTGCTCAAGGACTCGTCTTCTCTGGTGCCCTATCTAACAGTAGGGAGTGAAAAGGTTCAGTGCACTAACTAATTCATCCTATAGTCGAGTCAACGTTTCTGCTTCAGTGATAAACGAAATCTCTCCAGGGATAGAACACGTTCAATTGTCTTTTGCCAACTTCTACCACTTATAACATCATAGTGATATTGAATTGCGTATTAGGGTCGAGTGAACTCCTCTGCAGTACACTGTCTTACACTTCATGGTTGGGGAATACGGTCAACAAGAGCAAATAAAGTGGGAAGATCTCAGGTCTTCCACCACCGTTGACTCCGCAGTGTGGGCATATTTCATGTTGGCACTGCGTCAGCAATGTATAAGTCATGTGCATAGTTCTAGAAAGAAGAGGAAATTCAATCGATAAGTTAGTGAACCTACATCGACTCAGATGGCTAGGACATTTGTTACACATGTCCAGTCGTCGTCTGCTCTGTCTCACTTTGCCAGCTGGAGTAGGTTTAGATTGTAAATAAGTTAGACGTGGTCAGATTAAAACAAGGGATCGGTCCACGAAGTCTGCTGATGTGGGTCATGTATGTATGTATGAGTCATGAATGTAAACTTTTCTGTTGAGGTATGCGTGTCACCTGAAAGTGGTATTTTGAGACTATGTGTGACATCGACTGGGACGGATCTCAGTTGTGCAGATGTATTCACACATTCATCATCATCATCAATATCCACATAGGACCAGGCATTACTGTGTAACGGTCCGAATTGCCACACCTCATATCAGTTCACCAAGGAAAAAGGCAGTGAGGCGCAAGATGAAGATAAGAAAATTCAGTCAAAAGAAATATAAAGTACGAAAAGAAAGAAAAGAGGAATGACAAAATGGTGAGATTCAGTATAGCATCGTTAAGATGGGGATAATGTATGTATACATCTGTGCCACTGACATCGGTTCCCAGCCATGTGATCACCTAGAGTCTCCAACTAACTACTGGTTCCTCTTGTCCCGCAAACCCCAACTAGTCCCACATGGCTCAAACCAACAGTCAAAGACTTCATACATTGGTGCCATGTTTTGGTCTGGCCACCTAGGGTCTTTTTACAGCCTGAACCTACTTCGGCCAACACTGTGTGACGAGGCAATCGGCGACTAGGCATATGTAACACGTGTCGGAGTCAACCATCTCAGTCGATGAAGGTCCACAATCTCGTCAACCGATTCACCTCTTCTCCCTAAAGCTCCACACCTGACGTCTGCGTTACTCACGTGGTGACACCACGGAATACGTTCTATACTACGAGGGCAACGGTGGTCAAACACCTGATGCCAGCCTTCTCATATCTTCCACCTTCAATGGCCATATTTCCCAGTCATACAGTAGAACAGACCAGACTGCTGTGCAGTACACGCCACCCTTAATAGACAATCGGATATCACGGCGACGCCATAGGTGGCGTAAGCTGGCAAAACCCAGCCAAGCATTTTGCATTCGTGCACAGATTTCATCGACCACTAAGCTAGCCACCAGGGTAGGGCCGATCCTACTTCCCAGGTAAGTGAAGTGGTCAACACACTCAACCATTTCACTCTCCATTGTTAGCCGCGGTGGAGTACCGTTGAAGACTAATCCTCGAGAATAAATTTGCATTTGGGTGGTGAGAAACGCATCCGAAACATCCTCAAATTCCCACTCAAAGTGTTCAGAAGACTCTGCATCTTGTCAGCGTCTTCGCATAACACGGCTGACTATGTCATCTGCGTATTCTAGGCATAATGGAAATCCTCCTGCGATTAGGTCGTCTGTGTAATCAGGTGACCAGAAGGAGACCTCCATTAGAATATCTATGATAAAAATAACTAAGAATGGAGACAGTGGGCACCCTTCACGGACACCACTCGATGAGCAAAGCTCCTTGGATATCTCACCACAGGCTCTAACGCGCCCACAAGTACTCGAGTAGAGAGCCTTCAACAGGGTGATTTACTTAGTCAGCACGCCTTTCAGTGAGAGACATTGCCATAAGACTTCTCGATCAACGGAGTCGAATGCCACCTTCAGGTCGAGAAATACAGCTAGTGTTGGGCGTCGGTAAGCGTTTCTACGTTCCAGGACCTGGTGCAGTCTGAATATTTGGTCGATACACCCGCGGCCGGGTCTAGAGCCTGCTTGGTCTTCTCAGGCTTGCCGTTCCCGAGCTCCACTCAGGCGTCGAAGAATTATAGAACCTAGGATCTTATACACTATGTTCGTCAGGCTGATTCCTCTGTGGTTATCACAAAAGGACTTCTCGCCTTTCCTGAAGACTGGAATAATCAGTGATTTAGACCAGTCAGAAAGGGTCGTATTTGATTCCCATATACTAGCTAACACTTCCAGTAGCCTAAGAACACTCTACCACCATTCCTGTATACCTCGAGAGTTAGTCTGTCTGGTCCTGCTGCCCTTCCTCGTTACAAGTTACCCACAGCTTTCTCGATTTCAGCAAGTGTTGGGGGGCCTATCTTTATGTCCCATTCAGGACCCGACTGGATAGCGGGCAACGCAATGGTGGCTGGAGGTCAGTTAAAGTGTTCCTCGAAGTGTTCTGCCCATCGTTCCAGTCGTCTCCCCTGCGAGTGAATCGCAGATCCTTCCTTCCCCCCTACAGCCTGACTAACTGTTGCTGATCTTTTCCCCTCAGTCTCCTGAATAATGCTAAATAACTGTCTACTATTACCGATCGCGGCAGCCTTTTACATCTCTTTAGCCTTCACTGCCCACCACTGTTCGCGGTCATTGCGTAGACTTTTTCTCAATCTACTTGTAAGTCGTGCTCGTTCTTCATTGTTCCCAGAGCCTGTAGGGATACATGCATTAGTTCGGAAGAAGCTGCTGCCCTAGTGCTTAATGCTATGCCTACACCCGCAAAACCGCGAGAGCTGGCCAACGAATCTCCAAAACCTAGAAGGGTGAATTTCGCCGATTCATCAGATTGGCCGAGAGTGGTCAGGTGAATCACTTAAGTCCTGTACGTGAGTCTCACAAACACAGCACACATCCATGCCCTGAGTTGCTAGTCTTCGCCAACGGAGCCTGTTGACCAATTTCGCGGAGGCTGTGAACATTGAAGACCCTGATGTGCGATTTGGATCTTAGTTTAAGGAGATCAAGGATGCTGCTCTATGGATTCAGATCGTTGTGGAGAACTGCAGAGCTAGGAAAAATGGAAAATGATGTAGTACTATTAGTTGACAGACGTGGAAGAAGGTTAGAAAGCAATGATGGGGAGATGCATTGGAGTCTGAGGAAACTTGAGTGCTGACAGAGTTGTGAGGGTGGTTGACACTACCCGGTTACCCACACCATGGAAGACTATTACTTCCTAGGGTACCTGAAAGAGATTTGCGTGACCACAGACCCTATCGGACATCTGCTTGAGGCCTGTCACATGCAGCCTTTTGTGTATGATTATTTTGAACTTTCGTTGTTTTGGAGCCGGATGGTCGAAAAGAAACGACAAATAAACCAACACCACCAGCCCGGCAGACCGTGGGGCATGGTGGAGTGTGTTAATTTTGGGGCCGACCTTTTCTAACACCCCCTCCCACTGATGGCAGCATCAGCATGGCACTGCTGGTCATCCAAGGGAAACACCTTACTGCTGTCACACCCCATCCAGCAAGCACCTGTACGACTTTGCCCTCAGACTCCCATCATAGTGTAGTAATTTACACCACAACGGTGACTGGTTTTCGTCTAACCACTATCCAACAGACCTTTCTGGTATGGTAGGACCTCGAGGGAACAAGTGTTCCACCAGCATAGCTTGTTGGGTCATTGTGATATGCAAGCCAGACCACCACGTCAAGGTAGCAGCTATCGTTCGGGGTATTCACACATTGTTTCAGTCATAATCGTCCTACAGAACTTAGTATTTTTTTCATTCCTTCTAGTTCTTTTTTCACGACATTCTTCCACTCTCTAACACTTTCTTAATTTTTTAATTTTTCATCTATGTATTTTCTCGCTTGATGTGTGGACTGTTACGCAGTGACATCAGGTCATATAGTGATTTTGTCTGTTTTGGTTAATGATAACAAGTCTAATTTCGTCTTTTCAGCCTTGATGGCTTATCAACGTTGAAAGTTTAATTCGCAGTAAACTTCAGGATCAAAATATGATCTAATAGAGTTGAATAAGTTGAGCATTGGGTAATTGTATTATCAATGAAATATATTTTATAAAATCCTAATGAAGTAGAAAAATAAATTTCTGACATTTCGCGACTTCCTGCTATCATGCTGTTTCCAGTGATCTTAGAATCAGTCATAATGCCAGCGTTTTTATTCACATTTTTATCGCTTACCAATATTACTGCCAAAAATAACCGTATGGTCTGCATCCTTGTTGTTATTGTGTAAAAAATAACGTCGATATTTCTTGTGCAAAGCTACGTATATTATAGTTCGAAAACTAATTCCTGAACAAGATTGTTAGCTTGCATATCTTGAAGTGCACATGTCTCCTAAGACTTTTCTTAGTGAATATTGGATGTTCTGAACAATTCAGTTCTCGTAGTGGAATCCAAGTAAGGGATTATTGGTCATTAAGTTTTGAAACTGGAATTCTAAATTTAAACAATTTTAATCTAACTAATGAAATTCAAATGGTCAGTAGTATATTTTGACATTGTAAAATTATTTCACATTGCAGTAGTTGGATTCATGGCACTGTAAAAAATCAATGAAATTTAGAATTAAAGTAAACTTCAATCTTTGTTCTACAACAGTGAAAAATAGTATCCGTGATTAACTGTCACATATATCATGTTCTATACATTTTCACAGCCCAAGCGACAACTATATTTGACACGTGCTTACTACCATTTTTGAGAAACAGTATTGACATTGAAACAGTCGCATTTCCTCAGTGTTCAAATGACTACATAGTAGTCCCTATGGTTTACATTAGGTAGAATGCATTACGCTTCACGTAGTTACACACATGTTTTTATTCAGAAATCAATTACCTTAGACAATATACAACCTTTCGGAAATCATATGAGAACCATTCACTTATAACCTCAAAATAATCCTTTGTACAGTAAATTGTTTTATAAAATCCTTTTCTTTTCCGAAGAAACTGCAATGAACTAGTCACATCTTTCAATCCAATATAAAGTTCCAGATTATAAGCGCTATGAAGAGTGAAACAACTGTCTGTGACACATATTTCCCATGTAATTACTCATTAATTATTTAAACTGTATTTTATAGGTCACTTCATAAATATCATGAACGTAGATACGCAAAATGATACGTTGTATTTTAAAGGAATAAGACTCGTTTTCTGATGTTTTAACAAAAGCCTGGATAATTGGAAGCCTTTGGATACAATTAGGTACTAGGGGCACTTATGAAATCACCGAAAATTATGTTATTTGGAAGTACGTAAGTGGGATTATTCTGATAATTCCTAACCAAAACCATGAATTAAAAACCTGAATACAAGTAGTCAGTAGCTCCCGCTAGAAAAGCCACATTTGCATGAGAAACTGGAAAGTTACCTAACACCAAAATAACGGATAGAAACTGAAGTTGGTTTTTCATGGAATCATCACTGGAGAGCCACTGAGAATGAACTCTGGTCATTGGCACTAGAAAATGAGAACATCTAGCTGTAAGCTGACATAAACTTTGAAGTATTGATCATTAAATTTTCATCTAGTCGCTTAACAGTAAATTTTTCACTCCCTGAACTGAAGGTTCTACCTCCTGTTTAGGCAGCAGTCGAAATTGCATAACACTGGTTGGTCGTTGGCTATAATCTGATAAATGTATATTTAACGCTCTCAGATTTGCAGTTCTTTTTTCATGTAACTGCAATCACTCAGAAAAGCAGCATTTAAACTCAAACCTGTGTAAGCTAAGGTTTCAATACAACTTCGTATTTTACTTATGACTTATAAGAAAGCTGCGAGCAAAATAATGCAATAATTGGGATGTGTTGGAGATGTTGCAGAGCATAACGACAGTCTTAGTGTAATAATAGACATTCCATTACTGTTGGGAATTAGCCACGAACAGAAATGTTCAGAAGTGACTTATCTCTCTGATATTCGAAAAGAAGTGGTTGTAAATCTCAAAGTTAAAGTGAATACGCTTCGTATTTTACGAGAATCTCTAGGTTGCCTTCAGTTATTGGACATTTTGGTCATCCATTTTACCTGAAGTACTAACTTCTTTATGTATCTCATAGTTAGCTCTTTGAAAAACTGGAATACTTGAATACTGTATACGATTATTTATTTCAGATGAATCTGGAAGCCCTAGTAACGAGAAGGATGAGACTGAATACAAAGAACCTGAAAGTGGAAGGTAGTTGTGTATTCTACTTTATTTTCGCTTAAGATTATTATATTTTTACCCCTATACTCTTCTTAGATGTTACAGTCGAAGATATTTTTAATACTATACTCATCACACTGTCAAGACACAGTATTTACATAGAATTTTACAAATCTGTTTCACTTATATTCCATCTATCCAATGCTCAACTTATCCAACTCTATCAGGTCAAATTTTGATCCTGAAGTCTACAGTATTTGCATAGATAGCAATATCAAATGTATTGTATTTTTACCAACTGGTTGACTGCTTAGCCATTCATGTACATGTCATCATGGATACCTTATTTATAATATTTTTTCACCGATATTATACTTTGACTCAACAACAGGAGACAGTGGTAAATAGAAACTTATGTTAACCATACTGCTACACTATGTTAGATGTCATTTTATTTGATTAGGAGTATATGTGATCTTTCTGCTATTCCTCCCTGTTAGGAACATACCGACTGAAGTAGTCAAATGTATCTTTTATGCTACTAAGCTGTTCGAATAAATAAACCCATACTCGAATAGAAGAAACTAGTCAAAACCAATGCAATCTATTTCAGCAGTCTAGCAACATGTCAAATATAACTAATGACCCAAACTAACTGAATAGTGAACACTGATAGATTGTTACTGAAGAAATCACACACCCAGCAATACCATATGCAGAATGGTTATTGCTGTGACTGTTTATTTCCAAGTAGTGGAAATCGCAGTATTGCAGTTTCATCACTATCCATCAAAAATATATTACCTTAAGAGGCTACTGAGTCTAAGTATTTGTGTAACAGTTGGTGATCATGTTTCTAGACGCTTCAGCCTTACATGGCTCTTATGGCTTGAATAGCTAAGTAGTACTTTTCTTTAACTTCGCCACTGAGTGAGACAAGTTCCGACCTCCGAGAAGCTGAATTTGCCAGTCTTGTTGGTGAGTGACAACAAGTACACAAGGCTTGTATGGATCAGGGATTACTAATGACTTCAAACAGCTACTTGGCTAGCGGCTTGAAGTTGAAATGTTTGGCTATGTGGTCTTAATATTAACTTTTTCACAATAAACATAATGCCATGCATTATCAAAATCTCTCACTAATAGGGAAATGAGAAATTATGTATTATTTTCGCTTGATCTAAGTGAAATGTTATTGTGTACAAAACATGTGTCATAAAGAAAGGTCTGCTTCAATCCATATTTCAATATTAACCCTGTGACATCAACTGACCTCTACAATCTTAAAATTCACTAAGTCGCAGTGAAGACTATTTTTTTATTTCAAGAGTTTCCTTTGTGGATTGATATCACTTACACAATCAGTGAGAAGTACGCGACGCTTGGCAGCTGATGCCCCTAGCCCGAGACTCTTCAAGAGTGTACCCACGATCTAAAATAGGATTGGTCCCAGAGCCAATTCGTCTTGTGGTAAAACTGTTACCACTTTTCCATTAGTTTTGAATCCAATGAAAACAAGTTTCCTAATTTTGTCGATTGATGAGATAGTATGGTCATCATTCATACCTTTTGTCAGTGTTTGTCCTCGCACCCAACTAACTTCCTAAATTATAATATTTTTCGAACCGTAAACTCACAAACAAACATAGTGCCTTTTAAGTATGTGAAAAACAAAAAATCTAAGCAGTTAACCATCTACGTAATGATAAGATACATTTTAAAGGTGTACACTAGTTACCAGAAAAAAAACCATGTCGAAAACTAAGACCTAACATTTAGGTGAGGAAATTATAACTGGTGGATAAAGAAAGTGATAGATAGTAAGCAGATAAACAACCAAATGAAACAATATAGAACCTAGTAGGAAATTTTATCCGTACAACTTGTCAATCTTACCAGAAGAACAGGAAAAGGAAATAAACATGATTTGTCAAAGTATCGGTATCAGTTAGCCATGAAGCATTGCTTTTACATATTTATGAGCAAAATGCTTTGCAAATATAATGATATCTCCCTTTAAGTCATTCAGAAAGCTCAGTTTAGTGTTAGTGTCTTCACCTAAGAGGAAGGCGCATAGAATGCTACCAATAATCATAGAATAGATGCTTCATAGATAAAGTGTCTGATCAATTCATCTTTTTATCACTACTGTTGTGCTCACTGACACTGAAATAATCACTAAATGCGTGCATCTAAGAATATAACTGTAGTGCAGTGTGATAAATAAAGGATGAACTGCGAAGATGTGCTGACATCGTGAATTACTTAAAAGGATATTACTGAACCTCAACAATTAATAATACTTTAGATACAGTGGCCGGATATAGAATTATTTTAATTGAAAAGCTGCACAAAGATCATATAACAGTATTTGTGTGTACTAATCAGAGCCAAGATTGGGAAATAAATGACCATCTTCAGTTAGCTTTAAACGTAATGGAAACTACTGTATAAGTTTAATAAGCGCCAAGCTCATGATAAAGAAATCAATTAAACTGAATATTTAGTAGAATGAGAGGAATAGTTAGAGCAACCACAACGTAAAATGCAAGATACGCTAACTAAAATGATGTGATCGGAATACTGAACAGCCTTCTTTTTCATTAAAGATCAAGCTTGCTAGTGGTTTGTTGAGACTAATTCAGCCAAAGGAAGTTAGTTTTACAGAACATTATTTTGATCGGTTGAGTTAGACGAACCAACATACTGATACTACGTAGTAGTTATATTTTCGGCTGTACCACAACTTATTCCGACGGAAATACTCCTGACTTCCCGAACTGCTTGTCCTAGAAAAATGTCAACATGAATCGTTCACTCTGTATATGTGTTATTTATCTGATGAACAGGTCTAGTCATTTATCTTTTCCACATGTACACAAATCTGGTATGAGTTTGTTGACAGGATGTCGTTGACATAGTTTCAAGTGAAGAATCAAGGGAAGAAGGGATTAACTCCAAAACGTTAGGCAGATTGGGGCAAATGCTGCTTTGTCTAAACATAGCCAACGCACAGAATAAAGTAAATTATGTTAATATGAAAGATAACCTATTATTTAACAGCGAGTTACACAAAGCTAAAATTTCAATGATTCGGTCTTGAAATTTAGATTTCAACTGATTTTTTTAATAGGCAATATTTCAAACGGCCATTAATTGATTTTTTTCCGATTTAAGTAGATGAAAAATATTTTCTTTTCGTACTAAGCAGGTTAAAAAGATAATCATTTTTATTTTCTTCTCTCCAACCAGACCATCAGACTGTGAATTTAACATCCCATTTCATGACATAAAACTGGTTGAATGTCTACTGAAAGGCGAACGTAAAGCAATCTATAAGTAGGTTCTGTTTTATTTCTTCATTTTGGTATCATTTCAATTTGCATACGGTTTCTCTAAACTGTTATTGTAAACCGTATAGCTCTATTTGTCTCTTTCATTTTAGCACGGGCTTGAGAGCCATTTTATGACTTTTACACGTCAAAGTAATAAATCTCAATGAATTCCGTACTTTGAAAGCTATTGAGTATGACTTTCTCTACTATATCCGTGAACGGCATCGTATTGTAATGCGAATGACTGCGTAATTTGTATCCTTTCATATTTTTTCATGTTTACATGATATCGACGATCATTTTTCTGTCAGGCAGAGATTCAACACTGTTCAATGCTGCAAAAATGCATTCTTCAGTATTTATAAAAGTTATTGACGCTGGACATTAATATTGAATCACAAGTTTGGTTCATGAAGCCCAAGTAAAACCAGTAGACACAGGTTTGAACAGTTTAATGTTGAAATATCTTGCATGAGGACTACCTGACTGAGAATATGACAATATCATTTTCACCTTTACATTTTGCACTCTAATTTATGAAGCTGACTTCATCACATTAATACAATATAGTTTAACCATAAAAACAATTCTATGGAAAGTGAAAATATACCCAATTGATATAGTAATGTTAGGTAGTGGATAGCATTGGGATACATGATGTGCATTTTTTATAATTTGGGACTCGTCAGGTGGATGTACCTGCTTCCCAGTGAGTGATGTTGTCCCCACCAGGATTCGAACTCAGGACAGATCACTTCAAACACCACAGAGTTATCTGTCAGACCACCGAGCCATGATAGCCAGTTCCTGTGTAATGGCTATAGTTTTAGTGCTATTGCTTGTATTATACTACCTGTGCTAATCTTAAAAACGAGGTTCCTGAAAATATACGTAGAACCTTTTTTGTTGCTTTATCGGAACTAATTTGGTCACTACTAAATCATTTCTGAAAAAATGCTGCTAGCTCTGCCATACATTAAAGTAAAACATCCAATGGGCATTCGTTAGCTATGGAGAATGGTGAAGAAACTCTTCTTTATAAGGCGTTTGTCTCGAAAGGTTTCTTAAGCTGAGTTCTATTTATCCAGAACTGGTCGAACAAAACATGCATCCATTGCTCCCAGCTTTTCAGTGGTTCTGATGTCAATCTGTGACAAAAGCTACTCTGAAGTCAACCAATTCCTTCAACCAAAGAGTAGGGCTGCCGCGGCAGTCCAAAAACACTTGATTTCTGGTCGATGGGTCGTGGGTCCGAACCCAATTCCACCTACCGAGGTTTGGGTACCATTGGCTTTCAAAAATAAGTGTGACTGATTATCTGCTTCATGAATGGGTGCAATGTTGCTGAGCGGCTTTTGATTTCTCTAAGAAAGCAATAATCAATCTACTGAGAAACTGGTTTTCCATTTTACATGTATGACCAAGAAAGAATGACAACTTTGACAAAATAACAATGAAATCCTAGACTTTCAGTTAAAGTTGAGGATTACTTATATTGTATGATGAAGATATCAGCCTGACAGATAATACTGTACTAATAAATTTACTTCGACAGATAAGTGAAAAATAGAAAGTATGAAACGTTCAAAAATAGAGCTGCTGAATGATCAATATTTTAGTTTCGAGATTCATACTTTGAACTGTTAATGCGTTCATTTTTGCATAGTACTGTTAGTAAGAATTCTATACTTGATAACTTTAATTGTGATGAACAGTGTGCATAATGTAAATCTATAAAGAAATGTTGGTCTCTCAAACCAAGTTTTATGAAAAGCGTGCGAAGAAATATTTCGCCACTATTTAAACTAAACCCAGATTTTTTGGATTACATTATCAGTATGACTGAAACCTAGCCACCAACTATACTAATAACCGCTTGAAATACAAAGACAAAGTAAAGATAACGGAGCCTATCAACCCTTGAACCAAAAAAACTTTTTAACAACTACTTACCCCTATGAAAGTGTAGTATTGTGATTTGATGATTTCAAAGTGAACAATTGTAACAACTACTACGCACACTAATTAATACTAGACTTCCATTAACTCTAAATCTTCAGCAGTTACTACCCCTTTTTACTATGCATAACTATCTGGCGATTACGTTGGGTTCATCGAACTGTCTCAATCGTTTTCCCTGAGTTACCAATGAAGAGATGATCAAATCAGTAAAGATATTATGAATCTATGCATCTACTCATTATAATGGAGTAAATGTTAAAGCTTGTATTATCACGTCCATGTTAGAAAGCAACTGACAACACCTATAACACAAGCTGTATAAGCAGAAAAATTGATCAAGCAACAACTCCATTTTAGAGCTTCCTTTCTAACTGGTCATGTGACCCCGACAGATTTTTCATTGGATATCTCCAACCATATGAACTGAAAAATACCAAGGAGACCCTGAATGATATTCGGTATATTTTTGAATGCACCTTCTACAGTTTTGCACAAATAAAATCATGCTCCCCTATTTAACATTAGTTCATAAAGTTGCTAATCGTTGATCTAAGCTGTGTAGCGAAGTACATGTTGCTTAACTGAGGTCATAAAAATCTTTGGAATCACGAATTAAAGAGAGGGAGTCTATGTAACAGGCTTGAAAATCAGTTACATTGGTGCATATGTACTTACTCATCATGTTCAAAATTTTGAATAATGTATTAGCCATTACATTTCTGTTCTCTTCTCTTAAATCTCTTTCGTTGTATTTTTAGAAATTCTGAGAAGTTGAACTGCCGAGCTTCATGCCAGCTTTTAAATTTCTTTTTCTGCTCCTCAGTATTCCAGACATTCTATTTTGATTGACTTAGTAGTGTGTTTATTTACCCTAAATGAAAATCTAAGATAGGTAGATGGGGGTCGACCACTGAATCTTTGTTCCCCGAATCAACACTTAATGCACGTAGTAGGAAGGATTCGACACCATTCTGAGATATGTGGAGAATTCTACCGCAATAAAATCATAAAGTGAAAACTTAAAAAACGTTGTAACTTGCTTGTTGGTGGCTAGTAGTGGAATCCAGGATACCCATCTTGTCCTAGCCATCACTAATCAAGTGAAAAAAATGAATCTTCATGCAGTATCGAGATTTCCCCCTCTCACCCACCGAGAAGACGGAATACCAACAATAACAATGGGATATTACAGATATCAACTAATAATAGAACTACAAAAACCAAGCCGTCACGTTATATGGTCTTCGTGATATGACAATGAGGAGAACATTTTGCTACCAACGTCATCCAGCAATTGATATCTGATCTCTGTGTTGTATCAGACAGACCGATATAATGTGGAACTTCACTAAACTTCCCTGCCCATGTCCCACACTTATATGGAAATGATCTAGAAATTCGCTGAGATTACCGGCCCATTATTACACTTAAACAACTCACGGTCGATATTCCTGTTAATTTAGTAGGTAAAATATTTGGTTGTCACACAACATATCTCGAGTGATCAAGCAAATGATCAGATTTTGATTGGCTGATCACTCAACAAACTGGGAGAGTTTCCCCTAGCATTTTTTACAGGACGAAGAAACTTTGCATTAGAATAATATGGATTTGTTTACTTTGGTGGTTCTTTTCAGTTACTAACGATCAGATTGAAAGGTAGAAGTTGTGGAAACGTAAGGCATCGCAAATAAAGGATAGTCATGACTAAAAAGAAGATTTTAAAGTCGTCGAAATTCTCCAAAAGGTTGACTGCTTGCAAAATGACTGAGGAAGTAATCGACAGAAGTGAAGGTAAGGAAGACGAGGATCCATGATTTAAACTGTTGGATATCATTCTGCTTCATTTATTCTTTCTACTCTATTCGCATTAAAATAAGCGAAGGGATGATTTATGTTATGGAACTCAATTTAAGGAAGGATTCAATTCAACAGCCTGATTTAGTGAGTTGTAAAACTGCAGTAGACTGACCTACAAAACAAAGCTGCTGATAAAGTTTCAGGTACATTTCTGTCACAAACGGTTTCACTTGCCTATCATCACAGGGGGTATATATTTACCTATTTTTATCCATTTCACTACTTCAGGTAAAACCGAGTGAACAAATAGGGGCTGTGGCTGAGTGAGCAGACATCCAAGTCGATAACCTATAGACCATTAGTTTGAATCTTACCAAACTCTGGTTTTATTTCAGAATCATTCACCATCTCATATTAACTGGTTTACCATAGTTAAAAAGATAAATTCATTAACTGATCTGTTTTTGATAAATGGGTACTGTCATGAACTTTATGAATGAGTAAAACACACTGAATTTTACTGCTAGTAGTAGTATAAGTCATAGTCCAAGTACTCTATAAAAGTATAGTTATATATTATTATACATAATGGACTTATAAACTCCGTTCTCAGTGATTCTATGAAACGAAACCTTTCATTTTTAAGTTGTTCACCTCCGAAAGTAAAAACGCACACAACTCATATTTAATCAACCCTATACTTCACCATAATCATCTTCACCATCATTATCAACAAAGGACCAGATATATCTACGTAATGGTCTGAGTTACCACACATTATATCAGCCCACCAAGTAAAAAACAATAAGACGAAGCACATAGAGAAGGATAGGTAAAAAGCATTAGAAAGCAGAGAAAGAGAGCGGAAAGGGGTGAGAAAACACTGGATTCAGTATGACAGTTAAAATGAAGATAATGTGTGAATATATTTGCGCTAAACTCGCTAGTTTACTAGTTCGCTAGTTACTAGCCAGTCCTAAACACGCATAAAGAGAAAAGGTTGGCCATAGGGCTAGCAACCCTACACCGTAAAAAATCCAATCACAAAAAAACCTCAAAGCACAAAGAAAATATAAAACATAAAAATAAACTTATTCCTCGCCACAATCAGAGAGACGAGATGATGCCAGTTGGCGAAAGCCTTCAGGAAGCCAGTCGATCGATATGTTTTATCGCTCTCGATGAATGCAAACGTAAACATAGGGAAATGGAATGTTCGCACAATGTTCGAAGCTGCCTGGTAAGGCTGTGCAGAATGCAGAAGAGATGAGAAGGTGTAGCATAGAAGTGTTAGCAGTCTGTGGAAGCAGATGGAATGGAAGTTGACTCTGCAAACTGTCAACTGGAGAGGAGTCAATAATCTGCTATGATATTGTCACCCAGACGACAACCACGAGCACACTGAGTTGTGGAGTGGCTATCATGATATCCCCAAGAGTGTCAAAAGCTCTCTCTCATGCAGTGGGAACCATTCTCCTCCTCCAGCATCAGGATCATGCCAGCAAGATTCAAGTTAAAAGGAAGGAAGGTCACAATCATACAATGCCAATACTGCTCGTCTACAAGTAATGTAGATGAAGATAAGAAGGAGTAATTCTATAGACAACTGCAATCACTAATGGACGAGACCACATTCCAAATAGAGATATCAAAATTCTAATGGACAACATGAATGCCAAACTGGGAGCAGACAACTCCGGAAGGGCAATTATCATGGGTCGAGAAGCACTCGGTGAAATGAACGAGCAGGGAGAATGTTTGCAGACTTCTGCGCATTTAATGATTTAGAAATTGGAGGCAGCGTGTACAAACAAAAAGATATTCACAAAGCGATATGAGTTACATAAGATGGGCAAACTAAAAATCAGATCGACTTCATTTCAATGTGAAGAAACTGGAGACTCAGCCCACTGGACACAAGATGAAGAAGAGGAGGAGATGAAGGTTCACACTACTATCTAGTACAAAGACGCTTCAAAACCAAGTTGAAAGCCTTCAAAGAAGTTGATGATAGACCACTGCTCAAGTTCAACACTCAGAGGTGGGAGAGGAAGATGGTGAGGCAGAAAATGAACCTGTGGAGTGCAGTGCAGGGATGAACAACGAAAAGAGGAACTGAACGCGACCTATGAAACACTACACTAAACAAAGAAGTCAAGAGTGCACGCAAAGACGAAAGACACTCCTGTGCAATCCTGCTAGGGAAGCAGGACAGGCTGTATGTAGGAGAGACGGAGACCTGACAACATTACATGAAATAATCATGTTACTCACTCTCTGGGAAGAGATCAACACAGAGGGGAAGAACAAAGGAAACGATGGGCTGACCACTTCAGAAAATTCCTGAATCGACCATCTCCACCACCTGCAACTCTTCCAGGAATCCCTTCAGCAGCCCAGCCACAGAATGACCAGTAAACACAAGCCCCCTGGCAAAAGCAGAAGTTCTGAACGCCATAAGGTTACTGAAAGCCTGGAAAGCAGCAGGACCAGACAGGATACCTCCAGAAACACTGAAAACAGCGGACATGCTGGCACCACTATTGCAGAAGGTTTGGAAAGAAGGGAAGGTACCTGCTGATGAATTGGAAGAGGCGCCACCTTGTCAAACTTTCAGAGAAGGAAAACTTAAGTCTTTGCAAGAACTGGTGTGGAATCATGCTCCTGTCCCTGTCCACCTCAAGCAGCATCATCCTGGAGAGACTAAAAGATGCTCTGGATTCAAAATTAAGACCGGAACAGGCTGACTGAGCTCAGGACGAACAAATCATGTGGGGATCAAAGTGCAACGCAACTCTACTCTACTCATCATCATAGAACAGAGCATAGAATGGCAGTCAACTCCCTACCGCAACTCCGTTGACTTTGAAAAGGCCTTCAACAACGTCGACTGAGAATTTATTTAGCAGCTGTTTCTACACTATGGAGTACCGTAAACCTTAATCGACCTCATTCAACAACTATATGAAGACGCCGCATGCCAAGTGATTCGCGATGAAAAGTTCAGTGACGCGTTAGAAATGAAGACAGGAGAAAGACAAGGTTGCGCCTACTAACACTGATCATCTTCCTGATTGTGGTCGACTGGACTGGACTGGATCATGCAACAAAATATGAGGAGCGAGAAGATGGGCATACGCTGGCTGGACGGATGAAAAGGCCCTAGAAGATTTAGATTTCGCGAATAATTTATATCTAATGTCGTACAAACTTGAAGATCTACAGGCGAAAACCAACAAGTTGGCAGAAGAGGCAAGGCAGCGAAAATAGGACTTCAAGTGAATGTAGAGAAGACGGAGGTGATGAAGATACCCAACTAACAACAGCATGAACAACAGGCACCAATCACCATCAACGGGAGCAAAAGGAAGTAGTCTCGTTCACCTACCTATTCAGCATCGTTTTAACTACAGGCGGTGGCACAGATGATGTCAAAGCCAGAATCGGAAATATAGCAAGACAGGCCTTCATTAATCTGAAATTGGTGTGGAGATCCACTGCACTGCACTGGACTTATCATAAAGAAAAAGATCCGGATTTTCAACGATAATTCAGTCATTTCAGCGCTTCTATGTGATGGCTGAGAGACTTGTCGCGTTATGAAAAGTATTTCCAACAAACTACAGACATTCATCAATGGCTACCACCTACGCTCACTCCATACTGAAGATTAGATGGCCAGAAAGAATAACCAACATGGAAACCACTCTGGCTGGCAACGAACCAACCAAGAAACCATCGCCCAATAAGTTTGCAGAAGAAAGTCGAGATGGATTGGGCATACACTGAGAAGTCTGTCTGGGGATATCATGCTCCAGGCCAGGTCCTCGAGTGAAAGCCAAATGGGAAACGACAAGTTGGACGTTCGAGGCGAGGGTGATATGGTGGAGATGCTATGAGGGAGAAATGAAGACTTGTGGGTTTTTGTGGACCCAGGTTGAAAAGACTGCAGGTAGTAGAGTGCAATGGAGACATCCTACTGAAGCCCTATGTTCCACTACGATCCCAACGGAAAAATAATAGTAATACGTTTGCGCCATAGTCTCTAAATACTTGTTTTTTTTGACAGGCATACCCCAAAAGGGAAGCTCGCATTCACCTACATGACTAAAACAAACAGTCAAAGACTTGAAGGACCGATCCATTATTTCAGTCTGACCACGTCTAACTTGTTTCCAGTCTGAACCTACTCCAGCTGACAAAGTGAGACAGAGCAGACGACGACTAGACATGTGTAACAAATGTCCTAGCCATCTGAGTCGATGTAGGTTTACTACCTCATCGATTGACTCTCTCCTTCTCCGTAGAACTCCACATCTGACTTGTAGCTCGCTGACATAGTGACACAATGACACGTGCTCTGTACTACGAAGAGGACGGTGATCAAATACCTGAAGCCTTTTAGTGTCGTTTACGTTTAATGGCCATATTTCAGAGCCATACACTAGGACAGCAGTCATGAATAATGAACAGGTAAATTTACAGGGATAAAAGTAGTATGTAAGGTGTAGTATTTAAACTTTTAACTCAAAAACTCTGACTACTGGAGCCGCTAACTTTCAGAAGAACTTTATTCGGTCATTAGACATTATTGATGTCACACTGTTTAATTCTCACGGCTAGTCTAATTTTAATGATAAAGTGTATAGTATGGTCGATAAACTAAATAAATGAGTGTTGCAGTGAACTGTATTTAGTGTCAGATGGTAGACAATAATCGGTAGATAAAAAAACGTTATGTCCAAAGAATCAGAAGGCACCGTTTGATATCAGTAGTTATCTATAACTATTGATTGATTGTGAAGTTCATAAACTCCGTAGGTTATATCTGAACTAATGCGTAAGCAATTAGAATTAGTCATTATAAATAATCCTTAATGGGCATTCAAAACTCAAATTTACGCACTATTTTGATTCTTAGCACAGTCATATATGCCTTTAGTATGTTCGTCATATTAATACAAACAACCTAATGTGAATATTAACTGAATATAAATCTTTTACTTAAGGGAAAAGTGATGATACATTCTAACATATTTCATATAACACAATAAACACCAAAATCGATTTATATGCTGAACTGAGAAGGTCCATAGACTTTGTGAAACCAAGCTTATATTTCATACTTATTTCATCAATTAGTGGTACACATGAACTATAATTTATAGTAAGGTAAATAACATTTGAGGTTAATTCTATTTTTAAAACTATAATAATACTAACTTTGTAACTGAAATACATTAGGATGTAGGATGAAACAGTTACCTACGCTCTTTAGTTCTTCGGTTGATTTTACTACTTGATGAAATCTATTTTTGACGAATTGATTACCAGATGGTAACTGATGCATACATCCACGTTCAAGTGCTGATGAACTTCTCTCGACCAAATGTACAATGTCTTGGTTGTATTGTGTTCTCTGAGCTGGATTGTTGAGTCGTGAAGATTCAAACTAAAGTTACTACTGATGATGTCGTCTAGAAAGATGATGAAAGCTTCACGATTAAACAACCCAGCTCAAAAACCACAATACAACCAAAACCATCCACCTGGGCTACAAATATTCTCCACTATTTCAAAATGTGCAATATAGTCATTTTTTGACTGGATACTGCAGTGTACTGTTTTGATACTGGGTGTTATTAGTCCTGCGACAAAAAGCACTACGTGATGAATATTCCATGCATACTTACATCCTTCCAAAATTTATGCCACCTTGGAGGTTGGAACATGTTTCAACTGCTGTCAAAATTAGCCTTTCACCTTAGACTACTCAGGTCTTGCCATGAGTGATTTAGTAATGCATGTGTGTATACGTTGTCAAAATTCGACTGTGGAAGGCCTTTCAACTAACTGGAATCATCATTTACGTTAAAAGATATCGCTTGATGAAAGAAATCAATGAGTTTATTGTAAAATGGCTATTTGTCACGTGATCGAAAATTTACGAAATGTCATTCATCGATAAACACAAACCTTACCGATCCAATATCCATAATTACAGATACTAATGAAGTTGACATTCAATATGTTTCTCATGAAAGTAGATACTTTTTAAATACTGTAGGTGAACTGCTAAAAAGGTACCACACTGTTTTCCTCAGAACTAATGAAATCTAGAAACAACACAGTTAACTGCATAGACGTTTCCATGATTTGTTTCTAATTCATTAGTATACAGAGTACTAAATAACGGTGGTATAAAGTTACATGATGTGAGAGCTTGAACGTTTAGCCTACGAAATTGCTGATCGCTCGATCCCTCAGAAACATAACAGGTGATAAGACAGCTAGGTTGCCATGCTTCCCTAGAAAGATGTTTTCTACTTTTTTCTTCTCTTCAACAAATCTGATATTTACACTTGTTACCATAGATCTTTTCCCGAAAATTCAGGGTATAATGATCATCTGGGAAAGTTCTGGAGGATTTTAGGCTTATTTGAAGGATCTGGACGATAAAACGTTACACTAAAGCAGGTAGTGGTTTGCTTTTCTATTTGTTTTTTACGTTTAATAGCCAGGATTAGTAATATCATCAGCAATTACTTTACTAACTTTGTTATAAAGCTATTGATGATAGCGCCAAGGATGGTGACGCAAATTCTGCGGCAAAATATCCAAGCTTGGAGGACACCAAGTTGCCATCATTCTCATCCTGAGCAAAAAATCTTTCCCAACATTTCAAAACTTGTGTATTTCACATTCACTATTCTTTTGAAGAATCTACAGGTATGTGTCTTTAGGCACAGTTTATTTGTGTAGCTGTGTCTCAGTGGTCTAGGTTCTCAAATTTTAACCCGTAGATCACAGGTTTAAACCACGTCCTACTTACTAAGGTCTGGATAACCAAATAGTATCATTAACCCTCACGTTATATGCGTGGCCCATCGCCTACTGCATGATAGTTCAAGTGTTTGCTCAATCGTATTCCCTTCTTTACACAGTGTAACTGAACCCCAAATATAATCTACATCTATTTAAAATATATTTAAACAAAATCCACCGATGATTTATTTAATTAATATTAAATTGCTCTTTTACTTTCTCACAATTCATGTCTATCTAGATTAACATGCACAAATTTAGAAAAACAGATAGGCATCTATCAAAAACAATCAAATCACCTAACAAAAACTCATCAACGTTCACTGATCATGGTTAGGGTTAAGGAATGTGTAATATGGTCCCATGTAGATACTAAAATAATCAAAATATAGTGTATGACTTGATCGATACTATTGCAAAATTTGGAAGTTTGAGCAGAAAGTCATCTGACATTCGCAATATTTAATTCATTGAGTACTTTTCAAAAATAGTTTACACATTACACTTAAGGTACATACCGTTTACATGTACTCAGTGAGTTGGAGATAGTAGGATGAAGATACAACACTGGGAAGTGGTCATGTCGAAGAAAATACAAATGCAAAAGTTACAGAGGTGCTGCAAGGGGTGAATGGATTTAGTAAATAAAGCTTCTTGAATACCTTGTTTCACCACCACTTGTTCCATAAACAAATCAACTTTCCATATTTTATGTATTGTGAAGACGGGAAAAGTGATACAATGTTTACTTTTGCGTATTTTTAACTCCTAATTTTTTCAAATATTATCAGAATTTGATTTTTGAATTCTCGATGTCTCTGTATATTTCTTGAAAAAGTTTATCAATGGTCTGTATTCGTCACAAACCTTTTCTTGATTATCTCATCTCATGATAACCAACCCTTATAGTTACAGTGGTAAAAACCTACAGCTCATTAAATTCACCTCCGTATGACTAAGCACCTATTATGATGATAACTAGCTGGACTGTGAAAAGTTTAACAAACCAAACTACAAATTTCGAAATGACTCAGATTTGTATGCAGACTAATTACTTTTCTAAAATTCAGTCACTTACCAATTAACATTTAAATGTATTCATCATGGAAACAAGACAAACCGTACTTGAATATTGAATAACAGCCATGATCCATCCACCAACCAAATAATTGTCAGAGATCAACACTTAAATTTTGGACTACAAGGAAGTAACTGTCTTCGTTTCACTCTCATGTAAAGTTACTTTTTAGTTATAGAACTCCAGATTACCTACAGAATTATCTGAGTCAATGAACAATAAACCATTAAACCATTATTCTGAGATACGACTTATAGAAAGTTATTCGGATTTGAATCTACCTTTAAGTGTTAGTTAGATTTAAAAAAAGACTGGTTTCATTCACGAGTTATGAAAAAAAGACAAAATTTCAACCGCAGCATCTACCGTTTCATACATTTGGTTTCCTTAACAAATTTGAACAAAACGAGAACCAATTTATTCACAGGATAAAGTAATGCAATTTTATTTTATGCCTATTCATCAGTTCTATGTAACCTGGAATTATAAAAATATTACTCGCATTTTCAAATAATTAACATACCTTAGGGGTTCCATATTAGATATTCTTCCACAGTGCACAAATTTCATTCTTACATTAACACCTTAAGGGCGTTGAAGGCGGGAAGAGTTCTAAAATTCCAAGATAATCGTAAAACAGTCAATTAAAGATATGGGGAGAAACAGTACTTATATATCTTAGTCAAAATAAATGATTATTTCTGTTTGACTCGACTTATCATTTCATATTCAATTGAGAGTGAAGTGAAAACCTGGATGACAGTATGGTTCGAACTAGCAGTCTCTGGATTACTGACCCAGATCTGTAGTGAATGAGTCACGAGACCAAGCTACTGATCAATTCTTAACTTCAGCTCAATCATTAAGAGATTACACCTAGCTGTTACGTAAATCCGTAGCCATAACTTCAGTCTGTCAAACAACATCTACATCAAGATGTTTCATCTATTCTAGGTTTCAACCTTGAGGTTTGTGGAGATTTATTGATTTCAAGGTGGTATTCATTACAGACTGACACCGAATTCCGACCTATTGGCCTTGTGGTAACGCGCTATCCACAAAACCGGTAATTCCTGTGCAGCTGTCGCTCATTGGACTAGGGAGATAACTTCCAATCAATGGGTCATACTTTCGAACAGAACTTCATTTAACGATCTTTGTGCAGTCAAATAGTATCATTAGCCCATAAACAATGTGTGACTCACTGCCTACTCCACGAATATGCGAAGCTTGTTAAATGCACTTAGAATCCCCTGCTCAACCCGTTGTGCAACTGGGGGTGCTCACTGCCAAGGAGTCCTAAACAAGGGAGAGAATTTCCAGTGCTCCCATATTCCCGATGGTTCTCCAACTGATGTTAACCCATCATGAATAACACCTCAAATTCCTAGAATTGTTAGGAAAAAGCAGAGTAAAGCCAACAGAAGAAGGGAGTTTCTAAAAATGTTTAAGATTTTGAAGTATATGATCAATCCCGAAACAACTTAATAACTGTGATCGAATTCTAGTAAATAAACAGGAAGATGTCATGTAACCAAAGTGGCATCGATCTACTAAGGTTAGGGAAGATTTATCACAGTCAGGTTTGAAGTATCTGATTACAACGACTTCAGCAAAGCTCAGTATGCTTGGCAATTTTTGTAGCCGTACAGATATCTATCGGATGCTTAGTTTCTATCAAATCTCGGTATACCATCTCCTGCGCAGGTGAAACATCCAACTACTTAGGAAAGGATGGGTAAATTGTGCTGCACTCTACTGTTCCCCATCATCCTTCTATGAGACATGGTCGCTGAATAAGAAAGATATGAAGAGATAATTAGCTTTTGACTACAAATGTCTTCGTATCATTACTTATATGTGATGGAATTATCGTGTGAGTATTGTAGAGCTTAGGCAAACCGTACAAGGCAAATAAAACAAGTTAGTTGACAAGATTGTAAATCTTCATCAACTTGAGGTAGCGTGGACATTCGTTATTCAAAGTGGGATTGGGTAGGAAGAAGACTAAAAAAGATTAGACGAATTTGTCGCGTCAGTTCACAAAGTTAGTGACTGTTAGTCTGAGTCGTGTAGGGAGGTGTAAACCGTCTGTTTGGGGCCTTCTGAATAAAAGGAACCACCGATCGGAAACTGGCTGAAAATCGGTCACAATGGAGCAGTTGTATTCACTATTTGACATCTTATGTCTGAACATCTACACTACCCATCGTTTGCGAAATCCTTTTGCCTCCCATATCGCCTAAACATCATATTTTCTATCCAGCTGCTTTTTGCAAGTTCAAATGAAATGTGGCAACTTGATACAATGCAGGTTCTGTGTTAGTTTCGCCTGACTGGTCACTACTTTCTTAAAAGTTTGGTTCTCTTTTCGTTAAGAATTTCTTGGTATATGCCCCTAAGTGTACTTTGTATGGATATTTAAAGTATTTTATGTTAGAAAATTCAAATTTTTTCATTATAATTTCAGGTTGTTTTCAAATAATGATTAGTTATGAAGTAAAAGTAATTTCATTTTACCCTGCAAATCTGTTCATTCTTGCTTTGTCCCAAAGTATATTGCATTTTAAGAAAAAATTTCACCCAGTAGGTAATTTGTCTAAACCTGTTCCTAACCTATCTCATAGTACATTTGTTCATTTCATATAGCCCACAGTGATAAAGTATTATTTCCTTGAGGACGTTCCAAGTACAAATCATTGCAAGTAATCATGTCATTATAATCATACAGCCTTTGACGTCTGATTTTTATGGTTCTATCACCATACATACTTTGTCTTTAGTAGTAGTGAACTTTTCCAAATCTCCGATATAACTGTGGTGTCATTCTCATTACATATGTTGGATGTTGACCAGATGAAAAATAATTCAGTAATCAAAAACATAAATTAGTTCAAAAAAATTATCTTCCTGACAAATCATTTACAACAGCTGTACAATTGTATTCTTAATAATAACAAGCAAACAGATACGTCTATTATTGGCTAACAGATCAACCTTGACTCCCCGTAACCGACATGTTGCCACTTTAGCTTTGTGTGGTGTGACTGACATTAGTGGTCATTATTTCATCCAACTAATGTGTAGAATGAGTAATTTTGAGCTTAATTAAATTGATCTCTCGATTTATCATAATATTTTTCAAATATTTATTTAAACAAAATAATGACCATTAATGTCATTCATACCACATAGAGCCCATGTGGCAACATGTCAGATCCATCATCAAGACAGAATGTTTTAGACTGAAATAGTCGGTTGAATGTAGAGTTAGAAAGGGATTGCATAATCAAGTATTTATAGGGAAATACGCAGTAGACTAACGCGATGACTAATAGGTTTGAAAATAAACAGATCAAAATAACAGTAATTATAATCAATAAGCTGAATAAATTATTGTAAGAATTTCGGTTAAAGATTGGAGATAGGAAAATGGGAAAGTAAACCTCAAGGTAAAAATAAAGAGTTATGATTGTCAGTCAGTAAGAGTGAGATGAATATTGATCAATAAAAACTCAAGAAAGGATTATGACCACAGCAAAATAAGAGAATGGACATACCTCTTCTGTACGCAGATCTCAGACTTTAATTGTTGACACGCAAAGGTTTTGGCATGCCCTCATTGCACTGAATATCAATTACAACAGCAGTACCAGCAGAAAACAGTTCAAAATCACACAGGGAATGAACATCAGAAACTTTGCGTAAGATTCTCAACATTGCTGGAACTGGTGTGACATTTAAACCTACAACTCACTCAGAAATAAGCTTTGTCGGTTTAAGTATCTGATAGACCCAATTAAGCAAAATAATCTAACCTGCCAAATTCTATCAAATGACTTCCAGGTCAAGTACATAGGTCAAACTAGCTAATCAGGGCCAGTTACACTATCGAGATAGGAATCTAGCCAAATATTGAATGGCCAACCCCAGTAGGACCAATGATCTAGAAAAATCTTGAGTGGTGCGATCCTTATAATAGAGTAGGATGAAAACACTTTACTTATTATTACTGTTATTATTTATTATTTGTCCCTTGGGTTCCTAGTGGAGCATAGGGCTTCAGTAGCACGTCTCCACCGCACTTTGTTCCCTGCAGTCCTTTCAACCTGGCTTGACGACAAACCACAAGCTTTGATTTTCTCCCCAAATAAACTCAGTGTATAGTTAATCCAACCCCATAAGAATGAAATTTGATGTCTCTATTTGGAATGTGGTCTCGTCCATTAGTGATTGCAGTTGTCTATAGAATTACTCCTTCTTATCTTCATCTACATTACTTGTAGACGAGCAGTATTGGCATTGTATGATTGTGACCTTCCTTCCTTTTAACTTGAATCTTGCTGGCATGATCCTGATGATGGAGGAGGAGAATGGTTCCCACTGCATGAGAGATAGAGCTTTTGACACTCTTGGGGATATCATGATAGCCACTCCACAACTCAGTGTGCTCGTGGTTGTCGTCTGGGTGACAATATCATAGCAGATTATTGACTCCTCTCCAGTTGACAGTTTGCAGAGTCAACTTCCATTCCATCTGCTTCCACAGACTGCTAACACTTCTATGCTACACCTTCTCATCTCTTCTGCATTCTGCACAGCCTTACCAGGCAGCTTCGAACATTGTGCGAACATTCCATTTCCCTATGTTTACGTTTGCATTCATCGAGAGCGATAAAACATATCGATCGACTGGCTTCCTGAAGGCTTTCGCCAACTGGCATCATCTCGTCTCTCTGATTGTGGCGAGGAATAAGTTTATTTTTATGTTTTATATTTTCTTTGTGCTTTGAGGTTTTTTTGTGATTGGATTTTTTTACGGTGTAGGGTTGCTAGCCCTATGGCCAACCTTTTCTCTTTATGCGTGTTTAGGACTGCCTAGTAACTAGTGAATTAGTTAATTTGGCAAGGTTTGTTTTTCAGGAGAGCACTAGAGTTAGGGGTAAGGAAACTACTCCTAACTAGGAGACTTTACTTGAGTCCTCTGAAATTTTTATGGAGAGAAAGATTGATTACCGAATCTTTGTTCATCTACTCAACATCCAACATATGTAATGAGAATGACACCACAGTTATATCGGAGATTTGGAAAAGTTCACTACTACTAAAGACAAAGTATGTATGGTGATAGAACCATAAAAATCAGACGTCAAAGGCTGTATGATTATAATGACATGATTACTTGCAATGATTTGTACTTGGAACGTCCTCAAGGAAATAATACTTTATTACTGTAGGTTATGTGTCATGCTTTTGAAGTGAAGACAGGAGTGAAACAAGGTTTCCTACTATCACCCATGATATTCCTGATTGCGGTCGACTGGATCATGCAGCAAACAGCAGGCAGCGAGAAGAGGGGGATACGCTGGCTGGACTGCGGAAAAGAACCTAGAAGATTTGGATTTCGCCGATGACTTGTGCCTAATGTCACACAAACTTGAAGATCTGCAGGCAAAAACTAACAAGTTGATAGAAGAGGCAGGGCAGCGAAGACGGGACTTCAGGTGAATATAGAGAAGACAGAAGTGATGAAGATACCGCACCACCACCATCAACAACAACAACAAACTCCAATCACCGTCAACGGGAGAAACTTGAAGGAAGTAACCTCCTTCACCTATCTAGGCAGCACTGTTTCAACTATAGGCGGCACAGACGAGGATGTCAAAGTCAGAATCGGAAAAGCAAGACAGGCGTTCATTAATCTGAAACCAGTGTGGAGATCTTCTGCACTCAGCATGTGGAACAACATCCAGGTTTTCAACACCAACGTCAAGTCAGTGCTCCTGTATGGTTCAGAGACTTGGCGCGTCACGAAAGGGATTTCCAACAAACTACAGACATTCATCAACAACTGCCTACGCTGGCTTGCTACTGAAGATCAGATGGGTTGCCAGAATAATAAGAATGAGCAACAAGGAACTCTGGGAACGAACCAACCAAGAACCTATCACGCAACAAATATGCAGGAAGAAGTGGAGATGGATTGGCCATGCACTGAGAAGGCCGACTGAGGACATCACGCGTCAGGCCAGTTGCTCGAGTGGAATCCCCATGGGAAGCGACGATTTGGGTGTCCGAGGTGAGGGTGACATGGAGGAGATCGTGCGAGGAGGAAATGAGAGCTTCTGGGCTGTCGTGGAACCAGGTTCAAAAGATCTCAGAAAACAGAGGTCACTGGAGACGTGCTACTGAAGCCCTATGTTCCACTAGGAACCCAAGGGACTAATAATAATAATAATACTGTAGGTTATGTAAAACGAACAAATCTATTGTGTAATTGCATTCTGCCACCTAGCCCATGTTTGACCCTTGTATATAATAATCTAGATCAAGTGGATTCAAACGTCTGGCTTGCCATCAACCCCTCTGAGCTTCCTTGTTCTTCGTGTTGACCAGTAACAGGAAATACGAAGGCTTATAGGTTGTCGTCGATTTCCTGTAACCACACAACACTGAATTAATTCTCATCAACCTAAAATTTTGTATCGTACCAGATAAACAGAGAGAAATTACTATTTCGTGCTACCATGGAAATTTACAAAGATTGCTTTAATAAACGAATAAATGAATTGATAACAGACAGTTTAAAAGGCAAACATCTGACTTTCATTCTAAGATGTGTATACGTACCAAATAACAAAATCAAACTGGATACTTACTGCAAATCGGTTTACAAACTTATTTGGTTTCTCTAACCACTGACTTAACTGTCTTCCATGCAGATTGAATTTTTAAAGCGCTAATTGTGAAGGCATTGCACCCTATAGGCTTAAACGCTGATGAAACTGAAAAGTTTATATGCCTAATTTAGTGCATTGATATAGTATAGTAACAACGTTTAGTCAGCTTTGATTAAGTAAAAAAATTGAAAGAATCATGCTAATGCAAAGGAACATTCCAATTAAACGCTGTTTTAAGTTTGCTTTTACCAGATCCTGTTTTCGTTCTCAGCATACGCTAGTTGACAAAAAGAATACAGTATTAGTTATTGATATTTGACGAGTCCTAATTTGGACGAAACGCACCCCCTGGATTGCCTGCTAGCCAACACTAAACAAATTTAGGGATAGAGTGTTTTCCAAAATATAGGTTGTACACACACAAATGGAAAATCAATTAGTCACAATATCACGTAGTCATCGGTGAGTGAATTGCTGAAAGTAATGTGACTTCAATGTGTTAACAATAACAAAATCGTTGAATAAAAAATAAACATTTTAAACGACAATAACACTACCCATACTGATTCCGGACAATCGACAACAGCAGAACGTTCTCTCTGTATGCCTAAATTTATCCAGACTTGGAAGGTGATCATAACAGTGATTAGAAATAACGGTTATAATGAATAGCTGATCAAATGAGTTTAAACAGCTAATGAGATTAGAGTATGGAGAAAAAACCTTGCAAAGAAATAATAACTCAATATTTATATGTACGATAACTGCTCAGTTGGTCGGTATGTTCTCACAATTCAAAATCTTTCTATGCGTCTATTGGCATGAGCTATTTGTTAAAATTCGGGAATCTTGTGACTCACTTCTGAAAATAAGGAAAGATATTTTAACACCCATAATATCCCCTAATCCTAAAAATGTAGCAGTAATATTAATGCTAACTTCTAATGGGTCAGATGCTCAAGGTCATCGGGTAGATTGTAAAAGGAACCAAATTGATATTGAGTCAAATGGTTTGATAAGGATCACTGTGCTAAAGTGTAGATATAATTTACAGTTCAGTTTAATATTTCTTGTTTCTCCAATAATCACAACCGAGTGAAAGTTCAGTCAGCAAACCCAGTATACCAAACCATTACAAATAATTCAACCACTTAAAATCTCTCCATTTTCCACTGTCATATGGTGCAGTTAACCAAACTGTGTCACTACGACCTACTTGGATCACATGATTCCCGATGCCAAAATTCCCACTATGTAGCTAATATCCTTCAATGATTCAGACCTACTAACACTTATATGAGATTAGTAAGATGGTAACGACCTCACTTACTATTTATGCCCCTCTTCTGAAATGAAGCTCATCGTATGCTATGGTGATGAATCAAAAAATCTATACGATGAAACACAGTAACTCTAAAGGCCACGTTGACAACTGCTGAAATAACTTATCAAGTTTCCGTATTTCGTCCAAGAAGATAATTTTGCTCGATTAAAAAAGTAGCTGGTTATCACAGTAGTTCTTAGGATGACCTTTAAAGATGCTCATGATAAAACGTCGCTGTCGAAATACGAAGACGTGATTGGTTATTTCAGCAGTTGCTAGGGTGGCCTTTAACTTCACTCATCTGAAGTTTTTTGAGTGACTCTAAAATCGCTACTCTAGCAACGAATAAAAGAGCCAATTAGAGTTCCTTATTTCAATAGAAAAGACAGATTCTTATAAAATCAGGAAGTTTAATAGGTTGGTTCACTTTTTGTTAGGCTGGCCTTCAGAGTCACGCAAGCTGTTGACATTATTTGTGAATACCGATTTAATGACAAACAATAATCACATCCCCTATATTGAATTGTGAAAACTTTCAGTAGCACGATACCAGGATTTAAAGACCTTAACATAAATTTTATACCCCTAAGCTCAGTTACAGTTGTGTTGATATTTGTCAACGAGATGTATCTGAAATCTTGAAGAATCTGACGTGACAGACTCAGAAATTATACCTTTTAGGAAGTTGTGTTGCTGAATTCGTATGACTTTCATCAAGGTTGTAGAAATATAATTTCGTTATTCACTGTAGCCAATAAATAACCTTGATATCATTTCGGTATTTCTGTGTACACAGGAGTCACGTAGAAAATCAGGCTTCGGAAGAAAAATATTTCTTCTCAATTATAGAAGCTCAACATCACTATCAAAAGTCGTAATAGTGGCGCTCTTATTTCAGGTTGAAGAGGTGATGACTCATATCTCATTTGAGTGAGAGTGTTGTCTCCGCCTACTGGTAACTTTCTGAAATGTGTGGTTTGTTTGATTCATTTCCAACGCTGACGTTGTGCGAGATTAATGTCACACTACTGAACAAATTAACGGTTCACGAAGCACCATTATTCATAAGAGTGGAACAAGCGGTTTCATGCACAAAAAATGAGGTAATAGATAATAATTGATTTCACTCAACATGCAATTATTTTGAAACTATAGTTCATAAATAAAAAAGTAAGGAGGTAATGAAAATGTCCTGAACCCAGCTGTGCAATAATCCCACCGAATAATTCTTATATATATCTTTTAGTAAATCGAATACCATGATCGATAATACTTATCTGAGATTCATTTCTTATCTCCCGCCGTCGGTAAAACAGACAAAGAATCACCTAATAAGAATTTTTGCTTAACATTGCTAATTTACTGTTACTTATTTTACTGATCAGTCTCTGTTGGCATAGTGGATAGCTTCAACATGAATGTAAAACTTGGGCACTATGGTAGAATGCAATTATATGTTAGATGTGTTTATTTGATAAGGCCCACAGAAATAGTGAATAATTCTCCGACGCTTGAAATGATGACAGTTAAACTCGTCTCACTAAGGTGCAGATAAATCTTACTAAGAAGTCCCAAAAAGGACAAACCTAGCATCCTGAATTCCGCTGGTGATCACCAGCAACCAAGTGGAGGTCACTTAGGTGCACTAAAAGTGTACTATTTTACAGGTATGTTGAAAATCATCTGCACTGATCGAATTCAGTCATGATAATTTCAAAAGTCTTTTTTCAGTAAAAATCATCCGAAACCAAATTTCTTAAGATGCAAGCTTCAGAAGGACAAAAGGGAATAGATTTCACTGGTACAAACGGAATTCGGGTTCTGAATGTTAATAGCTTACGCGAGTGGGAAAATAATTTAGCAGTATTGATTTGACACAAGCTGCAGTCCCGCGAAATTCTTAGTGGTAAAGAAATACAACGTCTGCGTATTTTATCTATGAAATACCCTGATATTAGCCAACATCAGGTAAAGAAAATTTAGATTGAGGGAGAGAGAGAGAAGGAGAGGAAAGAAGCCGAAACTGTGGAGCAATAGCCAATAGAGACCGAGGTCAATGCAAAGGAAGAGAACATTGAATCAATAATTTTTAGACATATGAGAAAAAGTTAGCTATTAGCAGTATTGACGGGAACTAAATTCAGGAATTATTCAAGCAATTTTATTGATGTCCAGTAAGTAATTACTAGTCAGCTTTTAGTTTTAGCATACAAAGATTAGTGAGCTTTTCGACTAAACTTGAATTTTCGAAATTACTATTCAAATGTAAAGCTTAAAACAAGTACGTAAATGAAACCTACGTCTTCAACATTTCGGTTAATATATATATATGAGTTCTCATCAAGGCAATATAATCAGTGAAAATTAGGAGATATTTGACATGCATCGAATGCTTGATTGAAGCCACTCAGAAGCACTTTCTTTAACCGTTTTCATTTTCAGATACCATAAGTCGAATATTCCACTTTTGAATTTAATAAAACTGTGTCCAAATGTCAGCATTGGCTTCAAGTTTCCTGAAGACATTTTTAGTAACTCTCACTTATGAGTCCAAACAGTCTTAAAGTTATGGCATTGAAACAGGTAATAAGAGCAATGTGGAAATTTCCTCACAGAGTACAATCAAAGATTTCGTGAAGAAAGCCTATTGTCTATCTATTACTTTTCAACGTTCAGCGACTGTCAATCTAATGTCAGTGTATGACCGGAATTCAACGTTTCCACACCTGAAAAGATTATAGATTAACTTCATTGAGGCAGAAAAGAAGCTCATTTAGACATTCAGGCTAGCACAAAGTAGTTCAGTGAAGAAACGTTTGCAGTAGCTGTACAATCCAACGACTATAAGCCTATATTGACAATGAGTGAAATAACCAGTTACCTTTGTCCACATCGGACAGGAAAGCAGTTATTTATTCAATACAAGAATCTAATTGGTTGTTTTAATATATGCTAGGGTGATCGTTAAAGTCGCTCGCATAACCATAGTCATGGAAATAACAAACGAATAGGTGTATTACTGGCTAATAGGTCATCAAAATGGAACGATCTAGAAGGGAATAGTGAATAATTTCTAGAGAGGGTAAGGGATTGCACAATAATAGGGTGTAAAAGGAGAATATGTAGTCGTTTACACTGATGACTTATAGGTTTAAAAGCAATGAATCACATTTTAATCAATAACTGGAGTAAAGTACTGCGAAAATTTCAGTGGGAAATAGGAACCGACACATATATAGGAAGGAGAGCAACTCATGCAGTAAGAACAACAGCAATAATCAGTCAATAAGAATTAGGTGGATATCAAAGCAACGAAGAAGATCAAAGGAAGACTATGACCACAGCAAAATAAGAGAATGAATATACCTCGGTATTTGCCTTATTTTTATTGACTGATTATTGCTGTTGTTCTTACTGCATGAGTTGCTCTCCTTCCTATATATGTGTCGGTTCCTATTTCCCACTGAAATTTTCGCAGTACTTTACTCCAGTTATTGATTAAAATGTGATTCATTGCTTTTGAACCTATAAGTCATCAGTGTAAACGACTACATATTCTCCTTTTACACCCTATTATTGTGCAATCCCTTACCCTCTCTAGAAATTATTCACTATTCCCTTCTAGATCGTTCCATTTTGATGACCTATTAGCCAGTAATGCACCTACTTGTTTATTTAAAATAAGAGTAAAACTTTTGCAATGCAGTAGATTTTAATTCCATTTTGGTCCGTTTATTAGAAATCACACTCAGTGAAATTGTATAATTTACTGAATAACGTTTTGGATATATGTCTGAAACAGATGAAAAATCATTTCTGTTGCATGCTTTTGGTGTTAATATGCTAAACAAATATTCGGATTTCAATCTTCTCCTCCTAACTTAGTTGGGTGAAAGGAGATAAATAATGAATTTTGTTTATCTGTACTGTATGAAGGGTATGAATTAAAATTTGTCCAGCCAAAACCATAAATTGTTACACGACTAGTTGGTTGAACTTATCAAACTTAGCTGCAGATTTTATTGTTTCAGTGTGAAGATCGCCAGTGTTTTAATTCATCTGTCCAGCTGGTCCAAGCAGAAAGTTTTTTGTGTAAGATTAAATTGCTCACGTACACGACTGATGAGCCTGGTCTTAAGTGAGTGTTGGAACCACTCTGATTTGTATAGTAAAATCAACAAATCAGCATGAGGCTTTTCCACTTAATCAAATTGCTCAAAAGTAAGTTTCACAAAGATAACATGTTTATCAGATTATTTAAAATGTAAGATAACTTACAAATTACTGCTCAATACTACTTTTAATTCTTAATATTTTCAAACTAAAATGAACTTTCAATTTTGTTTTAATTAGTATTTTTATTTCTGTCGAGACTTACGTTATCATAGGTAAATATTTCCATTTCAATCCATACATCATTTTAATTTCAGTTTCTTAAGAATTTGAAATCGTTATACCTTTCATGAATATGTGCATTGGTAAATCCCACTCAGATGCAAAGCAGAAAGGTAACTCGATCACGTTTTTCTTCATGGGACTATTCAGAGAAGTTCGACCTCCATTCAACATTTGATCATCATTTTTCCTCTGGTAATTTCATCTTGATTAGTGCAGTTCAGTTTTTGTTGCACTGATGAGTGATGCTACTGGCAGTCAGGCTGAATAGATTACTCTTTATTTTGATGTTGGTGATTTTTCTATTTGATTGAATATTCCTCTCAAGCTGAGTTTATCCCTCTTTCTCCCTTTATACCATAAGTTCTTATCTCGTTAAAATTTTAATTTGATTTCGTCATATTTTCCGTAACTAACTTATTGAGTGAACATTAACTCGATTCATCTTGACTTCTCACCACCTAAGATAACTTCCTGAAGCGAACATTAGTAGAACGGAAATTCTATCAGCACATAAGACTAGACAACATGAAGTTCGGTACTTGCCAGTGACCAATCAATATTCCTGATCCAGTTCTTCTGGAGATAGCGGCCTTAGCAGGTCAGTGGTAACGTTTCTGACTACATCACTAGGTGGGGCGAGTTTGAATCTCAAACAGGACTTCAGTTTCGTTGAGGTTGCAGATACGCCTTGCTGACGAGTGCCAAAAAGCGTGAGACCTAATCTCAGAGCTTTCTACTGATTACCTCCATCAAACTAACAGAACGAAAATCCGTTTGTCTATTGATAGTTTGTTTCTCTGAATATAAGCCTTAAGTCAAGTTTGTGTTTTGCTCAAACTTAGTTGATCAATTAGGCGAGTATACAGGACATTACTGGAAACATGCGTTGCATTCTTTTCAGCTACTTACAGCTTATTAAGTCATTTAATGAGCGGAACAATGATTAAAATAGTTCACAACCTACAATGCATTGTCACGCTTGAATTGTATGGCCAGGAAGCTATACATGGTGTTAAGATGGTAATCCTAGAATTATGTAAAAAAAACCGGTCAACAAATTTAGTAAGGAGATAGTCATGAGCATATCACAAGATATGTGCCTAGAAATCAATGATCTGTAATCACTATTAGTGCAAAAAAGAGAAGCAGGAGGAAAAGAGGATGAAAATCCCCAAGTTTCTCACCCACCCAGTTTACGGTTAACTGATAGGTCTTTTTGAATACTAAGGTTAGGTTTGCCTTTTGATTTAGATAGCTTCTGCGAATTAATGACAGGTTGAGTAAATTATTGACCAGTGATCTTAAAGACATTTTTCTTGTCTCATATCAAGCAAATGAGGAGCACTTGAACTGTTGATGCCGTTCAGTGTATTTAGGAGCATGTTTCTCGGAATATGTTCGAGAAAACAAGTAGCTACCCATCTCGGTGTCATTACAATGTACCTACTTTGGCAAGTTAAAGGGAGTTGGAATGGAGTTTGAGGTGACATATGTTGGTTGCCTACTTCTGTTTACATCATTGAACATGAATGGGATGCTGAGTGGTGCCTTTAATTTTTGCTTGAATTTTGTCGCTACCTAAAAGTTTTTGAAATCGAAGTGAATAAATCCTGCTTTCTCCTCTGGTTCGATTGTTAGATGTTTTTAAGAAATTTCGTTCTGACACTTATGAATGAATTTTTCAGAATAACCATTCTCCTGAATACACAGCAACCTACAGAAAAACTTAGGTCTATCAGCTCAGTGCAGTATATCAATTATCAATAAATAACTTGGGAACTATCTATTTACCTTCTACCTTCATAACTCAAACAGCTCTTTCTTACTTCTACATGAATGAATAATAATCCCCAATTAATATTTTTAATCGCAATTACTTCATCGTTGATCGCCAAAATTTCTCAAATAAAACAAATTTTACATTAATTTACTGAAAACTATGATGGAGGCACTCATGATCTCAGAATGTGCAAACATATGAAAGATTTTGATGTCACTATTTCATTTGTAACGCAGTAATATAATACCCCAAAAGCTAGTGATTAATTGAGAAAAAAAGTTCATTCTGATTAACTGTTGTCAGCATAAACGTATAGAGATAGGCTCACAGTTGTTTTCGTATACATACTACTAGTTAGCGTGTTTGAATGTATCCAAGTCACAGCTATCAGTAGGATAAATGGATCCATTTTATCCTATTATTTGTCGAATTTATGTACTTTTATGTCTTTGTATGTGTCAGAAGTGTTATTACCCAAAATCTTTCAGTTTTGCTCATTTCACCAAAATAGGTTATTTTCTTTTCTCAGGTAATGTATAGATAACCCGATAGAAAAGAAGTAGCAAATAACGGATAACTTCCAGTTTATATTATCAAATAATCAATCATCATCCTTCTAACAAGATAATTTGTTTTAATCAAATTCTTTAAAACGGGATGTGGCTACTTGTCAACACGTTTTCATGTTTATGAATAAACCAGTGAAAGCTAACTTAAGTTCAACTATATTTGTAAAAAGGACTAGAGAAATGTACTTATAGCAAAGCAGATTCACAACACTTGTATACGTCACATGGCAGAAAGAACAAACATTTTCACCGGGTCTTGACTGTTGGTTGTCAAGGTCGACACACTATTTCGGGTGCTCTTGGTTTTGTTATTTGTCTATCGTCCTTCATTTAAACAACATTCAGAATATAGTAGTTTGTATTTCATAAACCTTATTTATACTTTGAAACAAGTTAAATCATAAATTTGGAACAAACAATGAAGTAGGTCAACCAGCGGTATCACGTTCACTTGTTTCAAAAGCTAACATACCGGCTAGATAACGCAGTCTTATACTCTGTTTCAGGAGGGTTCATAACGTAACATACCTAAGGAGACTGCAGGCCATAAAGCAAATATAAGAACTGGTGTTATTGCTTGTATTATACCGTCGTTGATTGGACTAAATTGATAAGTCTCTGTTGGCATATGGGCTCCTGTGTGGATGCCTCGATATACCTGTTTTCTAGTTACAGTAAAGATGGATAATGGCCAGCGGTGGAATCCAGGATGGGCATTTCGTCCTATTTGGGACTCGTCAGTTGGATGTGCCTGTTGACAGAACTGCTGTGAAATTAAAATTGTTGATCCTTTAACTGTAAGTGAAATATATCCATTATAACTGTTATCTCAGCCGGTCGGTAGTTAGAAACTTGTTTTGTACTTTAAAATTACCAGTTAAAATTAGGTGTTCGGAGGCAGTCGACAAGAATCCCTGGACCTACAAACTTGACGCATAAAAATCAATCAGCATGTAGGAGTGAATATCATAGCATTCAATGTTCACTGCCGTTTCTGGAATTACATAAGATTGTACACAAAAGTCACACCATTTCATTTATTAAACAACTTCTTTTAGATCACTGTTGCTATCTGCACACGTGGAAGTGCCATTGTCTTTTTAACGATTCAAACACTTGTTTCACGTGCGGTGAGATATGATAAATAAGCATAAAATGTAACCACGTATAAGGAGTTTTAAACTGAATATTTAAACGCGGTCATTCACCATTATATTTGCAGATAAGTTATTCATTTTAAGATAGTTTCCCATCGCATTTCAGTCTCCAACCAGCAGTTTACATATATATATATATATATATATATATATATATATATATATATATATATATGAGTTTAAGAACCAATGGATTTCAAGAGATATCTGGTTTATGTTTTCCCATCTTCCATAAATACACAGGGAACACAATATAACCAGAAATTAGTGCCCTAACTTTAATAACAAAAACCACTATTTGAACAGAGAAAGTAGTTAGCTTATTGAAGTTCGCTCATTCAGTAACTTGAAGGTCAAAGAGGGTCTTTAAACGGTCAGAACAAGATAAGGTCTCAATTTATAAAACCCACTTGTTTGGGTTAGCTATATAGGGAATCGATAGCCTATGGATTTGGCCTACAGAGTGTTTGTTGAGAAGCAAGTTAACCGCAAGCAAATAATTTTGAAGATTACCTGGATGCTTTTTCTATTTGAATAATCATTATTAAAGGGTTTTCATGCTGCATTTGCGAAATGACTGATCAGTTCCTAAAAAATATACAATTCTGTGCCGAAAAATATTTTTACTTGAATAATCATATCCGAAGTATTTGCAGCCAATTTTTACAATTCAGAATAGTCAGAAAATTAATCATAAGCGGTTAAAATCAACCAGGGGACAAAAAAGTCGTAGATGGTTGCATATGAGGTCAAATCACATAAAAAGTCGATGAGCATGTTCCACCATAAACAAGTCCAAAATTTGTTCCCAGCTGTAATCTGGTTGGAACTGCCGGTTGGAGACTGAAATTTTCACGGTAGTATTCATCACAGACTTATACCAGTTGGAGAACCATTGAGAAACTGGGTCGTCAGATAGTTGTTGGGTCTTCTTACGGGATTTCGCTAAATGAAACTTGTAATAGTGGCGCAGTGCATCCGCACATTATCCTCTTCCAAACTTCGGGCAGCTTATTTTCCCGAATCTTTTATTCACTGTGCTGTCTTAGTTTCTTGGAATGCTGTCTTCTTCCACGGTCGCCATAATTATGTTTATCTCTCGATCCTTACTCCAGTAGAGATCTCGTTACGTCACTTCAATGCGTGGCAATCAAGGTTGATAACTAATGATATAAATTCTTGTTTCTGGCTAACAGTGGGATCCAGGAGACGCGTTTCATCTGATGCTTTTGCTTATGTATTTCTTTGTCACAACTGCTAAACCTGTAATTGAACGCTGTACAATCACGAAAACATTAACTTACCTTATTCAATGTTTATTATTACCATTACTGTTTGATCGTATTAATTTTCAGAGGTTATTGGCATGGTGAAGTTGATGTTCATATTTTTGAAAATCTAAATCGTGCAGAAAGGCGGGGATTTTGGCAGGATGTCACACGATTAATGATGACTAGACATGAAAATATTGCTTTATTTATGGGTGTGTGTGTCGAACCACCTAATTTTGCCATTGTAACTAGGTAAGTTCAAAGTATTAGTGCCTTTATAGTATGAATACACGTTGAATTAGTGTTTTATTCATCAACTTAGTGTGGTATGCTGTGTAAATACTTTTTTCAAGCACTCAATAATACAAGAAAAAGTGTTTGACGCTTGTAAGATTTTCAGATGATGGTGAATATTTGTAGCTCAAGTGGGTAGTTTCAGTGGTGTTGTGTTCTCTAAGCTAGATAGCTTAAACAAGAATCTATTCAGAACAGAGTAGTCGCCCTCTTCGTATCCGTCGAATTAAACACCGGCTAGTAGTGAAATGTCATGATATATATTTCCTTAAACAAATACACAAACAATGGTGGACATGAATTTGACAGAAATAATATGGGAATCCTGGATAGAGGAAATACGAAAAATGCTAAATAATTTTAGAAGCGTTTCACTCAGATCAGAAAGTAATCAACATACATATCGATAATGATCCAATTTACCAACCTATAAGAAACACAAGAAACACCAAGAAGGACAAAATTCATGTCAGCAAGACAGCCAGTGAATATACGTTTGAAAACAATGACAAGATTTTAGCGAAAACAATTAATCATTTACAAGGTCATCAGGACAAGCTAAACTAATCACACAGAAAACCTCATAGCTTACTTTTTTCTGAAGATTTTGCTGATGACGTTGTCTGGAATGATAATGGAAACATCATGTTCAAACCATCTAGTTCAGACAACACAACGCTAACAAAACTCACCAATAAATTTCTTGTTTGTATAAAACTTATTGATATTAACTTGAAGTATACAGATTCCTAGTTGGCAAACAGGTTGAATCAAATTTCCTAATGGTATCATGTTGACGATTTGTTTGAGTACATAAACTTCACCTTTTTCCATGTACCTTTATTTGGTTAATTTGTCTGTTGAGAAATCTAGAGTAAATAATATCGGAAACAAGTAGTCTACGAGAATCGGATAGAAAACTTTTGCAGACAGTAAGAATCACTGTTTATTTACAAGCGCATTTTTAAAGTAACCACTGTAGACGGAAAAATGTGTATCTAGCTACTTATTATCCTGATAATGAAGATTTTATTCAGGATTTTTCGTCATATTTTATTTCTTACTGCTCCACTGACCTTATTCACCCACTCTTCTTACTTCATTTACTTATTTTCGAAGCGGCTTATTACATATGCTTTTTAAGGTTTAGATACATCTATGAGTCTCAACCAGGATGCGATTTTGAGTATTGATGTGTGACATAGATCTAAACTCAGCCATACAACTCAACGACATTTTAACCTGACCAATCCTACTTAAATACAGATCTTCAACTGGCGCTCCATAAAGCAAGAATATAAAACCAATAACCAGCAAAATGCATTACAAGGAAGTAAATATAATGAATTATTGTAATATACCACAAAACACACTGAAACCATCGTTTTATTTTTCCTTCAGATCTCAGATGACTGAAAAACTTCAACAACCTTGAGTCTTGTTCTTCTTATTTGATTTTCAACTTCAACACGCAATGAAACCTCTTCACTCAGTGGTCAGTTTTCCTAAAGTTTCATATCATATCCTGTTTTTCCTGCGACAAATAAAAACATCTTTCTGAAATCTTTGGTTTCATAGATTTCAGAATTAGATGAATGTAGGTTAGGTGATTGGAAGCAATAAATAGGAAATCCTGTTATGCATAAGTTTCATGCTTGTTGGTACTGATCAACAAGATGTATACATAACTATTCGCAGATCCAAACCCGAAGCATTTATCGCTTTATTCAAAGATTTTACCACTGAGCTGTATTCAAATCGCGATCCACCCCTTATCTAACTGAATTAACCAGAATGTCAAACCACTGAGTTAAGTATATCGTGTTGTCTAATTCTATGTGCTGAGCAAACATTATCTTGTGGACCGATGTGTCTTTTGATATGGAGTTTTGGATATTTTGCTGTTTGATGCGGCCTTATTGGCGTCACATCCAACCTTACACTGATTCAGCATCACAAGTACTCATGTGGCAGTCAAGAGAATGCTGATCGTGTGACACGACTGTAGTACCACCTTGGTAAGAAATTTGTGAACACTTTGTTGAAATACTGACTCACAAGGATGCCAAGAATCATCTTTTCACCCTTTTACTAAAGTATCTGACAAATCACCTTTTCTGAAAATGCGCAGTGGTTTTAATATATTGCTTAATGGACGATGGTGTGAATATGATATATTCTAGTATCTACTGTGGATTATAGAAAACGTCCGTAGTAAATTTCGTACTTTCTGTTTTCGAAATCCCCCATAAATATTATAAGGCAGTGGAAACCATTTCAGAAATTATGATCACATTGTAATCGGACTTATAGTGTTTAAGAGTGAGATGTTAGCAAAAATGACAGCTTCGTTGACATGCCAGATTCTGACTAGCTGAACCTCGAAAATTCAAGAAGATGAAATAAAACCTTACAATTTGGTTAAATGATTACAAATAACCATGGGATTGTGAATTTTCTAAAAATATGTTCCAAAATTAGTAACAGTTTCCGCAATAGTTCAGTCAAACCATAAGCGACCACACAAATATGTCATAGGAGAAAAATATAACATCTACTTCCAGCACTAATTGGTTGCTGTTATTTTATGTGAACTTATGCGATAATTAGGAAGATATTAGAGCACTAAAGGTGGTAATGCTAAGTAACTTCTGTAAGTTGTACTTACCGTTTTTGGGATCTATTCCACTCCGAGATCCCCTTAGTTCAACTGTTTGAAATTCTGTCTTTCTTTTATTGACATATGAGCCCAAGGATTTGAAACGGGAGAATAGTTTATGGACCAACTTTTGTCATTTTTAACGATGGAAATACAGCATCTAACGATGTTGCGTTGCCTAACAGATCAGACTTCAAGCCAGAGGTTGAAGAGCTGGTCCCCTGAGACAATCACGTGCTTTGACTAATGCATTCAAACAGTATCCTAACTTCTACAATCTATTGTGATATGGTGCTGCAATGGTCGCACTGGAAATATGATCGGTCGAATTCGGTCTGCAATCAGGACTAGACAAAAGGGAATTGATTGCTGTCCCGTAACCAATCAATCTATATAACCCAGTCCTACGGAGGTCAGGCGCGGCCCGAATAGCTCAGTGGTAACGTCAATGACTACGACACTGGGTGACGCCGGTTCGAACGTCAGGTGCGACATCAGTCCTGTAGACGTTGCAGATACGCCTTGCTGACGAGTGCCAAAAAGCACAAAACCTAGGTCCAGGGCTTCCTGCTGATTACTGCTAACCAACTAACATCTACCAGTGTGCACCGCGATGCTGAGCCTCCTAGCTTGGTGGCCACAATGCAAATATGATTGATAGGATTCAGTCGGCACTCAGGACTAGACAATATGAAATTGGTTTCTCTCCTGTGACCAATCAATGAATTAGGTCTTCAAAACTAGTGTCCAGCCAACTGATTCATATCTCCTAAATATTACAATCTGACAAATTACGGTTAACTTATTCTCACATTTTCCCCTCTTTACGCCTTTAGAATAAACCCTTAGTAGTATAAAAAGTATTAGTAAAATTAAAAAATCATAGTCACGCATAGTTTTCAATGTATTATTATAGTTCACAAATTCAGTCAACTATCTGAGACGCTGGCATTTAAACAATTACTTTTATTCGCAGCTAACGAAAATATATCAGTAAAGTGAAAGGTTACTCTGCGACTCGAAAATCTTTTTCAAAAAGTCATAAGCCTTGCTTCTACAATGATTAATTTGCAGAACTCCTTTCAGCAATTCGCTTCTGAAATCTGAAGCACTTATTTAGCCACAGAATAATATTAATTATTAGCCCTGAATGGCAGTTGCGAACCTAATGAAAAGTTTATCTTCTCTTTTTAATATTCTCAAACACTCAGAAATATACTAGTTATATAATTTAAATAAAGACTGCTAATAATAATAATCTCTTTATTCCAAACATGTATTATACAGTATGGTGTTTTCAGCATGGAGTATTCCAATAAATTCGCTTTCCATACAATATTTTTGAAAGAAATGATTATCACATCTCCCATAGAGTTAATGAAAACAGTATTGAAAGCATAAGTTTGAAATGAGTAGCTAGTATTACATTTGCATATGTTCTCGATTCGGAAATTAACACAAAATTGAGTGTAGTTTTAATGGCGGCAGTTCAGTCAGCCAGCATAGAAATCCATAATCACATGTAGGTACCTAGGAATAGTAATATGAGCATATATAAATCCATTCCCAACTGGTGGAACGTTTTTCCTATGTTTTGTTCTTTGCTTGAGAAACGAAAGTTCGAATACATTTTAAAAACGTGCGAGAGCACATAATGAGTTCAGAGGACATTTAGGAGAATAAAGCAAACTGAAAGCGAAGAGTTTGATGGGATATAATCAGTGGAGGGCTGTTCAGCAGCCCAAACTTTAAGCGCATTTCAACATAAACCAATTAATCAAGACAACAGAATGTCATATCAGCTTATCTCGGGGAGTAATACATCAGACTAACGCAGAAAAAAGCCTGTGAACCACTCTTTTGTTGGGTTCAGCTGGTGTACTGCATAGCAGTCCACTCTGCCCTACTATATGACTGGGAAATATGGCCATTGAAGGTGGAAGATATGAGAAGGCTGGCATCAGGTGTTTGACCACCGTTGCTCTCGTAGTATAGAACGTATTCCGTGGTGTCACCACGTGAGTAACGCAGACGTCAGTTGTGGAGCTTTAGGGAGAAGAGGTGAATCGGTTGACGAGATTGTGGACCTTCATCGACTGAGATGGTTGACTCCGACACGTGTTACATATGCCTAGTCGCCGATTGCCTCGTCACACAGTGTTGGCCGAAGTAGGTTCAGGCTGTAAAAGGACCCGAGGTGGCCAGACCAAAACATGGCACCAATGTATGAGGTCTCTGACTGTTGGTTTGAGGCATGTGGGACGATGCAGACTAGTCGGTTGGGGTCTGCAGGACAAGAGGAACCAGTAGAGTTAGTTGGAGATTCTTGGTGATCACATGGCTGAGAACTGATGTCAGTGGCACAGATGTATACATACATTATCCCCATCTTAACGATGCTATACTGAATCTCACCATTTTCTCGTCCTTCATTTCTCTCTTTTCGTACTTTATGTTTCTTTCGACTGAATTTTCTTATCTTCATCTTGCGCCTCACTGCCTTTTTCCTTGGTGAACTGATATGAGGTGTAGTAACTCGGACCATTACGTAGTAATGCCTGGTCCGATGTTGATATTGATGATGATGATGAGCTGGTTATAACTGCAATAGAGAAGGCTTTAGCATTTATAAAGTTTCTCTGAGAGTAGACTGGTGAAGAAACTAGTCGCATAAAATCAGATTCCATCCGTTCCAACTAGTTCAGTTATTTTTAAAATTATCTTATCAAAAGCAGAAAATTGAAATTTGGCGAATCTACCTAAAGGATAAATATGTTTTTCAGAAATTATAACCAAGTGAAAATCTACTCTGCTCACTTTTACAGGGCGGTGAATTTTCTATTGAATTACTGATAACACTATCGAGCAGGAAATCAGAAAACCTGTGGTCCATAAACTACCATAGTGGTTGTGTGTTCTAATGTAATAAGTCTTGGGAATGAATGTCGTTTCAAGTCATCCTACTTTCAAGGCATACTACTGAAATAAAGTTGTAATATATTTTTATTTGTATGTAAACAAAATAAAGCCTCATCAAATTTTCAAACATTTAAAATCATGAAGTCATATCACTGAAAGGAATCTTAACAGTATTATTATCATTTTAAAATTTTCTATATTTCAAAACCAATTGGCTTGCCGTAAACATGGTTTACCGACGAACGACTCAATTTTCAAACAGTTAGTTTCTTTTGTGAATTTCGGTAGCGTAATTAGAAGATGAAGTTTATCTGAGCAATGTGATGTATTTGCGCAATACATTTCGAAAAATCTGATGACACATTTACTTGTCAAGTCAATATATATTAACCCCCACCCCTTAATCCTCGGTTTAATATATATTGACTTGACAAGTAAATATGTCATCAGATTTTTCGAAATGTATTGCGCAAATACATTACATTGCTCAGATAAATTTCATCTTCTAATTACGCTACCGAAAGACTGATTTTTCAGTCGACTGTATGTGAAAATTCGACTAGTTTGTATATTGATTTTAAATGGAACTGAATTCAGTTACCTGAGAAGCTGTTACCTAGTATATATATATATATATATATATATATATATTGGTTTCTCTGAGGGCCTAGGAAGTTCAGAAGAATAGAGTAATATCAAGGTAGAAAAAGTGTTCAAGAAGAGAGGAAATAAATGGAACTAGTGAAAATTCCCAAAATGTTGAGTATGACAAACAGCGTCTACATCTGCACCACTGCGACTGATTTTAAGCCATTTCAAAAGGGTTTTTCAGCCCCTTAATTCCTACTACCCCATGTGATCTAGTGGTGTGACCTAGATTTCCCTAAAAGACCCAGATCAACGGATAAAGACCTCGTGGTTTGTTGCCCCGTCTTATTCTGACCCCCTTCAGCCTTCATCCATTCTAATCCTGGTTTGCCTAACATCGTGCATCAACGTATATGGTGGTTTTGTATACACAAAAACCTACAGTTCTAACTCTGCCAGTATTATAAGGTTCAGCTTTTTAATACTTGAATACATGTGTGAGTAAAGGTTGGTCGACATTATGTCAAACAGCTAGCTGAAATGAGCAGCTGAACATCACCGAAATCCACTAGGACGTTTCCTCTCTCCGACTACAGTGAATGCACTAGAGGGTGACTGAATGCAAATGTTATCTTTGTAAATTGGTAATTTTAATTCTCTGATATTTTTACTTAAACTATTTTTGATTTTATGTTCTAGTTCATGCACAAGTATTTCTCTATATACAAAACTACATATAAAACTTGAAAAATTATCCCATTCTACTCGACTTCATTTGTTACGGCAAATTGCGCATGCGATAACGTATTTGCACAGTCGAACTCACCCAATTGTTATACGTCGATTGTCCAGTAAGAATATCTTCTTAAAACCTAAAATGAATCTATATCTAACCGATTATTCCACCGAGGATTGTGATTATCAAGTGTAAGTTATGCATCATTTCTTCTTCTTCAATAGTACTAACTATATCTTCGTTTCCTTTTATTACTGAAGTGATATATATATATATATATATATATATATATATATATATATATATGTTTGAATTCTTGCTAAACCTCCGTACAGCCTTTGTTTTTTCAAATGGGACAAAACATGAGTCTTGGATTCCTCTGCTAGTCACAATCAAGTAAATCATCATAATAAATACTCAGGCAATATCGAGGCAACTGCATAAAAGCCCATATCCCAGAAGAGGTCGAACAATTTTATCCAGTATAGCAAAGAATCATAAGAACATCAACAAATAGTAACAATACGGTAATCCCATAGAAGTTGCTTTAGTTATCTCCTACATCATGTAGGAAGTTGATGAAACTTATAGGTCACAGAAAATCTAAATAACTCAATAGTTTATACAATCAGTTATTCTCTCTCATACCTTTGGAATTCTTTTATCAAAGGACTTAGCGAGGATCTTTAAGAAATGGAAGCATCAGTTTTGATGAAAATACCAGCCAGTTTTCACAATGTAATATTGTATCAATCATAAGAAAACAGTTTTCGAACAATGAGAAACTTTTGACGCTCATGAAATTTTGAGATGGCGAAGAAGAGTTGTAGCTTTGGAGGGTAATTTTGATGGCGTTTTTCTCCCTGAGCTGGATGGTTTTATCATGAAGCTTTCATTGTCATTCTTGACATCACCAGCATAAACTTCTTCCTGAATTTCGATCATTTATATAGTGCACACCCATCAATAAAATGAGAATCATGATACTGGAGCAGTTTTCACTAGTCATTTTCATATCTGAGGATAAATTTGATGGTCTAACATCTTAAAAGATTAGACACAAAGCTATTCAGCGAGAACCACAGTTTAATTTTGGACAAGAAATAATTTTCTAGAGAACAATTAGATGAAGAATGGAGTGACTTGGTAACCGTCAGGTGGTTTGCATACTTAATAAAATTCGTTATACTTGAGGGAGGTGAGTGAAACATAAAGAGACTGAATAGGAACCATGAATAAACAGTATCCTGTGGAACACCAGCTTTATTGAGCAATGAGGTGGAGCCTTTCGGTCAGCAAACAGTATAATGCTTACCTTCAGCCAAACACGGTTCGTTTCACGGTTAATCCACAGATATGAGCAATATTGTTTGCTCAGAGGAATACTTAATAAAGAACGTCACGCCCCATTTATATATGAATCCAGACCCAGCCACTAATAAGTAGGAAAGAAGATTAATCAGGAACAAAATGTAAACGTTTTTTACCGCTTACAAACGACGTAACATCAGGTAAAATCTCATATATATATTCTGTATTCTTTATTAAGGCTTCACTAACCAATCGATTTCATTGCCATTATATGGTTTCTAAACTTAAGTATTGTTATGTGAAAATACATCATCAACACTACTAGTAAACTTTGTCCAATCTACCTATAGTAGTTGGATTACCTTAATGGAACATACAGTAAAAGCAAGTCACGACACTTCTAGAGCGGAAAGGAGATTAGAAACTTGAATTATATGCGACACAATAATTGATATCTTCCATTGAAATTGATTTTTTGTAAAAAGGAAGGGATTGTAGAAGTGTCAGATTCATCTAGAATTCGATAGTATTTTAGAAATTAATATAATATCATGAAAAGACTACGTGCTTTTGGAAAGGTAGATTAGACTTTTTTATCATTAATCTCTTAGTAAACAAAAAATGAGAAAAAAAGGATTGTATTTTTATGCACTTCGGTTTACTAATAAGTAGGATTAATTCACTAGTCGATTTACATCATTTATGTACCAGTAAAATGTTTGAGAAAAGCTAAAGAATCCTACAGTAAGTTCTATGAAAAAAAACTTTTTACTTTTAAATTATTCTTACGTTTCTAGATCTAAGTATTCCTACAAAAGACTTGTCAACCATTATGTGGACTTAATTTCAGGTCTTGGATAGTTGAAATCAGGTGAATTTTCAGAGTGACATCACATCTTTATATCCATCAGATGGCTGCTTAGAAACAAGCTGACTTATTATACCTATCCACTGAGATAATTTGCACTCAGCAGCACTGTGAACATTTGTGCAGTGGGCGATGAGCCACACTCATTGTGTAAGAGCATATGATATTACTTGGCTGCCCAAACCTCGGTAGGTGAAGTGGGGCTCAAACCCATGACCCAATTGTTGCAAGTCATCCTCCCAAACCAATGGGCCACAGCTCTATGCAGAGCTAAGCGATATAACATAAAGGACCACCTTATTTGGTACCAGATACCTGCAGTCTGTCGATCCAAGTTATATACTTACTGACAACAATCAGAAAAATACATTTGGAACCTTAGTAAAAAGTCATGTTCCCTTGAATGTTCAGGCTGTTATGTCTCCATCTATTAGTAATTATCTGAAGCACATGATTTTTTCGATTCGCTTCCAACGCTGACCTTGCACATGATTAGTCTCGCAAATACTTGCCACCTTTCGTATGTTCAGTTCACCCAAACGATAAGTCACGAAATTCGGCCCTCTTAACCTCGTACAATAGGATACAAAATCTTGGGTTGATTGCCCGTAATATTGTAGGCAGTCTGAATTATCAGTATATATACAACCAAATTTCCTTTCAACATCACACCATAATTCACAAAAGTTAAATGACTGATTTCATGCACAAAAATGAAAAGATATACAATAAAAGATTTCACTCGATAGGTAATTATTTCCGTACTATACGTCATGGATGAAGCGTCAGTTCAAAGCTCTTGAATCAAGGTATACATTATTATTACCAAATAAGCCTTATTATTATTATTATTATTATTATTATTATTATTATATTATTTGTCCCTTGGGTTCCTAATGAAACATAGGGCTTCAGTAGCACGTCTCCAGTGTACTCCTCTGAAATCTTTTAAACCTGGCTACACGACAGCCCAGAAGCTCTCATTTCCTCCTCACACGACCTCCTCCATGTCACCCTCGGACGTTCAACTCGTTGCTTCCCATGGGGGTTCCACTCGAGTGACTGGCATGACGCGTGATGTCCTCAGTCGGCCTTCTCAGTGTAGGCCCAATCCATCTCCACTTCCTTCTGCATATTTGTTGAGCGATAGGTTCTTGGTTGGTTCGTTCCCAGTCAGAGTTCCTTGTTGCTCATTTTTATTATTCTGGCAACCCATCTGATCTTCAGTATCGAGCCAGCGTAGGCAGTTGTTGATGAATGTCTGCAGTTTGTTGGAAATCCCTTTCGTAACGCGCCAAGTCTCTGAACCATACAGAAGCACTGACTTGATGTTGGTGTTGAACATCCGCATCTTGTTCCACATGCTGAGTGCAGATCTCCACACTGGTTTCAGATTAATGAACGCCTGTCTAGCTTTTCCGATTCTGACTCTGACATCCTCGTCTATGCCGCCTGCAGTGGAGACACTGCTGCCTAGATAGGTGAAGGAGGTTACTTCTTTTGAGTTTCTCCCATTCATGGTGACTGGAGTTTGCTGTTGTTGTTGAAGTTGTTGGTGCGGTATCTTCATTACCTCTACCTCTGTCTTCTCTATATTCACTTGAAGTCCCGTCTTCGTTGCCCTGCCTCTTCTGTCAACTTGTAGGTTTTCACCTGTAGATGTTCAAGTTTGTGTGACAGTAGACACAAGTCATCGGCGAAATCCAAATCTTCTAGGTTCTTTTCCACGGTCCAGCCAACGTATCCCCTTCTCGCTCCTCACTGTTTGTTGCATGATCCAGTTGACCACAATCAGGAATATCATGGATGATAGTAGACAGCCTTGTTTTATTCCTGTCTTCATTTCAAAAGCATCACTGAGCTTCCCATTGTGGATTACTTGGCATGTGGCGTCGTCATATAGTTGTTGAATGAGGCTGATAAAGTTTTGTGGTATTCCGTAGTATTGAAGCAGTTTCCGAATCACTTGTCAGTCGACGCTGTCGAAGGCCTTTTCAAAGTGGATGAAGTTGAGGTAGAGAGTTGACTGCCATTCTATACTCTGTTCTATGATGATACGAAGCGTAGCAATTTGGTCCGCACATAATTTGTACTTCCTGAATCCAGCCAGTCTGTTCCGGTCGTAGTTTTGAATCTAGCGCATCCTTTAGCCCCTCCAGAATGATGGGGCTTAATATTTTGCTTGCTTTGGGTGGACGGGAGTGTGATTCCGCACCAGTTTTTACAAACACTGAGGTCTCCCTTCTTCGGGGGTTTGACAAGGTAACCCTTCTTCCAATCAATGGGCAGGTACCTTCTCTTCCTTCCACACCTTCTGCAATAGTGGTGTGGTGTGAGCATGTGCGCTGTTGTCTCTGCATCTGTTTTCAGTGCTTCTGGCGGGATCCCGTCTGGTCGTATGACCTATGGACCTATGACCAAATAAGCCACAGGTATAATTAATTCCTTATAAAATAAATGAAATAAGGCTACTGATTACACTTGTCTGAGACTTATGCTTTCCATTTCTCCGTAGAGATAACACAAGGGTACGTAATTTCCTGTTAGTTGTAAAATCTTTATTATTAGGCTGTTAACACTAAGACCCACACGTACAGAAAAGGCAAATGTAGACGGATTATTGATGACTTCTAATAAAAACATGAGAATAGGTAAAATACAATTGGCAATGTAAGGCATACTTTAAAGAACTAAAACATTTGCTATTATTAATGTGCTGACTAAGTTGATAAAAACACTTCTGATTCTTATGAGAAATTATAGCTTCTGAATCCAATTGAGTGCAATACGATGATGGACAAAAGGTCTGAAGACCAACACTTCACGCTGTTATGAATGAACTTTTAAATACCAGCCATTGTAAATAAGATCAAACTAGTTCGCTGTGCTTGGGGTTCAGAAGTTTTAGTTTGGTATCTTTAGAAAACATTACAGTAATATTGTGCATTTGTCTTGTGCTACTTGATTTTCCTCAGTTTAAAAAAGTAACTCCAATCTTTGGTGAAAAACACCATAGATTTGAACTAAATCAGTAATGCGTATGAATCTTGAGTTAATTTTATAACCTAACTTTACATTTAAGTTGATTAAAAGCTTATAAATAGATACAGCAACACAGAATCCGATGCAAAAAAACTGCGCAGAGGGGAAATGAGGGCAAGATGTTAGTTGAAAGGGGACCAACAAGTGCGAAATGATAGTATTCAGAATTACAGAGGAAATAAACAAACAGTGAACGCAAATGGATGCAACCTTCATCACCGATAAGATATCCTACTAACAACTGTATTACAAGATGGTTCACTCTGTCCAACTCTACCTGTGGGACACGTAACTGTTAAAGGTGAAGGACTTAGGAGAGACTCAGGTGTTCGATCACCGCTGATTTAGGCATGTTTACCGTGTGTTAGGATTTAATAATAAGTAGTAAACTTTTATGAAGGGAGATGGTGGGGATATGTGCTACGCATGCCTAATTGCAATCTTCTAATTATGGCAGGTGAAGTAGGTTTAGGTGGGCAGACTAAACCACAGCATCATTTTATGAAGTCGCTGACTGTTGTTCTAATTCGTGTAGGGAAACGTAGACTTCTGTATTTAAGTTCAAGTGCTGATTGAAATAAATGATTAGTAATATGGCTCAAAATCTATCACCATAGTGAAGATATATCCACAAATAATCATTTTATATAAAATTACGTTAAGTGATTTACTCAATCGCCCTCGCTTCCTATGACTTTCTGAGACACCTCACTTCACCACATATATTTATTTCATCTTTTTATCTGGTATTTTGACGTGCCTGTGTGAGGTGCAGCACCTTGAACCACTAAGTAGTAATGCTGGGTTCCATAACGCTACTGACTCGATTAATGCTGATGACTTTGAGAAATGTCATTCATTGTCTCTTACTAATGGTTCCCAATGTATTGAAGATGTCGTATTGTGTGACCTTATTTCTCCACATAGTGATCAACACCCAGTGAATTTATGTAGTTCTTTAGTCTAGTTAACACCAGTTGGTGTGAATTAATATCAATACCTTTGAGTTGATCTCCTTAAACTCTTCATGCTATTCATCTTCAACCGTCCGTTTACACTGGATTACAGCTGAAAAAATAGTACTCACATAGTAACTCACCTTTGAATAATAATTCACGTAACGCACGTGTTATAGATGACTAAGATTGGCAGATGTCTAGTCAGCACTTTATATTCGAGTTAAGGGCCTTTCATCTACTAGCATACCGAATAATTGTTATGATGATTACCCTCTGGAGACGAATTTGTGTTTATAGTCCAGTTTTCAGGGTTTCTATCGCAGCCTGAATGGCTTGGTGACAGAATCTTTAACTCCAATGATGGATGCGACAAGACCTAATCATCAATACGCCTTGCTGATGAGAGTCAGCAAACATAAAGCCTAGTTTGAACGCTTCTTGTTGATTGACTCCTTCCACTCAAAACTCAAATACAATGCATCAGTGTCAAGTAGCTTACTGGTTGTAGTGAAAACTCGGTTAGCTTCGAGCACTACGGAGTCGTTAGCTACCTCATTTACTATGTGTTGACCATTTCACTTACTGTAAATAAATTACTTATCGATATAGTATGGTCCTGGAATACTGTCTTGTACTCGGTATGTAATTAAAAATGTGGAATATTTATATCTCAAAACATGGAAGTATTTTACAAGCTGTTGCTCAGCTTTTAATGTCATTCTTATCATCTTTGGCGTGAATTGAGAAATTGTTTAAAGTGCCTATCACACTTTCTATGATTTTCATATTATACTTTTTGTTCACTCTAAGCAGATCAGATGATATCCAGTAGATCATTCAAGCCTTGCAAAATCTTCATTGTTATAATGACTACCAATATAATAGTCAACAGGCTTCTCACAATATCTACTACACAATTACTTAAGGACAATAACGTTCGTAATAATGACATCTATTTTTATTGCAGCGTGCAATGAGAATTTTCAGATCCTTCGAAAAGCCTGAAACCCCTGGAGTTTTTCATAACTAATCATTGTACTCCAAAGTTTACAGAAAAGATACATTATCATGAGAGTAAATATCAGATTAGTCTAAGAGGTAAAATCACTGGGGAATGCCCATCTAGGCCACCCTAACAACTGCAGAGATAGTCAATCACGTTTTCTTATTTCATGAACAACTACCATCCCAGCCAAAACGCTAAAAGCTGATTAGTTGTTCCAGCAGTTGCTAGGGTGACCTTTAGGGACGCTGCTTTCTAGAAAGCTATGAAGTAGCCAACGTTACTGTAAACATATATAAAGTGATGCATGTCTAACATATTTTGACGTTGCGATACACCTTCCGTTATCTTACTATCCTTTCTATTTAACGAGGAAATAAGCAGTAACCAAGGTTGTAATCTGAAGGTTATCATTAAAGTATCCACACGTATAGAATCAGATTAAAACAAACTTTTATTAAGAAACCTTTTAAGTGAAATCATAATATGTGAAGTCTCAACACAGAACATGATGGCATGGAAAGCAACGAAATTGAGCGCGGCTGGTGAGTTTGAATCAAAGGTGAGACAGCTACGTAGAACCAGTAAACTGTTAAATAGATCGTTGATTGAAATCATTATTCAGTAAAATTTATATTTAAAAATATTTCTTACTAACATGAAACTACTCAGTGTCTGTATAATTTGATAATGGACGATAATAAAAGAAATGAAGTCCAGATGCATCCGGCATTCAAAATAACCTTCAACCTATTGAACTCTTTTAATAGCTTGGTGGATAAAGCACAAAGTAACAATAAATTTCTGTTGGTGCTATACATTTTAAAGCTTTATAAATATCTCTGATTTCAATATGATGCTGATAATTGTGAAAAATATATTTACAAAATGTTTTCTTCCCTTGCATATTCTAGACCTGGTTTCATTCCGGTTCCCGTAGATGGAATGAAATATATTGCTCCAGAACTTTTGGTCTCGGTAGAAGAAGAAATTGTCAAGTTGTGCGGACAAAATTGTAAATCTACAGACTATTTGCGCGGTACCTCAGAGACAGCAGTGCACACAAACAATGATGATCTTAGTACAACTGGTTTTCATTCAAATAGATATAGACGGCTGACTAAGAAACCTATTTTAGGCTATATTAGGAAATTATCCTATTCTTCAGAATTGCAGGTGACTGACAATGATATTCGACGTTGTGGATCATTCAAATCATGGCCTAATCTGATGGCGATAGCTAACAATCCTCACTCATTATCTAAACAAATCACCAGAAAATATGCATCATTTTGTAATCTATCTAATTCTTTCCAAACATTTGATGATGCCATTAAATTACCATACAAATCAGTTAAGTACATCTCACTTCGCAAAACCAGCTTCATTAAAACTATTCGACAATTTTGTTCAAGTTCAGAAAAACAAAAAGTTGTTGTGAAGACTCTTTACGTTCCAGTAACTGAATTTACAACATTTACTGATGTATTTGCATTTGGGTAAGACTAATTAAAAAGATAAAACTGTATATATTTGCAGTGGGTAGGAAGGTTTCATGAATAATAACACCGTCGTACTCTGAGCACAACTGGAGGAATCGCTGAAGACCACAGAGACTTAACAAGTGCATTATCCTAATTTGAGACTTACAGTCAGTGCATACGCTTAACTTCTTACGGTATGGAAATTACAACCGAAATGTAGCAAACCAGTATGTAACACCTGTCTTGCGCTCTCTGGTTTTTTAAGTTACAAACCTGAATGACATCTATCTTCAATTAAAACTGTTTTCATTTTTTAAATAACAGACTGCATAATTAGTAACAAAGCATAACTATGTACCGCTGGTGATGGATTTAAAAACAAGCATTCACTTACACCTAGCCACTCCGTAATAGCACATAAAATGTCTGAAAAAGGGTAAATTAAACTTATGCTCCAAGACAGACTTTATACGAAAGTTTTACAAGGGGTCGATTGAAGTCAAAGCAGTTTTCTTTATGATTCAATATCGGGGAAAGAACCCCTAGAAATTAAGGAGTACTAAGATCAAATTAAAGGTTGACGGGTCCTTTGATGAGCATATTGCAATTCAGTCAGTGGGTTGGAATCCAATGAACCACGTTTTCCAATTTAAATGGATTGATACTTCATATGATTGATAAAATTATCAAGAAACCCGTTATTTTCATTTCCTTTAGCCAGAGTTGCATTATGCTAATCGGTCTTGAAGGGTAACCAGTATACAGCCGACGAACTGATCTAGTATGATGGAGGATTAATGGTAATCCATATAGTTCATAAGTGTGGTCTTTGATTGTAACTCTAAGCAATGATACTAAGAATCTTTGAGGTAACAAAGGGTTTCTTCGAAATTGAAGAAACTCTGCTAACGCATGTCTGCATACACGATACCTAAATCTGCTGCCCACCTGTAAATTGATAATCACCAACCAGAACCAAAGGAAGTTGAATTGGTTATTATAACATATACGTTGTGGGGAACATGATGTTGAAATGATAAAATTCAAGTAATGAAACTCTAAACACTCATGGTATAATAATTAGTGAAACTGCAAAGCTGCTGCATGAACGAGATGTAAATAAGTTCATAATTTAGATACCCATACCTCCACACGGATAATAAATATGATCAGTTAGAATAGTTCTACTTGGTAGTCAACGAGTTCTTACTGGCAAGTATGAGGCTGCATTCCTGTTCGCTGTGATGTCAAATAATATGTGCACATCGAATAACCGCACAAATTCTTGAGGTACACGAACTACAGGAATCCCTCTCACTTTGCAGATTCGTAGGTACCTATCAATATAGTAAAGACGAATAGTGGCTAGCAGTGGAATCCAGGATGTGCATTTCATCCTACTTGGGACTTGTCAGTTGGATGTACTTGCTTCCCAGTGAGTGGTGTTGTTCCAACTGGGATTCGGACTCGGGAGCGATTGCTTCAAATGCCATAGCGCTATCCACTGAACCACCGAGCCACGATAGCTACTTCTTGTGCAATAATAATAAAACTATACTCACTCCACAAGAAGTGGCTATTGTGGCTCGGTGGTGCAGTGGATAACGCTATGGCATTTGAAGCGATCGCTCCCGAGTCCGAATCCCAGTTGGAACAACATCACTCACTGGGAGGCAAGTACATCCAGCTGACAAGCCTCAAATAGGACGAAATGCCCGTCCTGGATTCTACTGCTAGCCACTATCCATCTTTACTGTAACCAGAACGCAGGTATATCGAGGCATCCATATGCCAACAGAGACCGATCGATTCGGTCCAATCAACGACGATATAATACAAGCAATAACACTTATCAATACAGTTGGATTGGTACTAAGTACTTACGACAACACATTTACACTGCTTGCCAAATAGTGACGAAATTTACAGAAAGCCGGTCATGATCGGAACAGCCCAGTGGTGAAATTTTTGACTTTAGCATTGAGTGGTGCAGGTTCGAGTCACCAAGCCAACATCAGTTTCCTCATGATTGCAGATAAGCTTTGCTAATTAGCATGAAACCTAGATCCAGAACTTCCGGTCGATTACTTCTCAACAACAAACAGTAGAGTTCATTGCACAACAGTGTCGTGTCACTTTGCTTAGTGGTCAAATTGCAAAAAGTGGTCGATAGATCGCGTCAATGTCAAGCATTAAGAACCAGACAGCGGAATTGGTTACGTTCTAGTAACCAGTTCGCGTAATAAGATTTGATCCGAAAGGTATCGAAAAGTAGCCCAGGTAAGCGTTGGAAACCTACTACACGCATTGAAGTTTAAGTACTATCACTTATCCCCACACAGTAGATGCAGATTGCTTTCGCAAGCTGCAACAGTATTAAAGCTGACTCACCGGGAACTAGTTCATGATGCAAGTCACTAAGTCCAATGTATATTGAAAAAGAATAGAATATCTGAAGCACTATACTAAACAATATATATTTACTTCTTTAAAACGGAGAGTATAAAATGATTTTAGTGACCCTAATTCCAGTTAGTCAAGTAGAACAAAGCAATTAGAACTCAACAAAGGGAAAGAAAAGCAGAGGCAGGCTAAAGAAAACATATTCATTGTCAAAAAACAACGGACTTGTTCCTACCACACCATAAAATCTTTAGTGTTGGGATAGATAAAATGAAACGCACTCAGCAAACTTGCGCATAATAGTGTTGTGAGGCAGACCTATTGCGTGAGGGCTAATGATACTATTTGGAAGCCCACACTTAGGTAGGTGTAGCGCTGTTCAAACTGGTGACTCTATTGGTTGAGGGTCAACTCAATAAACCAATGAGCTACACCTCCACACATTGATGCGAAAACTAAAGTCCATGTAGTCAAGAGGAATGATTTCAACTGACAAACATCTTTTTTAATAATCCCAGTAGTCATTACTTCTAGAAATACTCATAAGGTACATTTTAACTTGTTTGTGGTGATGTAGGCGATTGAGATCCAAAGCTAAACACACGAAAACGTAGGACTGGGAAGCATTAACTCTACCCACAATACTAGCCAAAAATATCTCTTAGCATATTAAGATTTTACTGCACTTATCAGAGTAATTTAAACGTAGCAAATTTTTGAATGGTTTGTAGAGTAATCCATCATTTGAATCCTGCTTTCTTTTCACTTTTCAAACCCTATTTATTAAATTAGGGCTTAAGCGCATGTCTTTTGATCACAACAACGAACACCGTAGCCACAAAATCATGTCAGTAATCCTCGTGGACGTACGTCAGCAAGAAGACTAGAGTACTGTACAGCTGTTCTGTCCTGATTTCAGACTCAGCTGACATCGATCCGTGATGGAAATTGCTTTGAAATTAATTGGTTCTCGATGCACCTCCCAAATAGGTAAAAAGTATTAATTTCTTCGTCATTGTTGAAATCCCATTGTAGAACCATCATATTTGAACTGAATACCCGATGTTTTCCATTTGAAGACCTCGATGTATGCGAGTACATTCAACGTCTGCGAGCTGGTCAAAGAGATGATGGTAGTGCATACTGTATACCAAATTATCTAAAAGTAAGTCAAAAATAACAGTAAGAAATACCATGATGGATGTGTATTTCAAAAAAATCATTCTCGATAAATGTTTACGGATTCATGTATGAACAGACAGGTAAACATTATTATAACAGAATCTAGTGCAACTGTTTAACATTACATGTTGCTATATTTAACATTGCAATTTAGATGAAAATGTGGGAATGTGTTTACTGTACAGCCACATATCTTGAATCGTACAATTGATCGATTGTGGTTGATTTAGGGATTGCAACCAAGTTTATTACACTTTCCCACGCGGCTTAGAAAAAGTCAAAGATTTAATTGGTCGGTGATTTATCTTCATCTAGCCACCCTCAAGTTTTTCCATCCTAGTTCTATTATAGATAGTATAACGCGCTGGATAAAGGTGGTAGGAATGGCTCACACATCCCTATATTCAATCACTCGATAGATGCTGACAGATAGGATATCCGACAACGGTATAGGATACCTGGACTAGCTTCAAGAATATGATTTCGGTGGTTCTACTCAATGCTCGTTGATATGACCATAAGAAAAGATCCTGTTACTTTTGTAAGATATTAAATGGACACATATTTAACTTACAATTTACCTACTTCTAACCAAGTGGTCAAATATTTATAAGCTTATATCAACAACAACTGAAATATTCCACACGATAGAAATCCTAGGTTAACTATCTAATGTCCCTCGTTTAACAAAAGTGAATTAAAATATAGTTCAAAAAAATTAAACTTATATGAGAATGACAAAACTGAAGACACGCAAAAATCTACGGGAACAGCTCTACTGAGGATTATATCAAGCTACATTAAATAAATTAGAAGTATCAAAAAGGAAAAGTTAGTTTTTATATGAAAGGCAGGAAACCGTCGAATATGAGGTTCAACTGACATGATCCTTATGATGCAGTTTCTGCATTACAGTCATATTAGATGGAATAATAGTTAACTCAGACTTCGAATAATTATCTCAACTACCATTCAAGTTATCCTTATTTTGATCATACGAACATCATCCATTTAGGATCTCGCTACTTAATCCAAAGAAGAAACATTCGGTAACAGCTTTTATTGGTCAAATAGCTCCATTTATGGTGTAAAACTGTCTGGAAATAACTGATTATTTTAATCTAACCTAACTCTAGTTTCTTCAAATTGTTTTTATCCACTGACTTTTAAAACAATTGAGCGATACACTGAATATTTCCTGATTATAACAATAACAGATTACCATTCGAATCATACACTGAACTCACAGAGCAGTTGAGAGATCACTCAGCCAATATGAGAATTACGAAAGTTAGTCGCAGTCTACTATCCGGCTACTTTATTGCAGTAATGTTTCCAACTATAAAAAATAGACAATTTAAGACCTTGGATGATACTTGTGGTGATTGCATTTCACAGGAAACATCTATTCAAGGGATGAATGTAGCTGAACCAAAAGATTAATTTTAAGGCATGATTCATACTCGTGGCAACGAGGTTTGCCAGCCAACAGCTGTACAGACTGAGCTACCACGACAACCAACTGCTAATCAGATCTCACTTACCGAGGTTATTGTCTTAACGGTTATACAAATGAGTAGTACTCAAATTTCCTCTCATCATAATCACACTGGTCGACTGAATAAGTCTTCGCACCAAAACTCAGGTAGAACCTAATGAGTGATTGCTCAACTGCTGATAAGAATACCTGACCCGAATTATGATCTAAATTTCGATTGTCACCCACGTACATTGAAACCATTACACCAGACTACGATTACTTTCAGTAATTCTTTTGAAAATGTCATCTATATTTTTCTATCTTTCCAAGCAGACAAATTAGAAACACTTATTTGAATATTTTGTTTACAATGTGCAGATTCTGATGCTTAACTGTTGGTCGGGTAATCCAACAAGAAGACCGCCGATGAGTCTTAGTACGGAGGAATTAATAAAGAGCGTGAGTCTAATGTTAATTCATCAACTTAGATATCGAAAGAATTATTGAAAATAAGAACATTCAAAAATATATGGTGATACTCTTAAACGGGTTCATGAATTCAATTTATTTCAGCCTATAAACATAAGAACAATTATTTAAACGACTGTTTTTTTAGAGAATAAATTGTTCGCAAAATTGTTTCGATCATCAACAGATTCACTGGGAATAATAAAGTTATTTCATCCTAACAGAAGACTCTGCAAACCGAACAACTGAATAACAATTGCAGACGCATTAGTGACTTACCCCGTGATGAATTTCCTATGGTTCTATTGGGAAGCCATGGACCCAATCGCATCAAGCGTGAAAAAGGACACTTGCCAATGACGATAGGCTCGGGGTTTTCTGAATATTTGTATTGCGGATATTTCATCAACAGACGTGGTGTGTAACTTTATAAGGAGATGCAGCATATTCAAACGCTACACGATCTTATAAGTGGTGGGTGAAGACCGATGAAAATTTTCAAACTAGGACAAAATAGTCGCCACAATTTCATTAAACCTACGGATGATATCAACACGTTATGAAATCTTTTGAATAAGCTATGGGGAATAACTCACTTTTGTCTTATTTATTTGTACTCATAAAATGCCTAGACTTTCCGGTGTGACGATTAAGAACATGCTATCCAGAATGTCTAGAACAACAATTATTAATTCTACAGGAACAAATTCCACCAAGAAATATACCTACAACGTTACCCATCGTTGGTTGAGATGTCTATTAGATACATTTACATATTTCCATTAATAATGAGACTTATTTCAATGATTCTTGGGAATTTTACGGCACTAACTAAGAGTTACATGTAATATAGTGAAGATCTAGCAGGTACACGTTTATCAACTTGGCCATGAGCCATGCTACTTTGCGAGAGCGTGTGATACTACATGCGTGTGCAAGTCAAGCTAGATTCGTGCGCTTACCCATATGACAGTTGCGTGAGTCCATTCCGATAAAATACTTTTAATTGAATACATCGTCTTATCATTCATATACTTGCAACTTTTTGAGAATATTGAGGAAATTCTAGTTCAATAGCGTACGATCAGTTTACACTACTGTTAATTATTCAGGCAAAATGTAGACAATTTTTATCAACGTGCTGATGTGTTAGGTGAGGTGTAATAAACGCATGTCCTCCAGAAGAGCCACAGTTCATTGGTTAAGGCCTTCGACTTAACCGATGGGTCATAGATTCGAAACCAACCCCACCTACTGAAGTTTCGGCAACCAGGTATTATCATGAGACCTCACACAATAGGTGTGGCTCAATGCTTATTGCATGGAAGTGCACTTGGTAACTAGGTGCATTTCGATATTCCGCGCACTTCAGTTACACTACGCATATTTTCAAACCAATAAAATGAATTTTTGTGACCAATTACTGTCCCAACTGAAAATAAAAGAATGTTAGTTGTAAACATAAATTTATTTAGAAGTTACTGGAAAAATCCCGGGAAGAGATCTCAGAAAGGTTTGTTAGATCAACAAATATTGAATGCCAAAATAATTCAAGAATCAGAGGATCCATAGTGCTACAATTCGCAAGGAATTCATCGCTTATGGACTACATCACTTCTGAAGTCAATGATAAACCATCCTACCTCTGGAAAAATATGTCTAGAGCGGGAACAAATAAACACTACAATAACGTATGCCTAATGCCGAACTTAAGATTGTTTTTTATTACAACATTTAAACGTAATTAACTACTCTTCAAGCGTAACTTAAGATGCTAAATTAGTATATGTTTATACAAAATGCATATAAACTTTTATGCACGTTACTCTAAACACTACATATATTACTAACGTAAGTTACAACCTTAGCAACCCAAAGAACAATTGAATTGCTTCATCAAGAAATTCTGTCATTCGCTTCACACCACCTATCGACTCCTATTTCACTTAGAGATTGGTATGCAGTTATAGCAAATTGAAGATATAAAACTTTTAGATAAAGCGAGATATGTTGAAATAAAAGACGACAATTTCTGCCGTGACATGTTACAGATATCACCTAAAAAGACTAAGTACTACCCAAACAAATATTCTGAGCAACACTGTTACAGTTTAACTGAGGTTACAATTCAACGGAGTGATAAAATTTCCTATATTATCTTGTTCATCAGTTGTCTCAGTCCCCTAGATGATCTGCAAGGATATCAGTTTCCTGATATAAGTCTGCAGCTGCTTATGAACGTTCATACAGGTGGACCGCTTATGACTTGCTCTGATACACATGTAACGAGAACAATGTTTTTTTTACCGTTTCAGCATATCGTATACAAACGGCAGAACTCTGACCCAGTTCCCAAAAGGTCTATAAGATACCCTATTAATGGATTTTGAACCATCCAAAATATAATAACGAGGATTATACTTGGAAGAATAAAAACGATACTTATTATCCGAAATAGGAACAACTGATTTTATGCCTTCGTTTTTATTTATCTTATTTTTAAATATATAGCTATAAAACGTAATCAATTTCATTTTCTCACTCTATGGTTTTAACTAAAAACGATTTAACAGAAATTGGTCAGTACAATCTACAGAATACGAGTTAGGGTTCAGTCACATACTCCAATAGTAAATACAAAGCAAAACAGTTTTAAAAAGCAGTCTGCCTGCTTGAAAAAGAAACATATGAAGTAATATACACATACACATCACAGTGGTAGCACATTACTCAGACTGTTCAAGACAAATAAAATAAGATGGTTATAACTGATATTTTTATTCGCTTCACTAAAGCATCCAGTGACCGATATACCAGAAGTGTAGGATATTTACATGATTCGCCTAGATAGATAAAAAGGTAGATGAAGTACAACGTAACGGAGGAAATCAACCAGTTACAGAAGATTCAGGTTCATGGAAATAAGCTGAACTGATGTACTTTATACTGAATCACTTCAAGTACTTATAAGAATGTCTAACAAGCTGCAACGGAAATGAAAGCGGTGAGTTATTCAAACACCGAGCATTGAATAAATATCTCGATCATCATCTCTACCGGAACGACGTCGACCAGAGAATGGTGGTTCATCCACATTTGTTTGATTTAAATTAGGACGTGGGAAGTTAGGATGAGTTAGTGCTGTTTGATAATGACGTCTGGGATGTACACGATACTGATGGCCACCTCGTGGATGGTTAACAAACGGTCGTCTGGGATATGAGTTCCGTGGGGGGCGAGTAAATCCGGCACTGTACTCAGAAATGTGCGTACCAGGGTCACTCGCGGATGCATTCAGTTTTTGTTGCTGAAAATCTTTAGATGGTATTTCAGACAGATGATTTGTGGTGACGACAACAGCATCAGAGCCAGATCGGTGACGCGAGGAGCTTGCGGCGAAATATTGAGTTTGTGCATTCAAAATGCCAGAGCTCTTTTGATCATTAATAGTAGGTTCCATGTGTTTTGATTCACTACTAATTCTCCTGTTATCAGAATGATCGCTTTGAGACGACATTCTTAACTCGCGCTGTAAAGATAAGGAAGTCAGTTGATCGGACGTACTTGAATGCAACGGGTTTTGCGGTCTGTGAGTGAAGAGTACACGCTGAGATATTGGAAGAGGAGGTGGCGGAGGAGGTGGCGAACCTATAGGGTTAGTTGTTGGGTTTTGTACTTTAGGTCTGGCGTCTGTAAATGCTTCTGGAGTGTTGGAGGTTGCAATATTACTCTTGCGCATGGCCAGATTATACAAGCGCGCAATTCGTGTATCAAGGTCTTCGCCAGATGAACTTACAATAGATATTTCACCATGAGAGTTATCGTTAACAGGAGACTGCTGAGTCTTTATCTTATCTGAATTTGCGTCACTATGAGATGACTGATGAGAAGAGTGATGGTGCTTGTAGATGAATCTTTGAGAAGTACTATCTCTACTGGCTTCATCTTCTGAACTAAGAGCAGAAGTAAGATAACGTTGATAGTGCTCTAAGGGGTGTGGGAGCGCGTGTGGACTCCGTCCTCGATGGGGTGGCGTTCGAGTTTCTCGTGCTAAAATGTTGCTATTTGATGGATCATGAATTTTCCGACTATCAGAGTCTGGGTGCAAATTTTTAGAAGATTGAAGAATTTCTGAGACAACTCCATTCTTTATAATTTGATGCGATTGATTAACTTCTTTCGTAACGTTAGAACACATATCAAGAGAAGTGATAAGTTCATGAGTTTGTTCAAGATCGCAGCGAGTTGGAATATACGGTCTGTAAGGTGGAGGTGGGTGTTCTGAAGGGTGAAGTGAATGTGGGATATAAGCACGCGAAGAAGACTGAGGTGGTGTTGTCTCTACATTTGTTCGAAGATGTGAATGAGATGGGAAGAATAGTTCGTTATTAAAGGATTATGATTGACGGAGGTACTTGGCATTTGTACATTTGCGAAAACAGGATAAGGATACAGCTTATTATTATTAACCACAGACTGCGGAGGAAACGAACCAAAGTACGCCATTTGTGGCACGCAATTGGTGTTTAGCATAGGTGTAATGACGAAGTTGGCTTGAGCAGACGTTGACTGAGATACATCCTTATTTCTCAAAAAGCTTTCAGGCTCAGAAGAAAATTGAAGGGAAGGAAACCTACATTCAGCTGGTTGGGCAACATTTATTTCTTGTGGTTCTTCATATTCATCTAAAAGTTCAAACTCACCATCAATATCCTCAGGTACCAGAAGCTCAGAAAAGTCCTTGGTTTTCTCAGTTATAGGACTGGAAGGATCGGTGGTTTTCTTTGGTTGAGTTAGATTAACAGGTGCTTCTTCGGGAAGTGGAATATCCTGAAGAGAAACACCCAATTGATCACCTACATTCGAAGATGAATGCAGTAGAGGGGATTGTGACTTAAACATAGAAGAGACGATAGTTTCAGTAGCAGAATTAGACGGGACACAAGAAGTAGTAATCGTATTTGTAGGTCTCTCACATCGTTCGAAAGCTTGAGATGAATTCGGAGTTGCATCAACTGAAGATGGTGACTGTAAAGTTTCTGGATTGTTTTTGGTTGTGTCATGATGAATTACTTTACTGTCATGTACATCTTTCGTAGGACGAATTGTCAACTGAAATAAATCAGCCATTGATTTAGGTCCAGTATATGGAGGAAGAGAAGTGATGGATGCTGACACAGAGCCTCCTGGTGAATCAACTTTATGTAACATAGCAGAATGCTTTCTCATGTGGCGCTGTTGATGTTTGACTAATTCAGCATGAGCTAAATCCAGCTAAACATAAAAGAAAAGTGATAGATATCGATCAAATAACTGATTGATATCATCGCATACAAAGAATAGTGAATGTAAATGTTCCGAAATATATAAAAGTGCAAGGATACCTAGTACGCATCTATTTGCGCACCATCATTTCTTTAAAATAGGATGATAATTTAATGCCTTATTCATGGTTGTTGCACAGCACCGGGTTTAGATAAAAAATAACGTAGCTCATCTAACTAGGTTAAGGTACATTTATTGTGCGACGGGCTTTCGATACTACCCGGTTGTTCAGACCAAAGCAGATGGAATGACATTTTAATCGAATGCATAGACCAAAGAGGCACAGCAGTTTTAAACCCAGTAGTAACCTTCGTTCATTTATTTTTTTAAAGTTAGTCAAACTGTCTCACTTTTGTAAGTGACTTACAGTACAGTACATATGAGTAAATGACTTCACCTTGTTCTTATTACTGTTCTGATCAAGACAAGTGTCTTCAATGTGACCGACGGCCATGCAGAGACGGGGAAAATTAACAACATTGATAAAGATAACAATTGGTACAACAGAAGGGCGCTGAGAGAAGACAATAATCATACTCATGAAAATAGCAGAGGAAATATCAAAACAACAGAATGTAAGTTATTAAAAAAACAGAAAGTAAAGCAAATATATCACTGCTCTGTCTATTTCTTGGGGTAAAAGAAAGGATCAAAGCGTTTGAACCATTGCAATCAATTAACGTAATCAAGTAGTATGAACTCAATCAAAACAGGAAAGAAAGTAAAATGATGAAGAGAACAACAGCGAGAGTAAGGCAGAAAAATGACTTAAGAAAACAAAGGCGGATTGGTAGTAGACGAATATTCAACGATAGGGTTTTCAAAATTTGGAAGAATGTTATTGATCTGCAAGTAGAATCATTGCATGAGTAAATCTTCAGATACCATGTGGGTGTTTATCAATACCTTACGGCTTTGAACCATGAAACAACCAGTAACGAAGAGAAATTACCTTTTTCTATTCGTAAATGGTCACCCTATTAACATTGTATGGTATGAAACAATGCGAATAACCCTGACTAACTTTGAGCAACGTCACCTAATGTGTTTATCGCTTCAAGTTACCACAACACACAACAGCATGCAAAAACCAGTGGGTAGAAAAAGTGATATTGAAGTACACAACAGTGTGTGGGAGGAGAGAGGGTTTAAAAATAAAGGTTTAGGAAAATGTTTGGGCTTTCGAAGATGTCAAATATTTGATGCGACTACGACTTTGTGATCGATTTTCAACCATATCATCAAGAGTTTCCCATCTTTGATTCCTTTTATCCTGGTGATGCCAACCAGGTAGTCCATATCTTTCTATATGGCCCAGGCGAATAGTCATTGACTTCATAGATTTATAACACGTCTTGAACTGGAAACCCTTGGCCTTCTTCAAACCTAATACTACTTGGAGGTGAACGGTGACACGGCATGCGTAACACATATCTAAGCCACGTCGGTCTCAGACGCAGGGTAGTAATTCATAATAAAAGTGAGACTGCTTTTCGTTTTACCACTATCCAACAAACTTCTTTGGGATGGTAGGACTTCAAGCAACAAGCATTCCGGCTAATGTAGCTCATTGTGATATGCAACCACGACCATTTCATCGTAGTAGCAGGTTTCGGTCGGCTGGGATCCTCAAGGTAATAGAAATCAACGGTGTGAAACTTCGTGATATGGTTGAAATTCGGTCACAAAGTCGTAGTTGCATTCAATATTTGACATCATAGAAAGCTTGAACATTTTCCTAAACCTTTAGTTTTAAATCCTCTCTCCTTCCACACTGTTGTATACTTCAATATCACTTTTTTCTACCCAATGGTTTTCGAGTGCTGCTGTGTGTTGTGGTAACTTGAAGTGATGAACTTCTGTGTTAGGTTCTAAGCTGATTTATTTGTATTTCAACTTTCCCACTTAACCAACATATGACTACTAACTTCAACGAATATACCTGTTCATTTTGCAGAAAGATAGAGTTTCGAACAACATACATTCCTCACTTCGTCCCCAACTCATTTAGTGGATGTATGGACGGAAATAAGCAATAGCCTGTCATACCCGTCTAAGAAATATTGAAATCATAGGACTTGATATATACGAAGATTTTACAGATGACACGGAGAAAATTAAGTAATTGACAGATATGTAGATTTGTATACATACTATTTAAAAAGACCAAGTCTAAGTGGCGAATTTCTAAAAGCTGCAAGAAACATTATTAAATAAAACTGATTAAAGCATATCCCGTTGAGAATATACATCTTTCTCGGAGAAACTACGTTCCACGTTCTGGAGTGTTAGTTAAAATACAGAAAATTCTCAGTAATTAGAAAGCACTCCATGATGAAATTTTTGAGGATCTAATTTGAATCAGAGTTCGAACGACAACTTAAGGAATGAAATGAATAAAAGAAAATGGTATCGCCAGTATCAACAGACTGAGCATACACACGAACAAAAAAAGCCATAAAAGAAGTAAACTAAACTATATGCAGTTGCAGACAGCAATAAAATTATTTTTTTTAGTTGAGCTTTACTGGTAGTGATAAGTGGCAATATCACCCTTATAAAAAAACGGGTGCAAAAAGTTATAGTGCGAACGTACAATATTATTAATGTGAATGGATGAACATAACTACGAAAAAACCTACTTCATTTTTATCTGCAGTAGCATAGAGTTGTAGAAATTTATTAAAAACCTTCTGTGCTGCAATTTTAACCTCCAGAGAACGTTTATATCGACGACACTAACATGAAATGAGAATATCAAAATCAAAGTTGTTTTTCTACCAAAACATAACTGAAAAAACAAAATTATGTGTACATGTACATAATAAACTTTTTAATAAGCCCCGTCTTGAGGAATGGGACACTGAAATGCATGTTGAATGAAATTCCATCTACTGGAAGCAGCAGACACTTTCTATCTGCCCACGACACGGAAAGCTATTGCTATCTGAAAGAGAGGAAGATTTGTGAGACTGCAGAGCCTGTAGGACATCTGCTTAGAGGCTATCACAAACAACCTTTCTCGGATTGCTGTTTTGAGATTTGGCTATTCTAACGCCTGGTGGAAGGAACCTATACCACCGACACCAAAAGACCGTAGGGCGAGGGGGATGTACTATTTTTGAGGCTAATCTTTTCTAACCACTCCCGCATTTAAATGGGTTTTTTTTACTCTAGATACTGAATAGGATTTTGGTTGATGCTGAGGCTGAAGCTCCTTGGTTAGGATAATCATCTTTCCATCAGCTGGTCATGGATATGAAACCCATTTTATATATTGAGGTTCGGATGACACGGTAGCATTCACACAACAAGTATGCTTCACTACTTACCGTACGAAAATGAACGTAGTTACTGACTTGCGTCGCACTGCGCTGCAGAAACAAAGTACTAAGGAGGAGACCTCTGAGGAAACATATGCATAAGTTCGAGAAATTTCGTGTATTTTGTACTACTACATTTTATCATAAATGTGTGCACTGCACACTTCTCAATATTTTTATCTGCTTTTACTATTAAAACTGTGTGTACCATCTTCGTTAGCAACTTTGGCTTCAAAAATGATATTCCAGGCTTTCTTAAACCACATTCACGAATTTCGCGTCGCAGGTTTTAAAATTTCACACTTTTTAGACTGGCTGACAAACCTCATTAACCGAAATCCTAATATTCAGGAGTATTGGTGCGCAATGCTTCTCTGTGGTACTGATGGAAGATCCAAGAATGACGACTATGTAAATGCATATCTTGTGACTCAATAGTCATTCCTAATGTGTGACTCTGACCTCTCAGGTCATAGACGTGTGCTGCGTTTGCGACACGTGCGAACAGGACCTGAATGCGATCATTCTGCTGGCCTCACTTAGCTAATAACGTGAATCTGCGAAATTCACCCTTCGATGTTTGAGAAATTCGATGGCTAGTTTTTGCGGTCTTGTAAGTATGGGTACAGAATCTGTTCTTAAGGTAAAAATTGCATCGTCCCACTGGATCCCTGATGACAGTCACATTTGCGCCATTCAGCTGAACGCAACAGTGAGAACTAAAAGAAGTAGTGAAACTCGCAAAAGAAAAGCTGAGATTTGGTTGTTGTAGCAGATTTCGGTGCTAAAGTGGATAATCTGAGCAAGGCAGAATACCACTTAGGTGTCGCTTTCAGAATCCCAACTGAAAGAACAGATAACAGCGATCACTTGCTACAACGGTTCTCTGCAACATAACTATCATAAATGCAGTTCAGTTGAGAGAATACAAAAACTGCTTCCTGTGAGGAACTCGATAGGGGGTAGTAGAAACAACTTGAAGGTAACGGTTAGTTCAATTACTCCAGCTTTAGAATATATCGGTCAAGAAATGAGTACATCTGCGCCACTGAAACCGGTTTTCAACTATGTCAAAAGAGTCCTATCTTCTCGAGGACCCTAACCAGCCGGTGGTCGATATCTCCCCCACACGAATCCGACCAACACTTAAGGACTTCATTGACTGGTGTCACATCCTGATCTGATCACCCTAAACTCTTGCAACGTAATTCAACTTCCCTCACCTTGTCACGTCGATATAGACTGCGGCTCGGCATGCGCAGCATATGTTCAAACCACTTCAGCTGACTAAGGTCCACAACCTCATCAATTGACCGGCTTATCTTGTCTAGTAACCTTCAACTGAACTCAACATTTCTCTCACGATGATTCCACCAAACGTGAGCGATGCTGCGAAAACACCAATGATCGAAATCCTGTAACCACCTTATGTCCTCTACCTTTAACGGTTGTCTCAGTTGTATAACCATACAGAACGGATGAGCGCACAGTATACGCAACGTTTAGTATACAGTCGGATATCTCACAAGTCCGCACCACAGATGACGCCAGGTGGGAAATGCCACATGGGCCCTCTGTATCCCAGCTGAGATTTCGTTAGCAACCAGTTTGTTTAAGCTGATGCAACTCCACAAGTAAGTGAAGCGGTTGGCATATTACTCCACTTCACTCCTTATCATTAAACTCGAATACTTGCAACAGACCAGTCCTGGAACATCACCTGACGTTTGACAAGTAAGAAACGCTCATACTCAGATTTCCGCTTAACAGGTACAGAAGGCCTCGCATTTTTCAGCCTCTCCACCTAGCAGGACAATATCGCCTACATACGGCAAAACAACTAGATGGTCTGCAGGGAGTTAATCAATCTCCGTGAAATCAACCAGACTTAAAGTTGTATCCATTACAACATCTGTAAACAAATAAGGCGGGAACGTTGACAGTGGGCACCCTTGGCGGACACCACTAGGTGTTGTCAACTCATGTATCAACTCTCCATATGCCCTCGCACTGCTGCATGAGTTCGAGTAGAGAGCTTTGATTAGCGTCGAATACCTTCTTGATACTTCCTACAGTCCGATACCCCCATAACACCTCACGGTCGACAGAGTCGAATGTCGCCTCCAGGTCGAGAAATATAACAAGTGTCGGCCGCCGACAAGTATGTCTATGTTCTAGGACCTGTCGAGGGGTAAAATATGATTGATGCCCCTCCGTTAAAGATATGGAATCTACCTGATTTTCTCGAGTTTATTGTTTTCGATTTCCTTTAAGGCGTTGAATAACTATGAATCCTTGGATCTTGGACACGATATCATTCAGCAATTCCATGCTGAATTTTACTAATTACCTGTGCGACATCAATTACCCTTAGCTAAAATCTAAAAAATACTGTCTACCGGTTTCCAAATTCTTTACTTGTAACTACTGTTTCTATAATCAGCCTGAATAATTTGTAAGTTCTCTGTAAAAGACTGTTCACTTACATCCCTTCAGTTTACTTTATTGTTTCGCTACTGCCGCTTGTTTCAGGTGACTATTTAGAAGTGTAACTGAAATGAAACGTGGAATTTACGCTGGATTTTATTTCAGTAGACGTTACATGGTGAACGCAAAAACAATGAAAATCGTTTTTAATATCATTACTAGGTGTAAAGCATGATTTTGGTTGGTGGTCAAGGGGGCACAGAGAAGACATCAACCCTTCGGAGGTGGACAAGTATAAAACACTTTACTTTTGTGCATTTTTCTAGTATTTTTGATCTCATTGTAGCTTTCTACTTCGTACCGTAATATTTCTAAATGGTTATTTCCTATTAAGAGTACAAATATGTGTCACATAAATAACTTACTTTTCGTATTGTTTCCACAACTGTCCAGCATCTAGCCATTATTGGTAGAGATATAGCCATTTTATCGAGATGTTCCAATTTGTCCACACACGTCGCAATATCTTCGTGACCTTGGACCAGACTGGATTTTATGGAACGATCAATCAACAGTAGGCGTTCTTCAGTATCCAAATCTTTTAACTGTTGTTCCTTGTCTTTACTAATTTCATGATTCGGTGTAGATGGAACATCACTCTTAGAATCGACGATAGAATCCAAACTATACAAAATAAGGAACAGAAGTACCGAAATGACTTCACGTTGACAGGTCGTAGATTTTGAAAGGTTTTGAAGATAGTTTACACGAAGCTACTGAAAGTTCAAGCACTGAATATCTATTAGGTTTTATGTTGGGTCTGATCACGAATGAACACATTTAACCTTTCGTGAGGTGGGACGTTTGACTCCGGAGCTTTGAAGCGCCATATTTACCTACGAGTTCGTCAACATCAGCAACTGCTTTTCTAATACCACTCATGTCGCCAAGATACTAATTGAGATATTACTTTTTTAAAATAAAAGTAGGAATAATATGACCAATATGACAAAGTCATTTGAGAAAATTAAAAATAACGGACTGTTCACAGCACAGTGAATTAACGGAAAGAAAAACAAATGTCCAGTTGGAAGTCAGCGTTTTTAGTCGCAGCACGATAATGTAAATTCGCAACATAGTATTCCGAATGAGATCACTAGCGAACCAAAATGAAATTCACTCACAAACCTTGTGCACGCAATCAATCGCACAAGTTGCGTGGGCGCAAATCACACTTACTATCTGGCTGCCAAACCTCGGCAGCCTGAGCGCGATCCAAACTCCTCACCTCCTGCTTGAAAGTTAACTGCCAAAACCTGTGAGCCACAATTCAATGTGATCTCCACATACCAGTCAACTGCATGGCGTAATATGAGATGCGGAGTATGACTTGGACCAGAAGTTATCAACCTTGTTGTCAATCGATCAATATCAACAAATGACCAGACATTACTGCGTAACGGTCCGAATTGCCACACCTCATATCAGTTCACCAAGGAAAAAGGCAGTGAGGCGCAAGATGAAGATAAGAAAATTCAGTCAAAAGAAATATAAAGTACGAAAAGAAAGAAAAGAGGAATGACAAAATGGTGAGATTCAGTATAGCATCGTTAAGATGGGGATAATGTATGTATACATCTGTGCCACTGACATCGGTTCCCAGCCATGTGATCACCTAGAGTCTCCAACTAACTACTGGTTCCTCTTGTCCCGCAAACCCCAACTAGTCCCACATGGCTCAAACCAACAGTCAAAGACTTCATACATTGGTGCCATGTTTTGGTCTGGCCACCTAGGGTCTTTTTACAGCCTGAACCTACTTCGGCCAACACTGTGTGACGAGGCAATCGGCGACTAGGCATATGTAACACGTGTCGGAGTCAACCATCTCAGTCGATGAAGGTCCACAATCTCGTCAACCGATTCACCTCTTCTCCCTAAAGCTCCACACCTGACGTCTGCGTTACTCACGTGGTGACACCACGGAATACGTTCTATACTACGAGGGCAACGGTGGTCAAACACCTGATGCCAGCCTTCTCATATCTTCCACCTTCAATGGCCATATTTCCCAGTCATACAGTAGAACAGACCAGACTGCTGTGCAGTACACGCCACCCTTAATAGACAATCGGATATCACGGCGACGCCATAGGTGGCGTAAGCTGGCAAAACCCAGCCAAGCATTTTGCATTCGTGCACAGATTTCATCGACCACTAAGCTAGCCACCAGGGTAGGGCCGATCCTACTTCCCAGGTAAGTGAAGTGGTCAACACACTCAACCATTTCACTCTCCATTGTTAGCCGCGGTGGAGTACCGTTGAAGACTAATCCTCGAGAATAAATTTGCATTTGGGTGGTGAGAAACGCATCCGAAACATCCTCAAATTCCCACTCAAAGTGTTCAGAAGACTCTGCATCTTGTCAGCGTCTTCGCATAACACGGCTGACTATGTCATCTGCGTATTCTAGGCATAATGGAAATCCTCCTGCGATTAGGTCGTCTGTGTAATCAGGTGACCAGAAGGAGACCTCCATTAGAATATCTATGATAAAAATAACTAAGAATGGAGACAGTGGGCACCCTTCACGGACACCACTCGATGAGCAAAGCTCCTTGGATATCTCACCACAGGCTCTAACGCGCCCACAAGTACTCGAGTAGAGAGCCTTCAACAGGGTGATTTACTTAGTCAGCACGCCTTTCAGTGAGAGACATTGCCATAAGACTTCTCGATCAACGGAGTCGAATGCCACCTTCAGGTCGAGAAATACAGCTAGTGTTGGGCGTCGGTAAGCGTTTCTACGTTCCAGGACCTGGTGCAGTCTGAATATTTGGTCGATACACCCGCGGCCGGGTCTAGAGCCTGCTTGGTCTTCTCAGGCTTGCCGTTCCCGAGCTCCACTCAGGCGTCGAAGAATTATAGAACCTAGGATCTTATACACTATGTTCGTCAGGCTGATTCCTCTGTGGTTATCACAAAAGGACTTCTCGCCTTTCCTGAAGACTGGAATAATCAGTGATTTAGACCAGTCAGAAAGGGTCGTATTTGATTCCCATATACTAGCTAACACTTCCAGTAGCCTAAGAACACTCTACCACCATTCCTGTATACCTCGAGAGTTAGTCTGTCTGGTCCTGCTGCCCTTCCTCGTTACAAGTTACCCACAGCTTTCTCGATTTCAGCAAGTGTTGGGGGGCCTATCTTTATGTCCCATTCAGGACCCGACTGGATAGCGGGCAACGCAATGGTGGCTGGAGGTCAGTTAAAGTGTTCCTCGAAGTGTTCTGCCCATCGTTCCAGTCGTCTCCCCTGCGAGTGAATCGCAGATCCGTCCTTTTCCCCCTACAGCCTCACTAACTGTTGTTGAGCTCGGTGGACGCCACATCAGACAGTGTCTTTATATCTGAAATTTGTGACAGCTAATAATAGGTGGTTATCTGAGCATAGTTGTAATAGGCGATCACCGTTATCTGTACGTCCAGCCGGGACTTCGAAGGTGCCATCTAAGTGCCTTTCTGCCTCACTCAGTCTAACCACCTGTGCACTGAAGTCACCTGCAACAACCACCACGTCTGAACGTTTGGCTGTCGAGAGGAGGTTAGACAGTTTACGGTAGAACTCGTCCTTCACTTCATCCGAACTACATACAGTCAGTAAGCAGAGATTATAAAGAGATAACGGTGAGTCTCACTATTCTTTTTAGTTCCCACTAAGCCGTTCAGTCGGATAGCCTAGTGGCGACTATCAACTGGGATCCATTCTAGTAGCGAATTTTCTACCCTAGTGCTTGTTGCTGTGTCTACACCTGCAAGACCACGAGAGCTAGCTATCAAATCTCCAGAAACTCGAAGTGTGAGTTTCGTGGATTCACCAGATTGGCCGGCAGAAGTCAGGTGAATAACCACACTGGAGTCCTGTATACGTCTCACAAACGTAGCACAGATTCATGGCTCCAGTTCTTACAGCCTTCGCCAACGAAGTCTGTTGACCAATTTCACAGACGGTGTGGACATTGAAGGCTTCAATATGTAATTTGGAGCCTGTTTTAAGGAAACCAAGAATGCTGTTTTGTGGATTCAGGTTGTTGTCGAAGGCTGAAGAGCTAGGAGAAATTTAAGATGATATAGCATCGTTAGTTGACAGATGTGAAATGAGATTAGAAGGTAATGATGGGGGAGATGGATAGCAGTCTAATGAGACTTGAGCGCTGACAGAGTTGTGAGGGTGGATGATACTGCCCGGTTACCCACACCATGGAAGACTATTTCTTCCTAGGGTACCTGGAAGAGATTTGTGTGACCACAGACCCTATCGGACATCTGCTTGAGGCCTGTCACATGCAGCCTTTTGTGTATGATTATTTTGAACTTTCGTTGTTTTGGAGCCGGATGGTCGAAAAGAAACGACAAATAAACCAACACCACCAGCCCGGCAGACCGTGGGGCATGGTGGAGTGTGTTATTTTTGGGGCCGACCTTTTCTAACACCCACTCCCACTGATGGCAGCATCAGCATGGCACTGCTGGTCATCCAAGGGAAACACCTTACTGCTGTCACACCCCATCCAGCTAGCAGCAGTACGACTTCGCTCGCAGACCCCCATCATAGTGTAGTAATTTACACCACAACGGTGACTGGTTTTCGTCTAACCACTATCCAACAGACCTTTCTGGTATGGTAGGACCTCGAGGGAACAAGTGTTCGACCAGCATAGCTCGTTGGGTCATTGTGATATGCAAGCCAGACCACCACGTCAAAGTAGCAGCTATCGGTCGGTTGTTGTGAAAAGCAAAACTTCCAGTGAGTAACATAAGCGGATAACCGTAATTCTCAGAAGTGCTTGGAGTTTCTTCAGAGTCCCATACTAATGAATCGATACTGAAGGTTCTCATACAGTCTTTTCATATCAGTCATCCGCAGCTGGCAAGCAATGACTCAAACCAAGAAGAAAGCATAGCATTGATTTAATTCAGGTAAGAAAACACAGGAAGGAATTAGATGTAAACACTGCTCTTCTGAACTGATGGTAATCATAGCCAAAAACCGTACATATACACGGGATATCTGAGGTGACCTTGTGGATCAGTGATCCGGATAGGGGGTTACGATAATCAAGCTTGGAATTATCGGGACATTCAAATGTTCTAGAACGGTGTGATCGACAATATTAGACTGTCCCCAGATTTAATCCCTAGGAAATAGTAGTACTTCCCAAAACTAATAATGTCCTTAAAGTTCAGCAAATGGCCAATGAGTCTGTGTAGTCTCATTTAAGGCAAATTATAGGTGACGATTAATCCTGGCTGGTTGTGATTACGATGAGGAGCGAAAGAACATCTAACTGAGTTTCTGCAATTGTCGTCAGCAGTGGTGGGTAACCGCGGCAATACGCACTGCTACTCAATGTTCGCCATTATCAACCTAACCATCCCAAAACTTACATAATGTACCAGATGAGTAAGATTATGCTTTCACCACTCTCATTATTGGACATTGTTTAAACAGAAACTTGACTTAAAATATTACCACAAAAAGGTTTAGTTCATCCTACTGTGGTGAAAGAATATCACCTAAAGTTCTAAATATATAAGTCTATAAAATGGATGAATATTAAAAAAACAGTATTTTCAGCAAATATTTTAAGCGACAGATAGACCCAACATGAAAAGTGAAGATATCGTATTGACAAACAAACTCACCTAATAGTTGAATTTGTTTTAATATCACCACATTTAGACGTCAACGCCACCTATGTTAAAAGGAATAGATAGTAACAGTAATTCCATTACAAGTTGTATCACAGAAAAGCGTATTCAACAGTCTTATGAACAGACAGGGATTTTCGAGGTTCTAATCGTAAGCTGCTACATAAGAGATCATCGACTATGTCGGTTGAATATAGATGCACATCGATAACACTGGATAATGATCGAACTACGTCGAGAATTGACGCAGGTATGGAAAATGTGAACTACTGGATTGTAACCCGACGGAGTTGTGATTCAGTGGTCTAGGTCGTTGACCTTCAACCACTCGGTCATGGGTTCTAACCTTAATCCACCTACCATGATCTGGACAGCCAGAAGCTATCATTAGCTTCTGCAAAAAGGTGTGGTTGGTTTTCTGCTGTACAAACGTGCACTCGGGTGCTGAATTATACCTACTTATTTAACCAAACGGCTGAATAGTAATGCATTTAGGAAACTTACAGTCCTGAGCTTGATCCCCACGGGTTCGTAGATGGCTACTACTGGGGAGTACTGAATACGATGAAATAAATGTTCAGTGCTCCCAGGTTTTCAACAGTTTCCCAGCTGATATCAACAAGTAATGACAACTACCTTGGAACTAATCGATTTCTCACAAACTGATCAGTCGAACAATATGGTTCATAGCCGACAGATGGTAACAATGAGATACTTACATAAACGAAAGTAAACTAGTATTCAGGCAACTGGATCTCAGTGGCTATACAGATAAGAGTAGCCAACAAGGATTCTGATTGCCAAATAAACGAAACTAACATGGGTGTATGAAGTGCTACGAGTCAGACCAAATTCAGTTGTAATACGTCCCATCTTGTTATACTTCTCTTTGTTTCCCAATCTAAACTCATGGTATAACCTGGATGACACAACTCTTTTGGTAATTGTACAACAGAGGTGATACAGTTCAGTGGATACAATTTCACTTTTCAAACATATCACATTTTGAGTTTCACAACCGTATTTACGATAATTCTAAGCATACAAAAGTAAACATAATGGTTGCGGTTACACCATTAACATACTAAGAGAATAGAGAAAAGAAAATTCTAAATATGAAAAAGGTTGAGTAATGATTCATAAAGCTACATAAATAATAATTCCAGTGTATAATGCATTAAAGTCCAGTGTTTCCAAATGAAGTATGATACTTAATTGTGAAGCTAGTAAAGAAAGCAGCAGAGACAATAACGTAGATTAGAACTAGGAACATAAAGAAGTGAAAAACTAGAACATACAATTCAGACTTCAAATGAAGAATCCCTAATGCCTCCACATTAAGTTTAAGTTGCAGATTAGCGTTCTTTTCGAAACTTTATTTGACCTTGTAGATGGTTTTGAAAGATAACTCTAATGGAACTCTGTGACCAGAACTCATGACTTATTTGAGTATTAAGTAATTATATACAGTCTTTATTTTAACGATAGTCTAACAGGATACTGATTTGATATGCATTTGGAAATAGTTCACCTTGTACATTTTAACCAACCAACTTTAAAGGAGCTAGTAAACTCGTAAATATACACTACATTAAGGTGGAACCATGATGACATTTTATCCCGTACACAACAAAGTACAAACTACCAAGTAAAGAACATTGTCTAGAAATCAGTAAAAAAGAATGGAATCCTCAAAGATTTAAATAACCAGTTCTTCAGACTGCCGGTTGGTTTCATATCTGAAGTCGAAATGCATAAGCAAGATCTTCCAAGCTGCAGGGGATCCCCCAACATGTTGTCTTCAGGTTTATAGCAATAAAATCTGAAGGAATAAACAGTAGAAATAGTACTTGTTGAAGTTCTTCTGATACATCAGCTTAGTCAGGTGAATCTGCACAGAATGACTGGTTACACGTTACGCCTTCACAGTCTAAAATGACACCACATAATTGTCTTGTATTTCATCAAAAAGCGTTCTGTATCAATACTTAGATAGCAGGAATACGTATGAAAATATTGAGTAACTCCACTTTACTCACAGTTTTGTGCCAATTACTGGATGATAACTCTGGACTAGTGATTGGGGTCGTCTTTTGTGAGTCTTCGACATGTGAAATGGTTATTTCAGAAGAATCCTGCACCTGCTTTGAAAATTTTCTTCTTAAGCGAATGCTATGAGTTCGATGGACAGAAAGATCCAAATTCTGACTATTTTCCGACTTTTCTTCCATATAAGATGATTTTCCCTTTTTCTCAGTGCTGTTCATCTTTAGACTCTCATCAGTTTTAGAAACATCAGAGTCAGAAGAGTCATCACTCAATTCCGGTAGGACATTCCGAAGAAGGGGAGTAACAACAGCTGTAGAGCGTGGACGCTTAGCCTCAGATTGGTTTATGCTATTACTACCTGCTGTGTTAGGCGTAGGAGTTACTGAAACCACAGGTCTTTGTTTCATTTTTTCCTCTGTTGACATTATTGGAGACATTGTTGTATTTTGACGTATGATGATCTTCAACCGATCAGAAGATGGTTGTATTCGTTCTGGTTCCTAAAAAAATTAAAAACAAATTATTTGGAACCAGTGTCATCAAGAGCAACAACATAGTTAACGACAAGGTTTTAGTACTGAAGCGATAAGTATGTTATAAAAATTTCGAGTTGAGCTTTGTGACAACCATAGGGGAATTAGTTTCACTGACAGTGTCCAAGATCCTAGGATTCATAGTTATTCAACGCCTTAAAGGAAATCGAAAACAATAAACTCGAGAAAATCAGGTAGATTCCATATCTTTAACGGAGGGGCATCAATCATATTTTACCCCTCGACAGGTCCTAGAACATAGACATACTTGTCGGCGGCCGACACTTGTTATATTTCTCGACCTGGAGGCGACATTCGACTCTGTCGACCGTGAGGTGTTATGGGGGTATCGGACTGTAGGAAGTATCAAGAAGGTATTCGACGCTAATCAAAGCTCTCTACTCGAACTCATGCAGCAGTGCGAGGGCATATGGAGAGTTGATACATGAGTTGACAACACCTAGTGGTGTCCGCCAAGGGTGCCCACTGTCAACGTTCCCGCCTTATTTGTTTACAGATGTTGTAATGGATACAATTTTAAGTACATCCGACCACAGAGATTGATCTACTCCCTAGAGGTCATACTCTAGATTGACCTAATGCTAATTGAGCGGGAAACAAATCGCTGGTAGGTTCGAGATAAGTTGAGTAATTTTCAGTGGCACATCTTAAATGAATCTAAGCTACGGTTGTGACAGTGGATAGCTCCAAACGCACGTTAATGGTTTAGATTGAAGTTCACAGGTACCCTAACTTGAATATCAGACACCCATGTGTACCAGGGACTTTTACACTACGTAGACAACCTGGTAGCACTATAAGCTCTAAGAAATCAATTATCGCTCAGCTTGAAATATAAGTCTGTTGCTAAACTGATAATTTAAAATCGAAGTTTTAAGTCTTGACTATGCAGTACTGCTACCCGAAAACTAGTGCAAAAACACTTGCATTAGTTTATGACATTGTACCTGCAAACCTTAAGGAACTGCCTATAGGATTTGTAAGCACCTGGAAGATGGATCATATAAACTTACTAGATTGGATTGTATGAGGAGAGAAATTCAGAGTTGTTTAGTGGCGTTTGGAGGAAATTCGTGTTATTAGTGTAAATAAGCAGCATTCCTTAGTGGTCTGAACGAAAGAATGAAAGATGTGAAACATCTACTGCTCCATGAAAGCATGACTAAGAAGTTGAATTACCCTGGACAATATGCAAAAAAGAACTATATATTAACGTTTCATTTCAGTCAACATTACAGTTGAGTACAGAACTCAACATTTGTATCTATATGTGAGGTGAGTACCAGTAAGAGGTACATTACAGGTGTAATATTGTGAACATAATCAAACGCATTTCTAAAACAAACAAGAATATAGGATATCCTTTAAGAGTAAGCAAATGAAATGCTTAAACTTGAAGCACTATGATCACTTACAGCATGGCGGGCTTCTAAAGTTGCAGTTGACTCTGGTGTAGATGGCGAGGACGGAGAAACAGAATCCGGCGACAATATTAAACCAGTAGAATGTTTGCGAATGCGAAGACGAAGAGTTGAAACACGTTGAGAGTCTTCAGGAACGTAATTCGCCGATTCCACAGGAGCCGGTTGGACAGATGGTCTTACAGTTTTAACTTCTGTAGCAGACGATTGTCTTTTACTTTTACTAGAATAAAAGAATATACCACATGAAAGCACAAAACCAACATTTTTGTCAAAGTAAAATAAACGGAAAGAAACAAAGGGATCTTACGTTAAACTACTTCTTCCACCCCTCTGAGAAGTGCGAGGATGAAACTTGACAGGACTGTTGCTGTTGGGAGATTCGGTGTGCGGTCGTTTAGCAAGTCTCCCATGTTCCGCTAAAAAAGTAATACAATCAAATATTACTGCTGTGACAAGAAAACTACGAATGTAAATGACATTTACGGGTGAAAAGATGACAGTTGTGCAAAGTCTTTAAAAACGATGACCTAAACAAACAAACAGAATTTATCCATAAGACTTCTTTCTCACATATCTCAGCTTGTCAGATGACAGGCTACAACACAAAGAAAATCCGTACTTTCCTGATTTCAAGATAGTTTTTGTCGAAGATGAATACAGTTGTGCTTTCATTCCTGGAAGAAGAAACCTTCCTAACACAGTGAACGATCAGCTCAGTTGCCTTACCATATTTATCATACCTAGCATGTGGCTGCGCTGCCCTTTAAAACCTTTGTATAGTGTTTAAGCATTTGTATCTGTCTGTTTCACCATATGTCTGAGCGCTAATAAGCAGTGAAGAATGCGGTTATTATTATGCCTTTCGTAACGCGCCAAGTCTCTCAACCATACAGGAGGGCTGAACTTGACTTTGGTGTTGAAAATCCGGATCTTGTTCCACATGCTGAGTGCAGAAGATCTCGACACTGGTTTCAGGCTAATAAACGCCTGTCTTGCTTTTCCGATTCTGACTTTGACGTCCTCTTCTGTGCCTGTGCAGGCCCGTAGTTGAAACAGTGCTGCCTAGATAAGTGGAGGAGGCTACTTCCTTTAAGTTTCTCCCGTTGATGATGATTGGAGCTTGTTATTGTTGGTTGGGTATCTTCACCACCTCTATATACAAGTAAAATTGCTGGACGTAGTGTCCTACACAGCACTTCAATTTGTCTTTACACATACTATTTAAACTGTCCACTCTATCTTACTACCAGGATTTGATCCGACAGTTTTCATATGTGCAAACAACTACTATTCATAGACTTGTGTCAATTATATTCCATCGAAAATTCGCACTTACTTTACTATTTCTCATAGCTTTCAAGTTTTATAAAAACATTATTGATGGGAACCAATGAGAGGATAACACATAACACAAAAATAATGAAGCAGATATTTGGTTGCGTTGAAATTTATTAGCAAAAATGTGGTAGAAAATTTGCTGTGGAAAGCCTATGGTCGTAGGTTTCCACAATAAAGAACCCATTGGCAACTTTCTGAAATCACGGCTGTCGAAATAGATTGTGAAATAGAAAGGGGTGAATTACAGGAACTTACCTCCGAAGCCCAGGTGACTTTGCTCAAGGGTATAAGTTGGATATTCGATTGAAAAACGTGTTTCAATCAATCAGCTGGCATTAAGCCAAACAGGGAAATTCTTATAACCGGTGAAATGTCGCACAGATCAAAATCAGAAAATAGTGAGACAAAAATGCAGACATACTTCAAAATAAATAAACATCCTGCACACCTTAGTATGCAGAAGCTAGGTGTTATACGATTGTTTCAAGTTTATACTGGGAAGTGAAAAAGTTTGATGGTAAAATTGGCAACGTTTACACTAGAAACTGATGTTCAGAAGGATGCCATACGAATAATGATACTCACACGTTCGTACACGAAGTGATGCATACAGCACGACGACTGATGAATCTCTACTAGTACCTCAGTAGTTGGAGCGCAGTAAAAGACACGACACATTGGTTGATGGGTCAATGCTTAAATAAACAAGTCACATCTACAATGAGTTAATTAGAAATAGGTTACTAGTTGAGATAGAGTTGGCAGTTGAAAATCCTCAATATCAGACATAAACAAGAAAAGATTCACAAAATTCAATTCAAAAACTTGTTCTGAAGCTAAACATTTGAAATATAGTATAAGCAATACCACAGCACTACAGGATTTTACTGCACATATTTAAAAATACTCATTGCATAATGAGCACCAAAAAAACTGCAACAGAGAATAAGAAAACCACAGTATGAAGACACAAGGGACAGGGAAAATAATAAATAACTAGGAAAACAAGTCATATAGTACAATCTAGAAGTTTTAACTTCGTTTGCATTTATACAGAACAGAAGACACAAAGAAATAATGACTGTCAACGTTTTCAGTTCAAAAATATGCGTGATATCGTCTAAAGGGGAAAAATCACTTGATTCATTAGGACTACATCGTGGATCCTCACATCCATCAATCAATCCAGAAACAGACAAAAGTAACCCTAATGCTTAAGTTCCACACAAATTATAACCTCCACTTTATCTGCCTAAGTGTCAGCAAGTAATAAACAATATTCAGGCTACTTGGAAAGCGAAACCAAGGAAACCATAGAGTTTTCAGATGTGGTCAAGGGGGTACCCATCAGATAGATATTCACCCCCCCACCAGGTTCTCAGGCGTATGCACACTTACCGACGCCCGACACCGGCTGTATTTCGATCTGAAGGTGCCACTCTATCCCATTGGTCGAGGTCTTACAGAAGTGCTTCTCACTCAAAGGAGTGCTGAGTTAGCACATCACTCTTTCGAAGACTGTACTAGAACAGTTGTGAACGTGTTAGAGTCTATGCTGAGTTATCAGGTGAGCTGTGTACGTCGACTGGTGTCCGTCAACGATGTCCACTCTCCATACTAACAATCAACTTTATCGTAAACACAATGATGGAGGTCTTTCTCTCGTTGTTTGACACTGATCTTATCACAGGAAAATCCTTAGTAGATCTAGAGGACGCAAATGACATAGTCATGTTAGGCGAAGAGACTGAGAGGATGTAGTCATTACAGCTTGACGAAAAAAGTACTACGACTCAGTCTTCATATTTTCTGGTTAAATAGCACAAATATCGATTAATTGTGGCTCACATGTATGTCAGTAATCAGGTGCGAATCGATGCGCAAAGTTGTGACTTTCTAAAGTACGCTGGTCAAAACTGCAACAGATGAATGTTAGATACCTCGAGTCACTAAGAATAAAAAACCAAACGTCTAATACGAAACGTAATATATTTGACCACTCAGTTCAGTGACCACACTATAAACCCTTTAGGCATAGTTCAGATAGCATTCACTAGTGACGGTTACCATTCAGTGGCCAACTTAAGGTTGTCTTAAGTATCCTGAATGTCTTGTGTTAATTTGGTATGCGTTATGCACATGTCTTTGTAGCATTGCACGCGTTTGGCGGAATAACTATGTGAGCAATGTTGAGTTCAAGTGAAGGGTACCAGACAAGATAGACAAGTTGGTTGATGAGGTTGTGAACTTTAGTCGACTGAGATGGCTTGAATGTGCACTTTGCATGCCTAGCCACCGCCTACCTCGATGCGCCATGCTGGTGGGGGAAGTCGGATGAGGTTGGAAGAGGGTTTAGGGTGGCCAGACCAAGACCTGGCACCGGTCAACGAATGTTGGTTTGAGGCCTACGGGGAGATGTAAACTATCTGGTCGAGGTCCGCGAGACGAAAGGGATCAGTGGTTGAGGACTCTTGGTGACATGGCTGGAAATCGGTCGCAGTGGCGCAGATGTATTTACTGCTTGGCATCTAAAGCTTGAATATTCCTACTGACCTTCATCTTCAGACTGTTTATTCTCTTACACTACTCCATCTATTTTGATATTACTCTTTTTCCTATTCATTTTTGTGTACTACTATGAAGTGTAGCAACTTGAAGCGATGCACTGATGTGCGAGGTTATACGTTGATTTTTTCAGTCACTCAGTTATGCACCTTCTAAATATAAGATACAGCACTTGTGTGCATCAACACCAACAGAAAGTAGTTAGGCGGAGTATGTTGATCACTTCATTTATTCCTGAGATCTTATCATCCCTGATAGGAGTGTGCTACCGTTTAGAGTGCTTTCAAGTAACATATCGTACAGCGTCTTCAGCAAAATTGACAGGACCAGACAATCGGTCGTCGGATGTTCTTGAAAGCGAAACAAAATGGAATTTAAAAAGCTGGAGAACCCAGTTAGAAGAAAAATACAAATGATTTTCGTGGGAAAGACATTTATTATAGGGTTATAATATTTTATCAGTACTGATTATAATTTATTTTATATACAACCTTTGACTGTGTTGATAAAATGCTAACAGGGACATAGAATACCTGTTTAAAAATTGACAAACTTCGCTCTCAAGTTTCGGTAATAGGTTTGAGCACCTTATGCAAGGTGATTGAGAAGCGTAATATTCTGATATGCCAGTGTGCGCAGCTGAGACAGTTGCTGATAGTGAAAGCCATAAAGTTAACGGCTTTTCATCATAGATGCTTTTGTAGCATTGTTAGGATGTGGCCAAAAAAGAGCAAATAATGTTGAGGTGAAACTGATAAAACTATGTACGGAATGCAAGCCAAGTGACTATATGTACTCGAAAATGAGCCACAACTAATATTTGAGGGATGATAGTACTATTAGGTTACCAAAATTCTAGCAAGTGGAATGGGGTTCAAACTCGTGACCTAAATGAAATGCTACCACTCAAACCAACCAGTAAGTAATGGATACTCTAATTGGTGTGCGTTAAGAATAATTATAGTTACGCAGACGTCTTCACTTCTTATCCTTAAAAATCTGAGCATTACCATTAAACTGCTTAGAATTTTTCTTTATTCTCATATCCTTTTTCATAGGAAGCGGTCCAAATGGAAATCAACATTTTAAATCACCAGCGGATAAAGTTCAAGTTTTATACTTCAATTTTTGTTTCCTGTCGTTACATGGTCAGGAAAAACCCTATTGGGTAATTTTATCCTATAGTTGACCAACCAATAAGCTATTTAACTTTTGACTGGTTTTATCTGTTCATGAAAACTATATAAATGATCTACTTCTGTCGAATTAAGCGTATCCCTCATCGCACTCGGCTACCTTGTGCACATCCGTGCGGTAGGCGATGAGTCACATTTATTGTGCGAAGGCCCAGTGATACTACCTGGCTGCCCAAACATCGGTAGGTGGAACCCGTGACCCAATGGCCGGTAATCATCTTAAGACACTGAGCCACAGCTCTAGTCCCACTGTCTCGATGAGTAACTATCGTTTGCGTATTTCTTGCTATTTCATTTCATCACTTCTCTTCTTGATATATGGCATTTTCATTTGAGAAATTGACAAGCCAAACTGCTGTACTTTTATGTGGTCATACGTTGGTTTATCTGGGACCAAATTCGAGCATATGGACATTACGATCAGTGCAGTGAGTTATTGTACATAAAAAGACTTTAACGAACGACAGTGCATACCTACGCATTGATTAGGGTTGTCACACTATATTTCCACATAGAGTTGAAAACTGATAGGTTACATAGAGAAATGTAAATAAATATATTAGAAGTCGTGAGGTTAAGTAGAAGGTAGAGTCGATATCAATCAAATAAAGGTATATGACTTGTGGTTTAGAAGGAGAGGCGAATTTGAGATATCGCTCCTGCAACGCATTTTAAACCATGTCACCCCGTTTCTAATCATCGATTTCGGTTGTTGCAAGAACCGCAAGCAAGAAGTTTACATTTCCCTACAGGAATTAAACTAACAGTCATACATTATGAACTGATACCACGTTTCAACCTGGTCACCCTCAGTTTTTTCCAAACTATAACTTGCTTCAGTCAATACAGTTCATTACAGCAGAGGATCGGGACGTGTAACATATGTCTCATCCGAACAGTAAACGAAGGCTCACAACCTAATCAATTAACATACCTATTCACTTGACACTATTTAATCAACATTCGCACCGTTCGTATATCGTATTATTTTTAGCTTAACAATATTCTACTGATTCCATATTAGATTTGTTTATTTGATATATAGCGCACAGTGATACAGTATTATTTACTTGATTACGTTTCGAGCATAAATTATTACTCATAATCATATAATATCATATCATATATCAAATAAACAAATCTAATATGGAATTACATCCTACCGCAGTGCCCAAGTTTTACACTTATATTCTACTGACCCCACACAAATAAGGTATTGCTTCCTTGATAATTCTTAAATGGTTATATCCCTCAAGGAATATGGCTTCAAATCTGTCTGACTGACATAATCTGTTCTTCCCCAAATTTCCAAATCACTACTACTTAACTCGTGCAACGTTATGGTTTTACTATTTGTATCCCATTAACTTGTTCCTTTTTATTTCTAAATGTGCTGATGTGCTGCAGCACCTCTGATCAGCATACACAGCTATACAGGTTCCTGCGTTGTTTCTCTCTGTATTTCAATACTGTACTGAAATTAACTGGTATCAAAAAGTTAGCTCAAGTTATCAAAAACGGATAACTTACTTTCAGCTGAAGTTGACTTTGACCGCTTCTGACTCGGTGTTTGTGCTGCAACATTCGTATTCTGACATTCACGTTTGAACGAGTAAAACTGAGCCAAAAATACTTCCGCTTCAGGATCCTACAAAAGATCCACACTCACTATAATGGTCAAGAAATTCAACTCAATATTTATCACAATCTTATTAGTAGCAATAATACCTCAGTAGGTATACACGTTCGTGAACTAGATAGTGATATATATATATATATATATATATATATATATATATATATATATATATATATTTGAGGAATTAGAAGACACAACAGAGACTTGTGTGAGAATATTACCCGAAATATTACAGAAATGGTAAATGAAAACAAAGTTGATAAAAAATCATAAAATAGGTGCAGAATACGCAGTTCAATACTTACAGCAAGACAAATGATCAACATCACAAATAATTAATAGTGGAAAATGTAAAGCACCCACTTAATATATCACCAGTCTTCTGCAGTTGATAGATTTGATACGCACACCAAATTTCTGTCAACTAAAATCTTATCTCATACGAGGTGATTTCTCAGTCAGAGGGCAAATGAATCTTTTAACCACGTACTGTCATAAACAAAACCAGTCACAAGAGATATCAAAGTTTAGTCAACCCAATTTAAACCTCCATACCCTCGATAAGTATATTAACAAGACCATATAACATAAGCATTTTCATTTAACAGAGTTGGTAAAAATGTAAACAGACAATTTAAACATAGGTTGTGGAAGCATTACGCTTTGGTACAAGTTGCCACACCTCGTATCAGCACATCAAGCGAGAAAATACAAAGATGAAAAATAAAGAAATCAAGAAACTATTAGGAAGTGGCAGAATGTCGTGAAAAGGGAACGGGAAGGAATGAAACAATGCTAAGTTCTATATGACTATTAGGATGGAGATAATATGCGAATACATCTGCACAACTTAGATCGATTCTAATCCCTGTCACATATAGTCTCAAAATACCACTTTAAGTTGACACGCACACCTCAACAGGAAAGTTTACATTCATGACTCATACATACATACATGACCCACATAAGCAGACTTCGTGGACCTATCCCTTGTTTTAATCTGACCACGTCTAACTTGTTTCCAGTCTAAACCTCCAGCTGACAAAGTGAGACAGAGCAGACGACGACTAGACATGTGTAACAAATGTCCTGGCCATCTGAGTCGATGTAGGTTCACTACCTTATCGATTGAATTTTCTCTTCTTCCTAGAACTATATACATGACTTATACATTACTGACGCAGTGTCACCATGAAATATGCCCACACTGCGGAGTCAACGGTGGTGGAAGATCTGAAGCCTTCCCACTTTCTCTGCTCTTACTGACCACATTTCGAAACCATAAAGTAGAAGAAAGTGTACTGTAGGGCAGAGATCAATCACCATCAATATCAACAAATGACCAGACATTACTGCGTAACGGTCCGAATTGCCACACCTCATATCAGTTCACCAAGGAAAAAGGCAGTGAGGCGCAAGATGAAGATAAGAAAATTCAGTCAAAAGAAATATAAAGTACGAAAAGAAAGAAAAGAGGAATGACAAAATGGTGAGATTCAGTATAGCATCGTTAAGATGGGGATAATGTATGTATACATCTGTGCCACTGACATCGGTTCCCAGCCATGTGATCACCTAGAGTCTCCAACTAACTACTGGTTCCTCTTGTCCCGCAAACCCCAACTAGTCCCACATGGCTCAAACCAACAGTCAAAGACTTCATACATTGGTGCCATGTTTTGGTCTGGCCACCTAGGGTCTTTTTACAGCCTGAACCTACTTCGGCCAACACTGTGTGACGAGGCAATCGGCGACTAGGCATATGTAACACGTGTCGGAGTCAACCATCTCAGTCGATGAAGGTCCACAATCTCGTCAACCGATTCACCTCTTCTCCCTAAAGCTCCACACCTGACGTCTGCGTTACTCACGTGGTGACACCACGGAATACGTTCTATACTACGAGGGCAACGGTGGTCAAACACCTGATGCCAGCCTTCTCATATCTTCCACCTTCAATGGCCATATTTCCCAGTCATACAGTAGAACAGACCAGACTGCTGTGCAGTACACGCCACCCTTAATAGACAATCGGATATCACGGCGACGCCATAGGTGGCGTAAGCTGGCAAAACCCAGCCAAGCATTTTGCATTCGTGCACAGATTTCATCGACCACTAAGCTAGCCACCAGGGTAGGGCCGATCCTACTTCCCAGGTAAGTGAAGTGGTCAACACACTCAACCATTTCACTCTCCATTGTTAGCCGCGGTGGAGTACCGTTGAAGACTAATCCTCGAGAATAAATTTGCATTTGGGTGGTGAGAAACGCATCCGAAACATCCTCAAATTCCCACTCAAAGTGTTCAGAAGACTCTGCATCTTGTCAGCGTCTTCGCATAACACGGCTGACTATGTCATCTGCGTATTCTAGGCATAATGGAAATCCTCCTGCGATTAGGTCGTCTGTGTAATCAGGTGACCAGAAGGAGACCTCCATTAGAATATCTATGATAAAAATAACTAAGAATGGAGACAGTGGGCACCCTTCACGGACACCACTCGATGAGCAAAGCTCCTTGGATATCTCACCACAGGCTCTAACGCGCCCACAAGTACTCGAGTAGAGAGCCTTCAACAGGGTGATTTACTTAGTCAGCACGCCTTTCAGTGAGAGACATTGCCATAAGACTTCTCGATCAACGGAGTCGAATGCCACCTTCAGGTCGAGAAATACAGCTAGTGTTGGGCGTCGGTAAGCGTTTCTACGTTCCAGGACCTGGTGCAGTCTGAATATTTGGTCGATACACCCGCGGCCGGGTCTAGAGCCTGCTTGGTCTTCTCAGGCTTGCCGTTCCCGAGCTCCACTCAGGCGTCGAAGAATTATAGAACCTAGGATCTTATACACTATGTTCGTCAGGCTGATTCCTCTGTGGTTATCACAAAAGGACTTCTCGCCTTTCCTGAAGACTGGAATAATCAGTGATTTAGACCAGTCAGAAAGGGTCGTATTTGATTCCCATATACTAGCTAACACTTCCAGTAGCCTAAGAACACTCTACCACCATTCCTGTATACCTCGAGAGTTAGTCTGTCTGGTCCTGCTGCCCTTCCTCGTTACAAGTTACCCACAGCTTTCTCGATTTCAGCAAGTGTTGGGGGGCCTATCTTTATGTCCCATTCAGGACCCGACTGGATAGCGGGCAACGCAATGGTGGCTGGAGGTCAGTTAAAGTGTTCCTCGAAGTGTTCTGCCCATCGTTCCAGTCGTCTCCCCTGCGAGTGAATCGCAGATCCGTCCTTTCCCCCCTACAGCCTGACTAACTGTTGCTGATCTTTTCCCCTCAGTCTCCTGAATAATGCTAAATAACTGTCTACTATTACCGATCGCGGCAGCCTTTTACATCTCTTTAGCTTTCGCTGCCCACCGCTGTTCGCAATCGTTGCGTAGACTTTTCACTAGTCTACTTTTAAGTTACGCTTGCTCTTCGTTGTACTCATAGTCTGCAGGGATGCGTTCACGTGCATCCATTAGTTCGGAATAAGCTGCTGATATCCACTGGCTCTTTATAGCCACTATTTCGCAGCCGGTTACAGTCTTCAGCGCTGCTTTTACAGCAGACTGGAGATGGCACAAAGCTTCTTCTGGATGGGCGATAGTCTTTTGTTCCGATAACTGCCTAGCCAACTTCTCACTGAACACGGGGCAGGGCAGTGCACTCGACCCTAACACGCAATTGAACTTGTTTTATCCGTGGAGAGATTTCGTTTATCAGGGTAAGTGAAGTGATAAGATCAGTGTCAAACAACGAGAGAAAGACCTCCATCATTGTGTTTACGATAAAGTTGATTGTTAGTATAGAGAGTGGACATCGTTGACGGACACCAGTCGACGTACACAGCTCACCTGATAACTCAGCATAGACTCTAACACGTTCACAACTGTTCTAGTACAGTCTTCGAAAGAGTGATGTGCTAACTCAGCACTCCTTTGAGTGAGAAGCACTTCTGTAAGACCTCGACCAATGGGATAGAGTGGCACCTTCAGATCGAAATACAGCCGGTGTCGGGCGTCGGTAAGTGTGCATACGCCTGAGAACCTGGTGGGGGGGGTGAATATCTATCTGATGGGTACCCCCTTGATCACAACCGAAGACTGCCTAGTTTTCTTGCATTTTCAGGTAATTATAGAATCCAGAACCAGAGACACTACATTCGTCAGACCGATTCAGTCACTGCAGACGACGAGGTTGTAGTAAGATGAGCATTGTTACTATGCTCTCTATAAGTCGTAATATGCGATTTTTTGGCATTTAGCAGGCGTATAAAATGAGGAGTGACACCAACTGTAAATGAACTCATTTAAATGACTATGAACTACACGATTCTGTAATCCGTATACTGTCCTTATTCTATCTTCTGATTTGCTTCAGTGGATTTTGGGCATCATAACTACGGAGTCGGGAAGTTTGTTTCCAATGTTCATATTTTTCTTTATATTTATAAACTTCAAAACATGGGACAAAAGTGACCTATTCGCAGTATATTATGGTCTAACCAGGAATATGATATACCGCAAATAATCCCGATTGCCTGACCGACAGTTGCTGCCTCGACGTGGTGGTCGGGTTTGTATATCACGATGACCCAAGGAGATATGCTAGTGGGACGCTTGTTCCCTCAAGGTCCTACAATACCACGAAGGTTTGTTGGGTAGTGGATACACAAATAGCAGTTATCCTTACCCTTAACATGTTCTTAAACAATAAAACAGTGCATTATGATGGCTTAGATTAGTCATCAGTGGTTAATAGTGATCCAGAATCACAGGATGTATGTTCGACCACACTTTCTGTAATGCAGACCAATTGTCGTGGCACCAGAAAAGCCGTACGTGGGCTCTGCAACCACGCACTAACCCTTCGTGTTTAGGTGCCCCTATAAGACCTAGCCTTTACACCGTGGGCAGTCAGTGTCAACCGCCCTCACAACTCTACCAGCTCCCAAGTTCGCTCAGGCCACTATCCACCTCTCACACGTTTACCTTCTAATCTTCCTTTACATCTCCCAGTTAACAACAACCGTACACCATCTTTAATTCCTGCAGCTCTCGAAAACGATCAGTCCACAGAACAAGATCATTGGTCTCCTTAAACCACGTTCCAAATTACACATTGGAGCCTTTAATGTCCGCACCCTACGTCAACTTAGCCAACAAGCTCCATTGGCCAAAACTCTTGCAGCTCAGCCATGGATCCACGCTTTGTGAGACACATATACAAGACCCAAGTGTGGTTATTCACCTAACCTCTCCCGGCCAGTATAATGAATCCGCGAAAATCACCTTTCGAGTTTCTGGAGATTCGATGGCCAGCTCTCGCAGTCTTGCAGGTGTAGGCACAGCAATAAGCACTAGGGCAGAAAGCTTACTACTAGACTAGATCCCAGTCGCCTATGTGCTGTCCAGCTGAACGTCACAATGAGAACTGAAAGTGAAACTCATCCTTGTCTCTTTATAATCACTGCTTACGCACCCACTGTCTGCAGTTCAAAAGCCAAACATTCAGATGTTGTTGCCGGTGATTTCAACGTACAAGTGAGTAGTTTGAGTAAGGCAGAAAAACACTTTCGGAATTCCGATTGAACGAACAGATAAAGGTTATCACTTTCTACAACTGTGCTTAGATAACCACTTATTTCTAGCTGGCACAAACTCCAGACATAAAGACATTGTCTGACGTGGTGCCCACCGAGCTCAACTCAGCGATGGACACAGATAGACCACATTGCTATCAGCCATAGCCGATGGTCGGTGGAAGACTCCCACTCAATCTGGAGCACGTGTTTGGATAGCGACCAGGCGTTTGTTCGAGCACATGGATGTAGAAAAACTTTAACAAGACCGTTAGGTGTTTAGCTCGATAATGAGAGCACTAAGGGCGCTTTCAGTGAGAAACTGGATAGTCAGTTATTGTAACAAAGCGACTAACGGAACTTCCGTATCTGAGCCGGGATTTCGTCAACAACCAGCCTGTTCGGGCTTGTGTAACTCCCTAAGTGAAGTGATCGACACATTCCACCACCTCACTCCCTATTATCAAACTGAGAGTACGTGCAGTAAACCAATCCTGGAGCCTCACCTGACATTTGACAGGTGCGAAACGCGTGTCAAACATACATTTCTGCTCAACGCGCTCAGATGACCCCAAATTCTGTCAGTGTCTTCACTTAGCACGTCAATATCGTCTACGTACTTCAAGTCAACCGGGTGGCCTCCAAGGAGATCAATGCTTGTGAAGTCAGAGGTACTTAAGGTTTTGTTCGTTAGTATGTTAAATAGCAACGGTGACTGGGCATCCTTGGTGGACACTACTTGTTGTCAATTCACTCTATAATCCATCTTGAGGTTGCATGAGTTCGAGTAGAGAGCATTGATTAGTGTTATATGTATTCTTAGTAATCCGTTTAGTGTGGCAACTTGGACCAATACGCAGTAATGCTTGGTCCTATGTTGATCTTCATGATGATGAGCACTGCCCTCAGTCAGACACCGACACCTCATGGCCCAGTGAGTAGAATGCCGTCCTCAGGTCAAGAAATATGACGTGTCAGCCACTGGTCGGTAAGTGTACCTGTATTCCAGGACCTGTCGGAGGTTAAAAATATGGTCAGTGCACACTCGTCCAGGTCTGAAACCTGCCTAGTTTTCTCAGGTTTGTTGTTCTTCAGCTCCAGTTAAGCGTCGAATAAAAATGGACCTAACAATCGTGAAAAAAATCAAACTGACCCCTTATGATTGTCACAGGAAGACTTCTCCCCCTTCTTATCGACTGGGATGTTCAGTGAAATGGACCACTCCGACGGGACTACCACTTCCCATCCACTAACCAGTACCTCCGTTACTAACAATTTCTTACCTACATTATTGGAAACTTCTGGGGGTAGACCATCAAGTCCTGCTGCTTTGCATTGTTTCAGGTTCAAAAAGGTCTCCCTAACTTCAAGGAGAGTCGGAGGACCAACATCTTTGTCCCATTCAGGTTCGGGTTAGACGATGCCCAGCTAAAGCATTACTGTAGCCCAAGTAATCTGTTCTGCCCAACGTTCTAACCTAACCTAACCCATCCTTTTTGGTGATGCTCACTCACCATCGTCTTCTTCTTACTACTATCTTTAATAAGCCTAAATAGTTACAGGGTGTTACCCAACGCTGATGCCTTCTGTATCTCCCTCATGGATGCTCTCCTTAGGGTTCTAACAGCTAATTCCACTGCTTCGCGAAACGGTGAACACTCAATAATGTAGTTAGATTTGCAGCGATGCACACACGCCACTAGGGGAAGTCTTTCGTTGTCAATCCTAATCCGCAATGACCCATTTGTCAGTGAGCTACAAAGAACTGTTCGAGTTACAGTTACATTTGATATCGTCAGAAGTAATACATACATGGCCTAGAAAAGCGTGGAACAATAGCCAATCCTCCTCTGAAAAACACCTCTACCTCCTGACAATGTATGATGCACAACTTTTGAAATGAAATCTTCTTTGTATCGCATCATTAAACTGAAGAGAACCATGATATTCCTAAGCAGTGACTCTGGGCCTGACATCTGCTTCAGAATCACCAATCCGCATCATTTATCGTCCTCAATACTCAACTTTGTCAGGCTTCGAAATGACAAGAGAGCGAAGAGTGGGAGGTGAAGTCCATTATGTTTGACATGTACAGTAAATAAACGCATGCAGCACATTAGTGTTGGATAATGGCCAGCAATGGGACCCAGAACGCGCGTCTTGTCCCGTTTGAGACTCGTTGGCTGGATATACTTGCCTCCCAGTGAGACGTTCCCACTAAGAATCGAAACCGCGACTAATCGCTTCAAACTCCAGAGCGTTACTCACAAGACCACCAAGTCATAATAGCCATTTCTTGCGTGACGGGCATAGGTTCTGCGTTGCTGGCTGGGCCGAATTGATCGATCTTCCTTGGTATATAGGCTTCTACACGGACGCCTCGATATCACCTGTTTCAACTTCATACTAGTATTAATATTTTATCATTAACATAGAACCGGAACGGATATCGAGGCATTCGCACAAGAGCCGATATGCCAATGGAGATCGATCAACTCGGTCGAATCATCGACTGGATAAAACAAGTAAGACCATATACAGCATAATTGGCAAAAATGTTTTGGACTGAAGTATTTCACCTGTTTGTGAGAGTTTGTTAGAGTTTTGATAGGATTTATCCATTCACAGCCCTACAAGATTGATTTACAATGTGCAACAGCCTTAGAAGCATGTGACGTAATTTATATAAACATGTCATCAGTCACAATCTTTTTCGGAAAGCCCCTATGATTTCGAACGCCACCCCAACAAGAAAACCAGTCAGGTCTCTTTTCGTGTTGTACAGAAACTTATAAGATTAGTCCACTTATTTAAAGGGACTTGAATTCCAGTCAAAATACTATGCCTCATCAATTAGGTAGCAAAGAACTCATTGTTTACACGGTATATCCTTTGGTTAGCTCATCTGGCCGCTATCTTAGTCACTTGAGGATATTCCAGCTCTCGTCGTCCTTCGACCTTACCGGGCTTCTTAACTAAACTATACGGTTAACTATAACCAACTGAAACTAGCGTCCGACTGGCCTTTGTCACATCGTACGTAGCGGTTGACTATTCTGTTTGATTGCACTAGTACATTCACCAAGCCGTTCTCTCGGGTTACTGAGGGTAACCTTTGCAATTTTTCTTTATGGGCTCATTTTATCAGAGAGTTGACATAACGACAGACTTACCTTATTATAGAGAAGTACATCAGGATTTTCTTCTATCTCCCGTAATCCAGCCTGGAAAGCAGGTTTGTTTCGAGTTACCCCATACTTGTGTTTGAATTTTTCATAAGGAAATATATCTTTTGGAGTTAGAAAGTAACTGCAAACGAAAAAGAAAAGACATTAAAGAAAAAAATATTTGGCCATACACTTCATGTGTGCCATAGAAAAATATTGGGTATTTCCCTTTTGGAATCGGGACATCTTCAGGCAGTAAGTTAATCTGTTAAGTGTAAAACAAATCCTTCTGCTTCTTACTCTTGATGGCCAATGTGGATGACCCTTAACCTTTGCAAATATCTTGTCTCCCGGAGAATAAGCCATCACTGTACACAGGGACCCGCCAGATTTGATTCATGCACAAGTTTCAAGCAATTCAACAAAAGTGATGGACGTCGAATTCCTTGTTGTAATAACAGTGGACTGAATAGTCTTCATCTATACTTTTGTAGTATCGTGAAATGCTAGGTGGGGATAAAATCTTCATTCACCGTCTCTGTTCTAAGAAAGGACAAGTGTCACTTACCACTAAGTATTCTCTTCGGTTATTGTATCTTTGATGTAGTACAGACTAGAGGACTCTTATAGCCTTGATCCTTTGGGCCAAAAATGAGTCTCGGAGATCATTCCTCCGACGCCCCTTCTCCAAGAAGGAAATCTCGCACTTCGCAGATCGTAACTGCGGATCTTAGGTCAAGCACTCTGGTATTCATTTGATTAAACTTAAGCTTCTTTCACTACAATTAGTAAATTGGATGGTCCTCGAATAACAAAACGTAGTGTTACAGGGTGTTTTCGGTGTATGCTACGACAGACTTCCCTACAAGAAACCCGCGAAAAAGAATGCATGGCTAGAATACCCTTTCCTTGCCACAAATAATTCACGGGGTTTGTGGATTACCTTCTTCGTGCATCATCAGATCTCCAATGGATATTCTGTCCTCAACTGAGGTTATTGGACTTAAAGGTCATTACAAGCTCCATGAGAAGAGGACCCCATGGTTCACAAATTCTGAAAACTGTTTTTAGTTCGTGCTCATGGATGCTCTGCTATTAAGAGGATGCTCCTCACATTATGCTTCCAGGTAAATCATAGATATTCAGCACTCAAACTCTTGGTTTTGCGGGAGATGTGATGCACAGCTGCCATACCCCCCTAGTCCGTCTACAACTTGCAGGATGAAGATTAGAATTCACTTGATCAATTCATGAGTGCTTCCCAGTTAAGTCCCATTTTCAGAGACTGTCATTGCACTCGTACCGGATTACCTATATTTCCAACGAACTACAGAAAAATGACAGGCCAACTTCCAACAATATAAGGGTACGCGTGTGATGTGTAAGTTGTTTCGAACAGGTCCGGAACCAGTCTACTGAAAATTCGAGGAAGGAACCCAGTAACACCAGTAACCCTTTTTTAGCTGCCAAGCTGTAATCTGGGGAAACTACGGGTTTCACATGGTCGCATAGAAGTACTTCATAGTGCTTGATCATGCGATGGAAGTGTTTCTTAGAGTTAGAAAGTGTGTGAAAACCCATGTAATCTAATGTGATTTTCCAATGTTTCCCCGTAGTAAGTGGGGTTGAGTTATTCACTGGCCACTTGTGGGCTTCATATGGGCCGCTTCTAAACTTGGATACATCCACGGGCCCACCTATTGCCCTTAGTATTTGTATTTACACGCTCATACCAAGGACTAAAAGCTGATGGAGGTCATTAGATCGTCTATAAATAAGACAACAATAATGAGACAAATAAGTTTAAGATGAGTATTTGGATGAGTAGAAGTTTGCTGTAACCTTTAATGAAGTTAATCCACCGCTTATTTTAAAACTTATCGTCGACTCTATGTAGAGAAAATCACAGCCAGTCATACACATGCATCAATGAGGTCAAGTGAATGAGTAGCTTGCCTATCAGTTGGTGAATTAAGCTACCTCCAGTAGTTGAAATAATTTTTCAAAAACCTTATGGGTGGAAAATCATGCGTCGAACAACATCTAAGTTTTAATGGCCACGATATCGTTCTTTCGTCAAAATGTCCACAATGCACATTCCTGACATCAGAAGGCCATTAAGTTAAAACTAAGTATTCGTGTGGAATTTTCAATACTTTGGCCAAGTGGCATGCTGGGGTATGAACTCATGCCAACTGTCTGATAAAATTTGCTTCGAAGTGCTGGTATCTACCAACAGACAACCGCAATTTCGGGTCTCCCTTGTCTTGAGTAACAGCTGTATTTTTCTGGACCCATAGTGAAGCAATTTACAGCCAGCTGGTCTACAACATTTCTAAAAAATAATTTTTGGCCGTAGACCAATATATAGGCTGCCCTTCTGAGCTTTCTCTTTACACAGTGTCCAATTTTTATTTCACCATTGCCTCCGCGTAATTAGTTGACTAAGATGGAACCAGCACACTGCCTGGTGTAACAGTGGCCGCGCCCTGGGCATTGGCAATGTAGCTAGCTTCTTACATTTTTTTGAAATTCGCAACATCACAAATTAAGGGTATTTGTCTACAGCCTCAAGCAGCCCGTTCGCTGCCTCTTCATGCACTCCCTTGACAGTTTCCTAGAACGGAATTAGTTTTCCACGGTGTTGCACTCATTTGCGAGATGCATCATTCAGACATCAGATTTGCGTCATCTAACAGGACGACACTACCTAGATAGTGTCAGAAGCATCACAAGGGGGACGTGACTGGGCTTCACAGGACATGGAAAGTTTCCTTGTTGCTTGTTTTCTGGTGCTAAAGTAAGGAGGCTTTGGCAGTATGAACACTGGGTTGCTGAAGTGAGCACTAGTTCATCCTGCCAGCAGTATTAAACAATGCCTCCAGGTTTTTGGTGGTTTTTCAACTTGTATGAAATTAGTAGATGAGCAGTAGGTATTTATTCCGAAATGATCCCGAAGTTAAGCCCATTGCGTATAGGCATACCACTGCAAAATTTGTCGTCAAAGCGATCTTGATATAGAAATTTCCTGCAGACCAAAGGCGAATGCATTTAACCGTCTTCCCCTTGTTTCTATCCTGACACGCTTTAAACTTTATGTTCACGTTTTGAAATTTTCGGGAAACAATTCAGTTTTTTGAAGAACTGAACTGCAAACAAAACCAGTAAGGCCCAGAAGTTTCAAGTTTTTATTAAATATCAATGAAATTTTGCGCATTTCCCATGCGTCTAGGAAGCTGCCGTTGATTACTCTTTGGCTGAATGTAATATCATAAAATTTCGATTAAAAATCAGCTAATGACGTAATTCGAAAATATTGTGTTGCATTCTGATTTAGAAGCTTTTGGCAAGAGACAGGATCACAATTCAGGCTTTGGGAGTAAGCATGATAGTCCGGTGGCTGTTGTCAGATGACTGGATGATTATCCACCTCACCGGCTTGAGTAAAATATGCAGTGCTTGTTTTGAACATAAATATTGATTAGATATGTGATAAAACATCCGAAACTGAAACAATACACACTGAGGTGTACGAGATGGCCCTTTACCTGGAATAAGCTAAGTTCTGTTTTATGTATCTTGGTGTTGTAAAAGGTGTACATAATAAGTGATTTTTTAAATTACGGGCGGTATCTAACAGGTATAATTCATCAGAAGGTAACATTGATGGGAAAATTTGCAGGACTTCTTGATTCCATGTAAAGGAGGCAAAAAGGAAAGAGTTTTGGGGGTAAGCTGTTTTGGTTACATTTCTTTACCATGCACTTTACAGTCATTCTTACAAGTATTTAAAAGGACGTTATCCAGACAAAGGGTCAAAGAAGGTTGAGTGAGTAGTAAACCTGACGTCGTGTGCATATTACTCTTGAATTTTCGGTGCTTAGTCCGACGTCCTGGTTTTTGTTTTGTCTAGTTGCACTCAGCTTGTTTCTTCGGGTACCTTCAATGTCCTGCTTCCTTTCGCTGCGCAAGCGTATTTTGAGTTATGCAATAACGACGAGATCTTCGACACGAAAAAAACGTCATTTTACCTCAAGGATATTTGTCGGTTGCATGCAACCTAGAAGCAAACATTCCAGAAGACCCTACAAACGGCGGAATAGCTTTAGAAGCCTACAAATACTCAGAGGGCACCTGATTAAATGTGATCAAAACTGATTAGACACAAACGACGATGTTCTGTAACCAAAGTAACGGGATTCCCAGGGTAAAGAAAGATCACTCACAGTTCCTTTCTGCGTAAAAAGGTCAGATCTCAAGTGCCTAACTGCGGAATTCTCTGGCAAAGAGCACTAAAGTTTCTGATCTTTGTTTGCTTATCATCTTGCGGCTCTCAGATATATTCGTTTCTCGTCTAGAGTCTATTTGATGTCTAGCTACTAAACCTGCGTTGGCTTTACTTTCTTTCAAGCACAACTTTGTGAGAACATGCTCATTAAATCGAATAGTTGCGTTTCTCTCGGCCCTTTCTCTATTCTTGCTTTGTCAAACGCACGAAAGACCATGACAGTGTTAGTATTTATTCCTGAACATAAAGGTACATACCGTTTTTACAGGTATGAATAAGTTAATATGTAAATTACATGAATCCTTATGACGCTTAATCTCAATCACCACCTGTTCCATCACTATGGGATAAAAGTACTGCCCGTTTATATTATGAAATATCCCTACAGAATAGGCATGCAGGAACTCACAATTTCAACGAGTGGAAGTATTATACTGGGTTCGTACCTGGACGCTATATTTATTACCTGGGGAAAAATAAAGTCTGAAGTTAATACTTTCATTGTAACAGTTTGTGCTTTTTGCTAAGGATAATCATGAAGAGTTCGCGATGGAATATGTACAAGTTGTTCATTTACTGTACTTCGGTGGTGATTCCAGAACTGCAAAATTTATGTTCGTACCATTTCACGTCTACGATTCACAATCTTGCTGAATATTATGACAGGGCTAAGCATCTACACTTTTCAGCTCCAGCAATCAAAAGCAATAGTTTTGTTTGAATGCGTCAGGCGAACTTCCAGAATATCTTGTCCACCATTTTTATGGGTCGTGACAATTTTGTGGTCAATAAGTGTTAGACTTGCCTGGTCACTTTCACTATCAAAATATCCAAGTTTCGTATCGTACTGAAATTGTAGTCCAATAAACATCCTTCATTTCCGTTTGTTGTTGTTACAGATTGCGAAAGTGGCCACACTGGCTACCCACAATAAAAGTGGTTTCAGCTAGGGTCTGTTCTTTAGATAATCAATTTTGAGTGACGAGTGAGCCAACATTTAGAACTGAACTGATTTTATACAACGAGAAAAAAACAAAAACAAAGCACCAGGCGGAGAAAGAAGCAAGGGTTTCAACAAGGATTTCGTTTCCCATGTGCATGTTTCTCCTTACTCAACTTTCGCTACTTTGGCATTTGCTGTGTATGCTTTCTCTACTAAACACTTAAGGACATGAATTTAATGCTTACTGTCTCTGGCAAGGAAGAACATGCCGTTTTTACAAGGTGATAATGTATGAAAATCTCATCGGCGTCGCGAATAAAAAGGCCGGTCCAGGTATGGTAGATGTCTCACTATACACATTGAGAGGGCCAAGCATATAAAATGTCATAGAGGATAGTGTCGGTGCACTCTGTAGGCCAGATAAGTTGCCAGGTAATGAAAAGTTGACCAATAGCCGATCAAACTCGGCGGTTGATTCAGGGTGCCTTCACCTTAGCAGAAAGTCCGTTTCACACATGCAGGAACTTTGCGGGATCTACACGGGTTCATCGTGGTGTTATAGGCGTGCCTGCGCATATTTTAACAACCGTTGTGTTCGATCTGAAACTTACCACTGGATGTAAGAGTGAATTTGTGCCACACATTGAAGATCGTCGGGTTAATTGCGAGCCGTCTCATCCAAAGTGGTTCCAGACTTAGGGTTCTGCATCTGAAATTTTAGCTCTGTATACAACCGTATCCTGGTAACCTGGCTGTAATACACCTTGGCCACCCTCTAATTTTTGTTTTTCTTTAGTGCGAATACCATCGAATATGAATGGAAAATATTCTGATAGTGGAAGCGTGCACGTTCTATAAAGTAGTAAGTGACTTCTGAGGTGAAAATTACGGACTTTGAAACCCATCAACATCCTAGATCCGCGAGTCTGCGACGCGACCTGTTCAGAAAATGTTGGGTAACGTAAATACCTTTGCCTGTGGTCACGGACGTTTTGAAGAATAGGTAGTTTCATAGACCGAAAATGCAGCTGGATGTCTCCGAAAGGATCACCAAAACATATCCAGTCACGTTTGCTTGTAGTGAACTGAAGTTTTTAAGCAGTAGGCTATACGGATATCATATCAAGCTACCCCTGTACGAGTGCACGGAAGTGCTAGCAGTCCGCATAAGAGAATGTGTGTGCAACCCGTGGGTTATCAGAAAACAAGAATGGTTTACACTATGTGTAACGCAGCTGATGCACAAAGTAAAGAGAAAAAGGACCTAATATTTTACCCTGAACTACACCAAAAGTGGTTGGCCTGGATTTTAAGTGTGATTACCGGGGAAATACTTAACCCGTCCTAACAATGGATAATCAAGGCCAAGAGACTTAGACTTACTTATTAATAGTAGGTGACCAACTGATAACGATATATTTCGAATAATGAGTTATACGAACACATGCCATTTTTTGCAGGCATCACCTAAATGCTATTTTCTTTTTGAAGCTGTAAGAGTTTAGAAAGAAACAAATGATCGTGGCACGCAAAGTCTTCTGGAGTAAACAACTGTTTAGATATTACTTGTCACAAGTATTGAATAGGAGCAATTTCGTGAAACAACAGTGGTGAAAATTAATGGGTTTATAGTCACTCAGTATGATAAGCAGTGGTGAGTCGTGAAATCTATAAGAGTGTATTGCACATCGACTGTTTAGAACAAATAAATACAGTGGTATGTTTGTATTCAATAAACTTGCACCGTCTACAGATGGTAAACGAAACTGGGATGGAAGGCGGGCACAAATTTGGGTCTGGTATTTCGTAATGTCACACAGAGTGTGGCAGTTGTTTAGGTCTGTGACGTTCTAAAAGGCATCATTTGAATAAGTAAAGCCGAGGATACAATTCTGTCCAGTTGCTGCTACCGTGTTATGGTGGAGAATATAAGAGGTTCCACCATCAAACCATCCGATGAGGCTTCAAGATCGGTGCGTCATTTAGGGTCACTTTCGGTTAGCTTCGTTTTCTGGTGAGTGGTTGTCAGGAATGAAGGAACTTGCATGTTTGGATGCCAATGGTATCTTATACCAACACTTCCAGTTCCACTCCCATTCGGATGAATTATTAATGTTATTATTACTTTTGTTAATTGTCTATCTCCTGGTGATTTCGCATCTCCAGGTGATGATAGTTGATGGTTGATAATAGTTCCCGCGTGCTGAATAAAGGCTAGAAGTGCGTCTCGGTGCTTAGTGTTTCGGTAGGATCCGCCATCATAATCTGCCTATCGGGCGATAAAAAGAAACACAGAGGCATGAGAAGTGAAGTTAGTTGTCTTAGTATTTAGGGAAGCAGCATTGAAGACTAAAGTATCTGAAGAGGACACGAGGAGTAAGGGGCTACATAGTTCTATATTTTACTTATAGAATACCTCTAAAGTTTTATGCGGCACACTTCATTCATCCTAGTTTGAGCTGCATCACAAATCCCCAAAGGTAGTGGCTTCGTTTTGCATTTGTATACCAGCAGAAGCTTTGATGTACACTTACGGGGTTAGGTGAAGATAGCCACTATAATCCCGAAGGAAGGTAGGGTAAAGGGCGTATATTGGGTCCAATGACCTCAGATAAAGGTGGTTTCCATAAGTCCCCACCACCAGATCCTCCATCTCGCTTTGAGCATTTATGCATTATCTTGGCCGGTCACTACCTTGCATGTGCCATGGGCCGCCATTGCTTTCCCCTCTTGGCTTCTACTCGCTTTGTCAACCATGGTAGTACGGCTGGCATGGAAGAGGTTGGAGACTGTTGCACTGGTCATAAGGTGCCCGATGTTATTCGTAGTCTTTGCTGCGCTGTCTTCGCACATCCAAAGGCCTAAAATGCTTCTAAAACGTCTAGATAAAATACAGAGATTGATTGGTGGGTATCACGTATAGTAGTCGTGAAGTTAAAGAAGCCAAGGTGGCAGGTTATGCAAGACCTCGGTTTTAGTAACCCATGCCGGCTCGATGCGATGATGCTGTTACCAAGCGTACGCCGAAGAACGCTTTCCTTAATAAATTTCTCCATAATTCTAGAGACTACATGTGCAATATTTATTGGTCTACAGTTACTGGCTGACATTAAATGGATATTTCATGCAACACCAGCTACGTGGAAACAAATTAGTTTACAGGCTTGGTCATGAACTCATTGTTACGTATAGCGACAAGCATACATTAGGCGCCGTTGGTTCAGTCACGTAAGAGATCAGTTTAGGGGAGGCATACAACAAACAACAAATAGCCAGAAACCAACATAATTGTTCGGCAGATAAAACTGATTTCAGTTTTTAATCATAATATTTCCAGCCGTAGTTTGAACTGTCGAATATTCTTGAAGGTGTGGATATAATATGACTATCGAAAAGCGTATGGATATCGGTGAACTGAAGGAATTCATCAAGTAGACGTCGGAATTGAAATGGGAACATGCAAGTGAGAGTACGAAGTGGGAGCTTGTTCATTAACTTAGTGTACTGCACCGTGGAAAGTCATGACTTAAGTTTAAGGTGGTATTTGTCGATGGGTACAGCACACTCACGACAGCGTAGACTGTATGAGGGCTTGGACTTAAAAGTAGGAGGGCGACAGGCAGGAGTAATGCCATGCAAAAGGAGAAAAATAGGTCTAGGCTGAGCTACAGGCACCTCAGCCAAAGTGGGTCAATCTCCAGTTTCTTACACCCTCCCTCATAATCAAGTTCCTCATGACGGCACAGTATACAGTGAGTAAATTTCCTTTAAATATTTTCAGTGCGTACCCTATCCGAAGCACACATATCGCTGAGGATGGCTGTTTCATGTTTAAGAACTGGGCGGATCATTAGTTTGAATAAGAGCGGCCTAGCCTCAGAAGTATATAAGTGTTTAGGCAAAAAGCCAACTAAGCGCTCTCGTTTGACTAAGCATGCTCCGTAAACGTTGAGTTCCACGAAAGCATGATGCCAGAATCACATACTGAGTTACATAATTGCAACGGAGAATCACCTAGGTGTAAACTGACGTGTGGGCAGGAATAATTAAAATAGAGAATCCCGCATTTGCAGGAGTTAAGTGGAAGTTGCTATATTTCAGTCCTAGCGAACGAATTCGTCGAGTCATCTCGGATTCCATTAAAATCCTTACTGAGCAACGAGTAGAAGAAGCTTTATACTATTTTTAAGTCATCGGCAAACAGGTAAGGCCTGCCATTTTTAATGCATTACAAATATCAAATATGTGACGAGGAAAGAGTATGGACCCCAACACGCTATCTTGAGTGACACCATTCAAGATAAGCTTTGAGGAAGAGTAGGTGTGATTAACTTTTATCATTTGAGTACGCTGTTTGAGGAACGAGCTTATCCATGCTAAAAAGGGGTTACTGATTCCAAACGATTCAAGCTTCAAAATTAACCGGCCATGATGTACTTCATCGAATGAGCTTCTGAAGTAAAAAAATAGAGTAGTAGCAAAAAGACCTTCATTACGTTTGCTGGGGACTTCACCAAGGTAATCCAGCAAGCAAGCACTGCATAAGCAAGTGTTTTTGAACCGGATTTGTATCTGAGTAGGATAAATGGTGTTTTCCAGATATCAGGGCATGGGAAAGACCCCAAAGACAGGAAATATTTCAAGCGATAAAAATGGAATAACATGGCCATTGTATTTAAAGAAACGCGGTGATACTCCATTCATCCCTGCGCTGTTGAAGCATTTTAGAGCCTCACTGGCTTGGTCAATATTAGGATACATGAATTTAACCTTATCTGTCTAGGTTACTGGAGAGGAAGGGGGGTTTTTGGCGCAGACAGTATTAGTTCTGCGCGAAAAATTTGCAGCTTTCAGACAGCTAACTGCAAAAGAATCGCTGAATGTTTCACACACATCTGCTGGATTGTTGCGATCTTTGGTGTCAAGAATAAGAGGAGGAGTGTTATGTCTTGCGCCATCCAACAGCTTCTCAAGGAGTACTGAGAGGGCATAAACTCCTGATGACCTAGCTGGCGCACTACCGTCCTCATTCTTCATACGCATATTGTGGTTGCAGGAGATATAGTTAGGAGTTCCATGAACCAACCGAAGTGCACCAAAGTCATGGCGTCGGTTGTGTCTCTTCGAGGATGTGAGTAGTTTTGACAAGCACTTGGAGGAATAAGTAGCTCATTGTTTGGAGGGACGTTTTTGAAACCTTGCTCCGAAAATCTGTTCGTCCCTACGTTGTTCAGATCCAAGGGAACTAGGTTTAGGATTGTTTGATAGAAGCCACAAACCTACGATCTTATACCTGAATCTTTCACTTGCAGAACTTTTCTAAGCTTCCAGGCCATAGCTGTGACAAACGTCTCAGAGGAATATGAGCCCCGAGTTTGGTTGAATCATTACAAAAGTGCATTGATATGACCCCAGTGACTTTTATTTACTAAATACTTGGTTTATCTTTTGGCTATGTTCTGACGTTGGTGAAAATCGGTATATTTTATGACAGAAGCTATGACTAACACAGCGAAGTGCTCGGAAATGTCTAGTTTTGATTTTCCAGACACACTGGGCTTATACTTCTATCTATTCTCACACATAACGTTTCCTGTCAAGACTGCCCATTTTAGTCTTACGGTAACCTGGATAGGCATTACATGATGGAATTCTGGTGGATCTGCATTCAGTCGACTTCAACACAGGCATGAGGAGGCCTAGTATTCACAACTTGCTTGCTACTGAGCAGTCGCTCCCTTAATGTGAAGTTTTTCACTCGTTTATTCCTTAGTTGTTTGATCGCTTGGGTGGTTTTTAATATATTTGGGTTCCGTTTCAGCCGCAGTGAGCAACATAATGTTAAAAACAAGACGTCTGATATTTGTGGACCGCGGATGGGCCAGGAGGAGGATTTAGGTCAGAGGTTACAGAGCGTAATTAAATGTTAGCCACCTAGGACACAAGGTTAAACAGGCGGTGAGTTGGTAACTTGCGTCACATTTACACGTGGTCCGTCAAACCATAACTTTGACGTCACCAGTAGTTTGATCTAGTACTTTTGAACACCAAAAATACCTAACTGCCTAACACAGCACCCATCATCCGTGCTATCGAATCATCGGCCTCTTGGAGATCAATTATTAGATACCGTTTCAGGTATCCACTTGTCTGTGTGATAAACTAGTCGACTGTGGTCCTTTTATTACCCTTTGTCAGTTGCTATACTGAAGAAACACTTTCCTGGTGAGCTACCTACCCCAGAGAATTCAAGCACTAACATATTAATGCGACTCAGTAAGGCAAAAAGATCTCAAACAGAAAGCTTGGACAAGAAAAATGGATGCTCCACAGATCTGTTCGAAACACATTCTCAAATCTCTCCGAATAGGTCGCAAAGCTCCTTTTGTAGGCATAACTGACTTTGTCACGGATCTCGGAACTTAGCAACTTCCAATGCGGTCAGAATTACTAAGCTTAATGCAATGCTAACTGAAGTACGCCCTACGCTCCAGCCGCTCGCACCCATTACTTATCTTTTTGACCCACACAAAGATATAGACAGTGAGGGAGTAGGAAATACTGAAACTCCAGTCGACTTCATTGCCTCAGGGGTGGTGCGACGATTTGCACCACTACAAGAGGCCATCGTCTACGATGTCCCGGAAAGCATATCACTAAAAAAGGCCAAAGCCATGATCTTAGGCTCCTGTAGCATGTTACAAGTCACTTATGATTGTAAAAGGATTCGGAGGACCAACTCACAACCCGCATGCTCTATCATGTTCCAGTTTACGTCATCCCTTGATTGCGGGCAACTTCTTTTGGCGGGCATTAGCGTTGAATTCCAAAATATGCTTAGACATATTAAGATAGCTCAAGATCGAACCCCACTTCAAAGGGGAAATACAAAACCCTAGACGGTACTCAACAACAATGTATCCACTGCGGAGCAAGCAAGTGATACATCTAAAGATAATGTTCCTGTCTAACATTGTCTTGGTAAAATACCTGACTCGAAAAGCCTTAAACCGCGTACCGTCAAGTGTCAAAACTAAGTAAGGTGGCACCAGCTGGCCGACACGGTCGTGTAGCAAATCCTGAACTCACGTGAGTACAGCACTCCGTCAGTCCACACACCACTCAAGAAGGAGAAACACTTCATGTGCCTACCAATAGTAACAGGCCCACCCCTTCTGTAGACCTAGACTCACCCCCATCTAACCGAACAAGACGCCAGTTTAGGCCTCGTAGCAACAAAGGGATGCAAACAAATATAAACAATAACAAACCCTCTGTACCAAAACAAACTGCTTCCCCTGGGAATGGCAGCTTTGAGAGTCCAAAAGCCAGCAGAATGAACTCATCTGCTGTGATAAATGAAAGTAGGAACGTGAATAAAACCAGTACCACCCCGAAAGGGGCAATCTCCACTAACCACATTCAATACGGGTCAGATAGCATAAACACATACCCGAGGAATGATCGGAAGAAATTTTCCTTCACAAACAACCCAGGACCCGAAACCTAGGGACAATAGGCGTAATAACACAACGCTTCGATAGGGGCCTGTAACACAGGACCCAAGAAGTAACAAAAGTGCTGATAGTGGACTGTACACCGCGTACAACTCACAGATGAGCCAACCTTGGTCTCAAAATTACTACGTCCCTGCCAGCACAAATATGCAGCCTAGTTTTTCCACTACCCGCCTCTCCTACAGAGGAACCCATTCACTGCGTCCATGATGAAACCACATGCTGCGGAGAGGCCTAGGGTAGGGTATTTGCCGAATGGCACCACCTTCCCTTATCATATTTACCAGCGGTAGAAACAAGCAGAACACCTACCACTCGTGCGCAGCACAGCTTGAAACGGGGTAGTGAAAGCTGCTATATATATCAGCGCACTGATGAAGCAGCAGTAAGTAATAACCTCACTTCTCTCCTTTCATTCTCCCAATACCCGTTGCATCCAACGATACTGGTCGTAAACGCGAGATCCATGGTAAGTAAAACACCAGCCCTCCGAACCCTAATAATCCTAAAACAACCGGCACTGGTTCTGGTTACAGGGACCTGGCTAACTCCAGATATATCAGACGCATACGTTACAATCGATGGATACAGAGTATACAGACAGAGCAGGGCCTATAAAAAAGGAGGCGGATATCTTATCTATGCGTCAAGTACTATTATTGCCGATACCTACTCAAATCCTGAACTAGATAAAACTCCAAAATGTGCATGGATAAGCGAAACCATCAGTGAACACAGGCCCCTCGTCGGATGTTTGTATAGGTTGCCGAACACCTCCACAGCAGTTGATGAGATCATCTGCGAAACATTCGAGCACGCTGCCACTCTGGACTTCCATTCTAAGATAATCTGCGGTGACCTCAACCTCCCTGGAGTAGACTGGAACATATGTACAGGTCTCACAAACCATAACGAACTCCTGGCAGCCATTGATACAAACGGCTGGCAACGGTACGTGCACTCCCCTACGCGAAACAATAACGCCCTTTACCTGATACTTTGTCACAACATTAAGCCGTCGTCCGCACAGGTAGGAGAAAGATTTACAAACAGCGATCATAGCATATTGCTTTGTACTCTACTACTTCTAGTAGCTCGCGAGGGTGAACGCGAAGTAATATCAAAGTGCTACCCATACAAGGACATCAAGAACGCTGACTGGGAGCTCCTCCAGACACTTTTAAGATGCTCCGATTGGGAAGACTTCTTCACCAGCGGTAATCTGTCTCAAGCCCCCGCCAAATTTTACAATGTTATTAGTTCCGCTCAGGAAACAGTTGCGCCCACCAAGCTCGGCCTGAAAATAACTTTATAAGTGGATAGGAAAACTCAACACAAACTGAGAAGACTAAGAAAAAGTACTTTGTTTTGAAAGAATTTCATGTACCGAATCAAATATATACAACATCCCTTTCACTTCAAGAAAGACACCGAATGAAAGTACTGGCTGAAGAACGTAGGGCCCTTGGCAGTTTGTCCAAAACAAAAACCTTTGCAGCATCCTGCGAAAGTGAAAAATGCAAAAGACGTTTTAATAAAACGTCTAGAGCATAAAGGTATAGGTTACCATGACCCACAGGTGATTTGTGAACTTCTCATTGAGTGGTTTCTTAATAGTGCTAACATGCCCCTAACTACAGACATTGAAATAACCAGTACATGTAGTAGCACAATATGTGGCATAGAATTCGGTGTGAGTAACATTAACGATGCAGTGGAAGCCCCAAAAGCAAGTGTTAGCTGTGGGACAGATGAGATATCGTCAATAACTTGTAGAAAGGCTGACATGGATGTGGCAGTTTTATTACTCAAAATATTTACTCCCTCATTAGATTCTAGGACATAACCTGACAAGTGGAAAACCACCTATACACTACTAAAACATAAGCCAGGGGCCAAGACCAGCGTTAGCAATTACAGACCAATTAACGTAAACCCGGTCATCTCTATGGCTATGGAAAAGATGGTTAAAAACCAAGCGTCCGATAACCTGCTGAAATCCAACCATATCAACTCGTCGCAATATGGTTTTCTGAAAAGAAGATCTTGCACTGCAAACCTATTCCACGTTTTTAACGAGATCACCAGCAAAAGGGATCAGAAAAAGGTAGTGATAATACTTTACTTCGACATCACTAAAGCCTTCGACAGAGCCCTACACAACCTGCTTATCAATAGGCTAAGTTCCCTTGGGATCTGTAATTCGCTTTTAGACTCGTTAAAATCCTTTCTCCATAACCGTCACCAAATAACGAAAGGTGGCTCAACTGTCTCAAAGCCTAAACCAAGAAACAGCGGAGTCGTCTTAAGTGTCTTAAGTCCACTTCTCTTCATAACATACGTCAACAGCACGTGTAAGTGTTTCAAGGTAGGCAAGCCATCCTTATATGCGGATGACCCAAAGGTAGCATACACATGCCTTAGCAGTGACTTAACCCTAACCATTAGCACTATGCAAGAGGAACTAAGATATGTTGGCAAATAGTGCAGCACCTGGCTACTACAGTTTAGCACAGAATAATACGGCTGGATATGCATTGGTGACTAAGGGCTTGAACTAAACTTAATGACAGCCGGGCATTCCCTACCAAAACTGAAGTCTATACAAGACTTAGGGCTCTGATATTCCCACAACCTAATCTTCTCTGAGCGAGTATCCACAGAGGTGTCAAAATCAAGCAAACTGGTGGGTTTCTTATTGCGGAACTTCTGCGGTGCCGAATCTAGAGTTGTCCTGTATAAAACATGTGTCCGACCACTGCTCAAATATTGTTCATTTATTTACAGCAACATGAAGGTTACGGATAGACTGGAAGTCGAAAGAGCGCAGAGACGCTTTACGATTAGAATACTCAACACGAATAAGGATGTAAAATATACCACCAGGTGCAACATCCTGGGACTTGAACCACTATGGAAACGAAGGCTCGGACTGAACCTGATACTGTTTTATAGGCTCCTTAACCGGTTAAGTTATAGCACATGCACAGACATGTGGTCCAAAAACGAAAATGCACATGGGTTTAGAAATGTAACTGAAACAGTAGTGATTGAGCATTTCGGAACAGTCACTACGGAGAACTTCTTTGCGACAAAATATGCTCAGATATGGAACAGCTTGCCTAGGGAAGCATGAGAATCAAACACTTTGACTAGGTTTATAAGACAGCTCAACTCTACACTACAAGACAGCACCATAATTATCATTTATCATTGGTCCCTTGGGTTCCTAATGGGACATAGGGCTTCAGTAGCACGTCTCCAGTGACCTCTGTTCTCTGAGATCTTTTGAACCTGGTTCCACGACAGCCCATAAGCTCTCATTTTCTCCTCGTACGATCTCCATGTCACTCTCGGACGTCCAACTAGTCGCTTCCCATGGGGATTCCACTCGTGGGCCTGACGCGTGGTGGTGCTTTTATGGTGCTGCTTTTTACAGCACCATAAAAGCACCACTAATACTGTTACTGGAACTGCAGACGCATTAGGAACTCTCAATATATGAACAATTTCCAACCCCAAAGGTGCAGAGGCTACACATGTTTTCGTTAGTTTTCTACCAAACTTTCAGGTGGTTGCTACATGAAGATATCGTTGGACAATGATGAAAACTCACCGAATTATCTTGAAATCTGAACGCTAAACGATCAAAGGGTTTAACTTGGATCCTCAAATAAGGGATACGCATTACCGATTCTCAACATTCTACTTCTTTTCGAAGCAGTGGAACTGTGCTCCCACGAAACCTACTATTCAATAAGCAAGAATTACTAATCCCATTCACTCATATGACCCTCTCACCAAATGAACATATATCAGACCTCGAATTACTCAACTTTCTGGACGGCCATAATGGCATCGAAAATCTGGACAGACAGCAGAACTCAGGAGATCAACCCACCTATTAACTTTAAAGTGAACATATTCACAATAATGCTATGAAACAGACTTCTCTAGTGCTTCATCTAACAGTGAATATAAGTCCTTGGCAGTGCTGTATACCTTAAGATGAACAGTATGGAAAACTCAGTGCCATTAGTCGGCAAATTTTTCGAATGTTTATTCCTTTACACCACAATGTCTAATTCTGATGGCGTAAATCTATATTGCTGTGAATGATAACACTTGCATAGATGTTCACTTGGATTACGTGATTATGTGGAAGCACATAGGTTCTCAGCATCGTCAGTGTGGGTTCTTCTGGTACCCGAGGCTGTGAACATAAGAATTTATGGTAAAATAGACGTTTAAATAGCGTAACGCGGCGTCGTAAAGACGAGTCAAACGAGTCGACTGCTTGTAACGGAAGTTTGGAATTTCGAGCGACCTTGGTTCCACTAATGGTGAAAGGAGAAAGTGTGACTGAAAACGATCCAAACTTTAACACTCTGTATACTCTGAAAAGTTTTTTCTTGTTCATTTCATGACTTGTGTAATCTTCCGATGTTTTTAGTCTAATTTAATGACCTCCATTCCGTACCAATCAGGTCCCGTGAAACCTTGTAGATTTTCCAACATATATGAATAGGATGATGCCTGTAAACTGGCTTCTTCCACCTTGAATTACTAATATGAGAACAAAATATTTATCTGGGGGTTAATAACATTGTAACTTCACATGAAACCTCATGTTTAAATGTTGGAATGAGAGATTTGTTGCTAAGCGTGGGAAACCGCTTGAAGACATGCAATAATAATGATGATTGTACTTCGACTGATGAAAGTAGAGGAAGAATAAGTCACCGCATGGATATCGCTGGTTACTAATGTTGGGTAGAAGCCATTTCGATACACAGTACCAATGCAAATCAATACGGATGTGATCATTTAGTCTGAACAGGATCCTGGCACTAGTGAGTCACATATTCAGCGGGAGTACATTGCTTATCGAATGCCGAGCACAAGCGAAGCTGAAAATATGTGAGTATGCGATGAATTCGGGCTGTCCACGGATGACGTGCGAAACTAAAGTTAAATGCTGGGATGGACTGGGGCGAAACCTGGGACTAGTATAATAATAATTATTATTATTTATTCCTGAATTTACAGGTGCATATAATTTTTACAGATAAGGTTATAACAACTAGTGGTGGAAAATCTCCGGTAATATTTTCTTTAACAAAACATTTTAACCATCTTTTCATTCCAGGTGGAGGAAATCCTAATTTAGAAAAAAAGAAAACTTCACACCACATACAAGTTGTACGCTTTAATCTAAATTTAGAATTTTTTTATGCTTTTAAGTTATGTAGCAGGAATGATAGTCATGTCTAATGAATATTTAAAATCACTCGAAAAGAAGAGGAATTGACTCAGCAGTTTCTAGCTCGAAAAAATAACGCCAGCCAAATTACTGAAGCCCCTTAATTTGAAGGATCATACATATTGAGTGAAGTACCACGGAGGATTCAATCTGTTTTTCAAAGGACATGCATCTCCGGGTTCGCTGAAACGTCAAGAAATGTTGTATAGACAACAATAAACAATACTGATAATAATATATCACCTCCCTGGTGGAACGATCTACTTTAATTAGTTCATGTTTAATTAGACATGTGTCCACAGTAGCCGCCATGTTACTATGCATCGTGCCTAATAGCTTGGTGAATATTGGCCACGTTCCTTTGAGCTTCGAGGTCGATTCAAAGAATCAGTCTCTGTAGATGAAGCCGTAAGTATTTTTCTGTATTCTTGTACGCCGTTTACGGCTGCAGTGGACAAAATGGCACAAGTCAATGAAACAATTGATTAATAAATGTCAAAAGGCTTCTTAGAAGTTTATCCTTATGATACCATAAGGATATTCATCATGGGTCAGACGATTGAACAGGGGTTGCTTGAAGGCGGATGCAGTGATATTTAAGAATAGTACTGATGAAATATCTTAATTCCAATCGAATTGCAGGTTTCCAAGATTTTATTTACAATAAGAATGGAGAAAAACAGAGAGCGGGGTACCAGGGCGCGAGGAAGTTAATTATATGTAAATTTTAGCTTATGTACGTGGTATCATGCCTACTATTAAATGTATAGTCCTAGGTTTCATGTCTATATTCTCATTAAAAATATGCTATTCACTGTTTTGGAAATGCTATTTTCTAAATGCTACATCTGAGAATGTCTCCAGTAGTGGTGGTAATAAGAGGGAGGTATAGATGAAGAACTTAACGACGTAGTTCTAATTGTCCCTGGGATGTAACAAGGATCGATCAGAGTGTGTCATCCCATACATTTAAGGGGCCCATTATACTGAGCGTTGTGAGACATAGTTGTGATTCGCTCTGTATGTTGGGGATTTTGCCGGAGGATAGGAATCTTTCTAACATACTACTAACCTGGACAGTTGAGCTTGAAGCTCTGATGCCAACAGGAAGATGGTACCATATTTTCGAGTATTCAATAGGGAAGAAGTTAGCTGGGAGGATGTTATTAGAGATTTCATTTCAGCACCGTAGGCTTGATTGCGAAGAATGTAGCAACCTTCAGGTGTGAAACGGATTTCTTCATTAGCTGTAAAGGATGCTTTGTGTAAAATCTTGAAGAAAAATACGGGGTTAGTCTTGAGACATCTCATCCAAAGTGATTGCAAATTAGGCGGCGTACACCGAAATGCATAATCCCGACCACATTTGTAACCAAGTAGCCTGGATGTGAAATACCTCTGCACACTCTCAATCTTAAGTTTGTCGTCTATACGGACGCCCCCTAAAATAAACGAACAGTATTCCAACTGGAGTTGGATGCAAGATTTGTATAGCAATAGTTTGGCTTCGTGGTGATGAAAGTTACTAATAATACAGCTTAGTAGTATTCTGGACTTACGGGTTTGTGTCGCAACATGTTCAGAGAATGTAAAGTCGTTTGAGTAACAAAGCCCTGAGTCAAGGACGCTGTGGAGACTAGGTAGCATCACAGTTTACAGAGACAACTGTAAACGAATGAATGGTGCTCCAAAACAAATCCAGCAGCACCTATCTAGGTTGAATTGGAGGTTTCAGGTGGTTACTAGGTCAAGTTCGCTTCATGCTAACCGTTGGAAGTAGGGTATGACATGCATTGTTGGTCATAAGTATTCCAGCCGTAGACGCTGGTATTCGGTGTGTATGGGGAATGGCGTACTTGAGATTCAGTGGGCAGTAAACTATATGCTCATTTTGTACGGTCTTGGATGAGCGTATGGAAAACTATCTACTGGGTAACTTGGATTTCAAAACATAGGCTTGGAATGTACTTTTTCTGAGGAAGAGGTTTGCTGGAGAGTTCGCCTGCTACTCACACGCTGATATGGCCGCATACTATTTTGCTTGTTTTCTGCGCGCCTGGGGTAGCCTGGGTTGTGAGCCCGCCTAAACAGACCATGTGAACAGGCTTCCTCGTAGTCTGTCTTTGGGGCATTCGAAACCTTATCTCCAGCATACCCTTGAACCCCTCTGTTCAGCCTGTGTATGGTGGTTATTTGTGATATTTGGTTTTCAGTTTTGACGATGACTGCTCTTGCGTATCGGGCAGGAGCTAGATTTGTCAAGGTCAACGGTTTTGTCACAACCACGTACAGAGTCATTAGTAGAACTAGTAGGCGTCGACAGAATGGTTTGGGACGGGGCAGTTTGGGTACTCAAGGCATTTGGGCAATCAGTCGCCGGGGAACATCTGTTTCTAGGTAGTGCATGTTGTGAGCTTATATTACTTTTGTAGGTTCACAGTTGGTTAACAGTCTTTTTTGATACTATCTTAACGTTCCTAGGTTGAGCGGTGAGAATGATAGTGTCACAAGAACTGATAAACTGAGGAGCTCTTTGTTGACTGTCAAAACGAAGTAGAACCGGGCAGCAGTATTTCTGGTGTTCCTTCGGAAGTCTAAAACAACGGCATGAAATATCTGACGTGTTAGCAGCGTTAAGAAGTACTTTTTCACGGTATTTAGTGGTATTTTATCTGGGATATTGTATACAGTTGCCCCCTAGCCAGCTGCTACGCGCTTTGTGACCTAGGAAGAGATGTAATTGATTACATTCCCTACCTTTAGCATGGTATCAGGCTGGGTCTGGACTTTGCTACCAGCATCAGCGAGGGTTGTGTTGAGCTTGGTGGTCAGCAGCTTTAAAGGTGCAACCCCCTACATATCTCGTGCTATATCCGCTATGTTGACTGGAACTGCATCAATTAAGAGAATCTTAGAACGGAGTTCTTTAACTTGCAGGTTTAGGTCTTAGATGGTTTCTCTAAGTTCGGAAACAGTTGAGAGTTCCTTATTCAGAATTGTCACTCCAGGCTCGGCCGTCCGTACAACGCCTGAAAGATCTTTTACAGCTTTGATCTGTGCACCAATTCTATCTACGGTTGTTTTAAAACATAGATAGTCCTCAGTTTTTGGGCCAATTATCGAGCTGCTTGCCAAGACATTTGACGGTTTTAGCATCCGTGTTGTGCCTAGTTTCGCATCGATATAATCCTTGTTAGGACTCGCATTAGTTTCATTCGATAACGAAAGCATGTTAAGAGTGGGTTTCCACTCCTATGGATTTCGTCAGGGCTTTTAAGAGCTCACTCATCTGAGTTTCGACCCATAGTTAAGCGGTACTTTTCTTCTTTGAGATGAGGTCAGACAACTGTGATCAGCTGGATATGGCAAGTAGCACGGAGAAGGTTTGTGCCAGTGACCATTTATAAATGCTCAGGCCACAAGGACGATTCAGAAGCACAGAGATGTGAAATTCTGTGCTATGTGGACACCACTGGTGAACAAGAGTGTAAAACAACAGCGAAAAGCGACATAGCAATAAACGGAGGATGGCTGCAAGAATGTTAAGCAAGTTACGAACGTACCGCGGTAGGCTAGCATGGTGTGAATCATGCGGAGTGTAGCGATTATTTAGGTCCATGACATTGTAATCACAGTCATTTGAATAAATTGAGTCAAAGGTATAATACCGTCTGGTTACTGTTGTCATAGCACGGCGGAGAATACGTAAGATTTCATCGTTAAACCATTCGGTGAAACTCCAAGGTTAGGACTTCATATGAGGTCACTTTCGATTAGCGTCGTTGCCAGGCGAATGGTTTTCGGGAGTCGAAAAGCCTGAATATTTGAACCCAAGCAACACCTATTAACACCATTTTTCGGTTCTAATCTGGTCACAGCTATGAATGTTTTGGACAGCTTTTAGTCCGAGGTGAAGAGTCTCCTGGTTTTTGCATGTCCAGGTGATGAGAAATGATAGTTGGCGTGTCCTGAGCAGAGTTTCCAGGTTTGTTTCGATGCTCACTGTGTGCTAGCATGATACGCGGATTACGACCGCGCATCGGACGAGAAAGGGAGACGTGCAGGCATAAGGGGTGGAGTTGGCTGCCCCGAAATTTTGATATATAACGTTGGAGACCAGAATATGCACAGAGGACAGGGAAAATAAAGGGCTACATAGCTCAGCATTGTACTTTTGAAATAATTTTAGAGTTTCCAGTGGTGCGCTTGGTATGTCCGAAGTTGAGCTGTATTACGAGCGTCTAAAGATGGTGACTGTTTTGCATTTGAGGACCAGTACAAGTTCTGGTATACAGGTGTAGGGCTGGGATAAGAGATGGGAAAACCTACGCTTTAAAATGTTACAGATTCCCTCCCACTGCGATAAACATAAATGGGAGTTTTAGGTTGTATAAAAGCATGGAAAGTGTATTACCAAGCGGCTAACAGATGGAAGGCATACAGCCTATCGTATGGCAAAAAAACAGTTTTGATGCAGAGAAGCATACATACAGATAACGAACTCATCATTAAACTTCCCTCTTCATTTCCCTACCCACCGCTTCAGTTTCCTTTCCCTCATGGGTAAACGTCTTGACTTGTTAAGTCGGATGGCGTTGTATGCATTAAGTTTCACAGTGACATAAAGGTGTTTTACGTTTGGCCCTGCCTGATTGCTTCTTCTACATTCTTGCATCTAGTGCTGTACTAGTTTGTACGCTTGGTTGAACACTGCCACTTCACTCGTAACATCAAGCTACAATGCAAAGATTACAACAAATTTCCCGTGGACGATAACTTTAAACTAATCGTCACTAAAAATTTATCACGAACGGGAACAGGAAGGAGTCAGACTTACTAAATATGTGGTTTTCAGGAATGGTGAAGATCGTAGACAAAGATTACTGGCCGTCAACTAGACGTCTTCTGACAAAGTTATTACATTTTGACTCTGGAACTGGGAAATGCAGATATTTGATCGGCAGCCATAATATGTAGCAACATTATCACCCATTGGTGTGAGGTGCGGGAGCGGATGAAGTCCAAATGTTTGCGCTCGTTAGGAAACGGAGATGAAAGAGCAACATGCTTGTAATCATCCACTAGCATTTCTTCTTTACTCACAGGCGAAACATAACAAACGTAACAATATTTGTATGCACAGTACCCTCTGCTGCTACCAACCGTAGGAGCAACTAAGATTATGCGAAGCACCTCCAAGTGTATCTAAGGAAACAAGATAGGATAATGAAGCTACGTCCCCCCTCTTCCTGTCTTGCTCTCCAAGTTATAATTCTGAGAGACCTGGCTGTTTTCAGATATATGCGAGACTGAAGAGAATAAGGGTGGTGTGTCTGTGTCTAGCTGAGACAACTAAGGCAAGGTAAGAGGTGAAGTGTCAGCGTTTAAGAGTGGCCACTCCAATACTGATCCAGATACTTCGGTTTTTTGGCCTTTCCTGGTCTACTAGGTCCACTAACAGTTTCTAACCGCGAAGACGGCTTTCAGTTAGCTACACGTGCATGGAAACGGCGCACGCAGTAGGCCATGCATGATAATCAATGGAGAAGCGTTAAAATGCTAGTGATCTACCTTCACTTCATCAGCAGGGACGCTAGCGAGTGCCGAAACTGCCAGGGCCGACCATATCTCACAACTGTCACTCATTCATAGCATGCAACTCTTTATTATTTGCCCTTTGTCATCAGTACTTACATCTAAGTACTCTGCACCAACATAGTTTCGGCAGACCCGATATGATAATACTCAACAGGCAACACCATGATCATCCCCCTCGTGACCAGATAAAGGGTAGTGGTCCGAAGAACAAAAAAAACCACGAATTTCACCTAAATGTTTATAACTTCATCATACGCTTGTACATAGGTATATAACAAGTTAATACCTGGTCAAATATCCTCTAATCTTTCTATTTCGTAGTGATATCTTCAGCTTCAGACTGACTTTCATTACTGTCGTGCGCACCTTCATCTTCTTCCACCTAAGCTTACCTCTAAACAGTTGGTTCTGGACACTTCCTCAAGTAAGTTTAATAGTCAGTACAAACTCACCCAGATGTATCATGGTCGATCTACTCCTGCGTATTTTTGTGCCCCTGTTACAAATTTCGCCTGCTGCTCGCTTTTGTTATTCACTTTTCAGATTTACTTAACCAGTCCTGCGTTCAAATGGAATCCTACAAATCGCATTCATCAGCGGGAAATATTGGCATCAAAACCTGATGACGAACGCGCACACCCCAAGGTCATGAATGTGATGCGGCCTCACCTTCAAGAATATTGGATGATTCAAACGATGACCGGATAATCTTCAAATTCGAACTGAGCCTGCTTCAACATGCCTCCTATATGCCATAAATCACAGCATCTAATGTACAGCATAACATTGTACATAATAGTCATCTGTCATTACCAAAGTGATCAAACCTGTAAACTGGTTTGTATTCATGTAACCTTTGTTGCATGAAATATATTATTATTATTATTATTATTATCATTACCACCTCTCGTTTCACTATTGTCAAACGTTAGCACTCAAGCATTTCAGCCTTCACTAACTTTGCGGTTACCGGACGGTTAACTGGATTGAGGAGTTATTCGAAAGCAGCAAACAGAAAAACGCAAGAAGGGGGGTGGAGTGGCAGTGTCTGCGGGGCAGTCATTTCAGGAACGAACGAGCTAACAAAACTGTACTCACAGAGCCTCAAAACCCAGTACGGTGTTATTTATGGCCATGACACCAGGCATTTGGTGACGGGAGTCTGTCGTCCTCTACCACCACTATGGAACGGAGTCAAAGCCCACCTCACTCAATGCCTTCGGTGACGACCATGAGGTACGACCAAACTATTAAATCTAGGAGCTTTGACGCCTCGCCTACCAACTAAGGGCAGGACAGCGCAAGGTCAGGTCGAACACTAGATTGAAGCCTGCCAAACTGTGTCAAAGAGGCCAGACTGTGGGAAAACATCGAAGGTGACCCTCAAAGGGGTCTAGCATAATGTCATTAAGACTAAACCATCTTCTAACTTGCGTCCATACGCTAGTAGAAATGAGGGCTCCCGAGAAAAGAGTCAGATCATGGTATACGCATGGCTCTGAGAAAGTGATGAAAAATCAAGGAGCGAGAAGATAAAAGGCTCTCTGAGACGGGCATTGGCCAACAGACTACGGCAAACGCGAAGAACCTTCATCGACACTTGATGAAGGGAAAATCTGCTGATCAGAGAGCATCCCAGTCGTAGAAAACCCCCTTGACCGCCGGCGAACCCAGCGCCAGCCCTTGTCTGCAGCCATACACCCCATTATCAATCTAAACTTGCAAACGGTTGGACAGCCTTCCACATTATCTAGAGTAGGAGTTGATTACAGTGGACTGTAGGAGAATTCTACAACGGATCTCATAGGTACTGTGCCGGCTGGAGGACAAATTAGACGTTAGGAAGTTCTGCGCGAAGCCAACAGGTTCACTTACCTTAAAAAGTACCATCGTCCAGGGTCTCACATGAGTCTTTTTCTGTTCCCACTTTCAGTGGCTGACTTCAATGGAGACTCACCTCGCGATTCTACTTTGCGGCGATGACGTTAAGTTATCCAGAGTGGTGGAAACCAAAGGGGAACTGGCAACACTGCATGTTACCTCAGATTGCTAGGACGGCGAGTAAATAACAACCTGGATAAATCCTAAGCCATTTTTCCCCGCACTCCTGACTTCTAGAAAGTATCCTACTCTTTCCGTGTTACACACCCTTCTCGCACAAGCGCGCGGAAAGACCTGGTACTAATACTGATCAACGGACCAGACGCCGGTTTCGATCATCTGGGAGCTACCTTCAGGGACCACACAGTATCATGCTTCACGAGCAGACGATTCAATGCCTTCACAACAGAGCTCCCTATGAAGCTCTGAAAGACACGACCCCGTTTGGAGGTCCATAACGTCTTCGCTACACTAAATCTGAAAAAAAGCACGAACCCCTGGAGACAGTTCGAAGGCGGATCACTAAGAATATTGTAGGGACGCACCAAAAACAGTGCGAGGATGGACCAAAGGACCTGGGCCCATACCCTCTTAGCTACACAAGTTTAAGAGCTGGTGCGATAATGGCCTGCAAAATGCCAGATAGCCTAAGCCATCCGATCAGTTATTGTGACAGTCATCGTGGAAACCTCAAGAGAATCGCCCGGCGACGAGCGAAAATTTGGATGCGCTTATACTCTTCCAACCTCCTAGTCAGGGGACACCGGAGTTCACTATCACAAGGTGTAGACTTAATCAAAACTGTCTATAGTTTCAAGAAAAGACTGGACAGTTAGGCATTGCGCCGTGGTTTACGTACATTTAGTTGGAAAACGAACTCGACCAAAGAAATCAACTGCTGTCACACTATTCCTACACTGTTATCTCTCCACCAGCTCCCTTCTTACTCTAATCACTTGACCCCTTTCCATCCCAATTACTTGCTGTTATCTAACATCGCTCACCTAAGCCCTGCACATCTTTGTACGCCTATCGTCTTACTTGTGCGTGCGTTGTTAAATCCATCAGTTTGTAGGGGTGCGTGTTACAATTCCGTAACGTCTGATCAACCCTACTTAACTTGATGTGCTCTAGTACCTGCTTAACCAGTGCTTTACTTAACGTGTAAGTACTGATAACAAAACACAAACCAAAAGAACCGACACGCAATGTATTTGAGGGAGCTACGTATTTAATTAAAGTAAATGTAATAATAATGAGTGGGGAAAAGTTTAGTCAACTTATCTGGCTTGTAAGGCTGAACTAGGGGCTCGGAGTACGTGCGTGGTAATCAGCACAATGGAGCGCAAAAATGGCGTCCAAGCCTGCTCTGATGCATGCTCGTTAAAGGAAAACTTAAAACACCCTAGGCATCCGGAGGCAAGCTAGAGATTTATTTGGTTAATTCAATTTAAACTATTTATTTTAGCCCTAGTCATATTTTGGTGTCAGGAAGGTGCATTACAAGTTTACTTTTCTTTGTCTTTTACTCAAACAAATTTATCATCCTACATTACCCCTTCACCATCCCTGACTGTGTCCTATGACCAGTTCGAAGAGCTATCTGGCAGCTCAATATCTGAAGAAAGGAACTGTACTGCAGCCCCGGGCAAACTAACCAACACCCAGCCACCTGTGGGTATACCAGAGCGACATTAGATGAATGACTGGATCTATTGCATGGGATGCACCGAAGAACCTTAACCGTTCCACAAGACTTAGAAGTGAACACAAAAAATCAACTAGTTTATACAAGCACGTTGAATAGGTATTGGATTTTGGAAACAGGATTGTTTGGTTGCATATCAGCAGGTTAACTCTCTTAAGGTTGTTTGTGGTAGGCGTTAGACTCCCTATTTAGTTGTTCGTGGATTTCAAGTTAGTAGTTTTTGAAGTTAAGTTCCAGTTCATTGACTATAAGGACATATAAAAATGTAAGCAATAGAACACTATGAAAATTCTCGTTCCCTTATCCTCAAAATCCCTTGGCTTAAGACTTGAACGTATTCTATGCTATAGATAATACAGAATTCCGAGCTAAACAAATTGACAGCAGTTCCGGATCACCAAGCTTAAGAAATTTAGAGGATTCATTTTTTTAGGGAAAGGAAGTCTGAGTCAAAGGTGTGTTAAAGACAGAGTATGTTGCAAGGTTTGGTATTCCTAAACTCCTTTTTAGTTATTTTGAGAACACTAGAATTTCCTATGTTCTATCAATCTTCCACACTAGTATTACTATCTAGATAATTGTGAGCAAGTATTGCCGTGAATAATCGTTTTTACTGTAGTCAGTCAACATAATTTCAACCTATTATTTCACAATATTTATCTCCTCATGACTTATCCCAAGAAAGTGTTCAGTTGGTTATTTCCGGACAAGAACCTTTCCTATATCCCCATAACTTTTCAATTTACGAATCATAACAATTTAAGTATAAAAACAATGAGTGTTTCTATCTTGAATTGCTTCATTCTGTTAACTAGCGTCACTCACCATAATGCGTAAAAGTAGAATAATACGTTTCCCTTGACGATCACCTTAGTGCCACCAGAGTCGGGCTTCAATCGAAATCTTAAAATGCTAGGCTGTATGAGAAAATTTTGTTCTGGGGTTCATTTTAAACTGAAAGAAAGTTCTCACGTTTTTGTTAAAAAATGGCAAGAAATAGGCTGCTTCATATTTGACGAAGCGGTATTTATTTAGTAGTTAATTGTCTTGTATTGCATTAACCATAACTGACTTGTAGAATATTTTGCTTTGCTGGCTTGAAATCTGAAATGATCCACATTAATTCTTTCTCAGCAAGCTTTTAAATGCTTATGCATTTACAGATATCAAGCGGGTTTTCGTTTGTCAGATGTTTGTACATTTGTACCATAATATTCTCCCCAAGTAGTACGTTTCTCAAATACATACTGGTGGCTAAATGTTTTACATTCCTTTTTAACTATATTAATTAATTAATTATTTAATTTGAATCTTATGCAACTGTTGTAGATCTAAGTAGTCATAAGATACCTTAAGTGAAATTGTTGTCTTGCAACAACGTCTGTCATGGAGTCTGACGAACGGAGGATATTATTCACAACCACAACAAAATCTTAAACTTATGTCATGCTAAAGGTTTTGCTGAATGCGGCCTATCCCTGTCCACCAACCATACTGCCTTACCACTGTTAGCTTAAAGGAATTGAAAGTGACAGTTTTGAATTACTGCTTTAACACACGTCATCGAGAATCAAAAATACGGTATTGGTGACAATTGAGTTCAAACGCTGGAAATGCCAGGTTTTGAGTCATGAAAATTGTTATTCACACTCATTTTTTACCGAAATGATTAAAGAATATCTCATTTAAGATATAGAATCGAAGTAGTAAAATAAGAATATATTGGTTATAAGGATCAATGATTGCATTTGATTCATCTTGTTTCACTGGCGATCCTTAACCAACAGTTTTCATTTTCATGAACACATTCCTCAGATAGTTTACATTTTCCCAATAGGACTTAGATTAAATCACAGAAAGTCCTCTTTCATTACACCAGTGCCGCTCCCTTTGCTGCATCTAGGGATACTGCTTATTTATTTTAGTAAAATTCTTATGAGTTTTTAATGGTTAGGAATGATAACCTGGGCTTATTTATATACTAAGTAGTACTGTGGCACAGCATTATGCTTATTACTAAAACTAGTGGAGGAAAATGTTTTATCCAAATTCCCAAGTCCTATCCCAAATGTCGATTCAATTTTCATCATGTATTGAATGGAAATATGTCCAAGATGCTTACAAAACTCTATTCTTATCACATCACCTTTAGTTTTCCCTTTTACGCCAGGATAAAATAATTCAGGACATTTAAATGAACTTTTTCGACCGATAATCACCTTCAGTCAGCCAAAGTAACCCCTTTTTAGGAATTCGACTGATTTCTATTCTGTTCCAGTGAGAATTATCAACCATTTCATTTCCTTGTGCTTAGAATCATGAACGGTTGTTGGAAGCGACCGGATTTGCCGAGCAAGTGTACATTTTCTTTACAGAAGCCAATATCTGAAAGCCCCCATCGGCATGTATCAGTGTAAGCAGTTTTAAGCTACTCAGTGTAAATTTAGCCCAAAACGATCCAAAGTAATCAGTAATGTTTTGGAGCTGATCGGTGATACACCCTTGATTCGACTTGATCGGATTGCAAAATGCGAAGGCATAGAATGTGAACTATGTGAGTACATTTAAGAAAATAATACAAAACGTTTTACTGAACGGATTCATAGTGGCCAAATGTGAATTTCTCAATATTGGAGGTAGTGTTAAGGATAGAATCGCAAAACGTATGGTTGCAGAGGCCGAAGAGGAAGGAAGACTTAAGCCCGGGGATACAATTATTGAACCTACTTCAGGAAATACTGGTACGTCACTTTTCTGTTATTAGTTGAAAAATAATGTCCACAGAATTTTCAACACATTCCTTTTCTGGTAGCATATTATACATATTTTAAGCAAGCCACAGCAAATATTCGGAATGAATTGAATGCAGAGGTATGTTTTGTAATGATTTGCGGTTTGCGACATTATTGAGAGTCAAGATTCCATTCAGAATCATATTCAAGAGGTATCTACCGGTTTCAGTCCATCTGACCTAAGAATTTGGCGATGTACCATGGTTTACTTTTGCATCTATCTACCAGCATCTTTTGTGTATGAATATCTTAGCATCCAGAAGTAGGAAGTTTTTCTACCCTATGCTTCAACCATCTGGTAAATTTTGGAAAGCCAACTTTTGTATTGAAAAGGAGGTAGTTGATTATTGAAAATGTAAAATATTCATCCCTGAAACCAAAATTAATTAGATTAACATTATTTGCAATGAAACTGTTAAGCTAGATTTTAGTAAAAGGAGGTAGAAAAAGTTATATTTCTAGTTGTTATTTGCTTAAAGAAGGGCCTTTCATTTCAGTTATGTGGTAGTAGCGTCTTTAATCGGCGAAGGATGAATCAATACCTATGTACAGTGAGCCGCGTCTACTACGTAACTCCTGGCCTCTTCAATTTTAGTAGGGAGAAGGTGGTTCAAAACAGCTACTGTATTTATTGGAGATCGATTGCTTAATAAGATGAGCCACAGTTATGAAAATATATGTGGAAACCGTGCGTTGTAAGCTAGAATTATCTTGCAGATTCTCTACAAGGTTAGGCAGTTTGCATACATGAGGTGATGACTATATGATCTGCTCCACACTAAATTTGGCACCAAGATTACGAACATGAAAGCCTTGCTAAATATACTGCTGGCCAACATAAGTAGTCCTAAAAGCCATGGTGAGTTTTCTTACCACAGAATGTGTATTTTGAAAACACCTGGTTCAAATAGCAAATCTACTGGTTCTCAAATGTAAAACGCTTCACATAATCATTTATAATGACCTTACTTCAGAAATAAATGGATAGTTACTTTGTATTCTGAGCACCGGTTATTCAAGATGCTGGTCAGTTAGTGTCACTGCTAGGATTTAACTGATGAATATATTTAATGTCTATTCATGTTTCGAGATTTGATCAGTGTTTGTAAGCCAAACTGCCAAACTGAGTGAAATGACTAAAACATTTAATTGACTCACATGCTGTAAAACTGTAAAGCAGTTTTTTGAGCCAGTCTTTCAATAACTTTTTAATAATTAGAATGTACACTGAGCATTCTACAGTTTAGGTTTAGGATTATTAAAAGACTGTATTATCACAGCATCCTTACTAAGAAAAACTATTTTCATGTTTTGCAAGTCACTTGTATGTTTGTCGGGAGATCAGTGTCCAAGAAGTAGTTATGGAGCAGACGTTAAAGGGAACAAGAATCATCTTTCAGTTATTTCACATTTTGTTTATCTAAGGTTATCAGTTATGCAGTACAATGTTTTGTGCACTAAGCATTCCCTTTCACCTTATTTGCTTGAGTTACACAGGATTTTATTACTACTAGCTTTTTGTGAAAAATCATTTACAGGATCAAGTCCCTATCAAAAATGTGACAAAATGAATTGTTTTTCAGTTCAATTGTTGTGTTGTATTTTACTTAGAAGAGCAATTAAGTAGCACGCATATATTCGTTTTCATGTACTGATGAGTTTTTAGGTACCCCAACAATTGATTTTTTAACACTAAAACACTATGTTCATCTGACTATACACCCAGTGCATGGTACGAATTGAAGAACGTTTTCATGGCTTTATCATTATTTATTTGGTATCTGTACGTAGTCACTTCTCCAGACCAAGTCTACCGTTAGCTTTTTCTAATTTAATTATTTTTTTTATGCTCGTTTGGTGCCCATCGATCTTTGATGTTTGTTATAACGCTTAGGTATCCAGCCAACTATTCAGGGTGGGATATACAGTAGAGTATTTCATCCTAATTATAAAATGCCGAATATATTCACTGTGTAAACAGAACGTGAGAAGCATTTCAATACTCATTCTTACTGCCCCTTCTGATACTGGTTTAACTTAGTTAGGTCGTCTCTCTCCTTTATATCTTTCACTTCACTTTACTGTCACTTTCCCTTCCACACAGTATTTGGAAATAAGACTGTTTAGTCCATTCATCTGTTTTGCTTGTTCTAGTTTTCCCCAGTCTTCGCGTAAATGTTTAGCGGTTGTATTATTCAACTAACTTTTACTGTTTCTATCATCTTTCTCCATCTAACTATTCTCTCGCTCATTTTGTCTGTTCTAACACAGTTTATTTACTTTCCTATTTCGTTTTTGTGCACTATTGTGAAACGAATCAGTCTGACTCACTGCAGCTTTGTGTCACTTCCCACGTTGAATTGTCTCGGTGTCTGCGACGATAACAGTCTCTGTGTATGTTTTATTTAAAAATTTACACAGATTATGATAACTGAACATCATACAGCTACTACTTAAAAGAACCTTTTACATATATTGCCATTATCCATAGATGCTTGCATTAGTTATCCGTGTTGTCCTACAATTTTTCTTTGGAACAGGTATTGGGTTGGCCCTTGTAGCTGCTACTAGAGGCTATAGATGTATTATAGTCATGTCAGAAAAGATGAGCCGTGAGAAGGTAAGTAGTATTCGTGTTTACTTTGTTCAATTCTTTTCTACATTACTGCTTTTTGCTGTCATACTCGAAGTCATGATCGCCTTTACCAGGGTGATGCTTTATTTATGACGTGGTTATACACTGTTATGTATGTTGGAATGGACAAGAATAAGATAAGATTTCCTAACTTATTTTTTTAAGGTAGGCTTTTTTCTCATTTTTGAATCTAAACATTTTCACATACGGCATGCTAAATCTAACTCAAATATCTTACTGAGAAGTTGAAACATCTGTTCACAAGATTCACAAGGAAAGTGAGAATTATAACGTCTCAGAAGACACAATCCATTAATTGTAGAACCGAGCTTTTTCTACCTAGCTATTCACAGTAACCTATTACCAGTGTTTAAGAACAATGGGAACCATATTGATATTAGCTCTAGCGATGGAGTCAAACTTTTGCAATTTTAATCATTTTAATTCTTCTTAGATTGCGCGGTAACCTCTAACGGCTTAGTAAATTTCTAATACGAATGGCTATCGTTAGGCGTTTAAGTTTGACTTCCACTTTACTTTGAAATAGTTTTGTTGTGAAGTATCTACCAGCTCACTTTGCTGTTACCAAAATTTTCATTTTTGATCTTAAATAGGCCAAATACCAGAATACTACTTTCAGTATTCATTGAATAGCTACATAATAATTCTGTTGTTGAACTGTTTCCACAAGCATTTTAGTGTGACCAGTGGTATAAAAATTATTTTTTATTTTGTTTCATAAGGAATCCTATTTACAAGGTTTGGGTGCGGAAATAGTGCGTACACCAGCCTCAGCAAATTTCGATGATCCTGATTCTCTGTTTTTGGTATCAGAAAATATAAAGAGAGAAATCGGTCCTACTGCACATATAATGAATCAGTATACAAATCCATATAACCCTATAGCTCATTTTGATGAAACTGCTGAAGAAATTATTCGTGATTGTACAGAAGAAAATGGTCAAATCAAATTAGATATGTTGGTGGCTGGGGCTGGTACTTGCGGCACAATAACCGGACTGTCACGGAAAATAAAAATGAAAGTACCTAATTGTCTAGTAAGTTATTCCATAACAGACTGTTGTTCATCCACATACGTGGATGGGTGTGAGTTATTCATGTGAGGATCGTGTTGGGTACAAATTCACTCACTATATACTGGTTGACGAAAGTAGGCAGCAAGCCACGCCTATATTTGTTGACGTATAGCTCTCCAAACTCAAACAAGTGAAGCGGTTTCCAACTTGTAACCCATCGATAGAAAACTAAGTGTCTAAATCAATGGATCACCTGTCTGTTATTGGTCATTTAGCTAATAAGAGTGTAAAGCAGTAATAGTAGCAGCATTAATAATGACAATACTATCATAAAAGGTGCTTTTTGTTATCTCATGTATAGATGACAGAATGTAGTAACTATTTGAGTTTAGGAGTAACAGTCAACAAATTTTCACTCATTTAAGAGGTGAGTAAAGTCACGTCAGCTTATTTTCATAAAGTTATTATTTATGCTACTTGATCGTTCAAATGAACAACAAATCTGTGTAGGCTATCTTAACTGCCATCTAATGTATGTACGGACGTTACAACACTAATAAAACAACGCAATCGTATTCATTTACTTAAGAAAGTCACAGCTAGCCATTAATTATGTAGACTGTATAGCAATAGACTACTGACAGAAGTCGGTTTCATTTAAGGAGTGTATTACTGATGTTGAGTAGCAGCTGGCTGTAGAATCTGGGACGCACGTATTGTCCTGTAAGGCATTCGTCGGCTGGATGTGCTCACTTCTAGATGAATGACTTTGTTCCCACTTAGACTCCAACTCAGCACCTATCGTTTCAAACATAAGAGTTTTATCCACCAGGCTACCGCAACTACTCCTTGCGCCAACATGCGTGTATTGATGTTTCCAGTGTAGAAGTGGACTTTTAGGAAGGTTCATGGAAAAAAAACACCTCACTCATCGTCTTGTTTTGTAAATTTATATTATCAGTGCGGTTGTTAATGAGGAGCTTAATTCTTTTTCTATACATTCTGATAAATTTTAACGTTTTAGCGCCCTCAGCTTTTAAATACGGTAATCAAAACTTTCCTAACATATACTGTGTAGTATGAGTTCGTTAGTTCATGCAAAACATGCACTCCTTCAGATATGATTTGAGCAAGATGTGGAAGTTGCTAAATCTTGGCAAATTTAATTTATTAAGTTTCAGTGTATAATCATCATAAGAGAAAGATTAGAACCAATATTTCCTGTTAGGGGTATGAACTTTCGGTAATGTGCTAAGTTAGTGTTCAGCATACTAATGTTCGTTACCGTTATCACAAACTCATAAAAGCATCAAGGAAACTCACTGACGCATTTTAACGATGATCCAACATTTCCAGTCTATTAATTATATCTTGTATTTTTGTTAGCTTTCTCATGAAATTTCCACCCTCACATCTTATCCAGAAATACAGATTTTTATGTTTATATCCATCTCCATGTATGCTCACTTACCACTTACTATTGTAGAGCTGGCTAAGTTCAGCACTGAAATTGGCCTTTGAAGATTGTCAGACTAAAACTGGTGAGAGGTAAACAAAGAACAAATCTAACCTCCCTTTATGAGTCTCTTCCATTTTCGAACTATCGAAATTCTTTTAAAAGGAACTATAATTTTAAGACGATCAACAACTCAACTGAGTTTAAGGAGCATACAATTATTGTATGGACATTCTAAGTGGTACTGAAGATGGTTGGATAAGCTTGTTGATTATTATTCATTCAGATATGAATGTCAAAAACAAGTTCCAGTTTTGGAAATTGAAGCTATCGGATTAGTCACAAAACCAGAAAGTTTTGAAGAAATAGATGAAGTCAAGTATTGAAGGACAATACAGTTTATAAATGGGTGCTTGAAGTTTATCAAACTGGTTTGAAAAGTTTCTACTGTAAGTGAATGATTCGGTCAGTAAATTTACTTTTCATATTGAGGCTTACAAGGATTTGACCTTTCGTGGGAGAAACATACTGATGACTTTCATCGCCTCTTAAATAGGTTAACGACTGACAGTCCCTTATAACAAACACAATACTTAATATTTAAATTGCCGAAAAAGCGGCTATTATATAAATGAGATAGACATGACATTTAGTGTTCAACTTATAACTCTGTTTGCCTATTCAGTATTCTCCTAAGTGACATTTTTAGAACCTAACTTAGTCATAATTTTCAGATTGTTGGAGTGGACCCTGTCGGTTCTATTTTAGCTGACCCAAGTTGTAAAGAGACGACTCCATATGATGTAGAAGGCATTGGTTATGACTTCATTCCTACTGTTTGTGATCGAAGTGGAGTTGATAAGTGGTGCAAAACAGCGGATCACCAGTCCTTCGAAATGGCCAGACGACTCATACGCAAGGAAGGTCTGCCGTGTGGTATGTTATTCTGTGTTATGTGAACTATTTTTTCTGTTTGATTTGTCTTGACTTATATACACACATAGGTAAAGTTTGATGTAATGTGAGTTCAGTTACAGGAAAAGCTGTTTGGGCTGATTTCATTCTATTAGGTTCTATAATTTATCATCAAAATGCATCCATCCTTCTTATGTACATTCTGAGTTAGTTATTTTTACATGCAAAAAATTATTTACCGTGCAGTGTGTATATTGTTTCGGTCAGTATTACTACCTGAAAGTAGGGATTCCCCTTCGTCAAAAAACCTGTTATTTTCAGTAGTCCTTTATTACATTCCATACCATCAATCGCATCATTTCTAAAACTATAGTCTTATTTAGTGATTTTATAATACTCTTGTTGTGTAGTTTCATAAGATTTCCTGTATTTCCGTTCTTTAACCAACAAATTTTAATAGCCAACAGAGGCTGAATAATACATCTAATATTAGAGAGACTAAGTAGACCGGTATATTAGTTTTGCGAAGATATATTTTGATATGTTTGTCTATACGGTTCTTACAAAACGACTGACTGACGAAATCAACTTTGAACCTCAAGGTATGCGGTGACTCGGCATGCGCAGTACATGTCCGAGCTATCTCAGTCGACTAAGGTTCACAACCACATCAATCGACTTTCCTATCTTGCCTAGTACTCTTCACTTGGCCGCAACATCGCTCATACGGTGATTCCATCACACATAAGCAATTCTACGAAGATATCTGTGATCAAAGCTTCCTAATCGCTTTAAGTTCCCTACTTTTAACGGCCATATCTTATAGCCGTATGACAACACAAAACGGACAGCAGAAAATATATTCGTCCTTTGATAGATAGATGTCTCACCAGTCGGCGACAAAGAAAATGCGAGTTGGCAAATGTAAAACAGCCCTTCCCCATCAGGTCTGAGATTTCGAGAGCAATCAGCTCGTTTGGACAGATGCGACCAGCCAAGCGAGTGAGATGGTTGACATATTCCACCCTTTCACTCCTTATTATTAAAATGAGAGTACTTGCAACATACCAGTCCTGGAGCATCACCTTTAAGCTGACAAGTGTGAAACTCGTGTTAATCATAAATTTCTGCTCAATGCACTTAAAAGACCCTGCAATTCGTCAGCGTCTTTATCTAGCAGGACAATATCTTCTGCATACTCCAAGTCAAGAAGAGGACCTTTAGGGAGTAAATGAATCCTTTTAAAGTCACGTCTATCTAATGTAATATCCACTAGTACGTCACAAAAGGAAATATACGTTGGCTCTCTTCTTGTTCCTATACTTTTGTTATTCCTCCTATGGTTGGATTGTGAACACATATTTCTGGTACTCTCCGAATATGTTTAAAAACCACCAATATCTGAATTGCGTAACTTCACAAGATTATGAGCTGTCTTACCAACAACCTTTTTCTCAATATTGCGGTCAATGTAGGCTACCAACCTGATTGAACTGAATGATAATCTCTGGAACTATTTTAGATCTAGAAGTCACATCTAAGGGGATATTTAGCATCTTCAGATATTTGAATTTATAACAGTAGCAAGGTAAATCTCAAAAAAGTTAATTATTTTCATTTCGGTCCTTTATTAGAATGGGAGGTTGCAATAATTTGTAAACTCCTTTTTATCATACAACATTGGCCGTGTGTAATTACATTTCAGCTCTCTGAGCATCATTGTTCTCTTAGTCTTTTCTCTTGAAGTTGTTTTCACTCTGAAACCTCCTATCTACTTGTCTACATCATTTTTCTTCTGTTTTACCTGTTTAATAATTTCTATTTTATAATCTATGGATTGGCAGCAACTTAAGTTCTAATTTGCGACTTCACTTCCTGTATTTTTTTGGCTCACTTATTCACCTTAATTCAAAATTTTCATCAAACCACTTAGCAGGTGGAGAATACTTTTCGTTTATTAGTTCTCTTTATTGTTCTTAAGCCAGGCTATGTAGAGGTAGTTAGAAGTTACACAGTACAATGAATTCATTTTTCTACCTAGATCTTATTAGTATTTTCTTATTGTTGTCAACATTATGCTACTCTTTACGGTAGATCATAAATGGTTATTGCAACATTACAAAAAAAAATGAATTCACTAAGTTTCATAAATAAACTACAACCATGATTAAAACTCATTTGCATTATCAGAAGTACATCTTGTCAGTGGGATGGATAAATAAATGTTTTTCTTCTTCGTAGAAATTCTCTCTCGGAAATGTCATTCTGATATTGTATATTAGGATTCAGTCGTCAAGGCGCCTTCGACCTAGGTTTCGTGCTTCTTGGCACTCATCAGCAAGGTGTATCTGGAACCATGCAGAAATTGATGTTCCCTCGGAGATCTAAACCTGCGACACTCATTGCTGGGGTCATAAACTTCACCATTTTTTTATTAAAAGTTTATCTACACTCTTAGCTGAGGAGAACTTAAAATTAAGGCAGAACGAAAAGTAATTCAGTCAACCCTCACTAGCAATCAGTTAACTCACCGTTACAGTCAGTGTTATATGAAATATAGAAGGAATTGATTATGGAAACAATTTAATTAGACCGTTAGATTTGGTGACAACGTAGCAAATAAAGTAATATAGGTTAGTGCAATAGGAAATAATAAATGATCAGTAGCAGAATGTGGAGATATCAATCTATTTATTCACAAATAACTGTTCTGAGTCAGATCTACCACCACATAAACTTACTTTCTCGTGAGTCACATTGACTAAGTTACTCCTAATGTGTATTCAGCAGACCAACTTCCGAAAGCTCCTCAGCATATTGCAGTGTCATGGCTCAGTTGTCTGTACTATTGCCTTCTGTGTAGTAGTTTTTCACCGAAGTCTGTATGGTTTTAGTATTTACAGCAGTTTTATCCCTTTCCTATATTTGAGCCTAAAATTTAAAGTAAACCCCAAGATTTAATTCTTTTTCATTTAGTTCAATCTGTCTTCGGCTAATTCACCCACATAGGTTTGAGTCGTGGTTCTGTGACCTTGGTTTCCGATTCGTTGTATTGAAGATTGAAACCCTGCTTCAATTAATACAAACTGAACAAATAAGATGCCTCTTTCATTTTCATGCAACATATAGTTCACAGCTTGCAATCAGTAGCATGTGAACTCGGATATGGTTAGGGAATTAGATTCTTTACTAGTATTACCGCTGAGTACCTTGAGTTTTATTCAACGGTATTTTTCAGTAAATAATTCAATAAAAACCAATGAATTCATACGAAATTTGCCTGTATATATATCTTTCAACCATTTTTGATCAAGGTGGTAGTTGTGGTGCTGCTGTACTTGGCGCTATCAAGGCTATCAAAGAACTAGGCCTTGGAAAAGGTAGTCGGGTCGTAGTTATATTACCTGACAGTGTCCGCAATTACATGTAAGATGCACTGAGTATCCATTTATAACATTTTAAATAGTAGATAGGCTTATTTAGTTTGTTAAACAGTGGTGGAAATAATTGTACTATTTAGGTACTAAGTGTTTAAACGATAATAACTTATGACAGATTTTTGATTCGTTTCAATCCAGGTCCCTCCCCCTTCTCACCGCTGCTATTTATTTTAAGCAATAGATGATTTAAAAAAATAAAATGTGAACGAACTGATATGCAGAAATTGCGGATTAATGCTGCAGCCATTATTGGTGATCTAATTCTATGTAGCGTGGTCATTATCATACTACACGTTGGTTGTGGAATGCTGACAGGCTAAGGACAATAAATAGCAGAGAACTGTTTTACAATATATCGGTGGGCACTCCTTAGAGAAACACAGATATAATAGAGTTTTGAATCTTCTCATGTCATTTCAAATCACTTCATTCACTAGTAGCACGGCTGTGAGGAAGTTGACATGAGGGAAGACTAAAAATGAGAATAACAGTGCGATCAACAACTATCAAAAGTTATCAGACAGAGAGAAGATGAAGGGAACAGAGAAATACGGCAATAAATTGTCTTGAATTTATGGATATATAGAATTAAACTTCCTCTGCGCTAAGTGCAATACCTGAATATATTGCCTAAAGTTTCCTACAACCGTTTTAACTCGCTTTGAGGACCCAAACAAAGAAGCCTACATGGTTGACATCACCAGACATAGACTTCATGGGTTCCTATCATGCCTTTGGTTTGGCCATTGTTAACCTTTATTATCTAGTTATACTGCTGGAAAACCTCACCTAGTTGACTAGCTCACTAGTTACTAGCCGGTCCTAAGCCCGGGTAAAGAGGGAAGGTTGGCCATAGGGCTAGCAACCCTACTCCGTAAAAAAAATCCAATCGCTAAAAAAACTTCAAAGCACAAAGAAAATATAAAACATAAAAATAAACTTATTCCTGGCTATAATCGGAGAAACGAGATGATGCCAGTTGGCGGAAACCTTCAGGAAGTCAGTCGATCGATGTGTTTTATCTCTCTCGATGAAAGCAAAAGCAAACAAAGGGAAATGGAATGTCCGCACAATCTTCGAAGCTGGCTGGTAAGGCTGTCCAGAATGCAAAAGAGATGAGAAGGTGTAGCATAGAAGTGTTAGCAGTCTGTGAAAGCAGATGGAATGGAAGTTGACTCTGCAAACTGTCAACTGCTATGATATTGTCACCCAGGCGACAACCACGAGCACATTGAGTTGCTCCCCAAGAGTGTCAAAAGCTCTGTCTCATAAAGTGGGAACCAATCTCCTCCTCCAGCATCCGGATCATGACAGCAAGATGCAAACCAAAAGGAACGAAAGTAACAATCATACAATGCTACGCTATGCACCTACAAATAATGGAGATAGGGATAAGAAGGAGGAATTCTACAGGACAAGACTCCAGTTGGCGACATCAAAATTCTAATGGGTGACATGAATGCCAAACTGGGAGCAGATAACACAGGAAGACAACTGATCATGGGTCGGAGGCACTCCGTGAATTGATGAACGAGAATGGATAACTGTTTACAGACTTCTGGGCACTCGACGATTTGGTGATTTTAGGCAGTGTGTACAAACACAAGGATATTCACAAAGCGAGCGACATGGATTTGATTTCACCAGACACCAGGACACACTCAAAATCAGATCGACTTCATCTCAATCTGAAGAAAGTGGAGATGTAGCTTACTGGACACAAGATCATGAAGATTTGTATTTCGCTGATGATTTGTGTCTAGTAGTGCACAAACTCTTAGATCTACAAGCAAAAACCAACAAGTTGGCAGAAGGGGCAAGGCAGCGAAAACGGGAGATACCCAACCAACAACAACAAGCACCGATAACCATTAACGGGCGAAGCCTCAAGGAAGTTGTCTCTTTCACCTACCAAGGCAGGACGGCATAGTTTCAACTGCAGGCGGTGGCACAGATGAGGACGTCAGAGCGAGGATCGGAAAGACAGCAAGACACACCTTCATTAATCTGAAATCAGTGTGATCTACTGCACTGCACTCAGCGTAAAGAAGAAGATCCGAATTTTTAACACTAATGTCAGTCAAGTCAGTGCTTGTCGCGTTACGAAAAGCATTTCCAACAAACTACAGACATCCATCAACAGCCGCCACCTACGCTTACTCGATACTGAAGATCAGATGGCCAGAAAGAATAAGGAGCAAGGAACTCTGGCATGGCGGCGAACCAACCAACAAATATGCAGAAGAAAGTGGAGATGGATTGGACATACACTGAGAAAGCCATTCGGGGACATCACGCGTCAGGCTCTGGAGTGGAATCCAAAGGGGGAATGACGAGTTCGGTGTTCGAACTGAGGGTGACATGGAGGAGATCGTATGAGGAGGAAATGAAAGATTATGGGTTTTCGTGGAGCCAGGTTCAAAAGACTGCAGAGAACAGAGTGCAATAGAGATGTGCTACTGAAGCCCTATGTTCCACTAGGAACCCAAGGGATAAATAATAATAATAATACTGCTGGAAAAAATGATAATAGATAAACTTTATCAAGGCATATTTCACATATGTTTCAACAACCTTAGGTGATAAAGGTTGTGAATCTTATTTATCGAGTCGTCTTAGTGGTAACCTACGTCTAATTTCCACCTTACTGAAGTAGTAATAATAACACTTAGAAGAGACGTGAAAACGTACTTGAAACACCGATTAGATGCATAAGGTTTCCATGTGAGTCGCTGATTTAAGTTAACACCAGTCTCAGATTTGATTTGCAGTAAAATAATCTTATATTCACCTCCATTAGCATTTGATAGTGATTTCATAATCGGGGTTGGCTTGATACTAAAACTTCCAATTTTATCTGTACACAACATCTACAGCTATCAAAATAGGCATGAAGTATACTGAAACAAAAAATATACGTAAACCCTTATAAGCCTGTTAATCGCTTGCAAATCTCACACAGATTTCTTTAAATTGTTCATCTACTAACAAAAATTGAATGTATGAGGACTGTTAGCCTCGGGTTCGTAATCACCATCTTTTCAGATAGCATTGTACATTGCAGCTACAGTTATATATGATCATCAACGTTTGATTTTGCCGTGTGAGTGTATGTAATCGACGGGGAGTTTTATAACCTTCAGCTAACCTCTATTTTAACAACGGGTGATAAAGGTATTGTATAGCAAAGACTGCTTTGTAATTACATCTAAGGTTTTTTGTATTTCATGCAACTCTGGTAGACTTTGGCGAATAGCCTTCAAGTTCTTAGCCTTAACAAGATACCATCTATCTCCTTTACAGTAGAAGTCTCCATTTCAGAAGTTATTCAACTGAGACTGATGAAGTTTCCGCAAGATTCCATCTTGTGTGTAACCAGTGCAAATATTTTATTGTAAAGAATTTCAGTAGGCAAATATACACTTATTTGACGTAATAAATAACCACTAATTACATCAACGGTGCATCAGTCATTAAGGAGATTAACTAACTGGCAATATCCAGTTTTAGTCTGTGGTTCAAGACTATATTTCACAACTCAAGTCTATTGCTACCTATATGATTTTCTAATGTAGAACACTTTAAAATCTCTTTGAACATGGATTATTGATGCACATTTTGCTAATTTGTTATTTTATTATATTAGGACTAAATTTTTATCAAATGAATGGATGTACAGCCGAGGATATATGGACCTTCCTCTTGGTGATCCGTTTCGAAATAAGTTAATATACATGTGTTTCTTTTGAAAATAAAATTCGTTTTTAATTGAATTCTTATGTGAAATTTTTTTTAGCAAGCTCAAACTATGATTTCATTTGGTTAATTACTATGCAGATACTTGATGAAGATATCACTTATTGCTATTTTATCTACTTTAAGTCAATATTCGTCTATTTCAAAAAAACTATACTGCTAGTTGAGATAATGTTTCCATTCTACTTATAGAGATATCATGATATGCTTTATACTTTTGAGAAACATTTGATTCAAATTTTATTGCTGTGTACAACTTTATGATTTATTCCGTGTGAAGATTACTGCAACGACAAATACTCGTAGTCCGGTACACTAGCTAGGTCTGTTAACTGTTATGATAGGATCTGAATGCTTATTGATACTAGCCATCTCTGATACAATTTCCACATCCAAGAAAGCTGATCACCGCATGAACTGTCCCCCCCTCCAAGTTAGTACAGTTGGAAATGCAGAAATTGTTGTCTCTATATATTTATCTGTCCAATCAGTTTACCCAGTTTGAACTTTATTTTTGATGTAGAAAGTTTATTTTAAAGGTTAAAACTGATATCATTTACTAAAGTGTCATTTTTGCTGACACCGATGTGCCTTAAGAATAATGGGCAGTCACTATCCTATAATTTGGTCTTTCTTTTTATATAAAGCTGGATTAATAGCGAACTGGACGAACTAATTAATGGTCTGCCGAAAACAGTAAGAATATCTGGACAGCAAACTATAAAGCAATCAGCTGATGTAATGAAGTTTGAAAATGTACGGGCGCTGCTGGTACTAACAGAAAATAAGGGGAAAAGGTAAAGGTACACTGTGATTATAATTCTTTTATGATATCTATATGGATGGTAGAGTTACTTATGATACCAAAATGTTTGAGTTATTTATGTAGGTTTCGTATCCGTTGAGATAGATGATGTAGTTGCGAAGCTTGTATTATCATGTAATGGAATATCCATACTGTGATTTTAAAAAGCCAATGGGCCTATCTTTTTTCGCCACAAATACAGTGTCAGTGTGTTGTGAAAAAATTTGATGTGGTCGCTTTTTGTTTTGATCGTGGTTATAGACCTTCTTTTCGACCATACTGTTACTTGATAATTGACGTAAGTTTGCATTCTCCTTGTGTTTGATTGATAAACCATTTCTATAAAATCTGTCTGTTAGTCACTAAGTGATCTGTCAACCAAGATTTGACTAATTGTTGTCTGTATAACCGTTTGATTTACTTGAAAGTCAACTAGTTTTTAACTTACAGCTGATCATATTCATTATGATTATGTGTCTTATGACATGAGTATTAGTTTTAGATTGACTACAAAAGCACATGTTAGGCCTCTATGTTTTCTTGATAGCAGTACAGAGTGATAGCAGTAAATTATCCTGAACTTGATTTCTCTGTATTATCCAAGTTCACACTACTTACAGAACAAAACGTTCGGTCATTTACCTTCGCCACTGTCAATTAGCATATGGAGTGAGCACCACTTCAAAGAAATAAAACAACGTTACTGTACTATTTTTTTTAAATCTGGGAGACTGTTACAAAATATTGTCACTAGGGAGTTTTGATGCTTCTTTTCCCAGCATCTCTTATGAACTGCAGGATAAATGTGATAAAATCAATGACTATAAGAAAATTCCCAGTCATCACACTCCATCACACCAGGAATTATTGTCGCCGTTCAACAAAGCTTTTTATCCATCTTATTAGTTCCCATAGAATGTCTCAGCTGAAAGTTATGTTTGATAAGTATTGATTAATCGGATGTGTACTCAATGGAACACTAGTATTCAATAAGAGGACTGCAACTTATTGAAATACTGTTTTAACGGACATACTAAGGTTGTTTCAGTTTCTTGTTAGAAAATTGAAATTTATCGCACAGCTGATAATTTGAGGTAGGAGTCATTCACCGAAATCAGAGATGTGCACCATATCTGTCAACAACCTGCTACTGAAAATAGTTTGCAACTATAATACTTTCATGAAAAGTTTGCGCAAGAAAACTAACACACACAGCCTCTAATCGTACGGTACTTTTCACCAATTAAAGTAATAATGTAGTTGAATTAGGTTTATGGAGATTGATTGATTTCAAGGTAGTAGTATTCTTTATGGGCTGACTTCAGTTGAACATTAACTGAAGACCTGGGAGCAATGGACAACTGCTTCACTAAACACTATGACTTTTCTGGAGCGCACAATTAACAGACCACCAGGGATTTGACCCAGAACCGTTAAGTCTCGCGGCGAACACGTTACAACTCAGTCTCTGCACCATAAACTAATAGTACACATTTCCTTACTTTCAATACACTATATGACACGACTATCATCCGTGCATAATAACCTCAATACTAATGACGTTAAGAAATCTTGGAAATCTTAACTTTAGCACATGTTTTGTTTAAAAATAAATATTGTATCTTCTGTTACTACAGAGGTTCAGTACTTGGTGTATTTGATTCTGGTGTTTTGAGATTGCTGTTGAATGGCTGCGTTACACCTTTGGATCCTGTCATCTCAGGAGTTAATAAAAACTTTCGACAGGTGATTCTAACTTACATTTGTTTATGTTTTATCTTGTCTAATTTTTTATCAGTGTTATTAGCGTAAAACCTGGGCACTGTGGTAGAATTAATTCCATATTAGATTTGTTTATTTGATTTATAACACAAACTGATACAGTACTATTTACTTGATGATGTTTGGAGCATAAATCATTGATCATAATCATATCAATATAGTCACACTACTTTTGACATTTTCTTTTTATAGTCTTGTCACCTCCTATTCTTTGTTTCTATTGATAGTAACGTTTTCCATATCTCTGGTATAGGTGTTGCGTCATTTCTATTACATGTGTTGAGTGTTGATTTAATAAACAAAGATTCAGTAATCAATCTATTCACCTGATTCTACTGTTGGACTTAAGTACAGTGGTTTTATCCCACCCTATTGTGTTGTTGTGTGTCATGCATGCATTGCAGTAGCCAAGTGTTTTTCTAGATCATTGATCTTATTCGGGTCTGTCATCCTGTATTTAGCTAAATTCCTATGTTCGGCTATTCTAATTGACTCCGACTGGCTAGTTTGACCTACGTTCTTGACCTCGCAGTCACTACATGGGTTTTGATAGATTGCATTATTTTACTTAATTGCTTCTATCGGATCTTTAAGCTAGCCAACAAAGCTTATCTCTGAGTGGATTTGTAGGTTTAAATGTCACCCTAATTCCAGCTTTGTTGAGGACTCTTAGTAAAGTTTCTGATATACCTTCCCTATAGGGCAACACAATGAAGTTTGTAACCTCCCTTCTGTTCGTGTTGTCGTTATTATTCGTACTCATAATGCTGTTATTATTTCGTTTTTTGCGTGTTCGTACGAATCTCTGAGTAAATTATACAGGATAATTATTAAGTATTAGTGATTCTTTTACGTGCTTCAGTTCCTTACACTAGCTAGTCAGTTTTCTAGTTCTATCATTTAGACATTTGACTAAACCTGCTTTAGCTGACATTGAATGGGATGACTTCAAGTTCAGATACCTGTTGGAAAGTGTCGGTTTTCTGTAAACAATAATATCCAAACTACCGTGTTTCCTTAGTTTTATCCTGCAATCTAACATAGATAATTCTTCTTGTTCATTTTTTACCTCGTAAGTGAGTTGGATGGCGCTCACTACTGAGCTTATATGTGTGAAGAAATTTTCAATATGTTCCGATTTCAACAAAGTAAATGTGTCACCACATATTGGTGCAGGATTAAATGTTTGTAAGGCTGTGTTTTAGCAACTATCCATAAATATATGTTCTACGATTCGGGATGTTCGCGATCTCATTGTTACTCCTTCGTCATCTATTAAATGCCTTTTAAATTTGTTTTTAAAAATACGTATCACAGTGAAAACAGTTTTGTTTACAATTGTCACAGTTCATTCACAGGATTTGATTAATACATTAAAATTCACAGAATATGTGATTGTATGAAGCCGTATATGTTAATATTCACTTCGACTGGATGAAATAGCATCCAAATGAAAACAGAAGTTAGTATGCAGATTATTTTGTGGATATGTCTTTGATGACAGTTTGTTTATTTGATGTTTAACTATAAAATAGCATTATGTATTTATGCAATGAATAGTGTATTTTTCACTGTTCGACATGTGTGATATGTAAGCCGATATAGGATTATGCTCAACCACAGTGAACCAGCTCTATTCTCGTGTTACTGATTATGTTAATTCACTATAAATTATTTACATGCTTAAATCTGTGAAGATACCAGCTATAATTAGTCCATGTAAGCATGCACTTGACTCTTCGCTAGTACAAGTAAAATATTATTGTTCTAATAGTAATAATAACAATAATAATAATAGAAATTAACATTCTTAAATATTTTGATCATTATGAAAATGAAACAAAAGGTCAAGCTTTATGTTCATATTTACCACCGAATAATAGTGCAATTCAGAATACTAGTTCTATTCTATGTAAGACGCTCTGGCTTCCTATATTACTGGGATGAATTAACACGATATGAAAGTAATCTCACCGGGAATTCGAACTTACTTTGTTCTTACCCCCAAAGAAGCTCGCTGTGATGAACTAAGTCTGTCTGATCCCCTGATACGATTTGACCAATTAAACAAGTTGATGGGATTGAATTGCTGATTAGAGTGATTACTTGCTTATTGGAGATGAGTTCTGGCATGTTATGAAAGTTCTGTTTTCAGATAAGCTATGGTGATTGGTCCATCTATCTCTTTCGCCCACTAAGAGAGGAATCGAAATTAATTAGGATAGACTTCTTACTTTCTGAATGCATTATTTCACTTCTTAACTGCCTTTAATTAATTACATGACTAACTATGAGGAACGAAGTGGCTAGACATACTGATCAACCCTATTGGATGAGTTGCCACTAGGTTCCCAACACTAATGGAAAGGTTTCGACTAACTTTCGTAACACGGTTGCGATATTTTATTGCTTATAAGCGGTAGAATTAACCGCAGAGCAGATGTTTATGTCTTATTGTATGATTTTTAAGTTGTGTCACTAAAAGTGAACGTATTCACAAGTGCTTCGATAATTTGATCCTCACAATCTCAGTAACACCATTAACCTGTGTTCGAACAGTTACACAGAGTACTCGATGGAGGGGATAGATTAGTTAGTAAGATCATGAATGTTCATTGACTAAAAATATCGTGACAAGTTGAATCATAGTAAATCTTAGCGTACCACATTGAATGAAGTGAAATAAAATTGAAAGAAAGCTATGAGTACACAGATAAAGATGTGACGTAAATGAATGAAGTCTCTAGCTGGTGCTCTAAGTCATACAGATTTGTTTCGGCTTCCTGGATGGAATCCGTGAGATAATGAAATCGCCAGCTTGACGCGATAGGCAGTTTTTTAGTAATAGTCTCAACAGTACGGAGGCAAGTAAACAACATCTCCATCTTGATTCCGAAAATCGTGTTATTATGTTTCTTATTTTCCATATGAACTTTTCTTTGCTTTTCTTTGCTTTTTCTGAGGTTGATGATGTCACTATTTTCAGTTTTTGGTCTTTCTTCTGACTAACATTTTCCCCAATGTGCTGTCAAATATAACAGTTTGAACTGATACCCAGTTATTCTAGGTTCTCTTTTAGTTTATGACTACATAGAGTCGAGTAACGAAACCTTTTTGTTTGTTGCTGATGCCATTGCTTTGGTGTTATCAGTTTTTATTTAACAGATGGACGGTTTTGAAATGGAAAATATTTGTAGCTCAGGTGGATTATCTTGGTTATTTTGTGTTCTCTAAGCTGGCTGGTTTATTTGTGATTCTTTCATTGTCTTTCTAGACAATGTCGTCAGCAATAACAATATTGAAGTTATTGCCGATGATATTGTCTAGAAAAACAATGAAAACTTCACAATTAAACCACCTGGCTTAGAGAACACAACCAAGATACATAGTTTTTTGTTAGCAACGCTTAAATAGCATAGATGAAAACAGCATTCATTTAAAGGGAAGAATTTGAGCGAATACGTATTTTTATTCAGATTTCTTCGGACCCTTCTTTCAATACAATATTTCATGCTTATAAGCAAACACATGTAGATGGAATTTAATTGTGAATTCCGTAGTTTTTATGTACCATCTCTTGAGGCATATGATAAAATTTTTCACATCCGGTTTGAAGTTCGCACACTAGTAGATCTTATGGTCTTTCAACTTATTTTTCTGAAAACTCACACTTCAGGTTGAGGAGAAATATGGCCTTGATCGCGTCTCTCGTGAACTAATGGTTGAACCATACGTTATTTTGTGGAAATCGGAAGGTAATTTTTAAAGTTTAGATAATTTATCAGTGTGTAAAGTTATATTACTATCCACTAAATTAAAACATTAAAATGCAGTTTATCACAAATTATTTGAGAAAAGCGTAATTTGAACAACTAGTATCATAAGTTCTTAAATTCAACATCAAAGTGAAGTTGGCAAATATCACGAATCTTTTGACTCTTAACGAAAGGTTCATCCAAGGAATAATTTGAACTCCACTTAGTAGGTAGTAATAAAGAAGCAGTTCATTAGCTGTATACAAGTTTGGCAACGAGGCTATGAGGGTTAATAGAATTTATTTAACTGCTTACCTAGACCTGTAGTATTTGGTGGAAGCTGCAAACACTTATTATGGGGATTAATGTTCGACCACTCAAACCAACGATTCTCAGCTCTACAATTATTGATGAAATTTCCTAGCATACAGATTCACAATCTAAAGGGTTACGTTTTGCTAAAAGCTTGTCTTTTAGACTGATATATCACCTGATGTTTATTGACTAATAACAATCAGGTAGTAAGTTTTGCTATCAAATGAAAACCCAGATTATTATATTCAATTTTTTTGACCAAGTTGGTAACCACCAAGTGGGATTGAATAGGGAATAGGTTAAAGGAAGTACTTTGTAGGTACTTGAAATAAAACAACTAACAGAGTGGTTTAATTAACAGTGGGTTTTATTGGTTATAAAATAGCTCGTGAGATGCGGTGTTCATCTCTTATTTTTTGTTTGTTTCTAAATATCAAACTCATAACCGGTCAGATTTAGTTTCTGATTGAGTGGGAGTATTCAATACTGCTGCGTTTTTGTGCAAAAAATAATGCATGAAATTTATGTTCAACAGTAATCTGCGTCTGTGATGCAATGAATTGATCCGTCTGCATTATTTGAGATGAAATGACTGAACTATTGATGAATCCTATTTGCATACTATCACCTGGGTAACATTCGATTCTTGTTCCATAGCACAAAAGCTAATGAATTCATGCTACCAAGAGAGCATTTCATCCTGTTAATGTTTATCATTGGCATTAAAATTTCTTGATTTTTGTAAACTCATGCATTCTGGTCATCTTTACCTTTCGTAAACAGATCCTCATTTGGTGTGTCGTGAAGATTTTCTCTATTGGTCTCTCTCTCGACGATAAAGAAACTGGTTGTATCTTTTTTCAATATTTCTCCCATGTTTTAGTAATGAATAACATTGGAGACGCTCTTGTCTTTTTCTGATAATATTCTATAGACCTGAACAACTAAATGTAATTATTTTATCTATAGTGTGATAAATGTAATCATTATTGGAATAAGAAACAGTAATATTTTAGCTTTGGTCACTTACATTCATTTCTCTTTTTTAAGTCTCCAGTGGTGAGTAATGTCCACTTCACTCTCACTTTTGCATATAAAGTTGTTCAGGAACATTTTATGAGAGATAGATGATAACTTCTGTTCACTTTCACAACGTTGTGATTGAGAAGTTTCCACTTTCATTTCTATGTAGTACAGTAATACGAATTATCTAATGCAATATATGCATGACACACATTTTCTGTGGAATGGTTTGCATGGACTGAATTTCTCTTAGGGAACCTATGTTAACGTGTTTAATAGTAAACATCGGCAATTACTAGATCTGAAGCCTTTTTTACCGCTTACTATTTCGGAATAAACTCAGTAATCAGCATTTGGAAGATTGTGAAATTGTAAATGCAGAGCAAGGAAATCAAACAAAGATAAAACTGATCATATTCGCTTGTAATGACGAAGTAAAAAGTCATCGCAAGGTTATGGCTACATTAGAATGACAAACTGGACACATTTCCTTTGAATATAAGCCTTAACCTTGGAGTGACAAATTTTCGTTTTCTCTATGATGCCTAAATTATATGTTCGTAATCTTTTTCGATTCGTACATCTTACTCATGAGATGACTAAGAAAGATATTGATATTAAGGGGTGACCAGAGTCAACCAGATGTTCAGTATTAGAGCAGCTGATCAGATTACAGTCTTCGTTATACAACTAAGTAGGATTGTGCTCGGAGATGTTTTTGAATAAAGTGGAGTCCTTGTGTTCTATATATCTAACTCCACAGAAGCTTATCAACTAACAGACATACTTCAAAGTGAAATAGACTTCTGAATAGTATGAGAAGCTTGCAAGCCCTCATTTTGGTTTTAAATCAGAGTAATCTAAACACCAGATTACCATTTAGCTCGTTTGACGTATAGTTGAGCACTATATTTCGTTAGTTTATAACACTTTTGTCCAAGAGATTGCAAATTGCGACCTTGGCTGAATAGTTTTCGACGTATACCCAAATAACATAACAGCTGGGCAGTCGAGAAAACTGCCAAGCGCTGAAAAAGTTAGGTAATCTTCAAATTGATCATCAGCCACACAAAGCTAGTCAGAAGCGGTGATGTAAAAAACGATTAGTCTGACATCGTTAAGTGAAGTCATTTCACAATAACAAAATGCTTACAAAAATAGCCGCAAAATAATACCAGTGAAATAAATACCCATATAATATCTCAAACTGAGAAGAATGTTTCACGACAGTAAGGCTATAAGCTTGCAGTATTTGAGTATGTTTACATCTTTTCAGTAATTATAATGCTTAACAGACTTAGCTTTATAGTTGAACACGACTAGCCAATATGTATGATCAATTTACTTTGCCGGGATGCCAAATTTAGTTCATATAAAGTTTGCGTACACTTCAGTCATAACAGGCCCTCTAATATAATAGTAAAATTTAGACACTTTAGAGCAATATAACTTTACATTTTATTAGTACATTAGATATAACACGGTGATACAGGAAATAATATGGAATCATAACATTCTCATTCGCATTCTACGCTCTACGCTACTGAGAATATTACAGTCTTGTTGATTATTGTTATATCTTCGTCGCCAACGGTTATATGTTCCGAACAAATATAGTGCACATGCTTAGCTGACAGCTAACTTAGTACGCAAGAGCCACGACTGCAGCCCCAGGGAGAATAGAGAAAACACCAAAGCTGGATGATGGGAGAGTTTGTCTCTCTGAAAATATAATAATAAATCCCAAAACACGTAAATATGTACACACATGAGAAATGACCTTGTTCTCAATTTGAGACATTTGCATAGTAAGAGTAAAGATTAACCAATCAGCGAATCACATTACAATTGTGGCAGAAAATAAACTACTAGTCTTACCTTAAAAAATGGTGTGAGAATTCCCGGTTAAAAGTGTTCAAATCTATAGCAATGTTTTATGCAAAGCTAGGGCCTCACAACAAAAACTTCCTAAAATATTTTAACTATAAAATAAAATTGATTTGTTGTGACTATTCTATGGGAGTAGAAATGGACTGACTCAAATATACTTTGAAACAAGGTAACTGACTCAATAATTTAGGAGGTAATTACTTGACCGTACTCGCAGACAAAGAAAGAAAAGATACTTCCAGCAAAGAGAATTTTTAAATCTAAGACAGCATAACCTGTGATACTGTGACATATCGCTTAAGTAGAACCGTTGAAATGATGTTCAGTGCACTTGAACCGTATCCCAGCTTTTAAAGCTAACCAGTACTTGGACAGTAAATCAGAGGTAAATTACTAATAATAACATTATCGATGTGAAGCTGGTTGCGTAAGTTATACTTAGAAGGTTATATTCATTTGTGACTACGAAAAAATACTGGTATAGTTGAAAAAACGAGTGACTCAATCTATCAAATGCTTTATATTGTTGTTTCTGTTAAACAGTGGACCTCAAAACAAATCTTTATTTCGCGCATAAATGCTGTTTTCTAAACAGTTACCGACCCAAGGTCATGCATTATTTTTCCTGGATAGTCATCCACTCTCAGCAGTCATTTCTTAGCCATGAAGTGTCAGCGTGGACCAACTGATAAACAGTTTTCATGAAATAGCTCAATCATCCATCTATTCTGTGTATTTAAATACATAGATCACATGCTGTGAAGGAATTGTTTGGTAGATGAACTGTACACAGATCATTATACAGTTTAATGTTACAATGTCTTGACACTGATCCATATTGATTGATATGACGATGCTGTCAGCAAGATGCTTTATTCGTCAATGTTATATTGTGTCATACGATGGTGCCCACATCCTACTGTTTTATTTGTACGCTGATATTTCATAAACAGCAAGCATTCAGTTTACAGTAGCGAAAATTTGCAGTTAGAATAAGAATGATAACAGTTCAACTCTGTCAGGGCTTTGAATTTTGATCAATACAAGGTGTAAAACTTTGGCACTGTGATAGAATGTAATTCCATCTTAGGTTTGTTTATTTGATGCATAACAAACAATGATACAGTATTATATACTTAATGACTTTTCGAGCATAAATTATTGCACTTAATCATATCGATGTTTGATGTCAGACATTTGATCTTCGGACTTCATAATTTTATCAGCACTTACTTCAAAGAGATGACAGATTTAATTTAAAAGGCATATTTTTTAATCTTTTTACCTACAAATATGTTAGCAGGTTTGTTTTCAGTACTGTATATAAAAACAATGTGAATTTGTTGATTATTCTTTGAACAAGAAGACCATACATTTCGTTAATATAACAGTAAAAATTGGGTACTTTGGTAGACATAAATTCTATTTCACAATGAAACAGTACTATTTACTGGATAACATTTTGGACACAATTTATTGTTCATAGACATATCATATGGTAAGGAGTTACTAAACATGAAAATTTTCAACCTGTTAATGGCTTTGCAGATGTAGTAATCCAAATGTATAGATATTTAATAAGACTTTGAACTATGAGGTATTTTAAAGTGTTGTGAGCGTTTTTAAACTTAATGGAAAATTTAGATTTGTGACTAAGATCTGGATGATTAGTGAAGAACATCTCAGAAGTCTGAAGTTTTAGTGACTACTTCGTATGAGATTATGAAAATAGCCTCTAAAAATTATACGATGGCTTAGAGAATGTGAGGGTTGAATTTTAAGATGCATGTCAGGGATATGGATAAAATATGTGTTGAAAATGCTCCAATTAGCAATTTAACTGGCCAGTACTGTTATCTGATAAGCTTCACCATCTAATTTCTAAATCTATGGTATCAGGATTATGTGAACAGTAGAAAATCATAGCCGAATATAATGAATGAATGCTACTGTCGAGGAATAGAAAATGACAAAAAAAGTTTTATTACTTTGGAAGAAGTAATTTAAGGACTGAACACTTCTGATGTACTAGTAATCAGGTTATACACTTATCATCGACAACTTAACACTCCTTTTGAAAAATTACGAACTGAGAACTGTTCACAAGTTGTACAACAAGATTTTCAACAATAATTTTTTTTAAACCCAAGGAAAGGAAAACAAAGCTGAGTTTTGGTTATCTCAATACTTAAATTGAAAACAGTTAGCTCAGGAAGTACACAGTTCAATCATTTAGTTATAACAGATACAAATAGACGACAGATTTTAGCACAAAGTTGTCCCTTTAAACGCACAATGTTGTGCACTTGGTTACTGAATATTGGACAGAGGTATGTTCTGAACGTCTGTAAGTGGAATACGACATCTTAAAAATATATTGATTAAACCCATTCATTACTATGTTATCGACAACGAAAGCTAATTGATGTTTAGGAGGGCAAATTGTATACCCAATGTAAAGTATCGTTTATGAAAATTATAAATTGGTTGAAGAGTGGCTTTTATGCTCTCTGTACTTATAGTGTACCCAAAACTACAGCTGAAGCTGACAGTTAAACTCAAGTTATATCACAAGCTCTTAGTAATGATACTTGAAAAAGTTTTTGCATTAAATTTTTCTCCTAAGTACCTCGATTTCAAAACTGTAAGTTTCAGGCATGGTTTTGTGTTTACTCTTTACTCAGTTTAGGGCTAATTCCAACTTCGGATGGTGGTTTGTGGATAGTGAACTACCATTAGTAGGAAAACGTCGGAGAACAGGACAGCTTTTTCGTTCTATGTTGTGACTTTTCAGTAGTTCTCAACAACAGTCCTGCAACTGATACTAGTCTATGGTGAAAACCACCTTGTAATTCGAAATTGGTGAGACATAGAAAAGGTTTAATTAAACAGATTAACCACACTTATTACATATTTCTAATTATTTCCCCTGGGAATAGTGAATATTTCAGTGCTAGTTTTCTTTCACAACATCATGTCCCTTCAAGTGTAATTACACTTAAGGTGGGTGATATGGAAGAATAAAGCTTCTGTACTTCAACAAATAATTGTCGTCTCTAGATACTATCATATATCGTGCTGGAAAGTGACTTATTGTTCCTGATAACAGGAACCACACTCATATGTCTGTCATCATTCAAGTCTCTTATAAACACCATTAAACTTTTAACATCGTCTTTTAATTCTTTACATCTCTACATTAGTTACGTAATGTCATCTTTAGGTTTTTTTAGATAACAGATCGTTATAATAATTTGAATTCAAGTGACAGCGTCATTGCTTTCCTGAAACCGTGCACCATAATCCGCATTGAGGTTTTATGTCCATATCCTTCTTCAAATCGGACAACAAGGCCCACTGACTTAAATTCCTATATTTTGGGTAACACATGCATGCTGTGTTTTTGAGATAAGAAAACATAATCCAAATGTGATTGCTCACTTGAGAATGCCTGGCATCTTTCAAGAATCTAAAGTGCTCTCAGCCAGTCATCATCTTGTAGGTGCTAATATAAAGTTACGTATTACGGCAGAAAGAGATACCCTAGTTATATCATGTCAGACAGTCGCCTCTCTTCACTTCAGCTCATTGAAACAGTAAAAAAGAAGGGTAGTAACAAAGATCGCTTTCTTATTGAGTCGAATAATTCAGACGGAAAAGTAATTAGGTTCCATTTTCAGAATCCCAGACGAGTGAACAGATAACGGCAATAATCGTGCTAACAAAACTTATCGACAGTACGAACTTCATATATAAAGGGCGATATTGTCTTACTTTGTGTTCACTGACCTCAATTCAACGGTTGATAAGATAGATAATTAGATAAATAGAGGGTCAGTAGGAGACTGACGCTTCTTCAGCAGCATATGCCTAGACAGCGATCACGGGTTTATTCGATCATACGTATGTCTGCATCCAAATAAACGTAAAAGAACCACAGCAACAAGTTCATTGCTAGCACAGCTTGATGATGAGAATACTAAGGATACTTTCAGAGAGAAACTGGCGAAAAGCTATCCAAACAGGACGAACTCATCCTGAAGGAACCTGTAGTCATCTCTAGTTATGCTGAAACGACATTAAACAAAATAAGTGACTCTAAGAAAGATGTTAGAAAGACTCACTGGATCTCAAGAACATTTTCTGAACTAATGGATGAAAGTGGGCATAATGATACAGGCTTTCTGAGCACAACGAGGCGTGGAAGAAACTCATGTAGACTGACATAGAGATCAGAAAGCGGGTAAGAGCACCGCTGGTCATCAAAATCTGGAGCAACGGAAACTAAAGAAGTAATGGGTAGCAGTAGAAACTAATTTAAATTTATCGAGGGAGACGGAACTAAAATCCGTCCTATCACTCCAGATTAAACCCAGGACCACGCATTATCACGTAACGGTCCGAGTTGCCACAACTTCATTCACATTCAAAGTATTCAAAAGAATTTGCATCTTGTCAGCGTCTTCAATAAACAGGACTATGTCATCTGTGTATTCTGGGTCTAACGAAAATCCTCCTGCGATTAGGTCAATCTCCGTGTAGTCAGGTGATGAAAGGGAGACCTCCATAAGAATATCTATGATAAAATTGAATAAGAATGGGGAGAGTGGGTAGCCTTGACCGACACAACTCGTAAGCATGGCTCCGTGGACATCTCACTACAGGCTCTAAGTGTACGAGTAGAGAGCCTTCAATAGAGTGAATTACTTAGTCGGCACTCCTTTCAATGAGAGACATTGCCATAAGACTTCTCGATCAACAGAGTCGAATGCCACCTTCAGGTCGAGATATACAGCTAGTGTTGGGCGTCGGTGCTTGCGTTCCAAAATGTGGCACAGTGTGAATGTTTGGTCGACATACCCTGGGTCGGGTCTAAAACCTGCCTGCCTGGTTTTCTCGGGATCGCTATTCCCAAGCACCACTCAGGCGTCGAAGAATTATAGAACCTAGAATCTTAGACACTATGTTCGTCAGGCTGGTTCCTCTGTGGTTACCACAAGAGGACTTCTCGCCTTTCTTGAAGACTGGGATAATCGGTGATTTAGATCAGTCAAGGGGGGGGACCGTATTTGATTCCCATATACTAGCTAACACTTCCGTTAACCTAACTAAGAGCACCTTACCACCATCTTTGTATACCTCAGGAGTTAATCTGTCTGGTCCTGCCGCCCTTCCTCGTTTCAAATGACCTACCGCTTTCTCAACTTCTGCCTATCTCAATGTTTTTTTTCAAGATCCGACTGGATAGCGGGCAACGCAATGGTGGCTGGAGGTCAGTTAAACTGTTCCTCAAAGTGTTCTGCCCTTCGTCCCAGTCGTCTCCTCTGCGAGTGAATCGCAGATCAGTCCTTCTCCGCTATAGCCTCACTAATCGTTGTTGACCTATTTCCCCCTAGTTTCCTTAATAACTCTGAATAACTGTCTGCTGTTACCAGTCGCCGCTGCCTTTTACATCTCTTTAGCCTTCGCTGCCCACCACTGTTCGCGGTCGTTGCGTAGACTTTTTCTCAATCTAATTTGAAGTTGCGATCGCTCTTCATTGTACATAGAGCCTCCAGGGATGCGGTCACGTGCATCCATTAGTTCGGAAGAAGCTCCTGATATCCACTGGCTCTTTTTAGCCACTCTTCCGGAGTCGTCTACGGTCTTCAGCGCTGCTTTCACAGCAGACTGCAGATGGCATGAAGCTTCTTCTTGGTAAGTGATAGTCTTCTGTTCAGATAACTCCCTAGCCAGTTTTTCGCTGAAAGCGGCTTTGAAGTTTTCGTTGTCGAGCTGCACTCCCATTGGTTTTGTTGCCAAATTTTTCTACTTCTATTGAGACGTAGGCATATACGAGCTCGGACCAACGCGTGGTCGCTATCCAAACACGTACTACAGAAGGAGCGGCAGTCTTCCACCGATCCCCTCTAGCAATGTCTAATAGCAATGTGGTCTATCTGTGTCCATCGCTGGGTTGAGCTCGGTGGACGCCACATCAGACAGTGTCTTTCTTTATTTCTGAAATTTGTGCTAGCTAAAAATAGGCAGTTAACTCAGCATAGTTGTTGTAGTCTGAGGAAACTTGAGTGCTGACAGAGTTGTGAGGGTGGTTGATACTTCCCGGCTGCCCACACCGTAGAAGAACCGAAGGACGGAACGGAAATGGTGATTTTTAGTGAGATTATGGTGAAGTTGGGTGTGTTTCTGCTACAGGTGAGTCAACTTGGACAATGAGCGAAGCGTTTTATGGAACAGATCAATTGAACTCCAACCAATATTTGGTTGCTTGCTGTACAATTCATCCTTGAATAAAACACTGAAATAAGGTCTTCGACTCTTGCAACCGTTGAGAAGGTTGACAATGATCTGATATGAGGAAGGGTAGTAGACCCTAGTGGGATCACACCAGAGATAGCTTAGGAGAGTGGAGTAGGATACTTGATGGTTAACAAGAATGGCTTATCGAAATCAGATATGATCCTCTCTAACTGGTCTGAAAAGACAACTGTTCAAACCTTAAACAAATGATGATAAAATGTTTCTTGTGCCAACTACAGAGGAATCAAACTGACGTACCTAGTGTCTGAATTTATAGGTTTTATAATCATCAGACGTCTGAATGAAGCTCAGAAAGAACCTACCCGCCAGGTGTTGGAAGACGTGCACACTTACTGGTGCCCAACAGTAGCTATACATTTCTACGCAAAGTTGCCGTTCCACTCCACCAAATGAGAACTCTTATGGCTACGTCTGTCATTGAAATGGTGCCTAGTAGGTGCATCACTTTGTTGAAGCCTGTATACTCGAATACTTATGGGCATGTCAATGTGATAAGGTATCAGGTTAATTGTATACGTCGAGTGGTGTCCACCAGCGAAGTTCACTCTCTCAATTCTTGTTTGACTTTGTCTTAGACATGCCTATGAAGGTTTTCCTGTCGTCATCTGACTTTGTATGGAATGGCCTTGTCACGGGTGACCCTTTAGTAAACCTAGAGTGCGCAAATGACACGATCCTGTTACGTGAAAACACTGTATAAGATGCAGAGTCATCTGGACACCTTGAGTAGCAATTCGAGAATGTTTGAGATGGATTTCTCACCAGGCAAATGCAGATTGTTGCTTCAGGACTGGTCTGGGTTGTCACCTTGCCTAAAGATAGGAAGTGAAGTAGTTAGGTTGATTGACCAGTTAACTTCCTAGGGAAGTTGGATCGGTCCTGGTGGTTCAGTGACCGACGAAACCTCTGCATGAATACAAAAGGCTTCATTGGTCTTTTGCCGTTTAACACTATTTACGTCACCGGCATAATATGCGACTGATAATTACGAGTCAAGTGTATCAGGTATCAGTTTTCTCTGTTCTTTTGTATAGCCGTGTAATATAGTTACTAAGAGTAGAGGATATGAAATGGTTTCAGTTTTTCAGCTGTTACCTTTGAGGTATTTGTTGTATGTGATTGGTTCACTTCGTCATAATATATTGGTCGGGTGTGCGGTTCATAATTTTTGTGAACATTCATCAACTCAGATGTGTTGCGGACGACAAACAATCTTTTACTCCGATTCACAGTGTTAACCTGGGTAGGATTAAGCTGGCAAAGGGAGCAAAGACAACCATGAAGTTCTTGTTTATTTGTCTAAGCTATGTAGAGAAATAGGGACCCGCAGGTTGTCTACAATGCAAATACAGTCAATGCTGCTTTTTATTGGTAATAATAGCTTTATTTCAAACAATACATTTGATATATCAAGGAATTCTCAGCACGTAACAAATTAACAAATTTACTTCCAAAACAATATTTTCAAACAAAACGATCATGGCTTCTGAGTGATGTTCAGCATAACAGCATCAAAGGTAATAATGTGGAGCAGACGGTTGCTGCTGGATTAGTTTCCGGTGTAAAAATGTAAATGTAAAATACACAAGTTACAACAATGTTATCAGTATAGGATACCCAATATCTGTCCGTAGCTCACACACAAACACTTCGGGTTCAAATCCGCCTCTTTTTTTGGAAACGTCCACCACTACATTAAGAACATTTTAAAAATCCCCAAAAGTACACGATAGGTTTGGAGGACATATTTCAGAGATTAAAACAAACTAATAGGGAGGACTGATGTATCATGCTTAGTGGAAAATCTCATTGGTAGCCCGAAGTTAAAGCAGGCCTTCTTCTCTTGTTCTGCATTATTTGTTGGCGCGTAGCATTGAATGACTGTAACTTTCCTTCCTTTTGAGCTATATCTTGCTGTCGTGATCATAATGCTGGAGGAGGTTGATTCCCACTGCATGAGAGAGAGTCTTTGATACTCTTGGGGACATCATGATAGCCACTCCAAAACTCAGTGTGCTCGTGGTTGTCGTCAGAGTGACAATATCGGAGTAGATTACTGACTCTCCAGTTAACAGTTTGGACAGTTCACTTCCATTCCATCTGCTTTCGCAGATTCCAAGCACTTTCATGCCATACCCCTTTTGCAATCTGGACAGCCTTGGTAGGTCCATATATGGTGCGGATATTCCATGTCCCCATCCTTAATTTTGCTTTCATCGAGAGAAGATACATCAGCCGACTGGCTTCTCACCAACCAGTGTCACTTCGTCTCTCCAATCCCGTAAAGGAATAGGTTTGTTTTCACTTATTTGAAATATACTTTTTGTATACCGACCAAACATATACACTGTGCCACATTTTGGAACGCAAGCACCGACGCCCAACACTAGCTGTATATCTCGACCTGAAGGTGGCATTCGACTCTGTTGATCGAGAAGTCTTATGGCAATGTCTCTCATTGAAAGGAGTGCCGACTAAGTAATTCACTCTATTGAAGGCTCTCTACTCGTACACTTAGAGCCTGTAGTGAGATGTCCACGGAGCCATGCTTACGAGTTGTGTCGGTCAAGGCTACCCACTCTCCCCATTCTTATTCAATTTTATCATAGATATTCTTATGGAGGTCTCCCTTTCATCACCTGACTACACGGAGATTGACCTAATCGCAGGAGGATTTTCGTTAGACCCAGAATACACAGATGACATAGTCCTGTTTATTGAGGACGCTGACAAGATGCAAATTCTTTTGAATACTTTGAATGTCAGTTTGTGAATGTTTGGGATGCGTTTCTCACCACCCAAATGCAAATTGTCGTTCCAGGATCGGTCTTCAACGGTACCCCACCGCGGCTAACAATAGGGTGTAGTGGTTGAGTGTGTTGACCACTTCACTTACCTGGGAGGTAGGATCAGCCCTACCCTGGTGGCTAGCTTAGTGGCCGATGAGATCTCTGCACAAATACAAAAGGCTTGATTGACTTTTGCCAGCTTACACCACCTATGGCGTCGCCGTGATATCCGATTGTCTATTAAGGGTGGCGTGTACTGCACAACAGTCCACTCTGTTCTACTGTATGACTGGGAAACATGGCCATTGAAGGTGGAAGATATGAGAAGGCTGGCATCAGGTGTTTGACCACCGTTGCCTTCATAGTATAGGCCGCCGTATTCCGTGGTGTCACCATGTGAGTAACGCAGACGTCAGGTGTGGAGTTTTAGGGAGAAGAGGTTGTGAACCTTCATCGACTGAGATGGTTGACTCCGACACGTGTTATGTATGCTTAGTCGCCGTCTGCTTCGTTACAAAATGTTGACTGAAGTAGGTTGCGGCTGGAAAAGGGTTTGGGGTGGCCAGACTGAAACATGGCACCAATGTATGAAGTCTCTGACTGTTGGTTTGAGCCATGTGGGACGATGCAGACTAGCCGGTTGAGGTCCGCGGGACAAGAGAAACCAGTAAGTAGTTGGAGACTCTAGGTGATCACATGGCTGAGAACCGATGTCAGTGGCACAGATGCATACACACATTATCCTCATCTTAACGACGCTTTACCGAATCTCACTACTTTCTCATTCTTCGTCTCTCTCTTTTCGTACTTTATATTTCTTTTGATTGCATTCTCTTATCTTCATCCTGCGTCTCACTGCCTTTCTACTTCAGGTACTGATAAGAGATGTGGCAACTCGGACCGTTACGTAGTAATGCCTTGTCCTATGCTGATATTTACGTTAGGATAATCGCATTCATACTATGTCCGCATATTTTTACTACACACTGTTAACCACTATTTTCGTTAAAATCGAAGTAGAGAAGACAACGCTACACGTACTTGAGAGTTGAAAGTAGTCACAGAACAGTTTATTTACAAGAGTTATCGTTGTGGAATAGTTAGTATTTTATGAAATGAATTCAACGACAATCTAATAACTCAATTTTACACAAATGGTTGGATTATACACGCTGTATGGAAGATCCTGTAAATTATGTAATCCATATTGTTATCATGTACACCTTAACTACGATTATACGGACTTTTATCATTACTTTCATTATGATCCATTGTTTAAGTTTCCTCACGGAATACAAATTTACAGCTTCCTGATATATTGGCTGACAAGAGTCTCTCATTTGAACATCTGGTTCCTAATTCCCATGTTACTAACAACTAATGCCCTGTATCAACCTGAACATTATGCACTAGTCGGACCAGGATTAAAGTTAGGGCTGCAATGCTTCACAAAACCTCAGAACGCATTTATTACTCACAGAAAGTAAAACACTATTTAGTATTTAGAGGGAACAATAATTCCATTTTACCAAAATATGTATCTCTGAGTAAGTTATTGGAATCGAAATATATTTACACAAACACAAGTATGTCGATATTCGATAGGAAAAATGTTTTTGCGATGCATTTAGCGCACGGTCTAATAAATTATTCACAGCAATGATACAGAATGGTAAACACTTTATGAAAGTTACTCAACTGTACAATCAACATGGTCAGTCAATAGTGCTGCTACTACGCTATTTTGACTGGCTGTTTCCCAACAGTCTTCATCACTAGATATGTTTTTTCTATCATTTTTTCGTACACTACCATTTAACTCAAGTGAACTACGTTTATATCGACTTTTGAAGGCAACCGGTTTCCCTGACCGATGACGTTCCAGATGTTCATTCAACTTTTGCTACATGCATGAAAACAGAAAAGGAAAAGAACAGAATAATTAATACACAAGTGATTACTTTACACGTAAATATGATATAAAAAGACAGCGTTTTCGTCAGGAAATATTTCGTGAAACGAGACTCAAAAGGCCATAAGTTCAAGTTGCCACAATTCACAGCAACATTCAAAGCAGTGACAATATAAATAAGCGCAGATTGAAAAAATGTTTAACTTTTCGAAGATGTTCTGTACAACTGTGGTAAAATTTGAGCTATGTCGCTGCACATACACCAAGTAATTTACCGACCAAGATGTCAATCTGAGCGAACAACTTGAAAGCAGTACGCAAGTGTGCGAGCTGAAACTCATCAATAACACAGAAGTGCGAAATAGCAGTTTTGTGATCAATAAAAAAATTAAATAGCTGCTGAAACTTGCTGTTATTCCCTACAGCCAATTTATCAATTACACAGTTGCTTTGAGTATTTCAAAAAAAGTTGTATTCTTGGTCAACCATAAATCTTACTTTAATCTAACATGTCACGCTTCTCAAAAGAGAATATAAACCCAGCGTATCAGAATATTTATCGTAGATATTGTAAAATTAGATGAGACAACCCGTCAACCATTAGAAATATACAAGTCGGCATTATTGTGCAACGATCTAAACTGATTTAACTTACACCACTACATTAGTCAGTAGAATATCTGTAACGAGCGGCAGCTCCTCATCTAGTATCCGGATACCAATAACTTGAACCCCTCACCCAAATGGAGCGCAGTATTAATGAAACTCGTCAAAACAGATAACGTTTACTGCTTCGGTAAACGACAAAAACATTTTAGCACACATATGTATGTAGATAATGATTTTGTTCTTGTTCAGAATTAAGAACAGTGATACATTCAAAGTAGTGTCAACCAATTACAAAGTAGCCTTGAAAACAGTGACAAACAGAGATCCACAGACTAAAGCGTGAAGAAATGGTGCGAAAACAGTTTATTCAAATCCATAAAAATTAAATATAGCCTGTTAAGATAGTGATCAAGGATCCTGAAACACAGGATAGCAAAAGAAATGAAAAGCACACGATGACCAAAAGTAAGTAAGAGACTACAAGGGAATTTGATATATCAATGAAAATTCCCATTATAATTCAAAAACCATCTGAGCAAACAAAGAATATTCTTGTCGCCAACTTCTGGTTATGTGTACATATTGAAGAACTATGCATCAAAAATAATGAGATTTCGCTTATCAGCTGGTTAATAATGTTATACAGTTGAGGAAGGCGATTCAAAAAAGTCTTACGTGAACGTTAATGATGAAATCAATTGTTACTGGGATTCAATCCAATATAATTGGTTATCGGATGGATAACCATTTACCAAGAGTGTATAGGTTGCGCACAAACCAGGAGTGCCGTTAAGACCAATTCCTGATATGCGAAATTCTCCTTTCCATGCTCCAGTGAAATGGTCGGTTACTACTTTTCAACCTTAACGCAAACAGCTAGTAAAACGTAGTGTGAAAGACATATTTGAATTTATGGAGAGAATTAGGGAGGCTAACATCATAAATAAAACTATGATGTCACTGGATGTAATATCTCTATTCACCGGTGTTTCTCTCCTTCAGACAGTCAACTCTATATAGGTGAACACTTGAAAGAAAAGTCTAAAGTCGGGATCCCAATAGATGTCCTAAAAGAATTTTTGCTAACATGCAAGATGAATGTTAATTTTAAACTTGATGGTGAACAAGTGGATGGAGTCCCAATGAGCTCTCCACTGGGTCCCATAATAGTGGATCTTTTCCTATCAAAACTACAGAATGATTTGCTTGAACGATTTATCAGAGAATTTTCATTTTACTATCGATATATAGATGGTACCTTCATCCAGTGCTAAAAACTCTAACTTACAGAATAAAGGCTATTTGTTCGGAGGACATAATTGAGAAACTGACGATTTTGAGCAACACGCCAATGAAAATGACTATCCTGATAAATTCATATATATATGATTACAAGAAATGACAAGGATGTATCAAAGACTAGCAAGAAACCCCTATACATTCGGGTACAGTTTAGAGGTGGTGCTCAGTTAGATACTACTTCACAAACTACAAAAATCAATACAGAGAACTTTTAATGCTGGTAAATTGCAAATTATGTTCTTTGCGCGCTTAATGGAGACACCAAGACTCAAAGATGAATTGCTAAGACTGGTCACTTCCTATTGTGTTTACCAGTTCAACTGCTCCTGTGGAGCTAGTTACGTCAGCCATTGCGCTAGGAATTTAATTCTCCGTGCTCGCGAACACCTTCCAGTGTGGTTAAAAGGTGAAGAACACTACTCGTTCTTTATTAGTACATTTGATTGAAACGAATTATAAGGTGGATATGAATTAGTTATTTTCCATTCTATGTCGGGTTTCTATCAACTAGCCAACAGGTACGGGGCTTCGAATCTTCAGAATGCAGAAGCAGTAGCAATCAAGATCAAACAACCGAAGTTATGTGTTCAAAAAAGCAAGTGCTGCCGCTGCAACGAAAGTGAATCGATTCGGGGCACACAAATTGTTTAGCATCCTACCTCAGGTAATCTAATTTTCTAACTCCATACTGTAGACATCCCTTCATCCATATACTCTGGAATAATTTTAGCACATTTTGTCCCCCATTTTGATGAGCTATTATTCCTCAAATTATTTTCTTTAATTTATTTCATCCAGGTCTCATAAACATTTCACTGTTTTATCAAACTATCACTTAGTGTTATGTAAGCCATATAATCGTTTAGATAAATATTTTGAATTAAATCTCAGTAACAATTGATTTTGTTGTTAATGTTGACATAAGACTTTTCTGTGTTGCCTTCCTCAACTGTATAATATTATATTAACAGGGTGATAAGCGAAATCTTATTACTGTTGATGCTAGTTCACTAGTTACTAGCCCGTCCGAAGCCCGGGTAAACAGGGAAGGTTGGGCATAGGGCTAGCAACCCTACCCCATAAAACAAATCCAACCGCTAAAGAAACTTCAAAGCACAAACGAAATATAAGAAATAATAACAAAATTATTCCTCGCTGGAATCGGAGAGGCAAAATGACGCCAGTTGGTGAAAGCCTTCGGGAAGCCAATTGGCCAATGTGCCTCCTCTTCTCTCGATGAAAGCGAAAGTAAACGTGGGGACATGGAATGTCCGTACGATGTTTGAACCCAGCAAGGCAGCCCAGATTGCAAAAGAGATGAAGAGGTATCACATTGAAGTGCTTGGAATTCGCGAAAGTAGATGGAATGGGGGTGGACTCTCCAAGCTGTCAACTGGAGAATCAATAATCTACTCCGATATTGTCACCCAGACGACAACCAAAAGCACACTGAGTATTGGAGTGCCTATCATGATGTCCCCCTGCCAACAGCATCGAAGGCTCTCTCTCATGAAATGGGAACCAATCTCCTCCAGGATTATGACAGCAAGGTTCAACTCAAAAGGAAGGAAGTTCAAAATCATACAATGCTACACTAGGCACCCACAAATAATGCAGATCAGGAGAAGAAGGAGGAATTCTACAGACAACTTCAATCAACACTGGATAAGACCTCAGTTGGGGATATCCGAATTCTAATGCGTGAGGCGACATGAATGCTGTACTGGGAGGGGACAACACAGGAAGAGAACTAACCATGGGTCAAGAAGCGATCGGTGAGGTGATGAACGAGAATGGAGAATTGTTTGCAGAATTCTGTGCATTCAACTATTTGGTGATTGGAGGCGATGCAGTGTGTTCAAGCACAAGGATATTCACAAAGCGACATGGACTTCACCAGATGGACACACTAAAAATCAAATCGACTTTATCTCAACCTCAAAAAAATGGAGACACAGTCTACTTAACACAAGGTCAAGAAGAGGAGCAGATGTAGGTTCACACAACTCACTATCTTGTGCAAGGAGCCTTCCAAATCAAGTTGAAAGCCTTCACAGAAGTTGGTGATAGACCACAATTCAAGTACAACACCCAGAAACTGAAGGACGAAACCACAAAGGAAATCTTCACGTCAGCTATCAAGACAATATGGGAGACATTGAGCAACATCCCTGAAGAAAGCTGTGTGGAAGAACACTGGAAGTCTTTGAAAGAGATGTGGAAAGAAACCTGCACAACAGTATTAGGAAGGAAGAAGAAAGAAGATAAGGAATGGATCTCAATGGATACATGGAAGCTGAAAGAGCAGGGAGAGGAGGATGGTGAAGCAGAAGATAAACCAGTGCAAGGATGAACGACGAGAAGAGGAACTGAGTACAACGTACAAAACACTGGACAAAGAAGTGAAGAAGAGTGCACGCAAAGACAAAAGACACTTCTACGAAACACTGGCAAGTGAAGCAGAACAGACTACTGTTGGTTGTATCAAATAACCAGGTTGCTATCAGGGAAGAGATCAACACAGATGAAACCAATAAAAGATGAAGAAGGAAATTTAATTACGAAAGAAGAGAAACAAAGGAAACAATGGGCCGACCACTTCAAGAAGCTCTTGAACCGACCACCACCTGCACTTCGTCCAGAAATACCACCTACAGCTGCTGAGCTACAAGCGAACACAAATCCTCCAACAAAAGTTGAAGTCCTGAGCGTCATAAAGCTACTAAAATGCGGGAAAGCAGCATGACCAGACGGGATCCCACCAGAAGCACTGAAAACAGACGCAGAGACAACAGCGGACATGCTCACACCACACCACTATTGCAGAAGGTGTGGAAGGAAGAGAAGGTACCTGACGATTGGAACAAGGGTTACCTTGTCTAACTTTCGAAGAAGGGAGACCTCAGTGTTTGTAAAAACTGGTGCGGAGTCACACTCCTGTCCACCCAAAGCAAGCAAAATATTACGCCGCATCATCTTGGAGAGACTAAAGGATGCACTGGATTCAAAACTGCGACCGGAACAGGTTTGCTGGATCCAGAAAGTACAAATTATGTGCGGACCAAATTGCTACGCTTTGCATCATCATAGAACAGAGTATAGAATGACAGTCAACTTAACTCTACCTCAACTTCATCCACTTTGAGAAGGCCTTTGACAGTGTAGATCGACAAGTAATTTGGAAACTGCTTCAATACTACGGAATACCACAAACCTTTATCGGCCTCATTCAACAACTACATGACGACGCCACATGCCGAGTAATTCACAACGGGAAGTTCAGTGATGCTTTTGAAGTGAAGACAGGGGTGAAACAAGGTTGCCTACTATCCCCCATGATATTCCTGATTGTGGTTGACTGGACTGGATCATGCAGCAAACAGTGGGGAGCGAGAAGAGGGGGATACGCTGGACCACGGAAAAGAACCTAGAAGATTTGGATTTCGCCGATGACTTGTGTCTACTGTCACACAAACTGGAAGATCTACAGGCGAAAACTAACAAGTTGGCAGAAGAGGCAGGGCAGCGAAGGAAGACGGGACTTCAAGTGAATATAGAGAAGACAGAGGTAGAGGTTATGAAGATACCCAACTAACATCACCAACAGCAACAACAAGCTCCAATCACCATCAACGGGAGAAACTTAAAGGAAGTAACCTCCTTCACCTATCTAGGCAGCACTGTTTCAACTACAGGCGCCAAAGATGAGGATGTCAAAGTCAGAATCGGGAAAGTAAGACGCGTTCATTGGCCTGAAACCAGTGTGGAGATCTTCTGCACTGCACTCAGCATGTGGAACAAGATGCGGATTTTCAACACCAACGTCAAGTTCAGCCCTCCTGTATGGTTGAGAGACTTGGTGAGTTACGAAAGGAATTTCCAACAAACTACAGACATTCATCAACAACTGCCTACGCTGGCTCACTACTGAAGATCAGATGGACCACCAGAAAGAATAAGCAACAAGGAACTCTGGGAACGAAACAATCAAGAACCTATCGCCCAACAAATATGCACTGGAAGGAAGTGGAGATGGATTGGGCATATACTAAGAAGGCCGACTGGGGGCATCACGCACCAGGCCAGGCCCTCGAGTGGAACCCCCATGGGAAGCGACGATTTGGGTGTCCGAGGTGAGGGTGACATGGAGGAGATCGTGCGAGGAGGAAATGAGAGCTTATGGGCTGTGGTGGAGCCAGATTCAAAAGATTTCAGAGAACAGAGTTCACTGCAGACGTGCTACTGAAGCCCCATGTTCTATTAGCAACCTAAGGGACTAATGAAATAATAATCATAATCACAAACAGTTCTTCAATATGTACACATAACTGTAGAACCAGAAGAAGTTAACGAGAAGAATATTTTTTGGTTCACTCAAATGGCTTTTGAATTTTATATATTACTAAGAGCGATATAGTTACGTGAAAACATTTCAATACAGTGTAACAGGGTTTCAAGATAGTCAGAATCAATAAATCAATCAACTGAAAATCTTAGAGAAACAATGAGAAGTCGCGAATTCACGCATGCTACATATAAGTCTTCAAACGATGAGCAACCAACTAATAGAGGTTCACAGTTTTGGAATATTTATTAGTGTTATAAATGAAAATTTATTTTAACGGTTCGTAATCCACACTTCTTCGCCAATACTAACTAAGTAATTAATACTTCAAGAGTCATATGCCTATTCGTCTATTAGGCAGTGAGCTACGTCTACTATGAGGGTTATTATTATTATTATTAGTCCCTTAGGTTCCTAATGGAACATAGGGCTACTATGAGGGTTACTGATATTATTTAGCTGTTCAAACTTTGGTAGGTGGAGCATGCTTCCAAACTGGGACTTGATGGTGGAAAGTCAACTGCCTATGGAGCTACAGCTCAACAATGTTTTGTCTGACAGTAACCAGAAGCTTAGGACCATTAAGCAAACCCAACTTCATAGGGTCCACATCACTTTCTAAGGGCTTCAAGAACTCTAGACATACTTTTGAAAACATCGCCCGTGGATCATGAATAATCCGCAAACAACTTGAGAGCCAACTCAACATGTTACTAACAATAATTTACGGTTTTCTTGAATGTTTTGCCATTAAAATAATGACCTCAGCGAAGAAAACGTTTTCTGTAAGTGATGCATGTAACAATGATTAAAGTCACACTCATATCGTAGCTTATCACTAATAAGAAAAAAATTGCCTAATTTAACGGTCTTCTATCAGTTTCAAGGGCTGTGAGATATGACGCAGTGAACTTGGATTCCTAAATAAAGTAAACCTTGGATCCTAAAAAAAAACCTTTCAATATTTTTTTGGCATATACGGTTTTCTTCAAGATGACAATTGTCTTCCTCAGATTCCTGAACATTGTATTACTGTTATAACGGACCAAAGGAAGGATGCAAATTTTAGTTAAATACTGTATTTAGTTCAAGCGATAAGTTAATCAGCAGTGATTTCATATAACTATTTTGTAATTGTTTTTACAAGATTTCTGAAGACTCATCGATTATTGTTTTTATGTCGTTTCACTGAAACGTAGTGGTCACTCAACTGTACGTTATGACCCTCATTTTGCAGTCTGAATGTTATCGTTGTATATTTGTAATTCGTGTACTACATTCGTACTATTCACATGCATGAACGTATCAACTATGCATCAAAACGAAATGCTAATGAGAGGTTTATAAATATTTTATTTTGCATTTAATTTAGTCGGTAGTTCAAAACTATGGAAAAGTATAACCAAGTTCAAATAATATTCGGATACTAAGATGCATTGAAAACCATAATCACAATATGGTTTGAGTTTTATTCGTAAATACCATTTTAATTGTATGAAACGCATGGAAACAATGCTAGTCATGTGTAAACAAGACACATATATTCTTCTTCGTGACTGCTTCAGTATGTGTTAATATTTCGGAGTTTTTTTTTTCTCCGTGTTCCAAAGTGAATTAACTTGAAAACAGGTAATTCTATGCACTAAAGATACTACCTAATCTTAGATATACTTGAATATGAGATCCTGAAATCGCATCCAGGCACAAACCTGATACAACAAGGGCAACAAGAAACGCGTTACGAAATTGGTTTTAGCGACACAGATACAATCTCGGTAAAGGCATTTATGCCCTAGACCATGAGGTATACTTATTGTGCTACAGTTTATGATACTAACCAGAACAGGAGACGAGCAGCAGCATGGTCTCACTACATAAAATTCGGACATTGAAGCCAATGAACAAGGAATTGGAATGTGATTGTATAAGTATAGAATATTCAGAATAAGATAGTGATATCTTATTAGATTGTTTTTGATATAGCACACTGTGTTCCTATGCGCTATGCCACATAAACAATCTAATATGGAATTATATTCTACCACAATGCCCAAGTTTTTCCCTTACATTAAAGATAGTGATGTTAGTTAGCAGAATTTGTTTATATAAAACAAAACATTTTAGAAGCCAACGGAAGTAAAATAGCTTCAAAAAACTTGCTGCTTTCATAAATTTACATAACATAAAGTAGGGTTTTGGGGATTTCAAACGATCCAGGTATGAGTCCCTGAAAGTTCCTATGTAGACAACTTGCAATCACGATGACTCTCTAACACACATAGCTTGATTTCACTGAACAAAAGGTCCAGTCAATCTGAGTATTCACGGTCGTATACTTTAGTAGCTTCATGTCAGTAGATCACATCTAGTCAGCGATCATCGCATTATTCAATTACCTCGTCAGTTAAAGTAATAATCACTAGCTTATGTTGCCTTTAAAACCATTTTACTACAATGTCAATAATAATAACAATGCAACATTAAAATATAAAGACGAATATTTTTCTGATAACCTAATTACCAGTTAATAAATAGTGTGTTAAAAATGAAAGACAAACAGACAGGTAAAATCAACATAGGAGGCTGACATTGCAACGTAATGATCTAAGTTGCCGCACTTCATATCATCACATGAAGCGAGAATCTAAGATGAAAGGTAAGGAAATAAAGAAGCAGTCAAAAGCGGTGAGAAGTTATCAAAAGAAGATAAGGAGTAATGATGGAATATAGAAATTCAGCTTGACGATTAAGATTAAATTAAGGCATATATATATATATATATATATATATATATATATATATATATATATATATATATCTGCGTCACTGAGAAAGATTCTGAGTCGTGTAACCTACAGTCTCCAAAAACTGGTTTCTGTCGTCATGCAAACCCCCAACTGGAAAGTCTACACTTCCCTACACAGTTCAGATAAACAGTTAACGCCTTCAGGGACTAAAACTAGAAATCTACATCTGATTTCTAAGTTACTGACGTGGTTGCACCACGAAATACGGCTTATGCTACGAAGGCAACGGGGTTAAATACCTGAATTCTTCTCATGTTCTCTGCCATAATAACCGTCATTAACAGTTACAGCAGAACAGAGCGATCTGCAGCCAAGTACATTACACCCTGCTGAACCAGCAGTCAAACATAAAAAGGCAATAAAAAAAATAAAAAGTAAAATGCCAAGTTCAAAGGAAAACATAATAATTCAGTAAGACAATTCAACAATCATACAGATATGTTAGAACTAGGCTGTGAATCACATTTATTGTTTAACTGCTGATGATACTTCTTAGCTACCCAAATCTCCGCAGATGAACTGGTATTTGAAACTGTGACACTATGGTCGAAAGTCGACTGTTTAGATCAATGACTGATAACTCCAATGATCGGGAATTACAGCATCAGATGAGCTTTTACTATACCGCAGTACAGTATATCAACGGAATATAGTCATGAAGATATTGAACAAGTATATATTACACTCCTGAAAAAACTAAGCTGAATATGCACTTACTTTAGTGGATAATATCACAGGACATCCACGCCAAGTACATCGAAATTTGAAGTTACCATGTACTGACCGCATATGAGCATCTAAATTTCTTTTGGCTGTAAATGCAACAATGTGATCTCCTTGTGAGACAGAGTTATTCTGATCACCGATATGGTTAGGTGGACATACAGGGCATATAAATCTTCGCCTAGCTGAAGGCCCTCCAGGAGTGTGAGTAGCTTCGTGCTCTGATAGTGCACTAGGCCTTGTAAAGCGCATACTACATGTAGGACATTGTAAGGCTATAAAATTCAATAAAGAATAAGAGTGTGATAAGAGTAGAAACATTTATGCTCGCTTCAAAATAAAAAAGTAAACTAAGGAAAACGGTAATATTCAACAATCATCATCCGTAATACCTTTTTACGTTTTTTATATCACAACAAATAAAACTGTTACCTGATCCTATTATATTGCAGGGATTTTAAAAGTGTAGGGAAAATGCATTCATAGACAAGAATTTTACTAATTTAGAGCATAATTTCCATTATTTATTACCCTACAATCTACGACAGCACTGCTGAGAAAACTGAGCTTAACAAGCACAGATGATGATAAAACTAAAGAAAAACCTGGGTTGTGATAGCATAACTAGCGACCGCCGGGCCTAAAAACCAGTATAACTGGACATGGAGACATAACTTCTACCCAAGTCTCAGTTCTCCTTTATCCTACGAATATAGTCGACAGCTGCTAACTTTGACGTGGTGGTCACGCTCGCATATCAAAATGACCGAATGAGCTACGCCGGCCGGAATGCCTGTTCCTTGAGGTCCAACCATACCACAAAGGTCTGTTGGGTAGCCATAAGACGAAAAATACTTACCTTTATAGTGTAAATTTCTACGCTGTGATAAGGGTCTGAAGGCGAAGTCGTACTGCTAGCTGGATGGGGTGTGACACCACTAAAGTGTTTCCCACGGATAACCAGTAGAAACATACTAATGATGCATTCTCAATGGGAAGGATGAAGTCAGGGATAATCCGCTCCGAAAATAACACATTCCTTCACTCCCCACGGTATTGCTTTTCCTTGTCCAACTGTAACAATCATACCTTAAATCCGACATACTTAAAAAAAGCCATATGTGATAGGCCCCAAGCAGATGTTCTCTAAGTTCTGAAACCACGAACTAATTTTTTCTTATTTATTTGTCCGTTGGGTTCCTAGTGGAATATAGGGCTTCAGTTGCACGTTGCAATTTCATCCTGTTCTCTGAAGTCTTTTGAACCTGGCTCCACGACTGCCCACAAGCTTTCATTTCTTTCCCAAACGACCTCCATGTCACACTTGGATGCCCAACTCATCGTTTCCCCTTTGAGTTCCACTCGACGGCCTGGGGCGTGATGCCCCCAATCGGCCTTCTCAGTGTATGCCTAATCCTATCTCCACTTTTTTCTGCATATTTGTTGGGCGATGGGTTCATGGTTGGTTCGTTGCCATGCCAGAGTTCCTTGCTGCTTATTCTCTCTGGCCATCTGATCTTCAGTATCGAGTAAGCGTAGGTGGCAGCTGTTGATGGATGTCTGTAGTTTGTTGGAAATGCTTTTCGTAACGCGACAAGCACTGACTTGACTGACATTAGTGTTAAAAATTCGGATCTTCTTCTTTATGCTGAGTGCAGTACAGTGCAGTGCAGTAGATCACACTGATTTCAGATTAATGAAGGTGTGTCTTGCTGTCTTTCCGATCCTCGCTTTGACGTCCTCATCTGTGCCGCCGCCGCCTGCAGTTGAAACTATGCCGTCCTGCCTTGGTAGGTAAAAGAGACAACTTCCTTTAGGTTTCTCCTGTTCATGGTGATTGGTGCTTCTCGTTGTCGTTGCTGCTGCTGTTGGTTATCTTTATCACCTGCGTCATCTCAACGTTCACCTGAAGGAAATCCCGTCTTCGTTGCCTTGCCTCTTCTGTCAACTTGTTGGTTTTAGCTCGTAGATTTTCAAGCTCGTACGATATTAGGCATACATAAATCATCGGCAAAATCCAAATCTTCTAGGATCTTTTCATCGGTCCAACCAGCTTGTATGCCTCTCTTCTCACAGCTCCTCACAGTTTCTTGCATGACCCGGTCCAGTCCACTACAATCAGTGTCTTCACTTCAAACAGTCACTGAGCTTTCCATCGTGAATCATTTGGCATATAGCATCGTATAGCATATAGCTGTTGAATGAGATTGATAAGGGTTTGTGGTACTCCGTAGTGTTGAAGCAGTCAAAGAGTGAATACATCGGCGCTATTGTGACTGATTTCCAGTCATGTCACTAAGAGTCCTTAACCCCTGATCTGTTTCGTCTCGTGGACCCCAATCAGGTAGTCTATACCTCCCTAAACAACTTAGACCAATAGTAAGAGCCTTCATCGACTGGAACAACGTCTTGGTCTCGCCATCCTGAACCCTTTTCTAACTTAATCCAGCTTCCCTGAGCATGGCATGTCAAGGTAGGCGGTGGGTCGGCATGCACAGTACATGTCCACTAAGGTCCACAACCTCATCAATCAAAGTGCCTGTTTTCCTTAGTACCATTCGCCTAAACATCAACAACGGTCATACGGTGATTCCACCAAACGCGAGCAATGTCACGAAGACATATGTAATCAAAATCCTGTAATCGTAATGTCTTCTACTTTAAACGTCCATCTCTCACAGGATAGAACGGACTGCAGTGCGGAATACTCTTCCTTTCATAGATAGATGCCTTGCTAAGCGATGCCAAAGATGATGCAAGTTGACAAATGCCAAACGGGCCTTCAGTATCCAAGCTGAAAATTCGTCAGCAACCAGTCCGTTCAGGCTGAAGTGGTCAACACATCCCATTACTTCACTCTCTATCATTAAATTGGGATTCGTTGCAGACCAGTACTAGTGTATCACCTGACGTCCAGAAGACCCTATATTTCGTCGGTTCCTTCACTTAAAAATACGATGTCATCTGCGTACTCTAAGTAAATAATATGCTTTCCAGAAAGTTGGCCGGCGTCAAATGTACCTAAGGTTATGTCCATTAGTACACCAATAACGAAATTAAATTTAAACGGTGACAGTGGACATCTCTGATAGACATCCCTGGGTGCCGTCAATTTATACGACAATTCTCCATAAGCCATTGCACAGCTGCGTGACTTCGAGCAAAAAGCTTAATTAGCGTTATACACTTTCTCGGTACTCCTTTCGTAGTCAGATGCTCCCATAACACCTCACGGTCTACAGAGTCAAATGTAGCCAAGTCAAAAAATATTGACACTATCATCAAGATCCACATAGGACCACGAATTACTGCGTGACAGTCCAAGTGGCCACATCTCATATTAACACATCAAGTAACAAGTAAAATAAAAGATACAGAAGGAAAGGAAAATCGGCCAGGAAAAGATTTAGAAAGTGGTAAAAAAGAGGACGGAGGAATGAGAAAATGATATGATTACATATAGCACGTAAGATGAGGAAATGTGCATTTATCTACGCTACTGTTATCGCTTCCCAGCCATGTGATCACCTAGAGTCTCCAACTACTTACTGGTTTCTCTTGTCCCGCGGACCTCAACCGGCTAGTCTGCATCGTCCCACATGGCTCAAACCAACAGTCAGAGACTTCATACATTGGTGCCATGTTTCAGTCTGGCCACCCCAAACCCTTTTCCAGCCGCAACCTACTTCAGTCAACATTTTGTAACGAAGCAGACGGCGACTAAGCATACATAACACGTGTCGGAGTCAACCATCTCAGTCGATGAAGGTTCACAACCTCTTCTCCCTAAAACTCCACACCTGACGTCTGCGTTACTCACATGGTGACACCACGGAATACGGCGGCCTATACTATGAAGGCAACGGTGGTCAAACACCTGATGCCAGCCTTCTCATATCTTCCACCTTCAATGGCCATGTTTCCCAGTCATACAGTAGAACAGAGTGGACTGTTGTGCAGTACACGCCACCCTTAATAGACAATCGGATATCACGGCGACGCCATAGGTGGTGTAAGCTGGCAAAACTCAATCAAGCCTTTTGTATTTGTGCAGAGATCTCATCGGCCACTAAGCTAGCCACCAGGGTAGGGCTGATCCTACCTCCCAGGTAAGTGAAGTGGTCAACACACTCAACCACTACACCCTATTGTTAGCCGCGGTGGGGTACCGTTGAAGACCGATCCTGGAACGACAATTTGCATTTGGGTGGTGAGAAACGCATCCCAAACATTCACAAACTGACATTCAAAGTATTCAAAAGAATTTGCATCTTGTCAGCGTCCTCAATAAACAGGACTATGTCATCTGTGTATTCTGGGTCTAACGAAAATCCTCCTGCGATTAGGTCAATCTCCGTGTAGTCAGGTGATGAAAGGGAGACCTCCATAAGAATATCTATGATAAAATTGAATAAGAATGGGGAGAGTGGGTAGCCTTGACCGACACAACTCGTAAGCATGGCTCCGTGGACATCTCACTACAGGCTCTAAGTGTACGAGTAGAGAGCCTTCAATAGAGTGAATTACTTAGTCGGCACTCCTTTCAATGAGAGACATTGCCATAAGACTTCTCGATCAACAGAGTCGAATGCCACCTTCAGGTCGAGATATACAGCTAGTGTTGGGCGTCGGTGCTTGCGTTCCAAAATGTGGCACAGTGTGAATGTTTGGTCGACATACCCTGGGTCGGGTCTAAAACCTGCCTGCCTGGTTTTCTCGGGATCGCTATTCCCAAGCACCACTCAGGCGTCGAAGAATTATAGAACCTAGAATCTTAGACACTATGTTCGTCAGGCTGGTTCCTCTGTGGTTACCACAAGAGGACTTCTCGCCTTTCTTGAAGACTGGGATAATCGGTGATTTAGATCAGTCAAGGGGGGGGACCGTATTTGATTCCCATATACTAGCTAACACTTCCGTTAACCTAACTAAGAGCACCTTACCACCATCTTTGTATACCTCAAGAGTTAATCTGTCTGGTCCTGCCGCCCTTCCTCGTTTCAAATGACCTACCGCTTTCTCAACTTCTGCCTATCTCAATGTTTTTTTTCAAGATCCGACTGGATAGCGGGCAACGCAATGGTGGCTGGAGGTCAGTTAAACTGTTCCTCAAAGTGTTCTGCCCTTCGTCCCAGTCGTCTCCTCTGCGAGTGAATCGCAGATCAGTCCTTCTCCGCTATAGCCTCACTAATCGTTGTTGACCTATTTCCCCCTAGTTTCCTTAATAACTCTGAATAACTGTCTGCTGTTACCAGTCGCCGCTGCCTTTTACATCTCTTTAGCCTTCGCTGCCCACCACTGTTCGCGGTCGTTGCGTAGACTTTTTCTCAATCTAATTTGAAGTTGCGATCGCTCTTCATTGTACATAGAGCCTCCAGGGATGCGGTCACGTGCATCCATTAGTTCGGAAGAAGCTCCTGATATCCACTGGCTCTTTTTAGCCACTCTTCCGGAGTCGTCTACGGTCTTCAGCGCTGCTTTCACAGCAGACTGCAGATGGCATGAAGCTTCTTCTTGGTAAGTGATAGTCTTCTGTTCAGATAACTCCCTAGCCAGTTTTTCGCTGAAAGCGGCTTTGAAGTTTTCGTTGTCGAGCTGCACTCCCATTGGTTTTGTTGCCAAATTTTTCTACTTCTATTGAGACGTAGGCATATACGAGCTCGGACCAACGCGTGGTCGCTATCCAAACACGTAATACAGAAGGAGCGGCAGTCTTCCACCGATCCCCTCTAGCAATGTCTAGATAGGCAGTTAACTCAGCATAGTTGTAGTAAGCGATCATCGTTATCTGTACCTTCAGCTGGGACTTCGAAGGTGCCATCTAAGTGCCTTTCTGCCTCACTCAGTCTACCCACCTGTGCACTGAAGTCACCTGCAACAACCACCACGTCTGATCTTTCGGCTTTCGAGAGACAGTTCGCGGTAGAACTCGCCCTTCACTTCATCCGAACTACATACAGTCAGTGTGTGCGTAAGCAGAGATTACAAAGAGACAACGGCGGGTCTCACTATTCCTTTTAGTTCTCACTCTGCCGTTCAGTCGGACAGCCTAGAGGCGACTATCAACTGGGAGTTTTCTACCCTAGTGCTTATTGCTATGCCTACATCTGCAAGACCGTGAGAGCTAGCCATCGAATCTCCAGACACTTGAAGGGTAAATCTCTCGGATTCACCAGATTTGTCGGGAGATGTTAGGTGAATAACAACACTTGGGTCTTGTATATGTGTTTCACAAACATAGCACACATCCATGGTCGAGTTGCAAGAGTTTTGGCCAATGAAGCTTGTTAGCCAAATTGACGTAGGGTGCAAACGTTAAAGGTTCCAATGTGTAATTTGGAGCGTGGTTTAAGGAGATCAAGGATGTTGTTCGATGGACTCAGATCATTGTGGATAGCTGCAGAGCTATAAGAAATTTAAGATGATGTAGGACTGTTACCTGAGAGAAATTCAGCGCTGGTAAAGTTGTGAGGGCGGTTGATACTTTGCGTTCGCCCACACCGTAGGAGGTTAGATCTTCTTGAGACACATGAAGAAGGGTTAGTATTTGACCTGAGAGGACATCTGCTAGAGGCCGGTTACGTACGGCTTTTTTTTTATGTCACGCCATTTAGTCTGAATTATGAAGGATGTAGTCGAGCATACGTCCTGTGGTTTTGGATCACCACTAATCAGTGATAACTGTTCTAAGGCATCAAAATGCATCATTTCTTTGTTTAAGAACATGTAAAAAGTAACTGCTTTTTGTCTAGCCACTATCCATCAGACCCTTATGGTATGGTAGGACGACGATGGAAAAAGCGTCCTACCAGCATAGCTCGTTGGGTCATCGTGATATACAAGTCCGACCACCACGTCAAGGTAGCAGCTTTCGGTCAAAAGTGAAGAAATATTGTAAGTGTCGGCTGCCAGTAGGTATGCCTGAGTACCAGGATCTGTTAGAGTGTGAAAGTCTCATCGGTGCACTCTTGTCCAGATCTGAAACCTACCTAGCTTTCTAGATTTTCCTGTTCTCGAGCACCAGTTAGGCGTCGGATACCTATGGACACTAAGATCTTGGAGGCAATATTAGTCAAACCAATTCCCATACGGTTGCCAAAAGACTTCTCTCGCTTCTTATAAACTAGGGTAATCAGTGAAGTACACCAGTCTGACTGCATTACCTCTTCTATATACTAACTAGTACCTCCGTCATATTGATTAGCGATTTCCTACCTCCATCCTTGAAAACTTCAAGTGGCAAACTGTCTGGTCTTGCTACTTGGTATTGTTGCAGGTTCGATATGGCTTTCTCAACTTCAAGGAGAGCTGTAGGATCAATATCTACCTCTCATTCAGATTATAAGGGCACCATCCTTTTTGGTGATGGTTTCCCTAACCACTGTTTTCTTCTTGCCAGTGGTCGTAATAAGTCTAAATAGTACCTAGGTTTTACCTAGCGTTGATGCCTTCTTCACCTCTCTCGCTCTCACGTCTCCACCCACCACTGCTCACAATCATTACGAAGACATGGTCAATTTACGTCTAAGTTGGTTTCATTCTCCATCGAAGTGAGAGCCAGCTGGAATCAGTCTTCTGGTAACAATAAATTCGGATTACGTTGCGGAAACCCAATGACGTTCACTAACTTTCAGTAGGTTACCAACTGTCTTTGCCGCCCTTTCAACAGCAGACTAAATATCACGCCAGGTTTCCTCAGCGTGAGCATTGCTATTATGTTCAGACAAATGCTTAGCTATCTTTTCTCTAAATGCGTACTCAACGCTCTCATCTTCCAATCGACAATACACAGTCTTTACTATCGCCTGTTTCCTGCGACCAGTAAGGCCCAGACATAGACGAGCCTATACTAGCGAGTGATTGGAGTCCAAACTGGTACTACAGAAACAGCGTCAGTCCTCCATCAATGTTTTCCAACGATGGCTTGTAGCAGTGTGACCTATCTGCGTTCATTGTTGATTTCAACAGATGCCAGGAGAGATAATGTCTCTCCTTATGCTTGAAGTTAGTGCTGATCAGAAACAAGTGATTTTCAAGATAAAATTGCTACAGACGATCAACGTAGAGAATTTCATTGCACGGGGTTCTGTAAATACTCCCAAGATGCCTTTCCAACTAGCTTAGCTCCCCTAATTCAGAGTTAAAACCACCTACCATTATGACCACACCTGAACGATTTGCCTTATGTAGCAAGTTTTACAGCTGCTCATAGAATTCATCCTTCACATCTTCCGAACTACAATCGGTGGCTACGCAGGCAGAGATCACGAATAGACATCGTCTAGTTTCAAAATCCTTCCTAGTACTTACAGACCACCCAATCGAACAGCACGTAAACGGCTATTGATGAGTGTCCAGTCAAGAAGAGCGCTTCCTGCCCTACACCTCAACGCTATCCCTACAACAACGAGTCCATGAGCTGCCAGTGGGTCTGTGGATACTCTTAAGGTGAATTTTGAAGATTTACTACAATGGCGAAGTGAGGTCAACTTAATAACCACACTCAGATCCTGTATATGTGTCTCAGAGACACAGTTTACATCCATGGTTAGAGATTCCAGAGTTTCGGCGAGCGATGCTTGTCTTCCGATTTAGCATAGTCTGGACATTGAAGGCTCCTACATGAAGTCAATAGCGGAGTCTTAAGAGACCAGGAATGAGGTTTCGACCACTTTGATCATTGTAATGGTCGGAGAATGAGAGATTGGGAAAGGTGTAAGAGGCTTAATACTAGTATCAGGAGGTGAAGGCAAAGGAAGCGATAGAGTGTAGAAGAATAGGTTGGGTATGAATAGATCTTGTTTACTACTACGGGCAGTTGACATTTCCTGGCTATCCAGACCGTGGAAGGCTGTTTCTTTTTAAGGTGCCTGAAAGAGAAAGAGGTTTCTGTGCCTGCAGAGTCCATGGGACATCTGCTTGATACCTATCACCCATAGTTGTTTTAACGCCGGATAGAGAAAACCAATACCGCCAGCACTGGAAGACCATGAGGCATGGTGAAGTGTGCTCTTTTGGTGGCCAACTTTTTCTAACCCCACCCCCTTACCACTGGGTAGGCAGCATCAGCATGGCACTGCTGGTCATCCAAGGGAAACACTTTACTGCTGTCACACCCCAGCCAGCCAGGAATACAACTTCACCCATAGACCCCCATCATAGTGTAGTAATTTACACTACAATGATGACTGCTTTTCATCTAACCACTATCCAAAAGACCTTTCTGACATGGTAGAACCTCGATGTAACAAGCGTTCCAGCCAGTGTAACTCATTGAGTCATTGTGATGTGCAAACACGACCACCACATCAAGGTGACAGCAATCGGCCGGGACCTCTGAATGAAACAATTCATTATGGAATGTACATACTGGTTATGATAGGTTCAGATACAGTGTATCAGGTAATCGTATAAACCATGTCAGTTAATTTTTAAGTAAGCAATAACAGTGACAGTGGCTGGGAAACATTTTTTGCTGGTGCAAAATGCAACTGATATAGCACTCATATGTTATATCAAAGAAAATAAAACTATATTTCATACCAGGTTAATTTGAAGTCTGGAGACAGAGTGAAGTCTGTCATAACGACAAACAAATTTCGAACCTGAAGATTTTTGTCGACCATCTCTGCATTAAATCTAACGGATCAGGATATCAAATCACTTCTTAAAGCATTTGCAATGCGTAATGTGTAGAACATGCTGGTCATTGATGACCACAATATGTTGGTTTGAATCATCTGGAAGACTGACGTGTTATCGGCAAAGAAAACAAGCAAGACGTCTAACGACTTAAAAATGAAGCTTCAAAAGTAAAATAGAAGTGCAAAAAAACTATAGTGGCTAGTTTAGCTTACGTGGTTTCGGATGTGCCTGAGCAATGTGGCGTCTCAAAGACGTAAAGTTTTGAAAACGAACAGCTGAGGGTCCATTTGAACCAGTATTCTGATGATCAAAAGGCGTTTGTTCATGACACAGATCACATATGTAACCATGGTGTTTCAAAGAATGACGTTTGAGCTTCGATATAGTAGGAAAGGCTCGATCACATTTGTCGCATACGTGTTTCCGTTCACTAGGGCAAATTATTCAGATAAAGCATGGATGTGGATTATTCACATATACGTGAAAATACTAGTTTTAGTGAAGTACCAATTTCTACAATTCATTGGAAAAATGATTCTTTGATATCATTAGTTAGTGGGAAACATCGCGAACCATGGGTAAGCGTATACATAGGATGATACTTATCATTCGCGAACTGGCATTAGTCACCATATCAACAGAATAGCAGAAAGACCGAACGGGATCTGCCACAAACGTGTATCGGTTTAATTCCCTACACTTTGTGCAAGCAAAAGAGGAAATTAACAAAAGAATACAGAAATTAAGATAAGGAACAGTGAAAACGACTTTATGGGAACGGTGAAAATGAAAATCAACAAGACAGAATATATGGTTGATACCGCCGCAGATGAATGTGAGCTGTCACATGTAGTCTGCTGCTATAGGCTTTAATTGTCTTGAGGATTTCAGCTATGTAGCTTTTGCATTTGCAGAAAGAACAGACACCAACAGTAAAAAGCAGCCATATCTCCGTTAGATGATTCTTTGATTTTTCGAAGCTAGTTTTGCTGCAGTGAACACAATGCACAAAGGCAACCAGTGATTAGTCATGCTTAGGACGTGTTACAGGCAATTTAGTCAAAACAGGTACATAGTCCCTTCTGCACACCACCCCTGGATAAGGTCCAACAAATCATGCAACTCAGTGGCATGAGGCAATAGCAGAAATAGCTCAAAATCGAAACTACTAGCGACTATGCAGCAGTTTTCTTGTCTTGTTTTTATTACTAAAATGTAAAACGAGAAAGTAGTGTGTGTTTCTTCAGAAGTATCGTTGAGACTGCTACTCCAATGACCTATCTAGTTTTTTGTTTCCACTCCTTTCTTCAATTTTCGAGTTTTTTTTTAAAAAAAAAGATGTAATTAGTAACTGTTTGCACGTTTGTGCAGCAGGCTACGAGTTCCATCTGTTGCATGCGGACTAATAATGCTATCTGATTGCCCCGATCTCGGTAAGTAGAACTGAGTTCTTACCCATGGCCAACTGGTTGGAGGTTGGGTGCTGAAACCAGTGAGCCACAGTTTCGCTTGTTCCTTTTTAGTGTTGCTTTGTTATTTTCCATAGACTATCTTTTAGTGCCCATGTTGTACCAAGTAAATGTTCTAGATGAAAATAAAACAAGCTTCTCTGACGTTTGATGATACGTTACTAGTTGCAGAAAGTGTCGCTGTTGTTTTTCAGATATTAACGTGATTCATTCCTAGAAGTGCAATCCGTACGCAGAGTTAATCTTAGCAGACGACTTAGATCCATACTAAGATCATAAAGGTGCAAATACATGAGCCGAAATAAGGGTATGATGAGATTTGAACAATACATTCTAAAGTGAGCAACGATCTTCGACACACTGCCTAATGACAGTTGTTGGATTAATATTAACGTTGGGCAGGTTATAAGATTTTCCTTGGAAGCTGTTGCTAACCAAGAAATACTAATTATCGGCACACATGCGCATCAACTGTTGGTCACAGAAGAATATGTGGCTGTCTACATGAGAGCAAACAATTGGACTTAGAAATTTACCAACTGGTATTCCGGCGCCAAGATTCACAAAACGGATATATCTGCAGACAACAGTACGGAGCTACCCTCACATATTGTCTCAATGCAAACCACTACACTCTGTAAGTTTATGTGGCGTTGAACACAAATTTGTTTAATAATTTCGGTTGAACGGCTGATAGCCATTTATATGTGCACAGAAATGAGGCATGGCATTAACTTCTAAATGAACTAGTGAAAATTTAAACGAACTAAGATTTACATGGCATGAATTCTAATTTATCTACTCTAAATTTACATGAATTATGACAGCGAAACCGAACGAGGTGGTAACTCAAATGTGAAAATTAAATCTGAATAACTTGCTGTGCATTTGAAAGTCGAATAAGTATGAGATGAACTTTGCATATGCAGAAATAATAACTAAGTATCAATACCCACCGATGTACTATAGCCATATGAGCCCATACCATTCTCTTTTTCTGAAAAGGGCCAGCAGAACACTGCGGACATGAGTACTTCTTCACTTTTCCAACAGATTCTTGTCGAGGTAAGTCATCTTCCGAAAAAACAGATTTAACGCATTTTGGAACATGACGAGTTAAATGTTGTTTACGCGTGTAGGCTTTACCACAGCCACAAGTATACGGGCGCTAAAAATGAAGTAAGGAGAGAAATGAAATTGTTCACTTCACAGACAATCCAAAGATATATATTGTAGACTATATTTATGAGTGTTTACACACGATGATAAGTTTTAATTCTGCTCGAAACATTATGGAAATGAACAACTTTCACTGTACATATTCAAGCTGAATTCAGTTGTAATGAAATGAAATCACTTAAATATCCAACAAGAAGCAATTAGAAGTAATGTAAACAATATTAAACGCAATACTGTAGCTTTCCCGATCCTCATAACCAACAATCCGAATGTAAAAACAAAACAGGTTTGTTTACTTCTGTGGCTTGATTATAAAGAGAAAGTATAAAATGGTTCGACTGAAGTTTACCACGACAAATGGCCAAAAACGTATTGACAGTGAACTGACAAAGCACTACACGATATTGTGCCACAGAAGTCAGTCACGCTAGCCACCATGAAAATAATACAGCTAACGAACATACACAAAAACATAGTAGCCTACGTTGATAAATCCAGTCGATAAACAGTTTGTCTACTTGTGTAGCATATAGGTCGTTTTTATTTGATGCTTAAAGCAGATGTGAATGGTGATTTACGTACAGTAAAGATGGAATAACCAAAAATTCCGTATTTGTAGTAACAAAAAGCCTCTTTGAAAGTCTAAAATGTACTTAAAAAGGTAAAGAATACGATCTGCTCAACTTTTAATATATGAACCTTAAGCTTCTTATGTTTGCAATAGGTTTGTTGGACGGATAAAAAATTACATGCGTACGAAGTGAAATTCCACCTTCAGAGAACTGATCAAAAAGAAATGGTGAAAATATACCATCGATTGGGAGACTAATCTTACGTTTTCATCAAGAACTACTACATCCAAGGTATTGAAAACAAGACAGACAAGCCGAAAAATTAGCGCAAGAGCGAAACTGTACACGATCGCACTTTGCGACAGTTGGTTTAAGTAATAATGCGAATAGCAAAATCTTTACATGAATCGGACTTGGAGAAATAAAGAACAAATAAATAAAAATCAAACAAAATCGCAAAAATTATAGATATAATACCAAAAAATTCATTTCATCTAATATCACTGATCTCCAAACATGTGAATGTAGTTCACCAAAGAAAGATCTCTCCCACCTACATAGTCAATTAGTCATCACCAACAAGGCATCTGGAAATACTGCGAAAGGTTCAAGTTGTCACACTTCATGTCACTAGAATAGGCAAGAATGAGCCACAATAAAGCATAAAGAATTAGGGAGGAAAGCAATTAGAAAACTAACCCAGTAAAAAAAAACGAAAACAATGAGGAAACGATAATGAAGCGCTGTATGATGAATCGGATGAAGATTATGCGTCGGTAAACCTGAGCCATGGAATTCGATTCAGCGTCATGCCACTTACAGTCTCGAACCACTAACTTTTGTTCGCATGCGGAACCCTACAGGAAAATCAACATTTGCATATACAGCGAAGACCAAGAGCCCAAAAATTCAGGAACTGATGTTATGGTTTAGTCCAGCCACCTCAAACACCTATCCCACCTGAAATTATCAGGACGCCATTGAATAACCTGGATGAAGACGTTCCGTGGCAGTGGACCAAAGAATGTGCAACAATCTTTCATCAGCTGAAGTCTATGTTATCATCCGACCTTTTGCTAACCCACTATTACCCACAGTTGCCAACCGTTATAGCTGCAGATGTTTCGTCACATGAAGTTGGGGCTTTAATCCTATATGTCTTGCCAGATGGTAAGGAGAAGGCCATCATGCATGCTTCTGGAAGGCTGTCTATCACAGAGAGGAAATAAAGTCAAATTGAGAAAGAAGCCGTGGCCATCCGCCGTCTGTCGTTTCCATAGGCTGGTCGCCTGTGACCGCAAATTTACGCTACTTACAGACCATAAACCGCTGCTGGCTGTTTTTGGTTCAAAATCTGGTGTTCCGGTTCACTCTGCAAATCGTCTACAATAATGAGCCCTAAAGTTACTGGGATATGATTTTGACATTCAGTTTCAACGCACCCAAGTGAATATCCTAAGACCAACGAAGAAAACGTCATTGCAACAGTTTCAACAGCAGATTTCACAGCTTTTAAATTAACTGCAGTCATCAGAACGCTCCTCGTCACCGCAGACGATATCCAGATGGCTACACGCAAGGACAAAACACTACAGCGTGCAATTCAGTTTGTTCTCACTCGATAGCCGGAAGAAACGTTCACAGGTGATCTCCAACAGCTACATCATCGCCGAAACTCCCTGTATACCGTCAACGACTGCCTCATGTTTGGAAACCGGGTCACAGTCCCCACATCTCTTGGCGACCAAATTCTAAATCAGTTTCATTCGGGTCGCCCTGGTATCGAACGCATGAAGTCAATCGCTGGTAGCTACGTGCTTGGTCGCGGATGGACCAACAAATTGAAGACTATGTCAAACGGTGTTCAGAATGTCAACAAGCCGCCAAGCATCCTCCACGACTGTCACTCTTGTCCTGGACAAATCCCACACCCTCATGGTCAAGAGTTCATGTTGATTTCGCCAGACCGATTGATGGAAACCATTACCTTATTTTGGTAGACGCCTACTCAAAATGGTCAGAAATCGCACTTATCAATCCGCCAAATACCACGAGAAAGTTAAAAGCCCACTCTGTTGCCACGGCCTTCCAGAAACTATCGTATCTGACAACGGCCCCCAGTTTACTTCTACAGAATTTAAAGACTTCTGTCATCAACGTGCCATACAATATGTGCTATCACCATCATACCATCCTCAGTCCAATGGACAAGCAGAGGGTTTCGTCGATACACTAAAAAGGGCTCTACTGAAAGCACTGGGGGAAGGCACATCACTGGACATAATTCAAAATTTCCTACTTATGTACCGAACAACAGCAAATGACTCACTCCCAGATCACCAGAGTCCATCAGAAGCACTGATGGGGAGAAAGTTACGTACGACCCATGATGCTCTGATTCCGAAAGAACGGCTAAAAAGGTTATCAGCAAGTCAAAAGTATTTCGAGATCGAAACGCCAGTATTCACCAGAGACTACAGACAGGGACATAAAAAATGAATTGAAGGAGTAATTATCGGCAGATGCGGCTGCTTGTTATATGATGTCGCAGTGGGAACAGAAACTTGGGTGAGACATAAAAATCAACTGCAATACCGAGGACAACCAGTCGGACAAACAAAACCCAACGGCACCTCACTAGAAATCCTACCGGATAGGTTCGCTGTACCACGCACAGATGCCCAGAAACCCTCAAAACATCCAATAAACAAAGAACTACGACCCCGACGTAGGTCAGATCGGCGCAGAAATCGAACAGTTCCGTTCCAGCTGGATCCGAAATAAAAACCCAATTTTTTTTCAGATAAAGGAGAAAATCTTACAGATGGCCAGTTAACAGTGCCTTGGCGATTTAACGGCATCTTCACAGCACGCATTGAGGGTAGTAATAATAATAATAATAATAATACACAACCAGTCCCAAAAATGATCGCAGGGAGGGGATATCAGTTGGTTTTGACATTTGTTTTATAGCGCGAATATTTTCGGGGTCTGGTCGGCGACCGGAAGCATCAAAAATAAACCCCAGATATTTGACTGAATGTAGGTTGAACTGACATTTTTCGGGACGAAGACGGAACGCGTTATCTTCTATTCGTTTCAGCACCTGATCCAATCTGTTTCGTAGCTGTTCTGAGGAGGCCGCAAAAATGAGAATATCATCCAGATACGCAGCTACCCCAGGTATACCAGATAGTAAGGTGTCTATTTTTTGTTGGAAAATTGCTGGAGCTGGGAGGCGGCTGTATTGGTATAACCCACAATGTAATTGTTAATAATTCTCGACATTCTAGTGCCACCTCAATTTGTAGATACGCGTCAGCCAGGTTAATTTTAGAGAAGCATGTACCGCCGTTGAGAACAGTAAAAATACCCTCCGGTGCTGGAAGTGGATAGTGATGCTGTTCCAGTGCTGTATTCAGTCCCGTAGAAAAATCTGGACATATTCGAATAGAGCCATTTGGCTCTACGACAACCACATTAGGAGCCGCCCAAACAGAGCACGAAATTGGTGTGAGAACACCTTGTTTTTCCAGACGAGATTTCTGCGTCGATTTGTGGTAATGATGCATAAGGCACGGGTCTCTTGGGTTGGAAAACAGGTCTGTCGTCGTCTTGAAGGTGGAGGAGAGCTTGAGATATTGTCCAGTGACTGAGATCAGGTTTGAATACATTTAGGAAACGTTGGTTTATATCAGCAATCGTCAGCGGATGCTTGGTCTGACTGCAAACAGCACCTAGAGGCATATGCGAGAGACCAAGATTTTCAAACGAATCGAGACTCAGGAGGTTTAAATCTGCGTCAGACAGATAACAAACTCCATCTATCGAAATATTGTGGAAAGATACAGTACATGATGACTGACCTGTTAGTGGTAATCGGTCACCGCATGCGCTAACAGTTTGTACAGTCTTCTGGACAGGAGATCGGCCAATCTTCCACCAGAGCTTCTTGGAAATAATCGTAATATCGGAAGCTGTGTCGATTTTTAGTCGTTCGGAATGGTTATTTATCTGGACGGTGATATATTTTCTCTATGCTGGTGCATGCGCTTGAAAAGCAGCAGTAAGACTAAGAGATTTGCCGACTGGTCGAGACTTCGATCTTCGACGGTGACTGGATGGTGAATTGCCTGTTTTTTGTGATGGTCGCTGCTTGCAAAATCCGTCCATGTGACCCACAGTATTACAATCTCTGCATTTATTCTGCTTATAAGGACAATATTTAACGAAATGCCATGCACCACAATGCCAGCAGGGGGACGGAGAGGTTTTCTTCGTGCTTCTTTTGGTATTGTATGCGCTGCTGGGATGACAAATAGAAAACGAAGAACCCGGGGTCTTTCGGCCAGAAAAGGATGCAGAGGAATTAGATTTCTGGCCAACCGCATGCACTTCATGATTACCCTGGCGTCCGGATCAGGCTAAACTTGTATCCCGTTGCAAGTAGACCAATCGTTGATATTCAGCAGCGATATCATTCAATGTTAGTGTTAGTTCTTGCTCCAACCGACTTACCAATCTCATTCTGATATCTGCGAACTTGGGCGATTGAAGGCTGCATATGAGTCATCAAAGATTTGAATTGGTCATCCGTGATGGACTTCAGCTTGAATTTTTCGCATTCACGATTAACAATACCAACGTATGTGAGAAAACCATCGTTTTCGTTCATGACCAGTTTAAGACAACGATATCTAGCATTGAAAAGAGATGAGTGATCACCAAAATGTTGTCTTAGGGTCTGTATTGTGGCATCGAAGGAGCGGTCTCCTGGGTTATGTGGCAGTATTATATTGCAATACTGATCTAATTCGGATGGACCAAGTTTTCGAAGAAGGAGACGAACTTTCCATGAATCATCTTGACCAGCAAAATCAACTCCGAAGTGGTCTTCATATTTTTGAAACCGTATTGAAAGTCACATTAATATCAGGATCATAATGAAATTCTGTGACTGGTTGAAATTCCGTCGACTGAAGGGGCTGATATAGCAGGCGTAGGATTCGATGACTCAGGTGCAGAAATTCTGAACTGAGTTAATAACCCAATAATCTTCATCTGTTGTTCGAGAAATTTGTCCAACTTCGAAGAGTCCATTTTTGATCCCATCCGCGTCGCCACTGTTACGACTCAACGCTAAAAATAACGTTGCAACGCTCCGAGGCGAATGCGATTAACAATAGAACAACTTTTCAACTCGATATTCAGCTAACACCAGAAGACAATGAGACTGAAAGTTTATTAACTCCAAACGAATCCTGATAAGTGAAAACTCAGTCGTCTATATATCCTTAGATGGCCTCGGTCAGAGAAAACAAAATAGCATATTCGAAGTGTTAAATGGGCCAATCAGCGTTCAGCAGTCCAAACTGCGGTAAAAATGAGAGACATAACATACCGCAAAAAGGGCGTGAAAATAAGGCTTAAACTCTACAACGATAATATAAAAATAATATAATTTAGTTATCTTTCGGATTGGCCATCCTCAACAAAACCACCTGCTAGGACAACCACAACTTAGCGTTCAGCTTTTAGCAGGATGCTGGACAGCTCTCAGTAGCTTCATCCGAACTGCAGTCAACAGATCACAAAGAAATAACGGCGTGTCACTAATGTTGCTGTTGTTTACTGAACCATTCAATCGAAAATGTGGCTTACAACTCGGGACTGATTAGTTAGAAATTCGACGTCTACACTTTTAGGAGAGGAAAAGTACCAACCATTTTTTTATTATGGGTTAAAAATTTGTAAAACGCTACAGACAACTATTTGTTTTTTGTCTTATTTAAAACAGACTCAATACGGCATCGGTACCAAGAAGTGAGCAGTACCAAAAAGTAGTCTGACGCACAATATCCGCATCACATTATTTCGAAGCTAAACATCATGGTACTTCGATTCTACGACCAGAACATTATATCCTAGATATCAGCTAATGTAATAAAGAAATTAAAACTAGCGACCAATAAAATAATAGGATACTGATGTTTGATATCATATTTCACTAAGCAGTACCACTGTTGAGAATTCCCATTTTGATAATTATCAGGAAACGTGAAAATGCACGTAGAGTACGAGGAACTGCATAGTTACAGGCAAACTGAGCTTATATATTAATAACTATGCAATCCACGTGGAAGTTCACCTGTTGTTTATTAATACAGATTTCAACGTCTTTGTGGACATTTGTTGAACTCTAATAACTGCATGGGGAAGTTTGACACTACTTACAATGACGAAAAGTTTACTCACTAAAAAAATAATAATTGGTTGTCTTACCTCTCCAGTATGAATTCGTAGGTGTGCCTCCAATCGAGATGGTTTTACAAAACTCATATCACAGAATGTACAGCGAATTCGCGTCATTTTATTTGACTTTGAATACTTTTGCCAAAAGTTCACTTCTAGAAATACCATGCAAAGGTACAAATTATTCAAGAAAACAATATTAAGTTGCACCACCTACTTAACAGAATATGTGGTTTAGCCTAGAAAACAAACGCCTGTTATGAGGTTGGGCTGCACTATTAATTACCTGAACACTATATAGCAAATTACTTCATGAACACATACAAGGCCTTCATCATACATACATAGTTAGGAATTTAGTCAACGTTACGTGCTTTTGTCAGTTTTATAGCGTATGTGTTTGCTTATGAGTTTAATTTTAGTGGCACTGACTTGGTTTCAATCCCAAGTATAAGGGTGACAAAGTAAACTAATTCAACCTAGTAACTATATTGGCTATGAATTGCAAGCTTTATGTGAAAGATAATGAAGCTATTTGGCTTCCCTAATTTCGATGAATAAAGTTGAGTTCGAAGAGAGAAAACTTTCCACGAGAGACCAAATTGACGGAGTAGAAGTCGAAAGTATGATATCATTGTTGGAAGACAAATATAGTAACCAATGAGTTACGATTCTATATTTACGACTAATCATTGACATACCACATTTCCACGGAATAGTCAAGATAAATGGATTTCAGATGGCATAATTCCTTTTAAAGTATATGCTTACCAATCAAAACATAAACCAAAAAATTAAAGTGAAGAAATCGAGATTCAGCCAATTCAAGATTTTTTCTGAATATTCCACAACTTCGACCGCATTTGACATAAATTTATCCCTTATTTCATAGTTAGGGTGAGTAAGGCGAAGATAAATGGAGGTAGGTCTTTGCTCGTAATGGAAGTACGAAAAAGAAACGCACCCACATGTGTACATCTGTGCAGTAGGTAATGAGCCAAACCTATTGTGTGAGGTTTGGTGATAGTACCAGGCTTCCCAAACCTCGGTAGACGAGGCGGGTTGCGAACATGTGAGACACTGGTTGTTAGTAAAGTTCCCTAGGCCACAGCTCCATATTAATTGTGAATTATGTCATTCCCGACCGATAGGTGCTACCTTGATATGGTGGTAAGGCCTGCATGTGGCAATAAGCAAATGTTATTTGCTGGCGGGAACGTGTGTATCTTGAAGTCCTACCATGTCACAAAGGTTTGCTGGATAGTGTTAAGACAAAAAGCAGTTACCATTACAGTGTAAATAACTATGGCATGATGGAAGATAGGACGGTAGACTTTTAACGTTGGTTGGATAGGGTTTGATAGCAATAAGCTGATTCCCACTAATGATTAGCAATTCAAACTCACTGTCTTCTCGATGAGAAAGATGGTTGGCAAAGACTGGCTTTAAAAAACAGCCCACAACTTCTTCCCATACGATCTCATGCCGGTGATACGGTTGTCTAGTGAAAGTTACATCTTAAACACCAAAACAGTTTGCGTGTAAACTGATAATTTGACAGAAAATCAAAGTGGATCTTTGCATAACATTAAGTTGGTTCAAGTTACCATACTTTACAAAAGAATAGAAAAAAGTGGGTAGAAAGACAAAGGTGCATATGACAGTACATGACATAAACATTGAAAATATTCAAGCTTTCCATCCATCCATTCGAACTTCGAAGGACGCCAAAGATTGAATACATCACCATTGTGACCGATTTTCAGCCATATCGCCAAGTCTCCAAACACTGACTTCCATTGTTTTAGGAACACCAGCCAGATAGTACACTTTCACACACGGTTCAAACCGACAGTCAGAAACCCCATGGACTGGTAACATGTTTTGGTTCGGTCACTCTGAACCTACTTCCAACCTAATCCAACTTCTCCTGGCATTGCACGCTAAGGAAGGCGGGAGCTTGACATGAGCAACACACGTTGAAGTCACTTCAGTCGCTGAAGGTCCAGTGTTTCATCTGCTGACTTCTCCGTCTTCCCAAGTACCTTTCTCAACCTCTACACAAATCACATCTTGATTCCGCCATACGCCAGGAATACTACGAAGATACCTACGACAAAACACATTTAGTAACTTCATGTGAACTGTTAAAGGTCATATCTAACAGCCATATAACAGAACTGAATGCAGCGCAGTATACTCATCCTTAAATAGGTAGGTGGACATCTCCCTGATGCAAATATGCACTTATATAAATGCCAAAAGGGCCTTTTGGATCCCAGATGGGATTCCGTCAGCAACCAGCTTATGCAACTACCAAAGTAAGAACAGTCTTTGAAGCATCCGACTATTTTACACTGAGCCACTAAAATTGTAGCAGCTGCAGATCAGTTCTGAAGCACCACCTCATATTCCAAAGGTGTGAAAAGCATGCAGAAATATAAACAGATTTCTGTTCAAGGTGTCAAGAAGAATCTGCACTTTGTCAGCGTCTTCACATTACAGAATAATTTCGTCTCCCTACTCTAAGTCAACCACACACACTCAGGGAGTAGCTTAGTTCCTATGAAGTCAGCCATAACTACGGTTATATCATTCAACACACCCATAACGAAAATAATAAAGGAATAGTGACAATAGGCATTCCTGACGGACACCTATAGTTGTCGCTAAGTCACATGACAACTATCCACAAGCTCTTACGCAGATGCGAGTTTGAGTAAGTGTCAATTAATATTTCATATTTTCCCGAACTCCACAATCGACCGATAGCTGCTACCTTGACGTGGTGGTCTGGCTTGCATATCACAATGACCCAACGAGCTATGCTGGTCGAACACTTGTTCCCTCGAGGTCCTACCATACCAGAAAGGTCTGTTGGATAGTGGTTAGACGAAAACCAGTCACCGTTGTGGTGTAAATTACTACACTATGATGGGGGTCTGCGAGCGAAGTCGTACTGCTGCTAGCTGGATGGGGTGTGACAGCAGTAAGGTGTTTCCCTTGGATGACCAGCAGTGCCATGCTGATGCTGCCATCAGTGGGAGTGGGTGTTAGAAAAGGTCGGCCCCAAAAATAACACACTCCACCATGCCCCACGGTCTGCCGGGCTGGTGGTGTTGGTTTATTTGTCGTTTCTTTTCGACCATCCGGCTCCAAAACAACGAAAGTTCAAAATAATCATACACAAAAGGCTGCATGTGACAGGCCTCAAGCAGATGTCCGATAGGGTCTGCGGTCACACAAATCTCTTCCAGGTACCCTAGGAAGAAATAGTCTTCCATGGTGTGGGTAACCGGGCAGTATCATCCACCCTCACAACTCTGTCAGCGCTCAAGTCTCATTAGACTGCTATCCATCTCCCCCATCATTACCTTCTAATCTCCCTTCATGTCTCCTTCACAGTCAGACATTGCGAAACTATCTCTAGATTCACAAGGTTGAATGCCGCCTTCAGACGCTTGTGCTCCACAACCTGTCGGGGGGTAATTATCAAGATGAATTTCTATCCTAACCCACCAGACTACCAAATACTATTGCGAAACTAGACCGAACTCAAGCCTCTAAAATGCACTTAAGTTTATTCTGAAATGTAAGACCAAATAAGACAGCTGTTGAAAATTCAAAAATTGGAGAACACCTGATCCTCAAGACCGCGATTATAAATAGCTGCATTTAGCATGCCGGTCTACGTAGTCCATGTTATACCGAAGATTACTAAGATGCAGGAAATATTAGGTTATGTATGCTCTAGGCAAATACTAAGTTTCTACAAGATAGCTAATACCGAGAATCAGTACGTATTATCTGAAACGTACATACATATATCCACTTACTTTAAGGAACTGCGAACTATTACGGCCACGAATGACAGTTCGAATCATGTTGCGAACGTGACCTACAATCCAGATCTCCCACGCTCACTCAATATTCAATATCCAATATTTTCAACGGGCTAATGTATACCAGTTGAATTCTTCGAGGTCGCTTTTAGGGCTTGCGAGATGATTTCAGGCCTTTGGTGGATTCCGATGCAGTAGGTCTACTCACTCGTTTGCTGTGACTCTGGTCGGCTCGACATGCTGTTGGGTGTTCGTTAAATTTGTAGGGAGTATCGTTTTTGTGTTTTTCTTCCAGGGACTGCTGTGAAGATGGGTTCCTCAAGTTTCGTACCAGAATACATTAGGTTGGACTGTTTGTAAAAAGGGAGTGGAAAGTATGTCCAGAGAAATGAGGGGAGAGAAGGTGCAAAGAAAAACAAATAGGATAAGAAAAGAAAAAGCGAAGTAAGAATACAATTGTGAATAAGGAAACGTGAAGTCAGTAGGACGAGCAACTAACATTATAGGAATTCTATTAGTAGGAGACGGCAATTGCAGGGGACGTCTATACGGAAGTACAAGATCGAGCCAGGCTCCCAGCAATAGTGGTGTTACAGGATATTCGATAGTGGGTTGACCGTGGTGAGTATGTAGGTCGTGTCAGCCTAGCCCATATCCCGGCTGGATGAGCGCAAACCATGTGTCGCTGTGTAACTGTCCAACCTCTTCTTGAAGCTCTCAACAGACTGAGCAGTAACAACCTTGGCAGGCAATGCATTGCGGTGGCCGCAAACTCTCAGAGAAAAGTGTGGCCACACACGGGTTTTTACCCTCTGACGGTTGACTGTCCCTGGGTTACCACTAGGATCGCTATAGTGGTCATTCGGTAGGATTCCACTGCTTGGGTGACTTGGGTTACTTAGCATTTTGTAGGCCGTCATCAAGTCACCACGTGATCTACGGTAGCTTAGAGAGTAGGGTCCTAGATCCTTCAGCCTGACCTCGTAGGGTTTTCGCCTCATTCAAGCGATACCCGTTGTAGCTCACCTTCGGACCTTCTCTAGGAGATTCACATATCTTTCAGATGTGGTGGTTCAGTGATGCTGCGGACCTCGAAGTGAGGCCGTATGTAGGTCCTGTACAGCTTCGAAAAGAGTTCTGGGGTCAGGGCACCTAGTTGTCTGCGCATGAAGTGCGGTAATGAGTAGGCTCGTGTGTGTAGTTTGTCGGTAGGTATTAGTCCCAGATCCCTCTCTGTGGTGGTTTGGGAAAGTTGTGTTCCACGGAGAGGATGGGGTACCTTCTGAGAGTCTGGGGTGCGGAGAAGCATGGCTTGGCACTTATCCAGATTAAATGCTAGTCCATTAATATCCCCCCACTCTGCAAGTAATTCGAGGCTACTTTGCAGTGCGCTTGATCCTGTTTCCGACGTCACAGCTGTCCATAACTTAACATCATCAGCATAGAGTGGAAGTGGGGAGATGAGATTCAGAAGGAGGTCGTTCAAAAAAAAAATGAATAGCAGCCGACCCAGAATCGCCCCTTGCGATACACCTGATGGTGGTGTCCTTCAAGTTAAAGAAACCCTGTTGTCTTTTGTGCAAAATCGTCTGCCGTCTAAATGGTCCTGTAACCAGGAGATGACTTGCCCCTTTATCCCTAACCTTGATATTTTGTGAATAAGAACGGTGCGCGGGACTGTGTCGAAAGCCTTAGCAAAATTCAAGCAAATAACATGGACAGGAATTTGGAGGTCCCAGTATGCTTTCCACTTGTCACCCGCCACCAGAATGTTTGAGGCGCAGGGCCTACCCCCTCTGAAACCATGTTGAGCTTCACTTACTGCTCCCCTCTTTTCCAGGAACCTTCTGACATGGTCATCTACCAGGCTCTCCATCACTTTTGACATCACTGGTAGAAGGGCTATGGGTCGATGACATTTTTGGCCCTGTCTGCCTCCTTCTTTGGAGTTGGAGGATAGAATAGCATGTTTTCACTTTCGTGGAAGCATGTGATCGCCTGAGGAGTGCTGAAACAGATTACACAGCGGATCGCACAAGGCACCTGCGCATTGTTTCAACGCAGCTGGCCGGATGCCATCGCATCCTGGCGATTTCCCAACGCGGAGCTTTGATAGCTTTCCGAGGACCATATACGCGGTGTGGTCACACTCTTTTCTGGAGGTCCTCCACTTATGCCACGCTTTCTCCTTGGCTTCCAAAGGGCATTCAGTGCCTCGCTTCAGCCATGAAGTTCGCTTCCTCTGTATTGCTAAAGTTACTGGGACGTTTTCAGAGATAGCCCTCCTGATGATATCTCTAACTAGTTCCCAATGTTGATCAATCGAAAGGTTACTCCACTCTTGAGGCCATGATGCTGTCGACAGACATTGGTTCATCTCCGCGTAGGTTGCCTTGATGCAGCGAAGAAAGGCGCGAGATCCCTCCCGTGACAGTTGTTCGTTGAGTACCAGATAGAAAACTACCACGCCGTGATCGCTGCCACCAAGGGGGTTTGAACCCGAACATTTTCATCCAGCAGGTAGTATCTGGTGAAAAGGTAGTCCTGACTGGATGGTTTTCCACCCGACCCTCAGTGAGTGTCGTCGCCAATATTCCCATGCGGTCCAGCCCTTTTGACAGTGTTAAGTGGATTTCAGTCGAACCTTTTGCTTGGGGTTCTCCTGTCCTGGCCAAGATTAAGGGTTGCAGCATTATAGTAGCCGGCTAAAGCGATCTGGTCATATCCGAATGACGTCATTTCGGACATTGCCTGCAGCAGTTGTCGGTTATGTTCCGCGCTGCTAGCAGGGGCTCCGTAAACGCACTCTACCAGGTACTTTGTGTGTCCAACCGTGAGGTGACACTAGATTGAGTCTAGGAGCCTCAGAAGTAGAGTTTCAGTTGCTCGTTCACTTTTAATATCGTCACTTATAAACATTGCCACTCTGCCTCCTTCCTCAGACTCCTTGTCTCTTCTGGACAGATGCGTACCGTTTACGCTAGTTTCGATGTCGCCAATACTCGATGATAACCGAGTTTCTGTTGGGATTATGATCTTTGGAGTAAGGCAGGAACACAGAAATCGTAATTCTGCGATCTTACTTCTGATTCCCCTTATGTTATTGTGAAGACGCTTGAATATGTTTCTAACGACATGGGGTGTCTTGGCGGCGGCAGACTGGAGGGGGTCGTGCGTAATGGCGAAACTTGATACAGGACGGTCAGCTTCAGTGGAAATCGTGCAATCGCGTTTTCTCAGTGGTTCACAGTGGTTTTGTAGAGTCTAGACAACTTTGGATACCTTGTCTGTCGAAAGCGGTGGTGACTTCAGCACTACGCACGGCTGCCGTTTTCTGTTGCCGCAGTGTCCTGGGTCTGCTTTCGCAGCGGCGAACGTTCCCGCTGCTTTTGTCTTCTGCTGTGTACCATGTTTGCAGTATTTTGGTTAAAAGTTCTTGACAGCCAGAGTCAATAGCCGTAAACCTGGGTGATGTCGTCGTCGTCAAATGTGGGGGGCGTGGCAGTCTGCAGGCTGCCGCCGCTATCCCACTCAACCTCATCCTCGCTTATAACCACTGCCATTGACGGAAGCCATGAACTTACTTCTCCACCATCGTGCCGGTTGTTAGTTTCGGCATGTCGTAGACAATCATGGTTGTTGGTTTCAGAGCTTGGGGTGCCTCGCAAGGTGCCTTTTTCGCCGACCATGGCAGGTCTGGCCTGGCCCTAATGCTGGACGACCGGTTGATGACTAGTGCTTGTGACAACAACAAGAATCCTTCATCATCTTTGGCAGAGCTCAGGGTCACGCTCGTCGGCCGGAGCTATCCCTGAGACGAGTAGCTGCCTTTGTAGAGCCGGCAAAGCTTCGCTTCTAGGTTGCATGTTCCTAATATAGTGCACACTGTTCTCGGTTGCTGTTTGTCAAAAGACTGTTCTCAAGGGAGCTATCATGGCACACAGGGACGTTAAATAGGATGATGGAATTCGATCTATCACCAGCTTCCCTGGGAAGGGTGCACCTTCTCTTTCACTGTCACTCGTTTTTCCAGACGCACAGCGGGGATAGCCGCTAAAGTGACCTAAGGGTTAGGGACCAATAGGGTTAGTCGTGTGCCTAATTGTTGTTTGGGTCCTCTTGGACTATTCACGGGTGTGACTGTCCAAGGAACGGTGCTGGCGCTCTTGTCACTTGAACCTAGAGTAGTGATCTGCGTGAGTGCTGACATCACAGTAGCCACTGCGTTGTCTTTTATGACCTCCCTGAGCGAGCCTGTAAAGAGTGGCCTCTCACGGCACTGTGAGCAGCTGTATCAGAACCACGCGGGTGGCTTACGTGCCATGAAGATGTAACATTGGTCTAATATGTCCTCGTCACGAACTGTACACCCACTTGCTGCACATTTTACAGTCAAATGCAGCATCCCTTTTGGCCACGGTGAGACCACACGTTTGACAGTCGTCGGTCTGACCAGAAGGTTTATTCAAAGAGTGTTTACCTTCTCTTTCGTCTCTCAGTGGTAGCCTTCACGGTTTGGGCTGGTGGTATTAGAAAGATATGCTCTTCGGTGAACCAAAGCACAAGGGTTCATAGGGACAGGAATTCGACTGTTTCTAGGAAGTGGTTGCTGCAACCGTCCTCCCGAGGTAGGCCAGTGATCTTTTGGGGCAACACTGAGCCTCTTGCTTCCAGCCCTGGTTACCACCAAGGATAAGAAGGTTATTAGCCGAGGTGTGGCTTTACCTGAGATGTTCCTGAGACCGATTTTGGCCACTACTCGGTTATTACTCACTTCCACAAGTGATTAGGAGGAGATATAGATGACCTAGACACAAATGATCGAACCAAGTGAGACGTAGAAAAGCAATCATAGGTAAAGTAAGTCGTCAACCTCACATGGGATTGCCCGGTTGTACGGTACGGAAGAATGCCAAGAGCTTCCCACAGGTCAAAGATGCATGATCGAGCAAGATAGGTAGAGCTGCAGATGCAGCAACCTCAGCTATGGCAGGCGATCGAGACAGTTAAGCCCACCACAAAGTTCTACCTTTGGAAAGTGATGGTATTGACCGACTGAGAATTGTACGTTCCGTAGCAAGACTTTTATTCCAATAGAACTGACAAATTCTTAGAGGAAGTATTCAATTAGGAAAACTTATATGTTGCTGTTTCCCAGTAGAATGCAGATGACTCGAAACAAGTCAGTAATCAAGGGGTGCGCTGAGCACACCCATAGACAGAAACTGACACTTATTTTAGCCCTCGATAATGAGGATAATTCCGCAATAACTGAATGAGAACAGTCCTTCAAGCATCCGGTGTCGGTTCTTTTGATCTTAATAAAATCTTCTCTAGAAAACTGTTAGAAGAAGGTGCTAGAGCCACATACTTTGGAATTGAATTCTGCTAGCGTACGAGGCCGCCTGTGGCTTGTCGATGACAGTTTAGCCTTTTTGTGATCGCTTTTGAGAGGAATAAATAAGTTGCACACATAAGATCCCAAGCTGTTACCTAACACCTAACATACTTACATGAGATTTCCACTGGGTTTTGCTGAGGTATCTGCTGTCTGGTGAGCGTAATTTTGACCTAGACTTCTAGAATTCCCACCACCAAATAGACCTCACTTGTAGTTTTGCTGATGGTAGGATGTGCAGTTTATCCGTATTTAGCATCCATCGTCAATTGTATAAGTAAAGGGAATGACAGTCTTGAACGCTCGCCCCATGCTCCTGGGGCCTGACTCAACCCTTTTGGTTCTGATGATATAGAGAGTGGGAACTTATCTTCCGCTTTCCTGCTTCCGGTTCCGGTTGGGTGATTATCCACTGTGAGCTTTTATTTGCATGTGACCCACAGATTTGGTTGGAAAGATACGGGCCACTGGAAAGATTAGGGGTTCTCTTGTAACCCATATCTGTACAGGTGCCTGAAGGGAAACACCAGAAACGGTGTAAGGGGATAAATGGGATGCTTCCGAAGGGTCAACATGGGTGAAATGAGTGTGCTTAGTAGACAGTAGTAAGGAGGTGGAGTGAGTACCGGGACAAGTAGCAAGGAATCAGTGAAGAGATGACAGCAAGGTAGTGAACAGCTAAACACGCCTCGCTGGATATCCAATATGGTCAGTAGAGTCCTGAGTTTGTTGCCAGTTGGCAACATAAACCAAAGTGGCTGGTTTGCCATCTTCTAAGGGATTTTGTTAAAGAGCTTGTGACTATGTAGAGTAATAAGGCATTCCAGAAGTGTGTAATTCTTGTGATGAACCATCTGCTGGTTTTCCCTGAGGTTTTAAGTGGTTTCACATGATTCATTAGGGAATTAAATAGGATTTTGTTGTTTTTTGCTTCTAGGTTTACCGATATTCTAGTTCCCATTGCTGCAACTTAAAACACACACACACACAATGAGGAGCAGGTTGGTAGTGACCAAGTCTGTTACCCCATGCTTTGACCTTTGGTGAACGCTTTTTCTTTGAAAAACCCCGATGATACATCCTGAACGCTACAAGACTTGTAGCCCTGCTGACGGAGAAGCATTTGAGCGTTTTGGTCCCTCAAGACTTCAAATCCTATTCCAAATGCTACGGAAACGCATTTCGCGGAAACTTGGTGTTAGTAACTACTAGGCGAATTTTCGGACAGCTAGATCGTAGATGCTTCCACCAAATTTTCAGCAGCTTCATACGGCGCCATCATCCTCTGTTCTCTGTGGAAGGACAAATTGACCTTAAAAGGCATCCACGGGCACTCTACAAAATCTGTTCGAAGACTTAGGTCCAAAGCGTGTGAAGAACAATTAGTTGCGCTGTATCTGTATCTCGTGGAACACACGAGGTTAGGGGGAGGCTTGGTTATTATCATTATTGTTGTTAGTCCTTTGGGGTCCTGGCAACTTTCGATAAGATTACGCTAGCCAGTGACTTGGTATGTTAATTATTTAATACTGAACATCATTTCGCGAACTTTCAAAAATTAATAATTTGACGATATTCGTGAACCGGTATCCCTCATGTTGGGTCCATTATGTGAGGATAATATTTATTATTACCTGAACTTCAACACTGTAGATGCTGGAAAGAGATATTTTCTTGTTCGTTCGATAACTAGCAGGATCTTCCGGTGTTTTTGATATAGTTTAATGACATTCCACCCATACCATTCAGGACTCAAAATCTTATAGATATTTTGACATATATCAGTGCGACGGTGCCTGTAAGCTGGCTTCTGTCATGCTAAGTTACTAATGTGCGAATAAAACGTTAGTTTATTCGAACATTTATTTTGCGGAACATAGGGTTTCTGTTGCGCGTTGCAATTTCACTCCGTTCACTGCAGTCCCTTAAACTTGGTTCCACGACCGCCCTTATGCTTTCATTTCCTCCTCGTACGATCCCCTCCATGTCACCCTCGGCTCGGACGCTTAACTCGTCGTTTCCCACTTGAGTTCCACTCTATGGCCTGGGGCGTGATGTCCCTAATCGGCCCTCTCAGTGTGTGCCCAATCCCACTCATCTCCACTTTTTTCTGCATATTTGTTGGGCCATGGGTTCATGGTTGGTTTGCCGCCATGCCAGAGTTCCTTGTTCCTTATTCTTTCTGGCAATCCACCTGATCCTCAGTATCAAGTGAGCGTAGGTGGCAGCTGTTGATGACGCATATGTGGTTTGCTGGAAGCGCTTTTCATAACGCACCAAGTTTCTGAACCATATAGCAGCAGTGACTCGACATTGGTGTTAAAAATGCAGATATTGTTCTTGGTGCTGAGTGCAGTAGATCTACACGCTGATTTCCGATTACCGAAAGACCGTCTTGCTTTTCTGATCCCGGTTTTGACGTCCTCATCTGTGACACCTGTAGCTGAAACGATGCTGCCTAGGTAGGTGAAGGAGACAACTTCTGTTAGGTTTCTCCCGATCGTGGTGATTAGTGTTTGTTGTTATTATTGGCTGGGTATTATCATCACCTCCGTCTCCTCTACGTCCGCTTGAAGGAAGTCCCGTCTTCGCTGCCTCTTCTGCCAACTTGCTAGTTTTCGCCTGTAGATCTTCAAACTTGTGCGACATTAGACGCAAGTCATCGGCGAAATCCAAATCTTCTTCTCGCTCCTCACTGTTTGTTGCATGATCCAGTCGACCACAATCAGGAATATCATCGGTGATAGTGGACAGCCTCGTCCTAATCCTGTCTTCACTTCAAAGGCATAACTGATCCTCGCGTTGTGAAGTACTTGTCGCATGGCGTCTTCACATATTTCCTGAATGAGGTTGAAGGAGGCTTGTGGCACTAAAACCGTAGTGTCGAAGCAACCGCCTGGCAAATTATCTGTCGGTCAACGCTGTGGAAGGCTTTTTCAAAGTGGATGAAGTTGAGGTAGAGGGTTGACTACCATTCTATGCTCTGTTCAGTGATGATGCGTAGCGTCTCGGTCTGATCCCCACATGATTTGCTCTGGGTGGACAGGAGTATGACTCCGTGCCTGTTCTTGCAAAGACTTAGGTCTCCCTTCTTCGGGAGTTTGACGAGGTGACCCTTCTTCAAGTCAATTGACAGGTACCTTCCCTTCCTTCCACACCTTCTGCAATAGTGGTGTGAGCATGTCCTCTGTTGTCTCTGCGTCTGTTTTCAGTGTTTCTGGCGGGATTTCATCTGGTCCTGCTGCTTTCCCGCACTGCAGTAACTTTATGGAGCTTGTGACTTCAGTTCTGCTTTTATCGAAGGGCCTTCGTTCACTTGTAGTTTTGCCGTTACTGGTGGTATTTCTGGACGAGTTGCAGGTGGTGGTCGATTTAAGAGTTGTCTGAAGTGGTCAGCCCATCGTTTCCTTTGTTTTCCCTCTTTGGTGATTAAGTTTCCTTCGGTACCTTTCATTGGTTTCGTCTGTGTAGATGTCTTCCCTTGCAGATGGTAACCTTGTTATTTGATATAGAACTGTCAGGTCTCTACCACCTGCAGCCTGTTCTTCTTCACTTGAAAGTGTGTCGTAGAAGTGTCTTTTGTCTTTCCGCGCGTTCTTCTTCCCTTCTTTGTCCAGTGTTTTGAACGTTGTACTTAGATCCTCTTTTCGTTGTTCTGCTTCACCATTCCCGTCTTCTCTACCAGCTTCCATGTATCCTCGAGATCCATTCTTAATCTTTTTTCTTCTTCCTCCCCAACACGGCTACGCAGGTTTTTTTCCACATCTCTTTTAAAGAGTTCCAGCGTTCATCCACACAGGTTTCTTCGGGGATGCTGCCCGATATCTCCCACTTTTTCTTGATGGCTGACGTAAAGATGTCCTCAGTAGTTTTGTCCTCCAGTTTCTGGGTGACGAACTTCAACTGTGGTCTATCACAACTTCTTTCAGGGCTTTCAACTTGGTTTGGAAGGTCCTTTGAGGCAGAAAGTGACTGATCCGAACCTATATTTGCTCCTCTTCTTGATCTGGTGCCCAGTAGGCTGCGCCTCCACTTTCCTCACATTGAAGTCAAGTCGATCTGATTTTCAGTGTGTCCTGGTGTCTGGTCAAATCAAATCCATGTCGATTTGTGGATATCCTTGTGTTTGTACACGCTGCCCGCAATCACCAAATTGCTGAATGCGCAGAAATCTGCAAACAGTTTTCCATTCTTGTTCATTTCACCGAGTGCTTCCCTACCCATTATGGGTTCCCTTACTGTGTTGCTCTCTCCGACTTTGGCATTCATGTCGTCCATCAGAATTTTGATGTCACCAACTGGAGTCTTGTCCGTTACTGACTGCAGTTGTCCACAAAATTCCTCCTCCTTCTCTTCATCTGCATTATTTGCAAGTGCGTAGGATTGCACGATTGTGACGTTCCTTCCTTTTCGGTTGAATTCTACTGTCACGATCCTGATCATGGAGGAGATTGGTTCCCACTGTGTGACATCCTTCGATGCTGTTGGGGACACCATGACAACCACTCCACAGCTCAGTGTGCTCTTAGTTGTCGTCTAGGTTATCGGAGTAGATAACTGACTCCTCCCTACTTTACGGCTTGGAGAGTCTACTTCCATTTCGCCTGCTTTCGCAGATTCCTAGCACTTCTATGCCATACCTTCCCACCTCTTTTGCAATCTGGAGAGCCTTGGTGGGTTCATAAGTAGTGCGGACATTCCACGCCCCCGTGCTTGCTTTCGCTTCCATCGAGAGAAGACACATCGGACGGCTGGCCTCCTGAAGGCTTTTACTAGTTGGTGTCATCTCGTCTCTCCGATTCCAGCAAGGAATAAGTCTATTTTTATGTTTTACATTTTCTTCGTGGTTTGGAGTTTCTTAAGCGACTGAATTGGTTTTACGGGGTAATGTTGCTAGCCCTATGGCCAGCCTTCCCTCTTTACCCGGGCTTAGGACCGGCTAGTAACTTGTGAACTAGCTAATCAGACGAGGTTTGTGCACGGGCTAACAACCGCAAAAGTAGTGATCCACGGATTTTAGACGTGGAAGCTAGTTAAGCGGGAGCTTCTATTCCATCAGCAACCATTTGAACCATTTCAACCGTTTGAAATAGCCTTACAGCCACAGAGTCCCAGTCCTTCACAACCCTGAGGGAGTAAGAGTTACATCTAAAAAAACAATAAATGAATATATACTTTATTCTCAACCTAAGAGTTTTACAGGAGAGAAGCCGATTTACAGGCATCATCAAATTTATAATAGTAAAGAAATCTGTAGTAGTTGAGCTGTCCTGAATAATACGGAAGGTATGCATCAAGGTTTATCATAATAATAAAAGTGACAATAGGCTTTACAAAGAACGGAAAAATGTTACTTCACAGTACGTGCGGACTGTTTATGCTTTTCGGCTGTCCCACTCATCATTCTTTTTACACAATAAAATGACACCAAAATTGTATAATCTTTAACGTTAGCGTTACATGTAACCTAGATGGTTAACCTGGCGGTGTAGTTCCGTCTTTCCTCAGATAAAGGTTTATTTTGACATCAGTTGACATGTTTACAGTATCGTTGGCCAACGAAAGCTGACTTTATCGATTTCAGGTAACAGTAAGTGATAGCATAACCATATAAGTCCTCGCATTTTCCACTCGTGGTGTGACCTTGCTCAGAAGTATAGATGTAATCCATCAGGACCAGTTGCTGCTGTACAAAGAAATAAATATTTGAAGGACTATCATCCAACGGTCACGGAGTTTTGCACACAGAATTCACATTGAAGCATACAGCATTATCAAGGACGTATATACGTCTGCCCATTGTCTTCCATGAAACGGAGTCGAATGAGGTGAAGTACTGGAAAAGTTTGTTTGCAAAACATGCCCACTTTTTTGGTCACTAGGTGAGTTTATTTCTTAGACTTAGTTGTTTGTCCAGATTTTCGCTGCCATACTGACCCTCCAGAAGCCTTAGATTATATATTGTAGTTGGATTTTTGGACGTGGTTGCGTCTAGGACGCTGGTAACTGGACGAGTTAGCTGTGGAACGTTTCAGAAGGTTGAAAATCAATAGGGGAAGACCAGTTGAAGGATTCTTCCGATAATTTCTGGTATCAAGTATGAAGTAGTGTATTAAGCAGGCTGACAATTTCGTCGAAATTATGCTCAAGGTTTTCTCTTCAAGCTTGAGCTGAAAGGGGAGGAAGGAAAGGAAAGCACGAGCAGAAACTGGAGAATGACATACCACAGAAGACGAAGTTGAGAAGAGGGAGGTCCCTATCTTTGAGACGCTCGGGGCATATAAAAATGACCCTTATGGTTTTCCTACGTAAGATTCGTACAATTTTTTGGATGTACCGTGTTTCCTTGTAAACGCACGGGTAAAACTGACTCTACATCAAGGTGATATATACCTTACTAATGTGTACTTTACTGACCACACAACCCAGGCTAGTGGAGTAGCAGTCAAAATCCCCGAGCAATAATGTTAGGGCTCATTAAGGAAAAAGTACTTGGGACTAATGATAGCCTTAACTTATACGTTTGGGGGTCCTAGTATGCATTCATTAGCCCGGGACGTGTGTATGGTGACCAAGCGACTGATAGGCCTATCATCTATGAGAAGCTTGTCAGGTAAGAAGCGAAAGACAGGTAATGAACTTGAAGTAAGTATTTCCCCAGGAAATCTGTTCCAGATGTGAGAGAACTTACTGAGGAGGAAATCACCTCACACATTGGTCTGATATATGTCCTACTAATGTTCAAGTTACGGCTTCCGAGTGTTGCCCCTGAGACTTGCTAACCGCCTTAGCCCAAGCAAATAAAGTACTTAAAATGTCACGCATCACTAATAGGTGACATTGCAACCTTTCATACTCTAAGTGATATGGGCCACGTGTGGCTTGAATGCAGCCTAAATGATTCTTGTCTTTTTGATGTAAAAGAGGAAGGTATGCGGTCACGAATTTTAGGCGAGGTCGTGTAGAACTTCCAGAGTTTGGTGGACACCCATAATCTGACTGTTAAAAGCTTCATTCCAGAGTTGGAAGTGCCAAAGTGCATTCCGTCCCATTCAGACGATCGGTACCACCATTCAGACTATCAGATGTGATCAACAGACTAATATTACATGAATGTCTCCTTCTAGAACCATGTTTTTTGGCATGCGATGAAGTTGCCGGATGCCGAGTGTTGGCGTAAGCCGTGATAGATCACTGACTTTGTAACTTTTCATGGTCCAAATAGGAGAGCCACAAGCCTGTAGTTTATTGAACCACCCCATTGACTGATCCTGAAAACGGGAGTGCTACCAGCCAACTTTCGGACCACAGGCACCATGCCCAGGTTAACGGAGTGTGTGAGTAATCTCCTGATAGGTTCGTGTAGAAATGAGGCTCCTTCATGAAGCACAGTTGAGTGGATTTTATCTAGACCCTGAGAAATGTTGCCTACTAAAGTTGCCAGCTTGCTACGCAAGCAATAGGTGCTCAGGTAGACGGTTGGCAATAGTCGTGCTTCCGCGGGAAAAACATAATTTTTTTCAAGGGAGTTGGTGACGAGAATTTTCACAGATATTGATCAGCTAAAACAACTGTGACCTCAGCATCACTTATCGTAAACCTAATGTGACCCAGCCAGTGACAAGCTTTTATACTGGCCCTAAGAAATGATGCCAAGCAGAGGAAAAAGCTTTACGGGGTTTAATACAAACCTGCTAGTGAGCTGGGATCCGTATTCAAATCCCATCTTCCAAAGCCTTAGTACACAAATTTCTCGGCTTAGATTGTTGATAAGTGGGCTTACAGCCACTTTTCACAAACAGCCCAGAGGTATCCCTTAAACCCCAGAAGCTTGAGATTGGAGCTGTGTGTTATCTTGGGTAGCCTATGACCCTTTGAAGCTTAAAGTGGGACGTACCAGTTCCTGGCGTTTGTGGTATTTCTGTGTGTGAATATCCGGCAGTTATTTAAAGCTTGTTGGCTGACAAGTTTCCCGGTCTGTTTGTCCTAGGGTCTTTTGAATGGCTGCAATATTCAGTTGTCTAAAGCCTTGATGGCATTGCCTTAGAGGAGGAGCCAGCTCCATTTTGCGGACATAGAAACCGACATGAGGAATATAAGCCCAAAGGCAGTTGACATAAGTGATAAGCGCTTCCCATATATTTGTGTGTGAACTGCCGGCCCAACAGGCTGCTCAGCCAGGATAGGAATATGAAAGGGAGACAGAGCCCGGACATTTAGTGGGAACGGTGATGACAGTTCCGCGGATCAAACGAACAAATTCGAATTGACCACCATTGTATCCGGACATTCATTTCTTTTGTCGCTAACCATCTTGTGTACAGAGAAGTCATAAAGAGCGTGTGACACGGGACGTTTGTTGTGACAAGCCTGTGCGGGTTTGGCGTTTCAGTATTATTGTAATTGCATAAGTGGAACTTGAACTTTGCTCGACAATAACTCCCAGGCTACTTCATCGTAATCCTTACATGTACTGGTGGTGATTTGTTGACATAAATTTAGATAGTTCTAGAGTTAGTGAGAAGTAAACTTGTACAAGCCTGAATATTAAGGTGATAAGGGAGGTTGGTTAGCGCATTTCGTAAGGTGAAGCATAATTCGGTAACTCACTCGGCAAAGCCATGATGAAACATTTAGTGTCTAGCTGCAGATGAGGGAGAAAAGGTCACTTTACAGGAAAGGTGGGTGGCATTAAAATCGAAAGAAGGGTAGATGTAGCCCATTTGAAACTTTGCTCATCAACTCCCCACTTTCGGTCTCCGAATCGTTTTGCTTCCTTATCCGAACCCATCAACATCTGCAAAGTGTCCTCAGCTAATAACTGTAGGTGCATACAGTTTTGCTGTCTGACTCGTCAGTTCACCCTTTTTCGCTTCCATTTCATGTTTTCTTGTCACCTGAGTGGACTGCCGGCACCGGACTTCCACATAATCTTCCTGGACATCCCCAGTTTTAAAAATGTCCCTTGAACTAAACGGGAGCCTGACAACAGCTGGCCGCTATAGGGGGCGGGACTATGCACGATGACCGCAGCACGATTTCGGCAATTCCATGCAGTAAAAGCGCGGTCACCATAGTTGTCTGTGGAATCCCCGCTGCCACCAGAGGGTAATGGCTGAGGCATGTATGGAGTTACGACTTTGGCTCAATTTATTCTAATGAATTTGATCTCAGCAACAGGGACCTAGACGATCGCCACATGCTGCTTGACACCATACGATACCGGTGAAAAGCTTTATCACCGGTTCATATCAGGATTTAGATCCAGTTTTTACACACTCTCTTCAAACAGTACGAACTCATGGAACATTTGCACTTTTTCAGCTTTATTTATCCTCGACATTTGATATCCCACGTGCTTTCGCTGTTTATGAGACTCATCAACTGAAGAGTTAAGGATTAATCACTAACGCCTGGTTAAAGGTCACGCTGAGTGACAGTACCGGTACTACTACTCACTTTTGTTGTGTAGCTAAAGGGTCATTATCTAATATTCGTGACCGGCACCATGGGAATAATTACATCCTCCGGCAGACTGTAAATGTTGTGACGATCTATTCTTTTTAAATTTTCTAAACTTCGTCGGGAATCATAACATTCAGATGTTGCCTGTAAAAACGGCATGTGTTCTTAAAGTTTGTTATTCAAAATATACATTGTGAGTATCATAATACCACTTGCTCAATAGACTGTCCTTAACTAGATGATTTCTTTTTTATTATTGGAAGGTGGTCCCCCGAAAAAGGTCTTGTGCTTAATTCTTCAAACATTCAGACCGCAGATATGAACTGTCTAAACTGCTTGGGTCTCATGGGTTCCATTTTAGTGAGGGCTGTGCATTGCATAGTCGAACAACTGTGATCTATTTCGACTTTTGATCTCATGCGGTTACCAGTAATTTCCAAAAGAACCCACCACTTAGCTTACTACGTTACAAAGCCGAGATTTTCTGTCACGGCTGAAGTTCTTCCGGGCCTTATAGTTATCTGTACCTCGCTGATTCTCATCCTCTGTCTCTCCTTGTTCTTTTCAGGGTTACTGGTATAAGATAATGCTGCCTTGCGCAAAACTTTAAAGACTGCCAGCATAACTGTTGGTCTACCTCGAACCCTTCCAACTGACACTTCTCTGAACAATCATCACAACTCATGTAACAAGCCGCCAGAGGCCATTTTGCCAGACGACCGGCATCTCTATTATTTAACGCTTTCTGTGTGTCAGTTTTGAAACAACACCAGGAACAAGCATGCGAGACCATGTGCACGTATTAAGAGATATGAAAACCCTGCCATGTCACATTTAGCTTGTATCGTGTGCGAGGAAAAAATAATAGAAATTAAGTTGACGTTTGGCCTTAAAGTAACGGATGAACTAAAGGTCACATGGTTTGCTCATACTGTGTGAATCGTTGTTGTGTTAATTGTTTACCGCAGTTACCTACGCCTTTCCAGAAAAGCAGTAAAGCAAGACAAATATTAAATGCTTTGATACTTGCATAAGTTTTCTTTTATTCTGTTCATTTTTGACACTCCTCTCGTCATGTACGCTGAAAAGTGATATTTTCTTGTTCGTTGTATAACTAGAGGGATCTTCCGAGGTTTTTAATGGAGTTTAATGAACTACCCTCCTACCATTCAGGATTCGTAAAATGTAGGTATTTCGACGTATATCAATGTGATGATGCCTGCAAACCGGCTTCTCTTATGTTAAGTTACTGATGCAAAGGAAATGTTATTTATTACTTATTTATAATAACTCAATTGGTATGTGTTAAATGTTCAACTACACCTTGCTAGTTAGTTATTTAGAAACTGCAACTCTTTCCTGTGATATCGATAAGACCTGAACTGTAAAAACCTTTCTCACCTTCCTTTAAAGCCGACAAGCTGTGCTTAACTCGCATGTTAAAATGTTTGTCAAGCCATCAAAATGTCGAAATGCTGCGGTAGCTCTGGCGCAAACGGAGTACCGTCGTATTTATTTCACGGTGGTGGGTTTAGTGTTCGATCGTTATTATTATCACTACTCAAAATGCTTTCTGTTTATTAACAATCTTCCACCCACCCTATTATTTGGGAAACATCATCTGAACATCCAGACCTAAATCCGCCTCTGAAACCTTACTTGGTAACTATAATCCAATAAAACATCCTCCCATAGTTACCAGAAGTATAGATGGGGTTACTAAGGGCAGCGTTCTTCAATACATGCTCAATAACAACATTATGCCACCCTATCATCGTAAGTCCTTGAAATGGAGATGCTGTGCAGACTGCTATCTTGATTCCTTCAAACTCATAACTACTATGCATGATCGACACTAATCGGCCTTTGCACTTTATCTAGACCCTTCGAAGGTAAAAGTGGACCCTCACTATTCAGTAAAGGGTAGTCTCTATGGGTTGACCATTCGTTACTAGGATCGACTGAATATTTCTTCAGAAACTGCACTCCAGTGATAGAGGCAGACTCACTTCGAAACCTATATAAACTATCCCTGGCATGAATCAAAATAGTTTATCAGGCCCCCTTCCCTTTATTGTCAGTGCCACTAAGATTTTCGGCCGCTTTACACGCGCCTGATCATTTTCGCTTCCTGGTGACCTCAAAGTTGCATACGCGTTCACTTACGCTAACCTATCCCAGTTCCAAGCATCACTACAAAGTGAGCTTCACATAATATCCAAATGGTACAGGGCGTGGAAACTTCAGTTCAGAACAAACAAATGCGGCTGGATATGTTTCGGTGCTGTCTGTAGAGAGGCACAGCTACATTTTCAGCGTTTTAAAATGCCTATCCTCAAAAACGTCTGCCATCCTGGGCCAGTGTAGTCGGGTCACACCACATTTTCTGATCTGGCTACATCGCAGGCCAAAAAATTTAGAATCCAGTGGGGATGCATTATCTCTAATTCCTACCTCAAACACATCCAGTTACGGCTCCATAAAACTTGCCCACTTCCACTGTTGGATGCTTTCTGCTTACATTGAATGGCACACGCACGAATGACGAAGTAAGAATACGGGATGTCCAAAGTCTTTAAACGTAAATTATTAGGACACGAGCGCAAGGAGAACCACAGGTCCAGATGCTTTACTGTGAATCCAGAACCACTTTAGATGAGAGAATTAAAAGCTGACCTCAGGCTTTTCCTCAATGCGCCACAAAAGTCAGCCTAAATAAGCAGTTGTGTATCCAATTTCGAACACAACAGTTGGTGTGACCTGCACAACCACGCCTACAGCATCATCCTGAAGCCTCTTAAGTCTCCCTTCCATGAAACTTTCCCCACCGCTTATCTTCCACGGATTTGCAACGGACTTCACGTTGAAGTTATGACCTCCAAATCAACACCTGAATTTGTTTATTTGTTAACCAGTTTCTTGTCACCTAGTAGCCTTTAAGAATTACTAGGCGTGTCGTCAACATCTGCTGTGGCACTACATATATTAAGCCCTCTTAAAGTCCAACTGGAAATGTTATATCCGCTTTTAGCTCTCATCTGTAACACTGATCAGACTTTCACATAAACTGTTACCCACACAAAACACCACATAGTCCTTTGTACTCGCAATTGTGAGTTGAGATTCAAGCGCTAAACTACATAAGAACATGAAAGGTATGTACTCAGATGTTTATTAGAGAACAGGCCCACTGTCAATGATATTCGGCGACCAGAACACTCACGCTTGTTCAGTCACCACAGTTTCCCTTTCAACGGCGCAGCATAGTCTCGCAGAGGTGTTCCGTGTTCGTTGACTCAGACTGAACTTGGGGGCAATACCGTCAGAAGTATCATATAATTTTGTAGGGACAGTATTTTGCGGGCTTTTAGTGAACGTCATGTGTTCACGTTTTAACATTGTGATCAGCTGTACAAATGAGAGTTGAGTTCTTGATCCGAGAGTAGTTTCCTGTTTGGGAATAGAGGTTCACCATTGGTGTTTCCACAGCGGAGTGTCGCGGCCTCGCAGAGTTTCTGACTGGGCCGGTCCGGAACCTCTGGATTCGTTTCGTTGATTTGTGTTCGATCGAAGTAGATATCGGTGCCAGGGCGTACTGGGTGGGCAGGTAAGTAGGGATTTTAACCGCCATGATACCAATGATAGTATGTCTGGGAATGCTTGTGATGAAATAGATAACAAATATTTCGGTAATTTTCTCATGTTCATGGAGGTTCAGTAGCCAGGCTCCTCATGTCTGGGTTGCAAAGTTCGGTGCTAGCCCGGCTGATCACAGTAGTTTCATGGAAGATATTGGGACGTTTTTGGATGACCAGTGAGGCTGGGCTACTGCATTTGGTGCGGCAATGTACTGCTGATACCGATCGAGCAACAAAGTTTTGCTGGACGTTGCCACAAGATTTTGGTGAGGCGGGACAAATGATGCATCTCCGATATAGTAAGCCTTTTGCCAATGCCAAAATAGCGATGGGGGAGGTTAGGGGTAATGGAAAGTAAATTACGGAGGACCTTAAGCATCCCCCAGCTTCCCTGGAAAATCTCTGAATTTGCAAAGTACTTCTCATCCCCAAAGTACCCCAGTGAAGTGAGTCATTGAGGTGACTGCGGGGTGCCTACGTAGGCGCCCACAGAGGAAGTGTATTGGGATTAACGATCAAAGGGAAGACAGAGGAACAGAGTCCAGTTTGAGGACATTCTGAAAGTCGTCGAGGGTTGCGCAACTCGGGCCACTAAAAAGTTGCCTGTGATTTGAGCCGTGTCCTAGAGCCTGAAAGAGCAGAGAGCCAAGGGAGGTAGCACGTTACAGAAGCTGCTAAGAAAGATGTGGCGAGAGATAAATGTTATAAGTATATTTCTGTTGTGTGGTGGCGCGTATGCGCTTGTTCGACATCCGTTACCCAGCGATATGGCTTTGTAAGCAAGGCCTGGTTGCGTTTTAGTCACTTGAGGAGAGGAAACACCGAAATAGGTTAGGGTAGAACCGATGACAGCTATTTTGGATGGAGGCGCTTATTGCTGAGGCACGCCCATGATGAGATGAATTCCTTAGAGTTAGACTGATCGTTACGGGAGCTGAAAGCTCACAGAGTATGCCTCGGTGCAGTAGCTGTTAAGGTATAGGGACCCAAATCAGTCTAGAATGCGTGTTGTTGAATGGCGGACTTGATGTCACTCTGGTTGATTCTGACTCAGCCAAACGTTTAGACCTAAAAGAACTAGCGGGAAAACTGTTGATCTCTTCTGTCAACTCTTTTGAGCTTGTTTGTTTGGTAGTCTCATTCCGGTTGCAGCCTCTGACAATCGCAGACTGCCAGCCTCAGAGGGGTATTGTTTCTTGACTGTGAGCAAACCTATATGGTATATGATGCCTAAACTACGGGATCCGGAGGTCTGGTCGGTTTCTAACTGCAACGTTGTTGGTGCCCGCAAGGCACTCAGAGGGAGATGCTGGTGTTTACTATAGGACTTCCATTTTTGGTTGCAATGTCGAGTAGGGCAGAATTATGGAAAAAGGGATTAAGAGGAGCATGTCTGAATACCTACTTAGAGAAAACCTCATCACAAAGTCTCAGCACGGTTTCATTAAAAACAAGTCTCGCGTTACTTGCCATTTCGACTCCTTCAACCATATCACTGGTAGCCGCGAGGCATGCAAAATCGTCATTGTTCTATACTTTGATATATCAAAGGCATTTGACAAGGTGCCGTACAGCATTCTCTTTGACAAGCTACAATCAATTGGCATTCATGACCCCCTACTTCAGTGGCTAAAATCATTTCTTAGTGATCAGAACCAAATCATCAAAGTGAATTCTTTGAAGTCTACACCTAGGCTCATAACTAGTGCAGTAATACAGGGTAGTGTCCTTGGACCTTTGTTGTTCATAGCTTATGTTAATAGTGTGTACAAGCGCTTCACTGTAGAGGAAATATTCCTGCATGCTGATGACCTTAATGTTGTGTACTCATGTTACACCCTTGAACTAGGTAATACGCTGTCTACTGGTCGACAAGAATTAGGTGAAGTTGCTAAATGGTGTGACGAGTCCCATCTCCAGTTCAACATTGATATATGTGGTTGGCTTAGCATAGGCAGTGATAACCTAGATGTGTCTCTCGAAGTATATGGGCAAGGGCTACCCAGACGTTCTTCAGTGCTAGATCATTGTCTTAGATATTCCGGTGACTTGACATCCTCTGAGTAGACGGCTTGTATCACATCTAAGTCACGCAGACCTCCTGAATGCATCGTCCGTAGCTTTTATAGCACTGAATCCAGGGTCCTACCCTACAAAGTGAGCATCCGTCCAATTTTAGAGTACTGCCTGTTTATCTTAAGTGGCCCTCGCATGGGCGACAAAAGAAAAATTGGAGGAGTACAACGCCACTTTACACTAAGAACACTAGGAGCTGACTGCAGCCTAGACTACATCTTGAGATGCATCATGCTAGGACTGAAACTTCTCTGGAAGAGGCGGCTCAGAATGAATCTTATGTTTTATTATAAATTACTTTGTGAGCAAGTGCACTCATGTGGCCCGGAAATTAAAGTAGTTGTAACATTTACTCACTATTTACCTAATCACCACCTATTAGCGGAAAATGAGTGTTGTAAGATCGAACCGCGAAGAAACTTCCTCATCAATAAGTTCTCTCACATCTGGAATAGACTTCCTGAGGAAATACGTACCGCAGGCACATTATCTACCTTTCGTTCTGCACTTTATAAGCTCCTAACAGATGATCAGTCTATCACTCGCTCAGGCAATGTCTATACGTTCTGGGCCAATGAAAGCATACTAGGGCCTCTAAACGTATAGAGTAAAGTTATCATAAATCCCAAGTACTTTTTACCTCAATGGACCCATAAAGGGTGTTTGATTACGGGTCCACCTGATCGGATTGTGCAGTAAAAATAAGTAATCAGTGTTCCTTTTAAGTTTACCAACAAAAACTGCCAATCTAATAACCCGCGTGAACTCCATGTAAGGAAAACAGAAGAGTCATTTTAGTGTGAATAAATTAAAGTTAACACATAGTTCGAATGATCTTAAAAAGACAAGAACTTCTCTCCTGCCAGTCTCTTGTACGTGGTATTTCATTGTCCAGTTTCTCCTTGCGCTTTCTTTTCTCTTCCCTTCCCAGTATCGGCCCGACGAGAAAGTCCCAAGCATTAGTTCGATCAAGAAGTATCGACTTACTGGAAATCCCACTTCGCACCTAATACTGGAAACTGATGTTAGAAGTATCCAACTGGCTCGCCCCGATTTTCCTGTTTCTTGAACAGCTTCACACTAACTCACCCCCCTACTAGTACCCTGAGTGCTACCACATACGAAACCCAAGTACAATAACTGGTCTCCTATTTCTGGTCCGTGACAAGTGCAGCGGAAATCTGGATAAACAATGCAACACGGGAGATCACTTTACCTAACGGCTTATCATCCATAATAATGCCATGCAACGGATTTCTCTCGTACTTTGTCTTGTATCAATCTATCTAACAGAAGTCAATTAACAGCCAGTGTATCTCCTTGACAATGTTGCATTTTTTAATTTGAAGTCTATGAAATTTTACACGTGTAATATTCACCACTGTTGAACGAGGGTACTTCCATTCTTTAATTACTTGCATCACAACAAATGTTTTCAGTGTTACCAATCTGAATTGTTGGAAAAAGTAACACTTGAAGAGTGAGAAACGCCTGAACTTAGACATTCACCTGGATTAAATGATTGTATGGATACTTACTCATTCCTGAAACCATTGAAGTGAGTTATTATTGGTCAATAAATCTACGAACATAAGAATTACTGTTAAAATAGACGTTTATCTGACAGAACACTGGGTCTTGCAGATGGATCAGTCATGCCGACTACTCACAACGCAAACATCGAATATTGCGCCGTTTGATGTGGAGGAAGAATTGTGAGCAGAAATGACTTAGACTCAGAACTATGTGTCTGTACCATAAAATGATATTCTCCTGCTATTTTC